>QRFJ01000067.1:1420473-2150473 GCA_006176705.1 Cocos nucifera | reverse complement strand
AATATCAAAGTATCTAAATACTCGCTTTCAATTTTACAAATACAGTGGAAGATTCAATGCTCCTGACAAGCTTCCATGCCTTGTAACAAGAACCACGGATATGAGGCACTTACAACAGAAATCATTAGTTAAACGACAAAATTACCACCATGTATATTAATTACAAAATCTAATATATCCTATTTGTCCTTTATCTCATCTGTGTAGGTTAAGCCAGGCTCATATATTTTTTTATTCATTCGACTAATAATTTTTTTTTAAAAAAAATATTTTATAAAAAAAATAATTTTTGAGAATATAATATATATATGATAAAATAATTTTGATGTATGTAATTAGTCATGAAAAAATAGTTTATTTCAAATTAACTTGCGTTTAGTTGAACATCATTTTTAGAAAAAATATTTAAAATATTTATTATATTTTTAATATAAAAATATTTATTTTATATACTATTATTATTTGTGAATAAAAAATTATAATAATGGGGATGCTTGTGGCATTAGATTTTTGGTTCAAAAATATTATATATAAAATTTTTATATAGTTAGAAAGATGATGTTGTCGTTCGCCTGAGGAATGTTTGAAAAATTATTATTAATTTTTTTATTATATATATTTAAAATAAAATAATAAATATTATAAATATTTATATTAAAATTATCTTGTGCTAAAATTATTGCAATTATAGCTCAGTATTTATGAATAATTTTTATCATTATATTTTTATTAAATATTAATAAAATATATGTTATTTTTTTAAAATAATGTATATAATTAATAAAAAATAATATTTATAGATAATATATTTTTTAAATGAGAAAAAAATATCTGCGCGTGGTTACCCGCAGGTAAAAAATTACAATGACGAGGATGTTTGTGGCGTTAGATTTTTTTGGTAATTTAAAAAAAAAATATTTTTGAGTGAAAAAAAAAGAAAAGAAAAAGGAAAGGCCTTCTTCGGAGAATTACAAACGATGATAAAAGCCGCAGGGGAATCACACCTTTCAAGGCACATCATTACGCTCGGTAGGGCAATTATGCCGGGGGGGGGGGGGGGGGGGGTAAATTATTCCATGAAAAACACGATATTAGCAGCACGAACCGATGACTCATGCATGATGCATGCATGACGTATGACAAAACAGATAATTTGTTTTTCAGAAAAACGCAGAACAAAATACCCACGATAATTGAAGGAAACGTGTCCATTTCAAAGGGGAGGAGGCAAAAAATATTGCCAGGCGTCGAGACCAATTGCGACGATTCAGACGCTCTGGTCCCACCAGGATGGGCCCCCACTCATGCGTTCCTCCTCTCGCCTCCATCGTCCCTTTCCCGGCGGACGCAACACCGGCCTTCTCCTTGTCTCCTTCCAGTCAGTGCCTGCTCGCGTTAACAAGTGCGGCGACCCGGCACTCGCGCTGACTCCAGCCAGTGGTCCTCGGGGATTATGGGAGAGATATATGTTGGAACTCACCACTCGAGTTCGCCCGGATTCGGATGGTATCTTCCGCGCGAAAGGATGATTTGCCTCTCGAGACGTCAACCGTTGGATAGCGTAATAATTACAATATTTTTTTTCCACACGAAATCAATAAAATACTTAAAAATTTAATAGCATGAACACACAACTTGTGGTATGCCTTTTTTTAAAGTCTGCGCTATGAAGTGCTTCGAAGATTATATATATATAATTTTGAAAAATAAAAATAATTCATTACAAATGTTGCCCGGCTTAGTTTTTTCTTTCGAAACTTTTTGGAGATAAAAATAAAAGGCAAAAGCAATGTCACATGGTCGCTGAGTTATACCTGTAATGTATTTGGGTATGCATGGTGCATAAGTGCATGTGCTATAAGGATGATCGAACTTTTAAGTGGAGTCTTATGCATTATTATTAAGAAAGCTAAAAATGTTTATCATTGCTTTAGCAAGTGAATTGCATTTAAATCTTGCCCCCTCCCATCGTGTAGCCCATTATCCACAAACCTCCTTTATCCAAGACAAGAAAAAGAAGAAATAATGATCAAAACAACAATGTAATTTATGATTATAAGAAGTAAGAGCTTCTAATATATGTTCAACTGGCTGCCATATTAAGTCATGGGACATGGATGGATTAAGTATTGGCAACGCGATGCTGCCTGGTAATCATTACATATTGGATTGCGACCGCATGTATTCACGAATTGCAAAAAACTGAGATGGGAGACGGTATGGCTCGAATACAAACATTGTCCTTCTCTAATCCTACATAGCGATCTCACTTGTTAAACAATGTAATCTAACAATCCCGATCGACGACCACATAGCGAGTCAGGATGAAGCAATCTCATTAATTAGCTTTCGTTTGATCATCGGCTCGGATAATGATCGACCTCCAAATCAAGATCTTATTTACAACAGAGATAAAACTTTATGACCAATGCCATTGCAGGCACGTCCAAAATGATTTCTGGATTATGAGCCAATCACAATCCATCCATCTACTTAGCTATATGGATGATTACTAGAATCTTCCAATAAACTTCAAAATATGAGTATAACAAATATCTATATCTCACAACCTACATTCTGTATCCTAACGATTCATGGGACTAGAGCATAATAAACTTGGATGATCCTCTATATAAATAAAATTAAAAAAAAAAAAAATAAGCAAGATTAAAATGAAGTCAGGCCATGCAACTTTCTCACTTTTCGTCGTACCATGCTCAAGCGTCCGGTAACTTAAACGGTGGAGGATCCCTCGTCGCGGGATGAATTTTCTCTCGTAGATTTCTATCGCCCTTCTAATCCCTGAAGCCGGAGCTTCTTTTCGACCAGTATATCAAGCAACGTTCCAAAATAATATATGTAATAAATTCTAATTTTGCGAAAGGCAAGGGACCTAAATATGCTGCAATATCCAGCTGACATAGCTAGGTCCTCCTTGGATGCCATGAGACGTCGTTCGTGCAATAAGATTATCCAATAGGTTTTTTAGTAGTTGGTGAAAAGCCGAGGCAGTTCAACTCGAGGCAATTTTTTATCTTCTAGAGATAAGAAAAAGTACCTCAGAAACGTATCAACCATCCTTAAAAAATGGGCCAGTGCAGATGGATTAGCTGAGAGACTTCATTTTAACTCACTAACCTTCCCATCTTTTTAGAGTTTTTTCTTCCTTTTTTTTTTTTTTTTTTTTTTTCTATCCGAGTATACCTTATCACAGGTATGGTAACATACTTCAGGGCCGAGTATAGTGCTAGATCGACCAATTCACAGCTTACCATGAAGTCTTTGTCTAATCAATCAGCATCCTCTATGCGGCTGACCTACAGGGGCATTAGAAGAATTCCAAAATCTTTCCCTAATTAGCGATAGCTTAATCATAATCACAAATGGTTCCATAATCATGGGGCGTGAGTTGCATGGCACGTGATGAGTGGACGGATCGGTTCTTCATGATAAGCGATTAGTTATCGTACATTCAGATTCCTTGGCGATGAATACCTCATGTAATTGCTCTCGAATTCCCAAACTCTTACATCTTGTAGCATCTCATTATTCTCCAAGAGTCTATCTAACTCAGACATAAGAGGATTATTCAACAAAAAAAAACTTCTTCATCTTCGTGCAGCTTCACATTGGATCTGATATTGGCACGAAGTTTCGAGCATGATCCCCTTCACCTAGCTTCACCTCGGGCTCACCATCCAAACTCAGTGGCCACCGTGCAATTTTTTCGAAGGCACATTGTGATCTTCACCTTCAGTCTTCTTAGCATTTCGTCGAGCCCTCCAGCAAATTAGCCCGCTCGGCATCTTTGATCGGACTGGCTCCCAGTAGCAGCAGATAGTTTGTTCCGATATCCAAAATAGAAGCTTCACATGTGCAATATCACCAAACTTAGTTGACTAAGACATTTTGTAGGAGAATTAAATAAAAATCTACAACTAACAAGACATGGGCAAGTGGGATATACCTTTTTTTTAAAAAAGGAAAATTGTGGATGTACGATGCACGTTATTTCCCTGCACATCTATTTTTTTAGCTCATTCACTCTACCTTTTTGATCTTTGCTAAAATTATTGATAGGGGTCCATATCTTTCAGTTCTAGTGGGCTATTAATTTGGGCACAATAACACTATCAAAAGATACCACTACTCTTTGCTCAAAAAGATACCACTGCCATGATGCACATGAGAGGGGATCTTGACATGCTTAGAAGCAAAGGTGGATAAGATTCCATGCAAAATTAACTCGCACAACCTTCTTTAGAGGCCCATTAGTGAACGGTATTGATTGTTTCATTTTTGGATCTTGATAAGAGGAGAGGCTTTTTTTTGTCCTCCTCTTCTTCTGTGGAACCAGAGTGCAAGGAAACCGAATCGAACTAGTAAAAAATCGGTTAAAAGTGGGACTTGGTAATTGGCACCAACTCTCAAGCTTTTTAAAGTGCAGTAGTAAGCATTCTCATGGTCAGATTGTAATAATTTTTCAGAATAGGATGATAGAATCCAAAAATATTTTCAAACTTTTCACTAATAGAATCCAAAGATTCTTCAAACCTTTTATATTTGGATTTTAATGCTCCTTGAAAACAATAAAATACCTTGATCCATATAATATTAAAGATAAAAAATATTTTTTATAAAAACAATTATATCCCTTGTACCCTCCTCCACGATGATTTTTGCTTTTAATATTATATGGATCAAGATATTTTTACTGTTTCCAAGAAGTATTAAATGCTTCTTAACGAGGTTAGCAAAATCCTTCATGGTTACCTGCATACTTGCCATGATTACTTGGTCAATTTGGACAGCTCCACCCTAAATTGATCTATGGGATTTGATAACAATCCTAAAAATTTTTCAAACTTTCCACATCTATTAGGATGCTTTTCATATATACTTAGTTAAATTGGGCAGCTTTGTCATGAATAGATTTACGGAATTCAATAGAATTCCAAAGATTAATTTATGAGATTTATATGTATTTTGAATTAATTTTATAAATATATTAAATTTGTACAAATGATGTACATATATACCTCATTGCTATGCTTAATAAAATAAGGCAATTCTAATCTATATATCTTTTCTTCATGGTATCACAGCAAGCTTCTTAGGTAATTTTTTTTCTCTTCAAAAGGTATTTTTCTCGATCAAAGCAAATGTACATTGGATATTCTTTTTGAGACTGGATTGTTAGGTGCCAAACCAAGTAAATTTTTCATGGAATAGAAGTTGAGACTCGTTGATGATGTCATTGTACTAAAAGATCTTTTCTCTTATAGGTGGTTGGTCGGTCGCTTAATTTATTTGATAATTACCGGCCAGAAATTATGTATTCAGTTCACATTCTTAGTCAATTTATACAAAATTCAAAGTAGCCGCACTATGATGCTGCCATCCATGTGTTGTGCTATTTAAAATCATCTCTTGGTTAAAGAATTATTTCTCTCATCCTCTAGTGATCTCACTTTGTATGCTTATGCTGATTTAGATTGGACTATGACTCAACGATATGCTACTTCACTTTATTAGAATCTTTTCCTATTTCATGAAAGATAAAGAAACAATCCACAGTCTCCCGCTTTTCTACTGAGACTGAATATAGATCTATGGTAGCTGCCACATGTGAATTATTATGGCTCGAAGGACCTATTATCTAATATGGGTGTTGCACATATCCAGCTTATAAAGTTATACTGTGATAATCAAGCCGAACTTCATATGGCCACTAATCCAATATTTCACAAATGCACCATGCACATCAAAATTGATTGCCATATAGTTTGTAAATATATTCAAATGGACGATATCTCCACCACATATATTCCTAGTGATCGTCAATTAACTGATATCTTCACCAAGGGACTAGGACGTGACCAGTTTCTCCTTCTTAATGGCAAATTGGGTGTTATGGATCTCCACTCTCCAACTTGAGAGGGAGTGATAAAATCCTAAAGATTTTTCAAACTTTCCCCTAATAGAATTTTAGAGATTCTTCAAACTTTGTACATTTACTTGCATACTTGCCATGATTGCTTGGTTAAAATTTATGCAGCCCCATCATGAATTGATTTATGGGATTTGATAAGAATTCTAAAGGTCCTTCAAACTTTCTAAATTTACTTAGTCAAGTTGGATAGCTTTGTCATCGATGGATTTACATAATCTGATAGAATCCCAAAGATTGATTTATGAGATTTATATATATGCTGAATTTGTATAATTGATGTATATATATACCTCATCGCTATGCTTAATAAAATAAGGCAATTCTAATCTATCTTTTCTTGATAGGATCGCAAATGGAGCTTATGATGGACTCATCCCATTATCATATTATATGACCTGGTACCAAGTCAATGCTCCTAGCCGGGAGAACAAGTTTGAACTTGCACTTCTGTTCGCCATTTTTGTTACAATTAATGCCATTTGATGCCTAAGAGTCGATATTATTGCTTAAGTGATATAATCCATCGATATCTATTGATGGATGATGAAGGCATGTTGCTTTTTATTAAAACTGCACATACCTACAAGAAAATTAATAGGACGGTTGATTGGATGTTAATGTTGTATATCTGCATCATAAGATTCCCCGATAAATATTCCGGTTTAATTATTAATATTTTTTGGTTTAACATTCGAATAGTTTACTTCTGATTTATCAAAAAATATATATATTTGCCGGCAAGTAACAAGGACAAGGATTGAGCTAAGTTGTCCCATCAAAAATTTCATTGGAGTGCCAAGTTCGCTGCATTGTGTCATCAAGCCGGTTTCATATGATCATGTATGGTGTGCTGTCGCTCTTTGTGATGGTGATGCATGAATTGATGATGCTTGCCGGCAGGCAAACTGCAATTCGAACTTTCATATAAAATCCACTAAATATTTTGTGGGCCATCACGACCCAAGCGTTAGGTCGTGTTTGCAGTCAAATAAAAGGGATGGCCCCTGAACATTAGATGCTTCACAAGGAGAGTATAGGCTATATATTTTGTTTATATTTTCTTTGTTAGAGGTCGGTCTCTCGTGCAATCATATCATGTTAAAGAGACAAAGGAACAAATGAGTTAAAATAGAAAAGGAAGATCAATTATTTTGCTGGCTTTGAAAGAGGGTTATTCCAAATGCTCTAAAGTGAAAACGATTGAAAGAAATATAACTAATATCTTATTGATAAAATCTTTAAAGATCGGGCAACATGCTCCCTTGTCCGGTTCTCTCCTATACTCTTCGTTTCTCCGATTAACGAGGGGGGTGCTTTTCCTATATATGCACAAGGGAAGAGCCAAAAATTTTCTTGGACAAATATAACGACATCACCCTCATGGGAGATGCATTTATAATGTTACAGCATGCTTAATTTCATGTTTTTTATACGGTATGAACCGATAAGGTTGACGAAATGTTTACCATGTAGATAAGAAAGCATTTTAGAACGTATATAGAAAGCAATCATATGAGGGATATCGCAAGATCAATATATTGTAAAAGCAGCACGCAAAGCTTACAGGCCACAAATATATGGTCCGATTGATGAGTAGTTATGAATCATTCATGCCGTGTAACAAAACTATAATTTTGTGAAATGACTTCTTTTAAAACACCCAGCTCCATATCCTCTTCTCCAACTCGCATGATGTGATTATGACCCAATTTCTGATAATTTGATTGGAAAAATTAAGGAGATTTTATTCAACATGCTAAATTTGAATCTCTTAGAATAGAATAACAAAAATTTATTAAAGATGAATAAATTTGCCACACGGACCTTCTATTTATGCTAAAGATGTTTGTCTTTACTAAATCCAAGTTAGATCTTCTTCTAATCATAGAAGAGATTATAATTTTTTTAAAATAACTAATATTATTGAAAATAATTATTAAAAAAAAAAATGCTGAGTTAGATCTTGACTGCAGCATCAACTTCATCTTAAGTCGATTTATTTAGTTTTGTCTACATTATAAGATATACTTGATAAAAATCTTTTATAAAAAATAAAAAAAATTATTTTGATAAATATCTAAATATTGTTATAAGCTCCCGTTTGCTGCACGAGTTGAGTCCCTTTAAAGTTGCCGCACCTTTATGGTGCTCATCATGAGCTTTATTTTAATACTAATTAGAATTTTGGAAACCAATGTTATATATGTTCGTTATGTCCTCTGGATGGTAAGACTGACAGCTAGTTTTTTGTTAATTATGGCAAACTTTACTCTAAAATCTTGCCTAAACCTATCTAGAGTAGCCAGAGTGTTCAAAAACAAGTTTGCTGATCCTCTTGAATCATCTAATGATGAGGTATTGGCTTTAGTGGTGCGAAAATTTTATTTTATTTTTGAATGAATTTAGTGGTGTGGAAAGTAGGCTAGATTGCCACTATTCTTTTACAAGAGTAATGAATTGGTCCTCTTTTTTTTTTTTTTTTTGGTAGTAAGACTAATTGGTCATTGAAGTGCATGAATCACAGTATCCTAGCTTCTAACGTGGATCTCTACGAGGAGAAGAGCTTGGTGCAATACATGTTAAACATTGAGATGATTTCATGTACAGGTGTCGACTAATGGGGACTTACAAGGAATTTGTTACGACGATAGAGTATTGACGTGTTAAACACCCAATTCCGCATACGCTGACAGTAACCATCTCAAAAATTATCAGGAGTTGCTTTTGTCCTTTATAGCGATGCCATAGTATCTTTACCACCGAGACATCTAAGGATCGATTGATGCACATGTTAATTATATCGTTCCTTCATGAATGCATGCATGCATGCATACATGCATATAAACTATAGTACCTAAAAATACAACCCATCATAATTAAGTATTTTAAAATAATACACACACACACACACATATAAACTATAGTATTTTAAAAATACAACCCATCATAATTAAAACATATATGGTGTTTTTATAGATATGACAGGAAATATTTTTGGAAGTGCATCTCTTTCTAGTTTTATGGTCAATATTCTCTAAAAATTTCAAGATTAAGATTAAGAGGGGGTCGATCTCCATCTTTCTATTCTTATTTTATCTCATCCCGTACGTGAGCGCGATTCCAGCCAAAATTGAATCCATGATCTCGTCGTGTCCAAGCACGCCATAAAGTTCCGTTGCTACTCGCCAGAAATTTTCATTGCCAGGATGTTGGCGGTTTGAACAAGGCCATGTGCGTAGTACTGCGCCGATCGAGCTTTCACCGTCGCTATTCTTCGTTTGTATGGACACCTCACCGCACCCAGCTGCAGGTACAGGGAAAGGGAGACATCTTCGGGAAAAGCCGTGACCCGAGATGCCATTTCAATGGGCTAAAAGCATCGAGGTTCAAAACATTAAGCCACGAGGTGGCCACATTTTACTTGTAAATGGACGCAGTGGCGGTAAGGGATTACGTTGGAAGTATCCGATTCTCTAATCCAGCCATGCATATCACCTCGAGATATGAAAGATACGGGCTCTTGATGTTGACTGCTGTGTCCATGAAACCTAATCTGATGGAGAAAAATACGTAGGTCAGAAACCGATTTATCTCAGGTTTTCTCTTTTAGAATTATTGACAACTATAATTTTTTTTTTTTGGATCTTTACAACTTTCTTTATATTATATTTTATTCGTCCTGTATATTTTCTTTTATAGCACCTTGTTCCATCAGGTTTTGATTTTTCTTACATTGCTTTGGGGCTATGGAAACAGGCATTTTTTTTTGGATTCATCTGTTTGGCTGCTTCTTAGTAAATTTGTACATGTTTCAATACGATTTTTCTTTCTTACCAAAAAAAAAAGAGAAAAAGAAAAAAAATGATACCCAACCATTAATCAAACCATTTCAACAAAGGATGAACTCTAAGATCAAGTGCAATATATGCCATTGGGACTCTCTCTCTCTCTTTGATCAAATGAACGTATTAAACTAAATAAAGAGTGGATTAATACATCCATGAGAATTTAAAAATAAAATATCTAAAAATTAGAAAGGAAGGTCAATAGAAGAAATCCATAAGATTGATCTTGTATGATTAGGAATATAAGATCTCGTTCAATCAGAAGTCCACAACGCTAATCTCGTATATATGATTAGAAATATAAGGTGCTATTCAATTGGCAGCATCATCAGTATTTTTATAAATATATAAAGTAGTTATCAACATCAACAAACAATCCTATAGTAAAGGATACAAACCTTCGTCCACCACTCATAAGCCATTAGATTGCTGTTATAAGATCATCCTCTGAACAAATATGTGAAACATCCAAAGCATATATAGCATAGCTCAATTCTTTTCAGACCCAACATGATTCTGCTTTAGAAACTGTCGCATAAAACATTTTAGCTCCATCTGCTGCAATAAAAACATCACCGACTCTTCTAACGGCAAAACCTCTCTTCCCTTTCGTTATTTTTTTATTTTTCTTTCAGTTGGTACAGTATGTACTCCATCCTACGGAAAGAAACGTCAGTCTGGAAATTTTTTCGACCAATGCCACCAAAGAAAACAAAGCAAACGAAAATGGAAACGAGAACCAAGAACTAAAGGGAAGAGCCCTTTAATTTCTACCAAAGTTAGATTTCCTCTTTACAAAATATTAGGCTATCAAATGTTTTGCTGTCCTACAACTTGTGTTATGTTCATAAAAAATTGTGGTCAGCAGTCAACGAAATCAAATGTATGGTCCTTCAAAAAGCCATGGTTGATAAGATCAGTTAGGTAGAGAAAGCAAGCTCTGGGGCAATCCAATCTTCTGACGCCAAATCAGTGGAGGATAAATTTCACTTGTGACTCGAGTACGGCTCGATCGGGCATTAGAAAGCTACAAATCAATTTAATTTGTAGGCCACACCTATATGAATCGGGTAGAATTAATTATTTGGGTGCATCAACAATAATGATCCACTACTTGTTAAAGCCATGTACAAACCCATGCATCTTAAGGAGAGATATTTTTTGCTCACCACAGACGATGATGATGCATGCAGATCAAAAAAAAAGCATGACATCCAAAATATATATATATATATATATTTGCTCATCATCCATGATGAGCAAAATATTTCTCTACATCTTAATATATGGGTGTCACGATTCCTATAACCTGCAACCATCTCCCTTAGAATTTATATACCAAGATTATTGTGGGGAGACTGGTATAACAAGTTTGGTCCTGCTGGTGTTGCTGGCGCGCACAGGATAGATTGGACATCCTCAAACCAGACCAAATAATATATATTAATTAATATCTCTAACTATATATTATTTATAGATATATATATAGAGAGAGATAGATTAGGCTTCGATTGATCGAAGTTTCATTTATATCTGATCGAATTTTCGATCGTTTGATCAACGCACATTTTCTAACGCGTGCTTGAAAAAAATGCATCCACTGAAAAAAAATTTAGATGCGTCTGCTGAAAAAAAAAACAGGCATGTCGAGAAAAAAAATTTTTAAAAAAATTGCTGCTTGAAAAAAATTAAAAAAAAATTATTATTAATTATTTATTATTTTTTAATTAATTTTTAGATGCTTTTTTTAGTCCGAAAGACAACCTCCAAGCGTGACTTCATGTGCCCTGAAGGCGCCTTCAATATTAAAAAAAAAAAAATTAAAGGCTGAATTTTTTTTTTAAATTTTTTTCAGGCACCTTCGTCCAAAAAATTTTAAAAAAAAATCTTAAAAAAATAAAAAATATTTTAAAAAAAGGCATCTTCTTGTTTTTTTTAATTTTTTTATTTCTTTTTTTTATTTTTTTAATTTAAAAAATAATTAAAAAAAGGTATTTTTTTTTGAATTTTTTCAGACTTTTTTTTGAAAAATTTTTAGATTTTTTTTCTAATTTTTTTTTAATTTTTTCAGATTCAGATTTTTTTAAATTTTTTTTAATCTATTTTTTTCAGACATGCGCTTTTTTGAGCCGGTGCATCTTTACAAGCGTGCACTCGAAGATACGCGTTGATCGAATAATTGAAAATTCGATCAAATATAGGTTAAATTTCGATCGACCGAAATCCAATCTACTTATATATATATATATATATATATATATATATATATATATATATATATATATATATATATATATATATATATATATATATATATATATATATATATATATATATATATATTCTCTTGGCAATTAAAAACATTCTTTATATTCCAGTCTTGTTTTGAGGCATCCGATCTCAATGGAACCAATATTCTAGTCTCCCATACGAAGAGACTGGCATGTATAATATGGTAAACCGCGATAGATAAAGGAGTTCCAAATATTCTGCTCATGTGCTCTCTTGTTCTGGGGGAGGAAATTAAAACGTGTGTATATTGTGTCGTTGGAGAAAACTATGCAGCTAGTATTAAGTTTTTACATCTAGAATGTCCTCACGAGCATCCCGTGCAACTTTATTTGAGGTGCCTAATGTTCCAAATTTCTTTTAGGATCCATTTAGCTAGTTGGTGGTAATTTGATATAAGAAAATAAATCTCATATTAGATTATTATTTTGGTATAAAAAGTAAATTAGAAAGGTTGTACAAAAAAATGATGGGTTTTATATTATTTTTCTGATAGAGAAAAATAAATATCACCGGAGACATGCAGAGGATTAGGCATCCCCCAAATAATATATATGAACACCCTTAAACAAATCTGCATATGTTCTTTTGGCAACATAAATCTTTCGTTATGTCCCTTTTTTTCCTTCGAGGCATCCAATATGGGATCTAAGTTGAACCATTCTGGTTCCTGAGTCTGGTAAGAACGAAAATTAAACCACACAGCTTAATATTGGCAAACCGGGAGATCCCAAATATGTCTTGGCCATGTGCTTTCTTGGGTTCAAGCGAAGGCGCGGTATATTTATTTTTTGATACAGAAAGGTCCAGTATATATCGATCTAGCAAGATTGTACTAAGCTAGTTATATCATTGATGAGCATTAACATCCTATGCTACTCCATTTGAGGTAGCTAATATACCACTTCTTTAAGATCGATAGATATGTGGTATATAATGACATAAATTTTCAACGGCCAGAAACAAAATCAACTTCAGTACCAACTCTTGGTATGCATTAAGCACTTAGCTAGTTTTTAATTGGTTGCCTTATTCCGGATGGAATAAGAGTTTATTCTACGAATTTCTCCCAAATAGATGACTATTCCATGGTGGGCCATCTTAGTTTAGCAATTGCGGTCAACCTATGGTAATTCTAGAGTATTGATTTTATGGGGACCATGGAATTGGTAATTCTCGGTCTCATTATTTCCTACCCTCCCGCAAGGGTATTCAGTGTTATTTGGTAAAAATTAGATGGGATAGTGAAATCCTCTTTTTACCTCTTCGTCTTTACGTTGCGGCCTCTGCTCATACCCTCTCACCTTCTCGGTCGTTTGATCTCCTCCGTGACCTCCTCCTCTCCATCCCCTCCGCCGCTTTAGTATCCTCTGGTCAACTTGTTTTTCAAGGCTGCTGTACTCACCTCACACCCTCTCGATCTTTCTACAAGTAGATTTTCTTCTTGTGCGCACAGTTGTCTTCTCTCTTATAGTGGCTAAGGTAATTTTAACTTGGCAGCCCTTTCATTCCATCGTTGGATATATTTTGATGGAATTTCATTACTTTATGGTGTCCTCTATGGATGCTGTTTGATGTTTGTGGATGTTGCCTGTGAATGTCAATTTTTATGATGTCTATCTGATTTCTTTGCTTTGTGGTGTCCTCTGTGGATGCTGCCTAATATCGATTGTGATGTTGTTTGCGAATGATAACCATAAATATTACCTTATATTTGTGGATTATCCTTTTTAATCCATGAATTTTATTTTTATATTGTTAATTCTTTCTTAACTTTGAAATTTTGTGCTATTTACCTATTTTCTATCTATATTAAATTTTATATTATTTGTCTTATATTATGTTTTGGCAATAATGATGGGATGCCTTATGATTGAGCATGCCTTATATCTAACTTCAATTCCTAAATGTTTGGAGCCTCCTTCCAATATATTTTGTATTTGGCAACCCTTTCATTCTATAGTTAGATATATTTTGATGGAATTTCATTGTTTTAGGATATCCTCTGTATGGATGTTGCCTTATGTCTGTGAATGATACCTATGAATGTTGTCTTATGTTTGTGGATTATCTTCGTTAATCTATAAAATTTTTATTTTTTATTTTTAATTCTTTCTTGATTTTGAAATTTTGTGCTATTTACTTATTTTATATCTATATTAAGTTTTATATTATTTTTCTTATATTATATTTTGGTAATAATGATGGACTGCCTTGTGATTAAGCATGGTTGAGAGACAAGTGTTTAACTCATAGGCAGTTTTTACATCTTGTAGCTGCGATGCTCCACTGACTTCAATTTCTAAATATCTTAAGCTACCTTCCAATATATTTTATATTTATTTTCTTCTTCTTGTATAATGATTTATAAAATTTTTTTATGGCCTTTTATCCTTACTGTATTTTGGCTTCTTGCAATTCATTGTCTCAATGTTTGCATGCATGTAGCTAAAATATCGAGAGCCCATACAATCGATGATTCTGACGTACAAGGGCAAGATCATCATGTAGGAGGACACCGAACTGGATTGATGCCCTTGATTTGATCATGCTTAGCTTGATGAGGTAAGAAAATGATCAAGATGATTATCAAAACTGTACCTTCTTCCAAGAAACTTGAATGAAATGACAAATATCTTTAATGAGCGAACTAAGAAGACCATCACATATAGAAACCTCAAGAATTGGTTGAAGGTCCTGAAGAAGAACTTCAACATATATTTTAACTTAACAAGTCAATTCGGATGGGGATGCATGGAACCCTATGCTCAAAGTTCCTACCTTTAGGGATGAATAAATATGGGAGGAGGTTATCTCGATCAATGTTGGATGGTTGTGAATATTATAGTCAGCAAGCATGTTGGCATGCATTTGACTGTTCTTGTTTATTTATTCTCACAACAGGTAAATAGGTAAGCATTTCGATAGCTAATAGGCTACGGGTTGCTTATAACCAGTGGAGTACATTTTATAATTGGGGCCATATAGTGAAATTTATTTGTATACTATTTGTAGCATAGTTTATGTTATTTTGTATAATGTGTTTGATATTGTTTGCACATAAATGCAGGAACTTGAGGGGATGTTCAGTGAGTTCTAGTAATGTATTCGGAAAGATTCTATATAATTTTTGAGAGACGTACACGAAAAATTTATGACTTCTGGGCTGAGTATCGATGAAAAGTCTCCGGGTATAAGCATGTCTTATATAAGAAGTTTTCAATTAAAATGGAGGCCATTGTTGTACTTAATAGCTATTTACAATCTCCTTACTCCTCTTGTAAACGATATGATAACAAAAAATTTAAAGAGGACAAAATCATTGTTAGTAGTCCCATGAATGTGTGTGCACGTGATGGTATCTTGTTTTTGGTTGTAGTTATCTTTGTTGTAGGCTTTCTTCTTGAGCTTGTGGTTGGATATCTTTAATTGTGTTTTTGCATTTTATATTTTACCATGGTGATGATGTATTTGGACTTATTGTGTACAAATGTTTAACTAGTTGTGCAAGTTGTTTTGGATTTATTTACACGAAGGATTTTGAACCTGAGGCAGCTTGATTATTGAGTTTTGAATTTAAATTATTGTCAACCCATTTTGACCATGACCTTTGAGCTTAAGTCCCACTCTGTTATTCTTTGTCAGCATTTTCTGATTTGTTCATGAATGCTTAGGCACAAAATAGGTCTAAAGTAATGATGAGTATCATGGCATGATTAATTTGCCAATCTTAATGCTAGGATTATTTAAGCCCTTATGTGCCACAGTACATTTAACTTCTTCTGATACTATTCGGGGCAAATATTAATGATGTATTTGATACTATTCTTGCTTCTGGTTGACTAGTGTTACTAAGCAGGAGGATTTTATTATTACTTCTAATGACTTTGTCAACCTTGAGCTTTTTGCTTTATTTGTGGTTGATGCCTATGTGGTTACTGTTGACTGATGATGATGCTTATTTTAATATGTATGTGTTTGTTTTCAAAGTTTGGGGCCTATTCATTTTGCCTTGATCCTGTAATGGATGTTGAGGGTATGATGCTGTTAGTCTTATTTTACCATAGAGATCTGAGATCATAGTATTCTATGGGCTTGGAATTTTCTTTTTTGCTGAGGTTTAGCTTCTTTATCTATCTACTAGGATTTTTGTTGGTCAGGCAAGTTGTTATCCATCTTTTAAATGGATGGTGAAAATGGAGCTTATCATGCTGGTGGTGTACTGCCTTGTTATGCATATAAAATATATTAATCAAAAATAAAATGTAAATTATGTTTTAGTATAGCTTTCAATTGAGTTTTATAGTTCTAGTCTTTCTATCAACATCAACATGAGTGGTTTCTGTTGGGATGATCATCTTCTTTGTTGATGGTCAATTATGATTGGTACATCACTTATCCATTTTCACATGCATGGTCTACTTTGCCTTCTTTTCCATTTGGCATATTGGTATTTCAATTAGTACAAATAGTTTAGATCGGTCGGTTGTACTTTGTATTTGAAGTTCATGTTATATTGAATTTTGTTGGATATATAACTCTGTTTATTTTTCTTGGATATATGAGCACTTCTGCTTTCAATTTTTCAGATGAAGTTTTAACTGATGGGTTATATTGCTCTACTATTTTTTACCCATCTATTATGGATTATTTTTGGATAGTTTATTTTTCTCCTATATAATGTGATCTCTATGATTGATACCGATGAGAGTTGGCCCTTATACAAGGGTTCAATTTCTCTCAATTTATTGATTTAATTAATGGGTTATGTAGCTCTTCTATTTTTTCTCATATGTTATGGGCTATTCTTGGACAGTTTATTTTCCTTCCATATGACCATATAGTTGATACTGATGGGAGTTAGCCCTTATACCAAGGGTTTGGTTTCTCTTAATTTGCTGATGGTTTAATTGATAGGTTATGTAGCTCTACTATTTTTTCTCATCTATTATATATGGGCTCTTCTTTGATAGTTTATTTTTCTCGCACATGATGTGATACCTATGATTGATACTGATGGGAGTTGGCCTGTATATCATCGATTTATTTTCTTCCAGCATGCTGGTTTGAATTGGATGTTAACGCTTCGAGTTTCATACTCTGCTTTAACTATTTTGGGTGCTGTGAAGCTGATTTAGAAGTTATCTCATATCAAAATTCGTCGCTATTTTGTTTCTCCCGTGTACTCTATATATTTGGTTGTTCTTTTTTCTTTATCTACAACATCATCTTGTTTGCTTTTCACCTTGAGAAATATTGTAAGCTTAGACATGACTCTGTTTTCTTTTCTTTAATATGATGAGCAGTTATTTCTTATCAAAAAAACCAAAAGATTCACAAGTCAAGGGCATTCTTGATTTTAAAAAAAATTCATCCTCTATTCCTTATGAAAGAGAGGCTTATTTCCGTGTCAACCGAATAGGGGTTGGAATAATACTGCATTAATTGCACTAGAATAAATGTGAAATACCGGATTTTCAACCAAACAAAAATCTAGAACAACAAGAGTGAATGTTTATTCACCGAAAATTTTGTATTCCTATTGGAGGAATAAAATTTGGATGTTCAAACACTATTTTAGACATTATGGACAAAATTTATATGTGATGAAAGGGAACAAAGGTTGCATCTTTCATGCAAAAGAGAGGTTCACTTTTCTTTGCAAGAATCCATCAGGTCATGCACTAGTTGCTTGAAGATCCATGAAGATGGATAAATGAGAGAGCTCGGATTGCTTTGAGATCCATATATGATGCGATTCAGCCAAAATCTTCTGCAAGAAGATCAAATTTTCTTCCACCAGAAAGAAAGATGCAACCCAAACCTGTTGCAAGCGGGCGTTCATAACAGAGTACCAATTGTAAAATGTTACGTAGTACCACTCCTTAACCCACTTACCTGGCGCCAGGGACCTTGCGATCATGAACCCCACCTATCTCTAGTAAAACCCACACCAATCTCTTATCGCTGCATCGAATGGATTAATTGAGAGATTAAAATTATGGTTATAATAGAATTATCTTAAAGTATCAGCAAAGACATCTAACTTTTTTGTGTGCGTGGGAGAATTGCTGCTCAGTACGTTTTTCAGAGGATGAACAGCATCGTTAATTGGGTCGTCGTCTTACGTGACTGAGCATACACATAAATGGATCTGATGTTAGAATCAAATTTGTCTTCGAACCTTACAGATTTTTTTTTTTTTTTGATTTTTTAAAATATGCTCGCACTAAATGAGCATGACCATCCGTCTGTGCTAAATATATATATATATATATATATATATATATATATATATTACGAAGAAGAAAGGGAGGGTGCTGTTGGCAAGGCAAGTGCTACCAACGAAACTTTTGTTCGGCATATATATATTTTTAAAATGAAGCCCTGTCCTCTAACTCAAGGCAATATCGCATCAAACTTTTTCAGGTGGTAACTCGAGTAACTTCCGGGTTTTTAGGGCAGGTGCTTGGTGGAGTTTGTAACCTTGGCCTTGCGATCAAACCCGGACAACTCGCAAAAATGATGAAAAGAGTATAGTGCCACCACCTGGAAAGGAATATGGGCATGGGGAGAAAAAGACAAGAGGGTGGGATGCTTCTTCGAGGAAGGAGTTAAGAAGAAAAGAGTATAAAAAAGAAAAGGAGGCCTCGGAAAGGACAAGGCACCACAGACAAAGATTTTAAGCAGGGTACGGACCCGGGAACACCCCAAACTCTCACAATAATTTTCCTCCCTAAAACCCGGCCCGGCTCGGCGTTTAAGGCCTGGTGGTAAAGGCTTTTGTTTACGCTTCCAAGGGAATGTTAGGAAGCAAAAACAATTGGAGGGTCTGGGCTCAACTTTGTGGGTTATTATATAATGGCGTTGTTGGCTCCCCATTATTGGAAAGGATTAGGAATGGTAACTTCTACTTACCATCGTTCCTTTTTAATAATCTATCATGCTCTAATAAGTCTACCATTCCCTAGATCTCGGTTGCTCATGAAGTATATCATTAGTATACAAATAAGCCAAGGGTTATCTTAGAAACAAATGTAGGCTAGCTACTAATTAAGGCTACTAAAAAAAATGGACAAATATTTAATTGGCCACACAATATATATATATATATGGTGCTTATAATTATCCTGGTTTCACATTATATTTTGATAAGTGGATCCAAATTCAGCCTCATAAAATTAGATAATGCTGACTTTGGAAGTATTAACATATATATAAAGATTACCTATGTCTTTCTCAGAAAAAAGATGCACTTATGTCCTACAATTTCCCTCAAAATTTTATATTTTTGATATAGTATGATATAAGCAACGTTGTTCTAACTAGGTAACATTTTTGCTCAAATTGCTATATACATATGATTAATTAATCTTCTCAATCATTTAGTGCTTATATATAAAAAGAAAAAAAAATTCAAACTATTTTTCCTTGATGCAAGTGCATTGACAAAGTTTCGTCTTTGCTAATGCACATCTAACTTAAAGTACTTTAATCTATCTCCAATATTTAGACTCATATCTGACATATTACTTGAGTTATTGAATTTGGAGTTATATTGGTTTAAGTTAGGTCTAATTTTGATATAAGATTAATTTTTGTTAGGTCTAACCAAGCTACGTGTGATCTAATAGATCTAAGTTTGCCAAATGCATGCGAAGCTCGTGAACTTGCCAACCTATCAGTATACATGGAGTCTAGGTGCGAGATGCATGCAAATTTGGACCAAGGAGCTTAAATCTAAATTCACCCGACCTAGATATATATATATATATATATATATATATATATATATATATATATATATATATATATATATATATATATATATTTAGATGGGCATTTCTAGTCATAAGATCAATATTTCTGAAGGTCTGGTTGGTCCTGCATGGTCCAAAATATGAGTACAAATTGTAGGTTTAACACAAATTCGGGACTTGAGCCACACAAGTTAGTTGATGTCAATTATTAACAAAGTCGGTTGAATATTTGTGATACAAATCAGATGCATTTGCAATCATTCTCTTATAATTCCTCCACACAAATAAAGGAAGCAATGTTGTATAGATTTTACAACGGATCATGACACTTGATCTTATGTTAGTGCTATTTTCCTCATAAATTAATGCTGCCTCATGAATTATCATATATTTATTTATTAATCTCCAAGCTAATAATATTAAAGCAGGAACTAATTATGTTTGAACGGCTGCCTACTTTTTTTGGCATGGATGCTACTACTTTTGGCATTTCCGATTGTACTTGCCTACATGGAGATAAAGTTTAAATAAGGTCTTCTAACATCAGATACATACGTATTTTTTCTAACTTCTAGAAAGAGAAATGCGTTTTAGCACTTCATGCTAGGTGATCCAGTAGTAGACTGGCTAGCAATGATTTTCCCTTCTATAAGTCAAAGCATAATGGAGGCGAAAACGAAATAAGACTCATGTCCGGTTCGATGTACCAATGCATCATACTACGATGTCGCTTTAAGTGAAAGTTGCCTTGGCCGGTGTCCTTTTGAAATCATCTTAGTCCCATGGGTAAGCTAACCATAACTTGGAAAGCAAGGGCGTTTGACGTTATATTAGTGGTTATGACAGTTTTAGATCACCGGTACAACGTTGCGAACATCTCCAACGGTTAGCAAGCATAATGGTCATTATGGATGTTGTTTAACATCTACCACTGTTAATAGAATCTCAAATGTTATTTATATTTGTATATATGAAATATTGGAGGCCGTTATAGTTGTGGTACTGAAAAAACGTGCTTAGTTTTCTTTAAGCATTTGATTTTAATGTTCTGAATCACAGTGGCTCGATCTATAGCTTGAAAGGTGTTACTAAATTATCCATGAAAATATCAGCTCACTAATCTTGTATTAAACAATTTGCTTATCGATTATAAGTCGGGCCTCATTATAGGGTGAACCACCAGCACTGGGGTACAAGCACTTGGTGGTGCTGACACCTTGCTTGGTCCCTCTTCTCCTACCTATCAATTATTATTATATATTTTATTAATATTATTTTGTTGTGGAGGGAATTAATCATATGCATGCCTCATCATATCTCAATCCCATTTTTACTCGTGGAGTAATAAAAATAAAAAAAGCCACCCGTAACCCTAACTCAAATCCCATCCTGCTGCTCAAATTAAGAAATCAATTCACTCCTTAAACCACTCCTTTTGGTCTGAATGCACTGCCACCACCTTTTCTGCCCCACTTTATGATAAAGCAAAAGCAGGAAAAAAGCAAGGAAAAAAATAAAGCGAGGAAAAATAATAAAGAAGGGAGGAGGGGAAAGAAGGAATACACAACAAAAGACCCCCCATCGATCCCATGTACCCGGATTCCTCTCAATAGGGTCTGTGCTTCTTCTCCCAAGCTTCATCCAAAGTGACAAATTATGCAAAGCTTCCAAAGATCGACTCGAACGTCGCTGAAAAGGGTGGAAGAATAAGAGTTGATAGAGTAATTAAGAGAGGTCGAAGGGTTTGAGGAATGAATAGAGGTGTGTTTCAGAGCTCTCTGGTGCAGCAGATGATGGGGGAGAGCCCTAGCTGGTGCGGCATGAATAATATGAGGACAACTCCAGAACAGATTTCTCCTCTCCTACCCTCTGCTTCCTCCTCCTCTTCTTCTTCAGTCTTTCCTCAGTGCCCACAGCCTTCAAATTTCCTTCCCATGACCTCTTGGCATGAAAACCAAGACCTACCAGAGTCATGGAGCCAACTATTACTGTAATGATTCTCTCTCTCTCTCGCCCTCATCTCCCTTCCTCCCTTTCCCCCCTCCCTCAGGATCTATGCGTGCATGGTGTCTGCTGGTGTATTTCTTTCCTTAATTTCCAATTGTTTTCATGTTCATGTTTAAAGATGAACCTGCACATGGATGCATCACTTTCTCACCCAAGTCTTTCTGATTCTTCATTCTTTCTTGTGGAAAATGGAAAAGAAAGTAATGAACTTATTCTCTCAGTTTCTTTTTGACGAAAGCTTCTGAATTATATGATCTGTGGCTTTTTTATGTTAAATTATCTAAATTCTTGTCCTCTTTCGCTATATTCTCTTCTTCTTCTTCTTCTTCTTCTTCTTTTTTGATGAAAATCTTTTCTTTGTCCCTGATGAATTCTTGCCATATATTGTCCATATTTCTCACACTGGCAACTAATATAGGAATAATTTCTGTTTTGGATTTTTTTTTGTTGGATTTGGTTCCCAGGGGAGGACTGGTGGGGGAAGAGGAAAGATGTAGCTTCACTCCTTTCCAAACTAAAAAGATAGATAATTGGGATGATCAGGTGGTGTACCCATCAGCAAGTGCACATATGGTAAAGCACGAGGGTTCTGAAGGCGGATATGTCTATAGCCATGGAAATGGAGAGATCCGGTCTTCTAGGTTTCCATGGGGTCCAATACTACCAGTTTCCTCTCACCGATCTTGTGTTACAACTAGTTTCAGCAGCAACATGTTGAACTTCTCAAACAACAAGGGAGAGAGAAGGCATCACCAACCAGATCGGTCATCCGAGGTGGGATAAATATATCGGCTATTTTTGTTTGTTATATTCTAGTAAGAACTTGTTTCTTTTTCTAGAGATATCTGATGAGGACTATCAAAGGTTGTCTTCATAATTGTAACATATATTCTAATATTGGAAAACTTCCATGATCTCTCTCGCTCTCTTTTTTTTTTCTTTTTTTTTTTTTTTTTGAGGAAAGTCTCTCTCTCTCTCTCTCTCTCTCTCTCTCTCTCTAAAAAAAATGTAGCTTTTGGTTGAGATATTTTTTTTTATAGAGTGTTTGAAATCTTTCTGTTGAATTGTCAATATATGTTCTCTTGCTAAGGCGTAGTGCAATCATTTACTCTCATGGATCCCGGATGGTTTCTTAAGTTTGTTTTTAGTGAGACCTGGAGATGGGCCCTTATTTTCCTTTCTTCTTTTTCGATGATCTCAAGTGCAACAGCACAGCAACCGGTGCAGCTTTTAAGAAGGCTAGGGTTCAAGGCCCCTCCTCAGCACAATCTACTTTCAAGGTTTGTATCTTCTTTTTCATATTAAATATAGCAGATCCATGTACGCATAACTGTCTCTCCACCCCACTTCTTCAATATGAGTGCGGTCTCACCTTTTGTTTTTTGAATTACATGCAAACATGCTTATATGTGGGATAAAATCACTGTTTTTCTATTAGAACAAAGATCAAAAGTTTGGTAATCCAGCTGATGATAGTTTAGAGGTGTTGTCTTCACTTGTTTATTTTGATCAGGTGAGGAAGGAGAAGTTAGGGGATAGAATAACAGCCCTTCACCAGCTAGTTTCCCCATTTGGAAAGGTATTAGCACTACCAATGTAGCCTTTTTAGGTTTATATGAGAAGGAATCCAGTGCAGCAGCATTTTCTACAGTATCAGTTCTTTCTACTGTTGAAAACTCTTACAGTTCTTTTGATGTATAATACTATAAATCTATTACCTCAAGAAAAATAATACTATAAATCTATATTCCCCCCCATCTCTTTCGCTTTGCTGTTCAAATAAAGGAGATCTGACATGGGGCTCCTTTTGCAGACTGACACTGCGTCTGTATTGCTGGAAGCCATTGGCTACATCAGATTCCTTCAGAGTCAAATTGAGGTCTAAACTCTCTCACACTCTCTCTCTCAGGGTAGCCTAGCGGGTGAAACAAAGCCGAGGAAGAAGTGGTTTGAGAGCACGCAGTTAAAGTTGGTGCAGACCAACAGTGTTTTTTTTCATAGTATCTTTTAGTTATTGGCGCCTAGTATTGTCATGGGTTTTGGAGATTATACTGTCTCACTGGGACTCACCCATCCCTTTCTTTCATGTAGGCTCTAAGTTCCCCGTACTTGGGCAGTGGATCAGGGAACGTGAGGCAGCCTGTAAGTAACTAAAACACCACCGCTCCCCTTCCCACCTCCCAAGGCTACCAGTACTATAACCTCTCTCTCTCTCTCTCTCTCACACACACACACACAAACACATACTGGTACTACAACACCTCTCTCTCTATATATATATCACACACGCATACACACACAAAACGCACGCTTGCACGCATGCACACAGACGTACACGCACTCACACACTCGCAGACACGGTCAGACGTTGCACATGCGCTCAAGTACACCAGATGCACTCATGTGTCGAGCATTTGCGTATCTGGATTTTCTCTTGAGGTCCAACATATTAGGCACTGGTGGGTGTGAGAGGCTTAAGATTTTGACTCCATCTGTGATTAGGAAGCTTCATTAGCTGCTTAAAATCCTAAATTTATTTGCATGGCTAGGGATGGAAAGGTTTTTATCACTTATACGAGTCAAAAATTTAGAATGTGGTGTCTTTTATGCTTTGAGAAAAATGTGGTCTCCATAATTCAGTAATTAAAAGATCTTGGTACTTCCATGTGTTAATATAACTTCACTGATGATTATGAGCTCGTATATGCATAGTTCTTGAGATTCTTCAAGCTCTGGTGCCCCCCCCACACAACACCCCATTTAAAATAAATAAATAAAAAAAATCTTTGGTGTTGAGCATTTTCGTCCACACGCATTGCATTTTCCACCATACATCAAATCTCATTGAATATGATCTATTCTTTACCACTTGACTACTTAGTCAATATATGATTATTTTATTGAATGAAAGGGTAGTCTAAAAAAAAATCTTTGGTGTTGAGCATTTCCGTCCACGCGCATTGCATTTTCCACCATATATCAAATCTCACTGAATATGATCTCTTCTTTACCACTTGACTACCTAGTCAATATATGATTATTTTATTGAAGGAAAGGGGTAGTCTAAATGTTTGCTTAAGAAAACTATCATATTCTAATATTTCTTTGTGGAGAATAAGTGGAAAATATCATGCAATTTCAGACAAAGTTAAATGCTTGACTTGATCGAAATTGCAATTTTTCATGACCTGAAATGACCTGGTCACAAGGTTATGAGGATATTTTTCCAAAGAACTTGTAGTAACCTTTGCTGGCATTGGTAAGCTTTATTACTAATGCAATAAATCTTCTCATATTAATAGAAATCTGTAGATTATGGAAACGTTATATATATGATCCTCCAACTTCCTTGAGTTGTTTGACTAAACTTGGACCGCCACATCATATTACCATGCCCAGGTTTATTCACCATCAACATTTGAAACTTTTTTTTTTTTTTTTTGATGTTTATATGTAAAGCATCATATCTTGCAAGATCTGAGTACTTATCGTACTGTCTAGGTCTGACACTGATTATTAGTGGATCTTGTTATTTTTTCAGGCGCTAGGAGAAATGACTTGTATATTTCCAGAAGACCCTGGCCACGTATACTTCATTTGATCCATGCCCACCTCAAAAAAGCAAGCTAGTATTCTTTGTAATTAGAAGATCATTAGTTTACTCTCTCTTTCCATCAAAAAGGCATCAAGGAACAAAGCTTTCAACTTTACAGCTTTTAGTCTCACTTAAGTATTCAAGACGTTACTAATATCTCTATATCATGATTCCTTGACAGTTGTTAAATGACAATTGCACCAAAAAAAGAGGACCACCTGATCAGGTACTTTTTGCGCAACTTTAAAGCAGCTAATGCATTCGATTCAGTAATAATTACAAGTGAATCATATGTAGTATTTTGAATTGATTCACGTACAAAAGAGTAATTACCTTGCTCGCATTGTTACCTATAACTTTAGGATGCCAGTGATGAATCAAAGAAGGATTTGAGGAGTAGAGGGCTGTGCCTCGTCCCAGTGTCGTGCACCATGCATGTCGGGAGTGACAACGGAGCTGATTACTGGGCTCCTTCTCTTGGTGGGTGTTTTCGATAGGAACAACAAGTTCTTGGCACACATGAAGCTAGCTTTATCCATGGACATAATATCATGAGCAGTCACTCTGCTAAAACTGAAGGCTGATTGCTCATGATGCTATGCACTATTATATTGTGGGAAAGCAAGTGTTTGTGCTAAGAAATGATCAGGATGGTGAGGCCTTCATATCTTCATAATTTAAAGAGACATGCATCTTTAGAACTCTACCATGAACACTGATGTATATTCAATTCCAGTGTTATCAGCACTTCACTTAAATTAAATGCTATCAACATGCAACTAGCTGGATATTAGGACTTGGTTTTTGGCTTTTTCTGAGTCAAGCAAGGAGTTCGAGTTTTTCTACTTTTGATGAGTAGGGCTCATGTCTCTAGGAGGCAGTAAGCCAATGTCGTCGCATAGCTGGATTTACCCTATAATCAGAATCAATAAACATTAATGGTAGTATGCATCCAAAAAAAAAAAAAAAAAAACAATGGTAGTAAATTCTAGTGCATGTTTGTCCACGCACGCAACTAACTTCAGATTAATCAGGAAACCATATATATTATATTTACTTAGGTTCTTAGTTTGGACAATTAGGTTTGAAGTTTCACGAGCGACTATGATCCCATGGAGTGCACCTGCAATATAAAGAACGTTACACTATAGCAATATGAAAATAGTTTCCAGAGGGGTCCGTGCCTGGGCGGAGGGGGTGGAGACAGGAAGAGAGAAGAGAGGGGGGAGGAACTACTAACGATTTTGTTTTTCCCATTGGTGTTGAAGTTATCCGCACCACGACCAAAAACATGAATTTACTCTTAAAAAAGCGAAATATGGCATGCAATATATATAGTCTTGGACTGACGAAAAGAGGAGATATATAGGACATACAATATATATCAAACAAGCTCCAACTTAATTCTTGTGCGGGGAAGAGTTTACTGATAAGCAAAATACTACAAGCTGAGTGAGACCGTAGGCTTGGGTCCCTGCACTTTTCAGCAAGTTGTTTCAGACCACACATTTTGATGTAATGTATTTTTCATATTACAGCAAATACGTATCGATTTCTTAGTTTTTCTTTGAAACACGCTAAATTAAGAGGCTTATCACAAATGGTTGGAACGACATTAGATAAACCAAAGCCATAACTCAACATCTAGCTATAAAGGACTTGATATAAAAGTCCCTATGGTGCGTATTAATGCTATTTATCACTAATTTAACACTTCGACTTGATGCATTAAGCCCAGTGGATTTATGCTCTCTAGGATTTCTATTATAGCAGCCAGCAGGAGATTTTCTTCCAAACACAAAAAAAGGAAGAAAAAAAAAATCATGAGATGAAGTTTTGATAGGAAAATCATAACAGAAGATTATTTTTTGAACAAATCAGACATAGAGTTAACCTGAACTTGCATACAAATTAATATATGTGCTTTCAAATTTCTGCTTTAGTCGGAACATCTTTTAAAATGATATTATGTTCCTTGCGAATCGGATGCAATATCGATAAAGTCTTATAGGAATATGGTTCCTTAACAGTGATATTCTTGTGCATGCATTTCGTTGAAAAAAAAAGGTAAAAGAAAGAAGAAGAAGAAGAAAAGATATTCTTGTGCATGCGTAGGATAATCCGTGTCCCACCAAGCTTTGCAGCGGATGTATAAAAATTAATGACTCTAGCTATTCTGCTAGAAAGTAGTGAAATTAACACATGTATTTTAGTTGTAAGAATCCCCACATAAATATGTAGAACTCTCAAAAACGGATGTTCAAAAATAAGCATCATAGTGTCTGATATTTTACTGCGTCGGCAAAGGTTGTTAGTTCATTTGTACGTTTTGAAGGCTATGATTATGATGTATCAACCATAAGACCAACCTGACTAGCAGATCATTTATAATACGTCAGTTGATAAATTATTAATTTGTAAACTTATGATCATGTCAAAGGAACGTTGATGGAATTTGGTTTGGGGGCCAGGATGTTTTGCAAATTGAGCAAGCATACTTGTAATTGAAATTTTTGTGGTAACCATGGATGGCCATCTTACCACAAGCACATCACATACATGGATCACATAGAAAGGTGATGTGACTAAAGTAACGAAGAAGCAACCATGTAATTGTATGGGTCCTAGATATGGCATTACGTATGCGATGTCTCAACCACATGAGACCGAGGATCCCATGACGTGCTCATGCTTATATACGTACTGTCTCTCCTTGCACGTAAAAATACTGCAAAAAGTTAAGGTACTAATAAGATCTCTATCTTTAGGAGGCAAAAGATACGGCAGCATCTTAACAAAGTCACTCTTGAATAACATACGTATAATAAAAAGAAACGCTATTCTTTCCAGAATCATCTTTACACCCTCCATTTATAATCCAGGCAGAAAGAAGCCTACTTTCTTCTATAAAACATGGCACAATGTGATTTCACTGATCAATGCATGCTTGCTTCATGTTTTTCTCCCCACGTAAAGTTGGGAGGAAGAGTAAGCTTAAACGCAACATTCGGGTTAGGCTCTGATTGTAATGACTGCATGGTGATTAATATAGGGCGAAAGGAATTCGAGGATTTTTAGAAAAAAAATTTGGTGCTGCGGAGCACATAATATAGTGATTTTAGTAGTATAGGTGGCAATGGAATAGCTTCTTTCGGCTGCTTCAAAATCTTCTTTGCAACATGTAATTAATGTAAAGAGGTTATTAGATATGTAATTGTTTGGTGTACTCATTTCCTTTGCTCATGAACTGAACCAATGAATCATTGCATCTATCTTTCCAAAAGAGCATATATATATATATATAATATTTTTGTGAGAAATGTTTCTAGTTCTCTTATTCCTGAACATGTCTTGGGATTATTTCCAAGGTATAGACTTAGAAGAATAAGACTGCTGACAAATAAAAACCAGAATCTCTTCTGCTGACTACACATCAATCCAAGTATATATTATTCAAAGTACGTTTCAAGATTAACCGATATATACTATTTAAACAAAACGACATGAGCTTCAATGTCTCGAGCAACAAAGTTGAAACTGAATGGGGTTAAAATTTCCAAGTTCAAACATAGAACCTCTTGCTAGCTAGCACTGAGGAATCGAACTTAGAACCTAACACTAGCATTGAGGAAAGAGGTGCCAACAGGTGGATTGAAGTCACATGGGCATCTCATGAAACGAGTAGATAGAGGGAAAGGGGAAATAACTCAGAGTCAGATACTAAAGGACCTACTGATGAGACTATGTATGATGTTATTTATGCCTTGTTAGAAGTAATATATTTCTTGACATTAATTTGGTGTAGTTATCGACTCTACATTAAATGTGCAAATGGCCTAACCTTGACCTTCAATTAAACTTTTGAAGACACCTCTAAGTTGCTTGTTAGAAATTTACCGATGAAAAATTGATGATCTACCCCAAAAAAAAAAAAAAAAGAGTTGATGACAACACCATATTAGTACGTTTTCTTTGTCATGCATGCGTTTGCTATAAACTCATAACCACTGCATATCGATTGACAGATCGAGGTTCCGGGGCATTCCTTCTTTTTTTTTTTTTTCCTTGTAAGTTGGATGAAGTAATCATAATATGATCAGTACAGATACTATTGAGGATAAATTTCACTTCCGCCGAAGTCTGATCTGATGCCTAGCCTAATGCAACTGGTGATCATGAAAGAGCTTCAACCAAAAATTCTCTCATCAGCAGTTGAACTCATTCGGTGGCCGAACTCCTCCAACAGTCGAATCCAACCGAACTCTTCTAGTGGCCGACCTCCAGTCAAACTCCTTCAACTGGCCAAACTTCTCAGCGGTCGAGCCCCAACCGAACTCCTTCCGGATCGCTCCTACAGTCGGACTCCTTCAAGAGCCGACCTCCTTCCAAATCGCTCCTGTAGTCGGACTCCTCCAGAAGACGACCTCCTTCCGGATTGCTTCTACAGTCGGATTCCTTTAGAAGCCAAATTTCTTTGGATTGCTCCTGCAATTGGACTCCTCCAGGAGCCGACCTCCTTCCAGATTGCTTCTGCAGTCAGATTCCTCCAGGAGCCAGACTCCCGTAGGAGTCGAATTTCTTCCGGATCGCTCCTACAGTCGGACTCCTTCAGGAGCCGACCTCCTTTCGGATTGCTCCTACAGTCAAACTTCTTTCGAGTTCCTCTAGGAGCCGACCTCCTTCCGGATTGCTTCTGCAGTCGAGTTCCTTCAAGAGTCAGACTCTTTCCGGATCGCTTCTGTAGTTAAATTTTTCTAGGAGCCGAACTCCTTTCGGATAGCTCCTACAGTCGGATTCCTTTAAGAGTCGAACTCCTTCTGCATCGCTCCTGCAGTCGGACTACTCTAGGAGCCGACCTCCTTTCGGATAACTCATGCAGTCGAATTCCTCAAGGAGCTGAACTTTTTCTAGAATTCTTCCTCAATCGGATTTTCATAGGAGCCGAACTCCTTTCGGACTCTTCCAGCTCAGTCGGATTCCGAACGCATGCTTCCACCAGACGGCATGGCTGTCATTATCGATCTAACGACACCGCTCTCTCCGTAATGAATCTCATGCGGCCCACGATCGGACGACATGGCTATCACTATCAATCTGACGACACCTCTCTCTCCATAGCGAACCTCATGTGGCCCACGATCGGATGACATGGCCGCCATTATCAGTCTGACGAGACCTCTCTCTCCGTAGCAAACTTCATGCGGCCCACTACCAGACGATATGGTTATCACCATCAATTTGCTACAGACTCCGTCTATAAAAAGGGATCCTCTAGATATGATTTCTCTAAGCTCTCCTCTTTTCCTCTAAACTCTGCCAAACTCTCTCCTGAGTACTCCATTTTTGTTGACTAGAAGAGCTGACTTGATCATCGGAGGGTCCTATCGGAGCCACCACCACCGACTCTGGATGAAACTTTATTTTGCAGATCCCCGACGGTGACCTCATCCTCCTCCACTCTAACTCGATCCGATGTCAACCAAATTTTGCACCAACAAAATTGATGCTGGAGGAAGGAACCTCTGTTCTTGAGGTTTTCTTATTCTTAAAGGAGTGCTCAGCGACGATCTCTCTCCTTCCTCTCTAGAGATCTCTCTTCTTCCTCTCTAGAGTTCTTCTCCAAAAAAAAATGCCTCCTAGGAGAGCTTCGACCCAACGATCGATGACCTCCATAGCTAGATCCCATCCAGATCCATCTGCTCCCACTCTATCTCCGACAACTCAAGCTCCACCTGTAGCCATGGTAGATATGAAGAAGTTCAACCTACTGGTCCAGCAGGTTCATAGCCTCATGGAGGCAATGCAGGCCATGCATCAGCAGGCCCCAGCATCAGTTCGATCGGTGCATAATTCTCTGGAGCCCCATGGTCCAGTCTGAAAATGGCCGACTTGGGCTACCCAACCTCTGATCTCTAAAAAAAAAAAGCAGAAGATGGAGGACCCCTACTCAGACCATGACTCGACCCAAGAGGAAGCTTCGCATCCATTCTACCAGAAAACTCTGAAGATCAACGATCATGAAGATCTCTTAGATCAAAGGCTCTTAAAAATGAGCTGACAAATCGAAGAGCTCTGTCACACTCCCTCCTCACATGGTAATGACATTTGTACTGATCCTTTTTTCTAAAAAATTATATAGGAATCGATTTCGTCAAACTTCAAGCTCCCATAGTTTGAGAGTTACGATGGGACCACCAATCCGATCGACCATTTGGAGACCTTTTGGATAATGATATTGCTTCATGGTGCATCAGACGCTATTTTATGCCAGACTTTTTCATCCACCCTCAAGGAAGCCATCAAAAACTGGTACTCGATACTTAAGTCGAGTACCATCTTATCATTTGATCAGATGAACCATCAGTTCGTAGTCCACTTCGTCAGCAGTCGACGTCTGCACCGAGGTTCAGATTTTTTGATGACCATCAAGCAGAAGAAGAAAAAATTCATCCGAACTTATATCATCCAGTTTAATGCTACCGCATTAGAGGTCTGAAATTTGAATCAATCAATCACCATGGCTGCTCTCAAGGACGGCCTTCAGAAGAATAATTTACTGTTCTTTTGAAAATGAAGTACCCCAGGAACTTTATCGACATGCTAGCTCGAACTGAAGATTATGTTTGGGCTGAAGAGGCCTTCAAGGTCAAGGACAATGAAGCCTTTGGTGAGCGATGAATCGATGGGCCGGGCAGATCCACCGAGGAAGAAAAGTCGAGTGAAGCTCGATCATATTTTCGGACTCCTTCTGAGTGCAAGCGAGTCCGAACATTCTCTCGAGCTCAGAGGCAGAGAAGCTCCGATGGAAGGGCACACCGAGGTTCTTCCTAATAAAGATTTCATAACTATGCCTCCCTTAATGCTCCAAAAATTTAAGTGCTGATGAAAATCAGGAAGCAACTACTGAGGTCGGAGAGGATGCATTTTTGTCCTAGCAAGCGCAATCCCAATAAGTTCTGCCTTTATCATCGTGACTATGGTCACGACATTGAGGAGTGTATCCAACTCCAGGATAAGATCGAGTAGCTCATCAGATGAGGTAGACTTGGTCGATTCCTGCAGAGATGGCCTTAAGAATGGAAAGATTGACCGAGGGTGTTATCGCAGCCTGAACCACCAAAAGGGAAGGATTAACAAGAAGATCAGTCGTCTCTCAATGTCATCAACACTATCTCGGAGGGACTTCAGCAAGAAGAGGCTAGCGGATCTGAGGAATTGATGAAGAGATGGAGGACTGAGGAACCCATGATCTTTATCGAGGTAGATATTTGGGGGGTCCAATTCCTGCACAATGATGTAGTTGTAATCTCTTTAAACATTATCGACTATGATATATGCCGCATTTTAGTGGATAATAAAAGCTCAATTGATGTATTATTTTATGATGCTTTCTCAAAAATGTCCTTATCCGATGACCGCTTGGGGCCTATAAACTCTCCATTGATAGGTTTCACTAGCGATGCCATACCAATTGAGGGCATAATAATTTTAACTATGATTGCAGGGCAACACTCGAAATTGATTAAGGCGTAGGTCGATTTTTTAGTCGTAAGGACTCCATCCGCCTATAATGCTATTCTCAATCGATCTGGTCTAAATGCACTTCGGACGATTATATCAACCTATTATTTAAAGATGAAGTTTCTGATAAGTCATGGGATCGAAGAGGTCAAGAGAGATCAGGCTCTGGCGAGGCACTACTACTCAATCGCTCTGCATAAGGAAGAATGGTCCGACCCTTATCCTGTTGATGGGTTGGATGTCCACGATAACCTCATTGAGGAGTGGGGCGAGCCTATAGAGGATCTCATCTCTGTACTCTTAAATGATGAAAATGTGGAGCATGCAGTGCAAATCGGCTCCAACTTGGAAGATGAGGTTCGGGAGCAACTCGTTATCTTCCTCAGGAGAAATGTGGACGTCTTCACCTGGACCGCAGTGGATATGCCAAAAATTAACATCGAGATCATGAAACATCGGCTGACCGTTGATCCAAAACATCAATCGATAAAAGAGAAGATGTGCCACCATACCCCGAAGAGGCAGAAAGTAATCGTCGAAGAAATAGGCAAGCTCCTCAAAGCTGGATTCATCTAGAAGGTTAATTATCCGACCTAGGTCTCAAACATGATCCTCATCAAAAAGGCGAACAACAAGTGGAGGATGTACATAGACTTCAAAAAGCTGAACAAGATCTGCTTCAAAGATAGCTATCCTCTATTCAGGATTGATCAACTAGTAGATGCGACCTCGAGCCATAAGCTCCTTACCTTTATGGATGCCTTCTTCGGTTATAATCAGATACAGATGGTGCCTGAGGACGAGAAGAAAATTATTTTCGTTACTGACAGTGGTCTTTATTATTATAGAATCATATCCTTTGGACTCAAAAATATAGGGACAACATACCAACGTCTGGTCAACAAGATCTTCAAGAAGCAGATTGGTCGTAACATGGAGATGTACGTGGATAACATGCTCGTCAAAAATTGAGCTTCTACAGACCACCTTACCGATCTTGAAGAGATCTTCGACATACTCAGGAAGCATAAGATAAAACTAAATTCGACTAAGTGTGCCTTTGGTGTGACCTCTAAAAAGTTTCTAGGGTTCATGGTGTCGAGGCATAGGATTGAAGCAAATTTTGAGAAAATTTGAGCCATTCAGAAGATGACTGCTTTAAAAATGATCAAAAAAGTTCAACACCTGACTGAAAAAATAGTATCCTTAAATCACTTCATCTCGAGATCGGTCGAACAATGCATGCCCTTCTTTCGAGTTCTCAAGCAATCAAAAACTTCTGCTGGATGGTGGAGTGCCAACGAACGTTCGAGAAGCTTAAAAACTATCTCGGCTCATCTCCACTATTGGCAAAGTTCGAACCCAGAGAAGAATTATTTCTGTACCTAGCAGTCTCTTCGGTGGCCCTGGCGGCAGTCCTGATGAAGGAAGAAGTAAAGATGCAGCGATCGGTCTACTACGTAAGTCAGATCCTGAGGGATGCGAAGATCAGATACTCTAGGCTAGAAAAATTGATTTACTCTCTTTTGATTACTGCCAAAAGACTCCGACCTTACTTTTAGGGGCACACCATAACGGTCCTCACGAACCAACTAATAAAAATGGTCCTTCATCGAACGGACGTTTCTGGGAGAATTACAAAATGGACTATCGAACTCATGAAATTTGACATCAACTATCAACTTCGACCATCGATCAAGATTCAGATATTGATAGATTTTATGGTAGAATATACTATTCCAGCCAAAGCCAAGCTTGAATAGAATGAGATCGGTGCCCTACTGTCGTGGCCGAACCTCTCCGAGGAGAGTGTCGACCTTTTTGAAGGCTTTTAGGCTCTGTACGTGGATAGTTCATCCAACTCTACTGGAGCAGATATGGGGTTGGTCTTAGTCAGCCCCGAGGAAGTCGTCGTCGAGTATGCACTGATCGTCATCATCGTCGAATTCCTCACGACTAACAATGGGGTCGAATATGAAGCGCTGATTATCGGATTAAAAATAGTAAAAAAATTGAAAATAAATCGACTTCAGATCTACAACGAATCTCAATTAGTGGTTGACTAAGTTAGTGGCGGTTACGAAACGTAGAAGAAAAGCATGATGAAATATCTTGGGAAAGTGAAGGATTTGACTCTGACCTTCGACAGTTTTGGCATTCGATAGATTCTGAGAGCAAAAAATATAAGAGCCGATCTTCTTTCTAAGTTGGCCACTTCAGCTCCAATCGTACTACCCAAAGAAGTATTTTTGGAGACTCTAAAGTGTCTAAGTCTAAATGAATCCCAGATCATTTTGTAGATGAAGCTCGAGCCGAGCTGGATTGACCCGTTGATCGCCTACCTCAAGGAGGAAGTCCTTCCTCATGATCCGAAAGAAGTTCGAAAGCTCAGGAATCAAGCCTCTCGGTATGTTTTATATGAGGGTAGATTGTATAAGAGGTCATACTCGCTACCACTGCTAAGATATTTTCGACCTTCAGAGATCGACTTCGCATTATGGAAAGTACATAAAAAAATTTATGAAAGTCATGTAGGAGCCAGATCCCTCTCACAAAAACTACTTCGGCAAGGATATTATTGACTGACCTTATTTCATGATTCTGTGGAGTATGTTAAAAAATATGACCGCTGTCAGAAGAATGCAAACGTACAAAGATAGCCGACCTTCGAGCTTACTCCACTAAGTGCACCTTGACTATTTGTGTAATGAAGAATGGACATACTTGGTTCTTTCTCGATGGCGTTCGGATAGCAGAAGTTTCTCCTGATCGCGATCGACTATTTCACCAGATGGATCGAGGCTGAACCACTAGCAAAAATTATCGAGGCCAAGATACAGAACTTCATTTGAAAATCGATAGTCTATCGGTTCGATCTGCCTCGAACTCTCATAACTGATAATGGACGATAGTTCACTGGAACGAGATTCATCGAGTTATGGAAAAACCTAAACATCTCCCACCACTTCACATCGGTGGCTCACCTGCAGGCAAATGGAGAAGCCGAGGTGACCAACCAGACTCTACTATAAGACATCAAGATGAGGCTCGATAGAGAAAAGGAGATCTGGGTGGACGAACTCTATCACGTCCTTTGGACGTACCGAACTACATAAAGATTATCGATTGAAAAAAGATCTTTCACCTTGGCCTTCAGAATGGAGGCAGTCATACCGATCGAGCTTAAACTCCCATCAACACGGATCGTGGCCTTCAATGAGCAATATAACCCACAGGATCTCAAAGCCAATCTCGATCTATTAGAAGAAAAAAAGAAAGAAAGCCCAAGTCCGAATGGCGGCCTATAGGCGAAGGGTGGTCCGATATTATAACTCTAGAGTCAGAAGTAAAATATTTAAAGTAAAAAACTTAGTACTTTGACGAGCCACCATCTTTCAGCCTCAAAGTCAGGAGAAGCTTGCTCCAAATTAGGAAGGCCCGTATGAAGTGATAGAGGTCATCCGGCCTGGGACTTATCGTCTGAAGGAGCTCGGAGGAACAATGCTCGCACGATCTTGAAACTCAAAAAATCTGAGGATCTACTATTAGTAATTTTTTCTCAATAAAATACCTCAGTTTTAGCATTATTATTTTTTGGTGCGAAAATTATTTGATGATAGGAAAGAAGCAACTAAAAGCAGCCATGTTAGGAACAGAAAGAGAACCTCATCCTAATATGAGCAAAGTCGAAGGCCAACAGTCATGTTAGGAACAGAAGGAGAACCTCATCCTAATATGAGCAAAGTCGAAGGTCTCGTTTATTTTAGACGAGATGGAAGAAGATGCCCTGACAACGATCCTTATATGCCCCCACAGTCCATTGAAAATAGGAGGAGAACCTCGTCCTAACGTGAGCAAAGTTGAAGACCTCGTTCATTTTAGACGAGATGGGAGAAGAGGCCCTGACAATGATCTTTATGTACCTCCATAGCCCGTTAGGAATAGGAGGAGAACCTCATTCTAACGTAAGCAAAGTCGAAGACCTCATTCATTTTAGACGAGATGGAAGAAGAGGTTCTGACAACGGCCCTTATGTGCCCTCACAGCCCGTTAGGAATAGGAGGAGAACCTCATCCTAATATGAGTAAGATCGAAGATCTCGTTCATTCCAAATGGGATGAGAGAAAAAGCTCCGACAACGATCCCATTATGCCCGACGATAATAGAAGATAAAATCTTCTTCAACCTCGGCTGTTGGAGATAAGATCTCCTCTGAGTTCCACCTTCAATCTCGACTGCTGGAGATCAGATCTCTTCTGAGCCTCTACGTCAATAGAAGATAAAATCTTCTTCAACTTTGGCTGCTGGAGATGAGATCTCTTCTGAGCTTCTACGTCGGTAGGAAATAAGATCTCCTTCAATCTTGGCTATTGGAGATAAGCTCTCTCCCAAGTTTCACCTTCAACCTCAGCTGCTGTAGATAAGATCTTCACTGAACTTCTACATCGATAGGAGATAAGATCTTCTTCAACCTCAGCCGGTGAAGATAAGATCTCCTCCGAGCTCCACCTTCAACCTTGGTTGCTGGAGATAAGATCTCTCCCAAGCCTCTACATCAATAGAAGATAAAATCTCCTTCAACTTCGGTTGCTAAAGATGAGATCTTCTCCGAGCTTCTACGTCGGTAGGAGATAAGATCTTCTTCAACCTCGACTGGTAGAGATAAGATCTCTCCCGAGCTCTATCTTCAATCTCGACTGTTGGAGATAAGATCTTCTCCGAGCCTCTACGTCAATAGAAGATAAAATCTTCTTCGACCTCGGCTGCTGGAGATAAGATCTTCTTCGAACTTCAGAGTCTACGTCAGTAGGATATAAGATCTCATTCAACCTCGATCGTTGGAGATAAGATCTCCTCCGAGCTCCACCTTCAATCTCGACTGTTAGAGATAAGATCTTCTCCGAGCCTCTACGTCAATAGAAGATAAAATCTTCTTTAACCTTGGCTGATGGAGATAAGACTCCCCCGAGCTCCTCCTTCGATCTCAACCATTGAAGATAAGATCTCCTCTGAGCTTCAGAGTCTACGTCGGTAAGAGATAAGATCTTCTTTAACCTCGATCACTGAAGATAAGATCTTCTTCGAGCTCCACCTCCAATCTTGGTTGATGGAGATAAGATTTTCTCCGAGCTCCACCTTCGACCTTGGCTGCTGGAGATAAGATCTTCCTCAAGCTTCAGAGTCTACGTTGGCAGGAGATTAGATTTCCTTCAATCTTAATCGCTGGAGATAAGATCTTCTCCAAGCTCTAAAGTCTACGTTGGTAGGAGATAAGATCTCCTTCAACCTCGATTGTTGGAGATGAGATCTTCCTCGAGCTCCATCTTCGACCTCGACTGCTGGAGATAAGATCTCCTCCGAGCTCCAGAGTCTATGTCGGTAGAAGATAAGATCTTCTTCAACCTTGATCGTTGGAGATAAGATCTTTTTCGAGCTCCATCTTTAGCCTCGGCTGATGGAGATAAGATCTCCTCCGAGCTCTACCTTCGACCTCGACTGCTGGAGATAAGATCTCCCCTAAGCTCCAGAGTCTACGTTGGCAGGAGATAAGATTTTCTTCAACCTCGACTGTTGGAGATAAGATCTTTCCCGAGCTTCATCTTCAACCTCGACTTCTAGAGATAAGATCTTCCCCAAATTTCTACATCGGCAGGAGATAAGATCTCCTTCAACCTAGACTGTTGGAGATAAGATCTTCTTGGAGCTCCACCTTCAATCTCGATTGGAGATAAGATCTCTCCCGAGCCTCTACATCAATAGGAGATAAAATCTTTTTCAATCTTAGCTGATGGAGATAAGATCTCTATCGAGCTCCACCTTCGATCTCGACCGCTGGAGATAAGATCTCTTCTGAGCTTCAGAGTCTACGTCGGCAGGAGGATAAGATCTCCTTCAAGCTCGATCGTTAGAGATAAAATCTTCCTCGAGCTCCACCTTCAACCTCGACTGATGGAGATAAGATCTTTTTCGAGCTTCATCTTCGACCTCAGCTGTTGGAGATAAGATCTCCTCCGAGCTTCCGAGTCTACATTGGTAGGAGATGAGATCTCCTTCAATTTTGATCACTGGAGATAAGATCTTCTCCAAGCTTCACCTTCAACCTCAACCGCTAGAGACAAGATCTTTTCCAAGCTCCAGAGTCTACATTGATAGGAGATAAGATCTTCAACCTCGATCGCTGGAGATGAGATCTTCTCCAAGCTCCACCTTCGACTTTGATCACTGAAGATAAGATCTCTTCCGAGCTTCAGAGTCTACATCGATAGGAGATAAGATCTCCTTCAATCTTGGTCGTTGGAGATAAGATCTCTCCCAAGCTCCACCTTCAACCTCGACTGATGGAGATAAGATCTTCCTCAAGCTCTACCTTCGATCTTGGCTGCTGAAGATAAGATTTTTTTCGAGCTCCAGAGTCTATGTTGGTAGGAGATAAGATCTTCTTCAACCTCGGTTGCTGAGATAAGATCTCTTTCGAGCTTCCGCTTTCGACCTCCGACTCGTTGGAGATAAGATCTTCCCTCGAGCTTCTACGATCTATAGGAAGATAAGATCTTCTTCAACCTCGACTGCTGGAGATAAGATCTTTTTCTGAGCTTAAAGTCTACGTCGGTAGGAGATAAGATCTCCTTCAATCTCGATGGCTGAAGATAAGATCTCCTCCGAGCTCCACCTTCAACCTCGACTGTTGGAGATAAGATCTCCCTCGAGCTCTACGATAACATGAGATAAAATCTTCATCAACCTCGACTGCTGGAGATAAGATCTTTTTCCAAGCTTCTACGTCAATGGCAGAAGATAAGATCTCCTTCAACCTCAGTCATGCTAGAGATAAGATCTCTTCCGAGCTCTACCTTCAATCTCGACTGCTGGAGATAAGATCTCTCCCGAGCCTCTATGATAATAGAAGATAAAATCTTCTTCAATCTCGGCTGCTGAAGATAAGATCTCTCTCGAGCTTCTACATCGACAGAAGATAAGATCTTCTTCAACTTCAGCTGCTGGAGATAAGATCTCCCTCGAGCTCCATTTTCAACCTCGACTGCTGGAGATAAGATCTCCCCCGAGCTTCTACATCGACAGGAGAAAAAAATCTCCTTTAATTTCGGCTGGAGATGAGATCTCCTTTGAGTTTCAATTTCGATGTCAACCTTCGCTGAAAATAAGATCTCCCCCGAGATTCAACCTGAGCTGGTGCAGAGCCCTGAAGAGAACTTTGGCAGTTATCCTTTTTTGTACTTTCTTTTTTCGAATTTCGAACTTGAGAGTGGAGGAACTATTATTGGGGATAAATCCTGCCCCTATCGAAGTTCGGCCTGGTGCCTAGCCTAATACAACCGATGATCATGGAAAAGCTTCAATCAGAAATTCTCTTCTCAGTAGCCAAACTCATTCGATGGTCGAACTCCTCCAACAATCGAATCCAATCGAACTTCTCTAGCGATCGACCTCCAGTCGAACTCCTTCGATCGATCGAACTTCTCAGCGATCGAGTCCCAGCCGAACTCCTTCCGGATCGCTCCTGTAATTAGACTCCTCCATGAGCCGATCTCCTTTTGAATCGCTCCTGTAGTCGGACTCCTCCAGGAGCTGACCTCCTTCCGGATTGTTCCTACAGTCAGATTTCTTCAGGAGCCGAACTCCTTTTGGATCGCTTCTACGGTCAGACTCTTCCAAGAGCCGACCTCCTTCCGAATCGCTCCTGTAGTCAAACTCCTTTAGAAGTCGACCTCCTTTCAAATTGCTCCTACAATCGGGTTTCTTCAGGAGTCAGACTCCTCTATGAATCGAACTTCTTTTGGATCGCTCCTGCAGTCGGACTCCTCTAGGAGCTGACCTCCTTTCGAATTACTCCTGCAGTCAAATTTTTCTAGGAGCTGGACTCCTTTCGGATTGCTTCTATAGTTGGATTTCTCTAGGAGTCGACTTCTTTCGGATAGCTCCTATAACTAGATTCCTTTAGGAGCCAAACTCCTTCCGGATAGCTTATACAGTCGGATTTATTCAAGAGTCGAACTCCTTTTGGATCGCTCTTACAGTCGAACTACTCTAGGAGCCGACCTCCTTTTGGATAGCTCATGCAGCTGGGTTCCTTCAGGAGCCAGACTCTTAGAATTCTTTCTCAGTCGGATTTTCATAGGAGTCAAACTTCTTTCGAACTCCTCCAGCTTAGTCGGACCTCAAATGCATGCTTCCATCAGACGACATGGTTGCCATTATCGATCTGACGATACTGCTCTCTCCGTAACAAATTCCATGTGGCCCATGATCGGACGATATGGCTGCCACTAGCAGTCTAGCGCACCTCTCTCTCCGTAGCGAATCTCATGTGGCCCACGATCGGACGACATGGCCACCATTATCAGTTTGGCGATACCTCTTTTTCCATAGCAAATTTCATGCAGTCCAATACCAGACGATATGGCTGTCACCATCAATCTGCTACAGGCTCCGTCTATAAAAAGAGATTCTCTAGATACAATTTCTCTAAGCTCTCCTCTCTCTTTCTCTAAATTCTGCCGAACTTTCTTCTAAGTATTTCATTTCTGTTGGTCAGAAGAGCTGACTTGATCGTCGGAGGATCCTACTGGAGTCACCACCATCAACTCCAGATGGAACTTTATTTTGTAGGTTACCGATGGCGACCTCATCCTCCTCTACTCCAGCTCAATTCGACTTCAATTAAATTCTACACCAACAGATACATACATGAGAATCACGAAACAAAATCCTCAAAAATTGAGTAGGAAAACTTGTTGAATAATCTTATAATATAGTCCCAATGTGGTTGCAAACATAGCTCACCATACTTGAGTAGATTTCTAAAAATTATTCACGAAGGTTAAAATAAGTCATATCTATGGAGAAACTAATAAAAACTTTTCTCTCTTTTTTTTGTCCCAAAAAAAGAAATGGATGCATTATAACGAAGGATTTCTGTCATATCATAGCTATATAAGGATTGCCTTGGGGGATTTTTATGGTAAGATTTTAGGTGGCTAATATTCCTCATGATCCTGAGATCTTGTTACAACAATTTGTTAGTTGCCTTAATTATAGAAGATAATAAAATTGATTATGGGCCCTAATTTCCAACCAAAGTCTCGCAACCACTATATCTCATAAACGTCTTGATTAGTTAGCTTTTATAATCAAAACACGAGAGGTAATTTTTACTATTAGCATTATAAGTCCATATAGATATATGATAGGCCGTAGGCCCATGTGGTCTATCTATCTGATTTATGTACCCTCTATTTGGGATAATGGATACGGATGAAAGAGAAAGGATGGATGGATCTTCTCTATCTATCCTTTTATATATTTATTTAGTGAAATATAAAAGTATGGATGGGAATAATTTTCTTCACGATTTGATATAAGAGAAATAAAAAAGAGGATGGATGATATTTCTATAACATTTTTACCACACTACTTTTTGATTTAGAAAATATCATTATTATCAATTTATAACACTTATTTATACAAAAAAAGATAAAGAAGTATTATAGTTTTATCAAAAAATTAAATGAGGGTTAAGTTCGTCAATACAAAATCCATCCTTTCTTGTAATTTCAGAGGATGCAAGTAGGTGGACCAGGATGGATGTTGAATCTCTTATTTTTATCTATTCTTCCTACAGTTTTTGAACCAACAGTGGATAGAGGTCATACATCTTTCTAATTTCATCCATCCATCCTCTCGTAAGTCCAACGAAACACAGGATTTTTGTCATATCATAGCTATATAAAGACCGCCTATTGGGGAATTTTTATGTCAAGATTTTAGATGGCTAATATTCCTCATGATCTTGAGATCTTGTTACAGCAATATGTTAGTTGCATTATTATAGAAGATAATAAAATTGCTTATGGGCCTTAATTTCCAACCAAAGTTTCACAACCACTACATCTTGTATATGTCTTGATTAGTTTGCTTTTATAATCAAAGCGTGAGAGGGTATCGTTACTATTAGCATTATAAGTCCATGTATATTTGGTAGGCCATAGGCCCATATGGTCTGTCTATCTGGTTCCTCTAAAGCTGGCCCAATAACTATGCAAGAAGTTCCATGGGAGATGGCAGAGCAAATGAAGCCCTGAACGGTTCCTCAAAATTGTCTTGAAAAATAATTTTTTAGCGAATGAGTGAGAGTGGATTTATTTACGTCTCAAGTTTCTCAATATCTCTACCATGCTAATCCAAAACATTTGCCCCGTTGTATGGCAGACCCTTTGATTCCGTTTTCTAAGAAGTACGCTTAAATGCTATATTAGTTTGGTTAGACTGTGGAATGGCATTGGTAAAACAAAATATATGGTATAAATTTACTTCTTGAATCATAAAGATTCTGACCACCACCACTTCTGCCGTCCTTCTCAATGGCAATGCAGGAAAATGGTTTCAAAGCAGGAGAGGCCTCAAATAAGGTAAACCTCTCTCGCCACTTCTTTTCATTTTAATTGCTAATGTTCTCCATTGTACATTGATCTAGACTCACAAAGAGTTTATTGAATTCTGTTGGGCTAAGTAATCTCCACATGAATGCTATGCAATATACAGACGATAACATTACTCTTTTGCCATGCTGCCAAATCTCAACTTAATGTTATCAAGTTCGTGTTATACTCTTTTGAATTAGAAAATTAATTTTTGCAAGTCACAGCTAGTTGGCTTGGTATCATCATCGAAAGAAACTCTAGGGTGTGCAGTTATCTTAGGTTGCAAGAAATCTGAATTATTTATTCAGTATTTAGGATTTCCGCTTCACTTTAAATCTCTGTCTGCTAATCTGTGGAACTTCTTAGTGGAGCGGATTAACAAAAAAACTCTCTGGGTGGAATTGTACGGTTGCTTTCTGGTTAGCAGTAAACAAGAATTGTACAGTTGCTTTCTTCTTTAACAAAGATGACTGGTCATAGATTTTTTTAAGTATTGTTCATCTAATTGCCCAGTCCAATCATCAGGAGCTAATAAACATGCTGCATAACCTTGGCTTATCAACCTTAGAAGACAAAAGATTGTGGAAATGGTTTCCTAGATGACTATACTTAGTATCGGCTTGCTATAAATTTGTCGTCCACTGAGGAGTGGTTTCATAGTTCGAAAGAACAATATGGAAGCTCCAAATTTCGGAGAAATGTAAATTGTTCAATTGGTTGTGCTATGGAAGTTTCAAATTTTGGAGAAACTTAAATTGTTCAATTGGCTGTGCTATCATCGCAAAATACTTGCTATTAAAATTCTAGAAAGGAAAGGATTTTATGATCCCAGCAAATATACCTTGCTACGGTACCAATGGATCAATTGATCACGCATTAATTCATTGCATATATTTAGTAGAGGTATGGAAAGAAACTATACACAGTTACACCCCTGACCCTCCACTTAACATTGAACACCTCTGGGAAGAATGGATACAGAAGCAACGTAGATCATTGAAAGCTAGAACACCGGCGGTCATTACATCGATTACATTATGGTCTCTTTAGAAAGAAAGAAACAACAAATTATTCCAAGCTAAAGGATTGTTCGGACGATACTACAAGAAAAATTATTTTTTGCGGTGATCCAATCAATAATTTATCCCTACTTATATTTGTTATTATATGTGGATGTGAATGGAAAGGAAAGTCTACGATTCTTATTTAGTACAAAACGGCCAGGGGGCCGCTATATGAGATCCAGCATCCCACACATCGCATGATCGATCAAACTGCAAAGAGGAGGCCGACAAGAACTGCTCCACACGTCGTTTCTTATCGATTTTTAAGTTGCCCGCCCGGACGCCCCCGACGGACGCCCACGCGTACACTTTCCAACCTCGGCAGCATTATTCCCGTCCCCCGGCTCCAAACCCACCGCTTCTCCACCCTCCACGTCCGGCCAGTCATCCGAACCGCCTAAAACCCTTGGCCTCCCGAGTCCTACCACCACCTTTATTTTTTCCATCGATTCTTTATCGGTTGCCGACGCCAATAATTGACATGGACGCCGCCTTCGCTCTCCTCCGTCACAGCCCCTTCTCCGCCGCCGTCGCATCCCCCCCGCCGCCCGCTGCCGGCCGGAACTCCGCCGCGCCCTTCTTTCTCCGGCCGCCTTTCCCCGCCGGAGAACAGGGTCTGCGGGCAAGATCTCGAGTTGTGGTGGCGGTCGCGGTATCTGGCGGGAAGGAGACCACGGCCTCGGTCGCGCCTGTTTACAAGCCCACTCCTCCGGACAGAGAGCTTCGGACTCCTCACAGCGGGTAGTTTTTTCTCGCCTTTTTTTAAAAGATATTCTTCTGAGAGGCTTTATATTTACGTCGGTTCAGATAAATTTGGGAATCATCATTGCCTGCCCTGTTTCTTGAAGGCTTGATCGTTATTTCCGATTTTCTTGAAACCTTGGTATATATTAGCTTTGCTGCTTTTTGAATAGTGGTCTAGTCTTTGCCCAAGAAGTCTTCTGTTTCTTGGAACTCCACCCCTATAGAAGCGTTTGATCTTTATTTACCGTTTTTATAGCTTCCGCTATCGATGTAAGGTTGTTTTCTCATATGGACCCTGGTCTTTATCCAAGAATTCCTCTGTTTCTTGAATTTCCTGCCGTTTTGCGAGGGATTGATGATCTTTATTCACGGATTTTCTTGAATCTGGGCAGTAATAGCTTCCAGTCTCTATTTTGCTTTCTTATATGGGTCGTGTTCGGATCTTTAGGCAATAATTGGTCTTTTTGTAATGCCGTGTGATTTGATTTCCAAGTGTTATCGGGGGTTCTTCTTCTCTCCAGTTTCTTGCTTTGCTTCACGTTTCAAACTGATATATTCTGGTACTGATCTCGTTTACAGAAATACGATATGAGTGGTATTTATCTCATCTGATACAGATGGTACATGATCATACTCTTATGGTGAAAATGAAAGATTTGACTGATACTCGTGCAATTTAATGTTGAAGTGGTAATGCATCGTGCTTGATGATTAGGATTCTAGTTAGAGCACTGTAGTTGATATTATGTGCCGATTTGGTCTTGGCAGATACCACTTTGATGGGACTGCCCGTGCATTTTTTGAAGGTTGGTACTTCAAGGTCTCGATCCCTGAATGTAAGCAAAGCTTCTGTTTCATGTACTCCATGGAAAATCCTGCCTTTCCTAATGGAATGAGCATGCTGGACAAGTCATTGCATGGGCCTCGATTCACTGGGGTTGGAGCTCAAATTCTTGGTGCGGATGATAAATATATATGCCAGTTCACAGACAAATCTAACAACTTTTGGGGAAGTAGGTCTTTTCTTGCTTTGTCTCATGGCCTTTCCTACTAAATGATTTATTGATTTTTAAGGAAGGTATTTATTTCAAATTAAAGCTAAACTTCATATGTCCCAGCCTCAGCTTCTAGTTGTTGTGGACATAATTTTAAAGTATCCATTTTGATTATGGCATGATATCTTTGTAATTTGCAAGATATATATATATATATATATATATTTCGCACGCATAATCTTAAGCGTCCTGACAGCTATATCCAATATATAATCTTTTAGAAGATCCTCCGTTTATAGGGATAAATGTTTTGGGACTTAAAAATATAAATGGAGAAAATATCCAAATTGAAGCACAGCCAAGTTAGCAGAAGATGAGAGTAGAATAGGCTGGGCAAGCAGTCCAAGTTTGCTTTCTGGTATTTGTTATCAGGTCACATTTAGATAGATATAATAAAGAGCATTTTGCTTAAGATTATGCTTTATTTGATAAGAATCAATGTATGCTGCTTCTTCATACGCCTCTTATGCTACTACCTGACCTCTACATGTGCTAGCAGTTTTAAGATTTCTTGGATGAGCAAGGAAAGAAAAAGTTGTCAACTGGTTCTAGCCATAAATAACTCATCATGCTTATATATAAAAGGGAGAAATTTGCACTTTTGTTAATCCTTCAGGTTTTGAACAGAAAATAAGTTCAACATGCTTATGTTATTGGTTTTGCCAAATTAAGTTCTGTTGTATTGCTGTCTAATATGGTGTTACATGATGTTGGAGACTCAAAGTATAATCTCTTGGTGATTCTGTTTTTATTTAGATCATGCTAAATGTTCTTATAATGGACATTTTACTTTTTAGTTGAATTCATTATTTTATGTTCAATGTATGTGTGCGTGCGTGCGTGCGTGTAATATGTATGTATGTATGTGTGCAATGCACATGTGGGTGTGTGTGCTGCATGTAGGGGGGGGGTGTATGTGTATTTTTCATGGTTGTATTTTTGATATTTTTTATTTGTTAGTATAGTGATGCATTATCTTGTATTTCATAGGTAGGAATGAGCTAATATTGGGGAGTGCGCGCGCACGCCCGCGTGTTTCATGGTTGTATTTTTGATATTTTTATATATTTGTTAGTATAGTGATGAATTATCTGGTATTTCATAGGTAGGAATGAGCTGATATTGGGGAACACCTTTGTAGCTGGGAAGGATTCAGCTCCTCCAGATGGAGAGGTTCCTCCTCAGGTTATGTCCATTTTGCTTTCTTTCATTCTCAATGCATATATTGTTATGATTTAACTAATGTATACAAACATCAGTTGCCCTAAATTTGGATATATTGACATGCATCTTTCTATTTTAATCACTAGAATTGGCTTATCATGCTTTTGCATATCAGATAAATATGCTACTCTTTCAGCTGGATTTAATCATTTTAATTCAATATGCTCTTGTGATCTTGTCAATGTGATTAACACATCTAATAAGTGTGTGAATATGGACAGAATAAGATGTGAAACTATTTATTTAATACATTCTTGAATGTTAAAGCTGTTTATTGACAAACTTCTGTTGTAAGAGAGGGATTTACTTTGCCAATTCGTGCTTAAAATGCTAAAGCTCTGATCAGTATCTACACTAAGTGTTAAAATGTTTGATGACAGTAAGTTTTGTCACTTAAGCTGTATTAACTTGCTCATGTGCAATAACTTAATTAAAAATTTAACCAGCTGATATAGATCCATGGTTGAATGTATTGCTTTTTGTGTGAATATTGGTTAATTCAGATCTATTGGGTACTCAACTGCACTGTATGTCACACTGCTCTTGGAAAAATACTCAACCTTATATAGAAGATGATTACACTTTTGCAATTGGGAGGCCCATCAATCTTTAAATGAGACAACTTTTGATGATTTCAAAATATAAAATTGACATGATGTGAGATTGTCCAACCATCTTCTAACCAATCTTTAGCAAATCTTAGATCTCTATATCATTTGGGACAAACATGCTTTTGTTGATGTTTGTACTGGAAACAACCCAATATGTAGTATTAAGTTTAGCTCACAATCTAACGCATAGACATGAAAAGAATGACATCATCATCATACACACTAAAATAAGATTCTCAAATAGTGACAACTATGGTATGCAAAGTGTACCAAACATTTACTAAGATACTTGAGTCATCATCTTATTCTGCCGGAATGTAATTGACTATGTACAGAAACACAAAATTAGTGTGCCCTTCTCGTGAATTAATTTTAGATGCACATAATTGCCACACCCTTTGGTGAATTGATTTTCTTGCTATTGTATAGCGCGTTTAAAAATAGAGTTGTTTCCATGAAAGCTGTTCATAAAAGGTAACTTGTTTGTGGGCTTGGTATGCATTTATATAATCGCAACCCCTTTCTTATATGCATCTAGTTGACTTGTTTAATAAATTTTTCTAGCAATTTTTTATTTAAGCTAACAACATAAATTAGTTGATTAGGAAGATCATCTCGAGCATATCACATATAACATTTCAAAAAAGCTTATTAACAAGTTTTTGATTAAAAATTTGAGAACAATTTATTGTTGTAGATTTAAACGAGAATTTTGTGCATCTTACTTCTAAATAGGAGAATTTGACCTGGTGGATATCTAGATTCACATCTAAATTGAAAATGACATTTATGGTTAGAAAGATGACCTCCTATGTGTTTATTGTACTTAAAAATATCTTTGTTTTTTTTTCCAACAACTTTGAGAAAACCATTATTAAGAATCTAAGTCTTCTTTTTCAAAGATGCTCTCTCTCTCTCTCTCTCTCTCTCACTTGTCTCTCCCCCCTCCCTTACCCTCTCTTTCTTATTTAGTCTTAACTTTGTGCCGACTTCACATAAAGAAATTAAAAAAAAAAAAAAAAATTTTGGGGCCGAGCCCCCATTTCATTTGTAATAGGGGCTTTGCTTAGCACCCCATGCGGACGAGCGGAGGCTTCCGAGCCCCCTCTTCTCACCCTCTTCCAGCATCTTTCTTGCTCCCCTCCCTCTCCTTCTCTCTCTCTCTCTCTTCCCTCCCTCCCTCTCTCTCTTTGCAGAGCCTATGTTTCGTTTGAAATAGGGGCTCCGCCCAACGCCAAGCGGAAGAGGAGAGGAGGGGCTTCGGAGCCCCCCCCTCTCCCTCTCCCAGCATCTCTCTATCTCCCCCTCTCCCTCTTTGCCTCTCCCCCTCCCCCCCTCTCTCTCTTCCTTTATCTCCTTCCTCTCTCCCTCCCTCTGGTTTCCCTTTATCAGTGGACGCCGGAATGGAACAGCATAGCATGGTATTGTATCGTATGGTACTGCCGGCCTATCGGCATGGGTGCTGGTTCTCGTATTGCGGACTGCTTAGGCTTTTTGTCAGCTCTAGGTTAATAAATAGTAGGAGTGTTAGAATATCAACTCCTTTGGGGCTCTCAACATCATGTGATACACGAGAGAGTGTCATGGATCATGGAAAGAAGAAAGTATTGTTCTAAAAATTGTCACTTTGGCTGCCAAGGTTCTTGCTTAGGTCGGGCTGCTTGGTCTAGGTGCTCATGCTAATGCTCTACATCAAGTTTGAGTATGGAGGATTGTGTCACTTTGCTTATGGAATGTTGCTAAGTTAAAACTTCCAATTTACTTATTACCTCTTCTTTGATATGTTTCGTTTTATGAATTATAATTATTTTTTAAATTTTTAAATTTTTAATCATATTTAGACAAAATTATACAAAAATTTTAATGCTGCTTATTTTGTGTGAATGACCACTTTCAAAACTGTGTCATGATCAGCCTCCATACATCCTTAATGGGCTATTTTGCTTCTCCACTATGTTTTGTTCCATTTATTGCCGGAGAAGTGAATTGACGAATCTGATTGGCAAAATTATTTTCCTTCCATTTCTTGGTTGTTTGTTGTTATGCCATTATTTTTTTGTTATATTCTTGTAATTATATGCTTGTTGCAGTAATAAATTACATTACATTTGCATATCATTGAGTGCTAACCTTCACTTGTTCGTATGCAGATGTAAATAGGTAAGGAACAATGTTTGCAGTCCATTTATTCTGTTGTATAATAATTTTGATGAGTTAAGAGCTGCAGGTTTTATCTTATGCATGTCATGCTATTTGATTTCAGAGTAATGCTTACGTACTGATTGCTGTTCACATGCATATGGCTCGATATTTATATGTATGTATGCATTTATGCATGTATCCTCCATTCATATATTGATTACGTTTCTTTAAGAAAATATATGTTTATATATATGTACTTGTGTATGTGTCCTTGCATGTCTGCATGCATATGCATATAATTTCATGTAAACACCAAGTGTATATTTTCATTTTCATTCTCCATGAATGCTATCTTGATATTTCTTGGTTTGGATCTATTTATGTAGGAATTTCGTAAACGTGTTTTAGAAGGATTCCAAGTCAGCCCAATTTGGCATCAAGGTTTCATATGTGATGATGGAAGGCATGGCTACATTTCATGATAGATTTTGGTTATGTATCATAAATTTTTGATGGTGGATATAAATGGTTTTGTCATAACAACTCATTAAGTTACAAAAGTCTTGCAAAGTGATTTCATTTATCTTTTTGACCTTTTTTTTCAGATACAATAAGGTCAAAATCTGTTCAGTTAACTCATGTTTAACATGTTGAAAAAAAAATATCAAGATTAGTTATGTTGGCTCTTTATATTAGTGCTTTTAGAATTATATTTATGGCCAAGCATCTCCATTCAGTTGAACTCTGCAATTCCTATGTTTTGCTTTCTTATACATACTTATACTTGTGTACTTCATTATTGCATGGATATTTGGTGTATGTGCTGGCTTTTAGGTGTCCCAATTGTCCACCACTGCAGCCCCAGGAATTCCAGGAGAGGGATTATTCCATTTACAAATTTCAATATGGATGTTATTATATGTGTTCGTTACCTGACAAAATTGGCTTCTTGCTACAAACTATACTATAATATATTGATTACTGAACTGACTTATCTTGCTGTCAATTTGTTGTTCTCTTAAGAGTAGGGTTTATTTGGATTTTCCTTCTGCAAGAGAAGTGTAACATGAGAGTGAAGTAGACAACTTTGCATGTGGGGCTCAGTGGGGAATTGGCTGGTAGGTCAATATAACTGTATTCTTTTGGTGAAACTTGAGGAGCAATTGTTGGATGTATTGCAAATATGCAGAAGAATCAACTGTAGGGGTCACTTGCTTCATATATAAATTGCAGTGGGTCCTTTCCCTCTCATATATTCTCTTAGTATGCATATACAAGAATGCAATATCCATTTATGTCCTAGGTAGTTCTTAGCTTTTATGAAGAAGTCTTGCTCAGGTAGACAGTACCTGATGTATAATAGATCTCAGTATGCTTCTTGTAGTTTTGAGAAACCTGGATTATTGCCAACCTATATTGCATGAGGTTATGCTAGTTGGTAATTGTGGAAGTGAATGTGAAACCAATGTCACCAAAGAGGATTAACCAAACTATAGTTGCAGCCATGTGAGACATTGCATATGGTCTCTTGGTGCCGCAGTGAGAGATGAAATGTTACTTCTTTCTTGTTTTACATATGAGATAACCTTATAGAAAGTTATGGAGTTTCTCAGTGAGTAGAAGCACAGACGGAATTGGAATTGATGAAATATGAAAGGATGTGTTTGGAGGTTTTAAATTTAAAAGTCACGATTTTTTTCATGAATTTGAAAATTTTGAAATTTTAGAAGTTGGGTTTCTTTATGAGGTCTTTGGTTGCTAAAGAGAGAGTTCAGAAATGTAAAATTTTGAAAATAAGGAGAAGAATGTGAATTTGAAGAATTCTACTCATAGTGGAAAATTTCAATTGCATTGTTTTCTTAGGACCTTTTCATCCCATACCCCTTACAAAATCATGATTAATAAATTCAACAATGAAATATCATGATCCATTGATACATCTAAGTGCACCTTATGCTCCTGTTTTTAGGTAGAACAAACGAAGATTGACCAAGCAACAACCTTGCATATATGCTTGAGGAGTGACAGGGCAGGGTCTTCTAATAGTGGATATGAAAATTGACAAACATAAATACTGAGTATGTTGCACACCGTAATTTTCTGGTTGGATGCATTTATAATCAGAGGAAGTTAAATTTAGGCTTTGGAAAAAGATTAAATATCCCATGATTTATCCAAGGATGATGTCGAATATGATATCCCCCTCTTTTTTTTATTTTTTGGGTTGGGGGTGGGGGTGGTTTGCTAGAATACCAAACAAAATTTATTGTAGTTGCATATAATAGTTAGACAGACTCCTGGTTTGACAGCATCTTTTTGAATGTTTTATTTTGCAAGGAAGCAGTTTAGCATCATTTCACTTAATAGAATATGATTATTTTATGTTAATATTATTTATATTCTGCAACTTAGATCTTCTCAATATTAGTAATTTAGTATCTTCCATTTGACAGGTCGAATTATGTTCAAACTGTAAAAAGAGCAAGTTGGGAATACAGCACACGTCCAGTATATGGCTGGGGGGATGTTGGTTCTAAGCAAAAATCAACAGCAGGCTGGCTTGCAGCTTTTCCTGTATTTGAACCTCATTGGCAAGTTTGCATGGCAGCTGGCTTGTCAACAGGTATTTTATAGTGAGATGCAAGATAGATTATTTCGGCTGCACACTTTATGATTTGCTTTGAATTTCGCATCTGCCCATGTATCTTTATATATCTAACAGTACACGCAATGCAAATATACATCTTGTTTTGTAATGTGTGCATGCCCATATCTGCGTTTCAGAAATGAGCGGCATTTAATCTTTAGCTTCATTTGCAAAATACTTCAGGTCTAAGACTTCATAACTAAATTTTCATGCTAACATTCTTAGCAGTTATTCTCTTCTTTTAAATTAATTGTCATCATTGTCCTTGTGGTTACACCTATCATTTCTAGATGAATTTATGCCTCTCCCCCTGCTTCCCAAATAAATGCAATTTTGTTAGGACTTTGTTTGATTGTGACAGACTAAAAAACTATAACAAACATGGTGTTACCTATTCTTTTAGCTTCTAAAGAAGCTTTTGAATTTTCATAAGAAGTAGAATAGCATGATGACAGAAGGATGCACAAACAAAAGACTTGGTGCTAGTGGAAGCTCAAAGCTGAAGAGAGGGAAAGCTTGAATAATAATTTAGTCATGGTTGAAAATTATGAAGCATGTGAACCAATGTATTACAGTGACCATTGCACACCTGAAACTGGTTGGTCACATTTAAAACAAACTTCATGCCACTTGAATGCCTCGTGAAATAATCAATTTTCTGAAACAAAATTAGTGTATTAGGTACTTGAGTTTCTTAACCCTTCCTACTACTTTTAGCCTGTTCTGATGTCAATCATCTTCAACAACCTTTGACTTGTCTTCAGTGTGCTGAGCGCTTATAGAGTGTCTTGATGTCCTTAATGCGCTGAAAGTTTTTTATGCTTGTCGGCTCCCCAGCGACATTATATTTATGCTTTGGATGTCTCTGTACTGCTGAAACAGTTCTCTTGACTGTTTCAAAATTGAATTTGATTAATCCAATCCAAGGAGGCATGCAATGAAATATTATGTTGTGCATTTACCAACCATGACATAGCTTTTATTCTCTTGTGTTTTGTACTTGAAGCATGTGTTCTCTTTTCTTCTTCCAATTCGCCTTGTTCCAGTTCAGAACTGCATAAGATGTCTTTACTTTCTTTTGTTGGGCAAAATCCTTAAAGGGTAACTTAAAATGCTAGAATTTGATATGTAATTTTCCATGAAGTGCTACCATAAAACTATATCCATTTTGTTTTTTTTTTTTCCTCCAACCATGTTTGTTCAGATTCTGAAGAAAAGTTTGCTCTTTAAGTAGTATGGGAAGATTTTTTCAAGTAGTAAGAGTTTAGTATAATGGTAGTGCCCATAGAGTTTATATTTTTAAAGAAAATTGATGAAAAAGAATATCTATTCTGGCTCCATTGATAGCAGTAATTTTTGGAATCTGAAGTATTTAAGATTTTCATATCTTTATGATTCTGGTGTGCATACCTTTTCTTGTTGTCTGTGTTATACAGGTTGGATAGAGTGGGATGGTGAACGGTTTGAATTTGAAAATGCTCCGTCTTATTCAGAAAAGAATTGGGGTGGTGGTTTTCCAAGGAAATGGTTTTGGGTAACTCTCTCTCTCTCTCTCTCTCTCTCTCTCTCTCTCTCTCACACACACACACACACACACACACACACACACAAAAACAACTCACCATGTCAAGGAATTAGAATTATTCACCCTAGAGGGTTTGGTGTTAGTCTCTGCCCAGTTTTTGTGTTATATTTATTGTAATATATGCTCAGAGCGATCAAACATGAATAAGCCTTGTTTTTATTTATTTATATTTTATCTAATCTAGATCTCCAAATGAAAATTTATAATTATAAACAAACTGTTTTAGACAACAGGGATATAGCCCTTGCTAGGAACAAATAGTAGAGGTGGATCCAGAGGTACAACCTCTCACCCCAAATAGATGGTAAAGGCTTGTACTTTATGGCTATGCCTATTTTATTTTACTGTTTAAGACTAACCAATATATACTAGTAATTTACATGAACTAAGTTTTTATTCTTTGGAAATAATATTCACAAATTGCTAGTAAGACATTTATTTGGGTGCTAAGTAACAAGGACTTATCATGGATTAAAAACCAGTGGTACTGATGCCAGGATGCTGAAACTGTCTGTACCTATATGTACCAGCCATACCTGTGTGTATTGTTGGTATGATGCTGACGATACTGGTTGCGACTGATGCTTTTCATTATTTTTGATGCTGTGAGTTTATGTATGTATTCTTGATACTGGCATCGTTACTGGTACATCACCATTCCAACCATTCCAATGGGAAAATGTTATGGGGTTCAGTATTGTATTTAAAACCTTGCCACAAATTCTTTGCTAGCCTTTTATTTGAGGCTAAAAAATGCTAATGTATGTCAAGTTTATTGATTTACAATCAACATAGAACCCACTCATTACTACTTAATGACATAATAGAGTTATCAGGCATCAGTGATCAAGTTAACACACATCCATGGGACTGATGATATATTTTTTTTTCCATGTTTTAAAGCAACGACTGGTTTCTTGCAAACATTTGGTGGAAGTAATTGTACGGTGAATTAAGTTTGCACATGGAATCAGGTGTGATGGATTAAACTGAATTATGGAATTCATCGACATGTATCTACAGGTTTTTTTTTTTTTTGGTTTGGGAGGCCGGGTTGGGGGGGGGGGGGCTGCCAATTCTATTATTCCTTTTAAAGGTTTTAACTTTTAAGTCCTTATGTTTTATGACTCTCCTAACTGTGACCATCAGGCCCTGTCCCAACTATTCAGGGTCCTTAAGATCTCATTTTTGTCTTTACTTTAGTTAATGATATATATCTTATATGCTATTAGCTCTTTATGGCTTTTCTACATGGAACTAATCTAGCATTGAGTCTTCGTCTCATCATTCAACAATAGACTATATGCTTAACATAGGCTATCGTATATCTTGAATAACTGATGCAGTTGGCCTAAACGCTCTTTAATTGACTGGTATTTGAGTGATTTCACTAAAAATATTTTAGGCTTTTAGCACTTGTGTCTGCAACATTTGACATGTCGCTGTAAATTGCATTTACTTGCACCATTGATACTCACTTAACTTCATCGATGCCCACCAAATTACCTCTCATGGGACTTTTTAAATGCTTTCTCTAAATCAATAAAGGACAGTGAGTTGGAGATGAATGGGGACAATAAATAGTTCTTTAATTCCTTTGATCATGGGCATGCACAAAATCATGTTTTTATGAATACAAAAGAGAGAGCCACAATCTAAGTTATTATGACTGTGAGAGAGTACAAGTCTTTGGATTGCTTTCTTCTATGCTAGAAAGGATTTTATGAAGGTTAACATAGGTCCTTGGAACATAGGGATACCAAAAGACGGCCTTCGATCCACTTGATCATGTTGGAAGATGATGGTTGCTCATCACTAAATTATGGTTAAAAGGATAGGAAAGAAATAAGTTGTTCGTTTACTCGAAAGTGTTGATTGCATTGTAAAAGAACAACGAACAGATGCTTAGAATTAAGGATGTTTTCCAGATTGAAACATGTGTAGCTCACCCAGAAATGTTGGTGGATATCTAATGTTTTTCGAGGGAATGGTCCTAGAGAAGTAACATGATCCATGAGATAATTACTAATAAGCTATATTTTGTTTTTAATGTCTCAGTAAACTCACAGTTTACCTGATCATTTTCTATTTAATGTAATGGTCACGTCCATTACCCGTGGCTAATAGTATTATTCACCGATTGGTGAGGTGGTATTTTTGAATGCTGTTTAAATATCCAAAGTCATCCTTATTTTTTGTGGTTGAATGACCCTTTTGCCTTTTTCAGGTTCAGTGTAATGTTTTTGAAGGTGCATCAGGGGCAGTTTCTTTAACTGCAGCAGGTGGCATGAGGCAGCTACCTGGATTAGCTGACAACTTCGAAAATGTTGCCTTGGTATGTTTAAGATTCTGTGTAAGACACATTCTTGTATGCAGTTTGTTGGCATTTTGTGATTTTCTTTTCCTACCAAGTTATAAGCCCTTAGGTTTATATAAATATTTAGGCCTATTCTAGTTGGGCATGCAATAATGGAAAGAATCATATTACAATAAATTGGTATTTCAGAACTTATTGAGGTTTTGAAGTTGAAAACATGGTGAGGTGTAAAAGATCAATGAGAAAATTTATTATCTGGTTTTGTTGATTATCCAATCTCAGACTGAGAAATATCAAGTTTCATAGATAGAATAAAATAAAGTGATTACTTTACAAGAATTTGCATTTAAATGATAAAAAACAAAACATGATTTCTCTGACAATCCTCAAAGTTAGCAGCTCTAATGGTAGTCTTTCTTGGACACATGAACAGTTCATAATAAGAATACAACGAGAGGACAATTGACAGGTGAAAATGTAAAAATTCATTTTGATACTGCAAGTATTTGTCTTGGGAAAAAATCTGTTTAACCATTGATATTTTCCCAAAGAATGACTGGATTCTGGTGTCACTTTTTAGGATTTTGTTCCCCATTATGAATTATTAGTATTATACTATTGCCTTGTGTTTCTGAATTAAAAAAAAGAAAAAGTTCTCCATTATGAATTATTAGTATCATACTATTGTCTTGTGTTTCTCTCCGGTATGAATTAATAGTAATTTAGTATCATACTATTGCCTTGTGTTTCTCTCTTATTATGAATTCTTTAGTTTCATTACTTGGATTCCAGCAGGTATCATGCCAGGTTAAGAGTAAATTCCATCATTTTAGTTAAAAATAAGGCACAATATTACATGATGTAGTCTCACAAGCAGGTTGTCATGCCTTGGGAGTCAAATTATTTAAATCTCAAGGTGTGGTTATCACAAATGATCATGTGTGAGTGCAAAATCAACATTAAAATTTCACCAACTATATGATCAAACATAGCATGATTAAAGGTGCATTACAAACTGTGAATTTTAGATAACGTGCATTTTTTAAAGTTATAATGCATAAATCTTAGGTAACATGCATTTATAAAACTACAATGCTATTTTCAAAAAATGCAAACAGCAATACATAATTTGAGAAACTACTATTTTGTTAGTGTGTTAGTGTTGCTTCAACCACTAGAGTCAACGTGCAATTTCAAACACCAATTCATTCCCCATTTGAAAAGCTCATCCTGTCTATTGCTGGTCATTTTTACGAGGTTTTGTGATAGTTGAAGTGAGCTACACAATGAAATACTCTTTTTTGCACCATGTTCAACAGAGTAAGCTTCCTAAAAACGAAATGCAGCATAAAATATAAATCATTACAATGCTGAAATTGTTATTGGAGAGTCCAAGTAAAGGTCTAATAGAAAAATCATAAAATGAGGTACTAAAGTCAAAATTTTTAAGGAAAATTGAGATATTGTGAGATGATCAGGACATAATTCCAAAAAGGGGTTCAAACAATTCATATAAAAAATCACATTGTTAAAAGGGCTTACAACGCTATATATATCCTTGCTATAAATCACAAAATTCTTTCTAGTAACTAAGGGGCTATTTGAGTTCTGTAGGTAGAGCTGCATGCAACTCAAGTTGTAGGTGAGCTAGCTCACTTGTTTGGATGCCTGCAACTCAAATTGCACCATAAGATGAGTTGCTCGTTGGGCTGCAACCTAGCACTATCTTGCTGTAAGTAGAATTTTAGTCAGAATGGCTGGAGGATGAGTTGTAGCTGCTCAAGTAAGCATTTTAATTAAAAAAAGATTTCTCTCCATCTCCCCTTCTCTCCTTCCTTACCTTGCTCTAGAGTCTCTCTGTTGCCACTGCCATCGATGCTGCCATCGGCCCTTGCCTTTTTCGAGAGGCCCACAACTTTCTCTACCTCGAACTAGGCCTTTCGTCCCCCCTTTTCCTTCCCTTCCCCTCTCCTCTCCTACCTCACTCTTAAGTCCCTCCTCACCACCGTCCTAAATAAGGTTCGCTATCTTGGTTCCGGACCATGTATCTGTACCATTCTATTATAACGTCGCTATGCTCGATATGGTACCTAGCTTGGCATATCGAGTGTCGGTATGTTCCTTGTACCATGTACTAGTTCGGGATATGATAAGGTACAGTTGGTATATACTGATACTAAATGGTATGGCAAACATTGGCCCTAAATGCCGCCACCAGCGCCCTATCACTTTTGGGAGGCCCATGACTATCTTGTCCCCCGTGGACTTCAGCACACCAACTTCTACTTTACTCCGTTGTCACCCTCCCTCTCTACCCGTCCTTCACCTTGTTCTGCCTTAACATTTGCACCACTGTCCACTCGCTCCTCATGGGCCCCTAGTGCATGCCTAGGGCCTTGCCGTCAGCAACTTTGGTGCCAACCTCTTCATCTAGAAATCTACAAGATGAGGCCGCATATATCCCTGAGATCCACGTATGTAAAGATTCACATAGGTCCTCAAAATCGCATCTACTTATGGGTAAATGCATAAAATGGAACATATACTCGTGAATTACTTGGATGGGCTGATGAGATAACTTATTCTCAAGGTCCACATGACCTGGCAAGATGTTGATTTGTGTTCCTATCAATATTTCAAATAAGGCCAAAAGCGCCACCTGTATGTTCGGGTGTGATCACCTGATCAAGCTTGGCTTGAAATTACTTTTGAGTTAGAGCTGTGGAATCAAGCTTGATTTTGAGTTTAATTTTGAACTGAGCCAAACATGAGCTTTATTAATTAGCTATTCTAAAATGAGTTGAGAACAATTCAAGATTGAATCAAGCTTTGTTCAAGCTTGAATTATAGCTTGATTCAAGCTTGGTTTAGCGCAAATTAATAGTTACCTGATGCAAGGAATAAATAAAAATACACTGACTAAAACCTTAATATAATATATCAATTATATAAATATATTTGAGCTTTATTGACCTGAGAGTGATTGAGCTGGGTTGGCTTAAAATTGATTTCGAGCTTGTGTTGCTTGTTCCATCCTAGTTTGTATAACTTCAAATCAAGCTTGATTCAAGCTTTTCTTGAGCCGATTTAGAGTGGCTCAGTTTGTTTGACACACCTATCTGGATGAGATCAACCTATATATCATCATCGACAATTAAAGTGAGGCCAAATATACCACATAGCCAAAGGTCCAGAAATATTTTATGAGAATGATATTGTTTTTCAAATTTTAGGGCAAATTTGCAAGGGCTATAAGGAACATTTATTAGAAATCTCCAATTAAAATAAACAAATTTAGGAGAGGTTCTGATAAGATCTGAATTTTAAGTCACACGTATACCATTTGACATATTAATTCAAGCAGAATTTCTAAATAAAAATTAATACATAAATTCAAACTCATATAATTTCACATATTCAAGGAATAATAAGTGAAGACCTTTGCAACTAATTATAACTTCTAAATTGCAGCACAACAATGGAACTGAAGCCAACAATATGCTAAAGTTTCAGAAGAAACCTTTCACTATGGAAATGAGCCTGAAGTTTACACCTTTAGAACAGCATATAAGCTAGAAGTTGGCTAAATATTCAAAAATACATAACAAGCAATAAATATATGTTACCCTGAAGATATGGTTACAATTTTAAAAAACATCATAGGCTTGAAAGTGACTGCAAGGCTGTAAAACACAGAGCAAATCTTTAATTCAAATAAATGGAAAAATTACAATGCCATGCCAATGAGATATCAAATCTTAAATTCAAAGACATGGAAAAGTTATTTGCAGAGCTATGCTGACTAAGTTCACAGCTTTCTTGTTTGGACCTCCTCCCTCCCTCCGTCGATCTCTTTCTAGCCTATCACTCTTTTCTTTTGTTGGTTCACCATCTTTTTGTCCTATGTATGGGCCTGCTGATTGGGTTGCTTATGTGATTTGTCACCTGCAAGGATGGTCAAAGGTTTTTTGGGGCACTGAGTTCCCTGCTGACTTGATGTCATTGGCACTGCCAGTCATAGAATGTAAGTTAATGGAGGAGAGCCCTCCTTTCTCAATGTCAAAAAATAAAAACAGTCTCCACTTTCTTAATGTATTCCTATATCCCAAGGTAGAGCAGGATGGGCTTCCATTGAAATTTGACTACCAAATTGCATCATACAGTTACATTTTCAATGGCTTAATTTGGGACTTTATGATGGTTGTTCATGCTTGAGTTTAGTTATCATCAGTTGACGTGATCCATATTGCTTTTTCCCTTATTTGTCACAGAAAACCATCCCAGAACTAGAAGTAGAATAATTTAAAAAAGCTATATTCATATATTCAGACATTACAGTTTAGAGCTAGTGCACTAACTTGATTGGTTCGCTCGTTCATTCTTAAGGGAAACAATTTTTGGTCACATGCTCTAATCATTTATCATGCCAAGCATCCAGTGGAAGATGTTTTTTATTTATTTTTCTGATAGAAAAGACACTGCATAGGTTCTTTTGAGTCATGGTAAAAAATCAAGCGGACTGCATGTCAACTTCATATTTAATGGAGCATCAGGTTATTATCGTGTTTTCGAATATGCTACCAATATATTCTGCTACTCTATGCTTTCTTCTATTCCAGTTTTTATTTTCAGTTTTTTATATATGAGGTTTCATCACAAGGCATCATAGCATCCAACACTTAAAATATCCTTTATCATTGACATAGATTGGAGTTCACTGTGAAGGGGTTTTCTATGAATTTGTGCCCTGGACCGGTACTGTGAGCTGGGAGATTGCTACATGGGGTTACTGGCACATGTCTGCAGAAAATGAAAAACTTATGGTAAGTGACCTTTCCAAGCCTTGAAAATGAAGACCTGATCTTAGATTTTTAGCAGTAGTTGATAGAAAATAAATACATGCATCACCATATACCTTTTTTATTTATAGCATCTTAGCATGATGCTTATTTTGGCTGTTCTGAGGTTACATAATTTTTTTTTTTTTTAATCTGTCGCTTGATTCTTTGTGTTGGTTATTTAGCAGTTAAACCATCCTTTTATGGGGCATTATACAGAATCACTGCTTCTGTATACAGTCTGGATTGGCCTCTTTTTTCTTTTTTCTTTTCTTTTCTTTTTTCTTTTTTTTTTGTGTGTGTCCATCTACCATCCATGACTTGGTTTTGGACAATGCTCAAGGTCCTACTTCGTAGTATTTTTATGGAAAATATGTTTGTGAATTGGCCCTTGATAGGGTCCATGACATTCTCTGCTACATATTTTTTTTTTCTATCTCAATGGTAGAAAGCTGACTTCACTCAGAACCTAGTCTTCTGAAAACCTGGCTAAGTGGCCCTGAATTTTATTGGACACTTCTCATAAGCTGGTAATTTTCTGCCCTTGTTATTGTAAGGGATGCTGTTCTAATCATGTGATCAATGTTAATCATAAATTTTTGGATCAGGTTGAATTAGAGGCCACTACAAGAGAACCTGGTACTCCCTTGCGGGCTCCAACAATGGAAGCTGGGCTTGTAACAGCCTGCAAAGATACTTGTTTGGGTGATCTCAGGCTGCAATTATGGGAAAGAAGATACGATGGCAGTAAGGGCAAGGTATGTATCTGGTTCCCCACCATTGAGATGGTTCTTGTTAGTTAAAAACTAAAGGACTATCCTGTAATTTGAGTTGCATGGAAGGCCAGAGAGTTACTATGGTGATAGCTGTGGTGCATGGCCAATTTACCACAGGTCTACAAGCCTTCCTCCTGCATTTGAATTTAAGTTTGTTGATTTGTTTGACTTATTTGCAGATGATTCTTGATGTAACTAGCAACATGGCAGCATTAGAAGTTGGAGGGGGACCCTGGTTTTCGGATTGGAAAGGCACAGCCTTATCACCAGAGATTATTAGCCGTGCTCTTCGAGTCCCCATTGATGTTGAAAGCTTAATTCCTCTTCCTTTTTTAAGGCCTCCTGGTCTTTAGGGATCTGGCGATTTTCTATGAAATTTTACTTCCATCAGTCATCAATGCAGAAAATGCCTCGAGTGATACTTTTGGAACTTTGCACGCATGAACTCTCTGCCTCATATCCTCTGCCTTCTTTCTCAAAAAGGGAAAAAAAAAGAGAGTTTCTTGTATGGCAGTGGTATGTTCAAACTTAATTATTCCATTTTGAGGTCTTGATTTCAGATTCAGCAGCCCGAGAAAAATTAGGCTCCATGGAATGGTTCAGAATGTGGAATGGTATATTCCCCAAAATACTAGAAAGAATCTGAATAACCAAACTAAAGGTGAACTTTTCTTTGTTTATATATTGTGGTGCGGTTCATGCAGAAAGACCCAAGACAATAAGCACTGGTTGGAACCAGCAGGTGCAGTCTGGCTAACAGCTGATAATTTTAGGTTATTTTGTAATTTTGTAGCCCGTAGTTCATCAATTTCCGTGTTCATGTTTCATTTACATTTTAATCTTTATGCTTATACACATTGGTCCTTGTATCATGCATATAACAAATACAGGTATGCCTATTCTATATATGCCCGTGCCTATCATGTACACAATTATACTTTGTTTTGGGCATCGGATAGGGCCTAGAAGATAAATGGCCACCAAAAGAAGAGGGAGGGGAATACCAATCAAACATTTATACAATAAAGCTTGCATTGTACAGATTTTTTCAATGTCAAATGTCCAGAATCTGCAGATCTGGGCATAAGCATATCCCGGCTTAACGTCTTTGTTCTTTTCCCTGTTTTATGATAACACATCAGACAGCAGTCACAGCATGCTTCGCAATGTGGTTGCATTGAGAAGATTGCATCTTCGTGCGACTGCTTGTTACGGTATGGGACTTCCCATATTCTCGTGCTCCCGTATCCTGATATATTGTTTGCAGCCTTGGTTATATTCATGGAATGCTTTCTGAGAAAACTTGAAGCTAAAGCATCCCAATTTAGTAGAAATGATTGATGATGTTCTTTGTGAGGATCGTCTCGTCTCGTGGTGCATGGTACAAATGCAGCAAGTTATTTTTTTGTGTAAAGAAAATTATTTTTTTTAATTTCTATCATTCACTTTATTTAATTCCACAAGAATTATTCAAATCATATAATTTTTTATATATAAGTAATTTAAAAATAGTAGATCATTGATGTGACATATCCATTATCGGATTTAGATTTGAGAGTGAAAATCACCGGCTTGAGCAGCGGCGTAGCCAAAATTTTCATCCTAGAGATTCAATATATAAATTAAAATAAATAAATAAGTAAATAAAATAAATTTAATAACATTATATTAAGTGAAAATGAAATTGAAATGTGGGGAATAGAGGAAAAATATAAGTGTAAGGACTGAACCTAGGACATGAAAGAGAATTGAGGTTCAAAATACTAAGTTAACCAAGATTCTTTATATTGTAAGGGTCTAAAATTATATATATATATATATACAATTTTCTAGATAATATTTATATGTCTTTAAGGATATTGCACCAAATTTTGGGGTTCAACTAAAACCCTAAGTCAAAACGTGGCCAAATGTACTATATATATGTGCACACTCATATATACATATACATAAAGTTTGACTTAGCTATACTTGAGTGAATCTTCACTCAAATCCAGTTAAATCAAGATTTGAAGATGGGTCCTACAATAATGATCCAACCCATCAGAAGTGATCTATTATCTCTAAACTTCTTACATATTTACAGAAACATTCTCTTAATTTTAGTCCAATTTCACTTATACCACTTCAACATTAAAAAGTGTTAAACTAGTCCTTCAAGTTTTTAGGATATTCCAAACTAATCGATGAGGAGGAAGAAGAGGAGAGAGAAAGAGGGCCCATCTACAAGGAAGGGCAAAGATGGAGAAAGGCACCATAGAGGTTGAAGGGTCACAAGCAGGGTTGGAGGAAGAGGAGAAGTGGGTGAAGAGAAAAGGTAGGAGGTTGAAGGAGGGTTTATGGGTGGAGAAGTGGATGAGGAGAAAGGAAAGGAGGCGAAGAAGGGGTCACCGATAAAGAAGGGATGGAGGTGGAGGGAGTCGCTGTGGAGAGGAATGGCTTATGAGTAGACTTGGAGGAGGAGGAAAAGAAAAAATGGGAGAGGATGAAAGGGAGGAGGAAGGAGCAGTTATCGATGAGATGAGCAGAGGTAGAGAGAGCCACTATAGAGGAAGACAGCTCATGGATGGGTTTAGAGGAGTAGGTGAGGAGAAAGGGGGTAGGGGGAATGAGGGATTGTCGGTGAAGAATGGATGGAGGTAGAGAGAGTCACCATGGAGGAAGAAAGCTTATGGATAGGCTTGGAGGAGGATGATGAGGAGGAGAAAGAGATAAAGAGGAAGAGGAAGATGAGGAAGGATGGATGTCAGTGCCACAAGTAAAGAAGGAAGCAAGTAGAGAGGATGGAGGAGGAAGAAGATGGAGATAAGGGTATTTTAGTTATTTTATAAAATGATGATATGATATGATAGCCACATGATATCATTTTATTAACAGACATAAATAATAGGATGACTTGAAATATCTTGAAAATTTAAAGAGCATAGTTTTTAAAGTCAAGAAAATATAAATAAAATTATACTAAAGTTAAGAAGTGTTCTTGTAATTTAACCAAAATCTTTTGAATTAGAGGTTTCTAACTTATATATCAAGCGGTCAAAATAATATGCATTCATGAATCAATTTTTTGAACACTTGATACATAGACTATGGATCTTCAAATCATATTATGTTTGATATACAAGAAGTTTAGAAGTTACAGATTACATCCAGCGACTCAGATCACTAATATGGAATCCTCATCGTTCAATATAGACTTAATCAAATTTGAGTAGAGATCCAATCGAGTGTAGCCTCTCTTTTTCTTTCTCTCTACGCATGCACACTTCTTTATCATATCAAAGCTTAATCTTTTTAAATTATTTTTTAATTTAAAATATTATCTCATTAAAAATAATTATTGTAGATTAGATGCATAGAAGATCCGCTCTCTATTTTTTCAATGAACGATGAAGGTGCATTCTTTTAGCTAGTGGAACAAATTTAAAGTAACATTTACACCTAGAAATAGTGATTTATAAGTTTTTCTTGTCATGGCAAGTAGGAAAAATAACTAAATAAGAAGAAACAAGAAAAAAAGTACAAAAGCATACATGATGTGGTTTAGTTTATCAACATACATCTACGTATAAAAAGGATAAAAAATTTATTTATAAAAAATTAGAGATTATAAAATATGAGATTTTCTCACAGACACCAGCCCCTAAAAGAGAAACTCCATAACCCTAATCTGACAGTCCTAACCTAAAACAAAGCAAGCCTTCTGTTTCATGTTTTCTCTCTCTTTAAGCAGTTGCTATCAAGAGTTTCGGGGAGAACACGTCGGCTTTAACCAGATAAGACGGAGTCATCCCAGCGTGCACCTTGAGAAAGAGGCCTTGTGGTGCCAAATTCCGTTGCAGTCACCTAGCTTTGACCAGAACGAAAGGCTCCCGTACTTGGATTTTGGAGGTAGAGGGTGTACGATCCCCAGCAGGTGATTACGAGACTACTTATTATTTTATAATTATTAATTAATATTTTTTTTTGCAGGGTTTTTTCTTAAAAAATTTCTAGATATTTCCACAAACGCATTTTATGTGCAGGGTTTCCACATGAAATGATGCAAAGGTGGCCAGAGTCGAGATGACGGTGTTAATGGGCAGAGCTGCGTGCTAATTAAATGACCGTTCTCTTGTTGGTTTCAATGTAGGTTTACTTAAAATCATTAACTAGGACAAATTTTATGGTAAGTTTCTCATGTTGGAGGCAAGGATGTTGCAAAAAATTATCAGGTGAAGCAACAATTTGAGACAAATCTTAAGATTATTGAATATGCAATTGAAAAAGGAAAACTTGAATCTGAATTTAGAATCAACTAGCTTATTCCACCTGAAAAATTTTAGACAACTCTATGCCTACTCTAGACAAATGACAGGTACTTATGCCTAAAAATCATGTAATTATTACTTGAGCGAAAGAAAAACTTTAGTCAAGGTAGTGGAGCAATGCCTACAAAACAAAGTGAATAACCCCGGCAGGTCATTCTGTTTTGGGGTTTACTGAATTGATGTTCCAAAACATGAGAGACGGATGCTGAGATTGAAGTAAATGATACGAGACACCTACAAAGTACATATGCTTCCTGGTGTCGAGATGGCATACCTTAGCTTTGATGAGGGGTTCTTAAAGTATAGACATTTAGTTTGCAAATGCCCTAAGAAGATTGGCTAAATTTCCATGTATAATTCATTGGATGTGAATCAGATCCAATGGCCACTCATCAATTGCATATAGCATGCCTGATTAGTACTAATTTAAGTCATGTTCATTAAATAGGTTAAATAAAAAGGCCAGCAGGACGAGTCAATGGTTTGGCACTCCCTCCTCACCATGTGCTGTGCTAGAGAAATTTAGGTTCAAACCTTCAAAAGAAGCAGCTTTATTGCCGTTTTTTTTTTTTTTGATGATAAGAAGCAACTTTATCATCAAATGCATCGGCTAAAGAGAAGGACTAGAAGGAAGTGAATGCCTCATAGATCAAATTTCTTTTTCTAAAAACTTTCAGATTGCATTTGATAGCTGACAATCTATCTAGATTATCGATAATTTAAATTAAGCCTATCAGATTACTATATTTGATATGCTTTTTGAGTAGCAATTTAAATTGCCTTCCAAAAAGCAATCTATATTGCCTTGTGGAGGGATGGTTATCTCATAAAAAATCCCTCCCCCTCCCTCGATGCCACTCGCGGCTCCTCCGCACATGAGCCCCACCCACGGCTCCTCTAGATATATTTATATATATTATTATTATTATTTATATAAATATATATACATATACATACATGCATGCATACATACATACATATACATATACATACATACATATATATATATACACATATATTACATATATATTTATATCATTATATAAAAAAATGCGACTCCTATATATATAATAATATTATATATAATATTATATATATTTATATAAAATATATAAATATATTATATATAAATAATATATATATGTCTAGAAGTTGGGGTTTATTAATATATAAATATGTAAATAAATATATTTATATATAAATATATTTAGATATGTAGATAATATATAAATATATAAGAAGAAGAGCAACATTACCAAGGGCATTTTGGAAATTTAATTTTACATTATCGGTAATTACGTTGGATTTAGTTATAGCCAACTAAAGGTCTATTTGGTCTGCTGCAAATGAGTTGAGTGAGAGTCCACTTAGCTGAAGTGATCTCAGTCATCTGGATCGAAGTCGATCGATTTAGACCATTTCTCTTATTCATGGCCATTTGGAGGATTGGATTCGATGCCGCTTCACACCAATTAAGCGCCCAAAGAGGGTTGCGTTGGACTAAACTGACTTTGAATGACTAATTACAAGCAACCAAACAAACCATAAACTTAATTAACTTGCATCCTTCTCCAATAACAATCTGAACAATAGGCACAGCGGGAGCTTTGGAGTCCACCAATTTTTGAATGGATATGGCTTAGTGTTTGAGATACCATATAAATGTATCAAGAGAGAGCTCCTCATGTGAATTGATGCCATGTCCGTCAATCTTGGCCCCTACACCCAACAAGTATTCACTAGATCTAGTATCTAATTCATTTTTCTTGGTAAACTGACTACGCTTGATATCATGAGTACAAATACAGTCTCTACTATTATAAAAACAAAATGGTTTTCAAAGAGCTACTGTTGAAAGGAGTAGAGTGCTGCTGACAAATATTCACCAGCATCTTGTTCAACATTATGTTGCCATTCAATTGGTGGCCCTGTTGCCCTCTTTCTAAATATGGATTGCTTGGAACCGCCTACCTGCCAGGGATATCAAGCAAAAGCGGGTAGGCATCAATCATTCAGAAGCTTTCAATCCTCCTTCCAACCATATTTTTCTCTCTTTTGGATGCAAGAACAGCTCCAAATAGAAAATCTCTTCTAGAGATGATTCACTCACCCGATGATCTCCTAGGATTCCTGCCTTCTTTCTTTCTCTCTTATTCTCTCTTTCTTTTCTCTCTTGAAAAAGCTTGTTGTTCTCTTCCTCTCGATCTTCTTTTGTGACCCTTTGCTGACTCTCTCAGTCTCTCTTAAACCTCTGCCGACTGTCTTTTGCATTCTATCGAACCCCTCTATCCATAGGCCTATTTAAAGGCCAAAAATTACTTCAATTCGAGTCCAAAACAAAAAAAAAGAGTTCAATCCAAACTCAAATCAAGCTTCAGACCATTAGATCATGCCTGAATCAAGTCTCAGCAGTCCGATCATGCTCTAGATCAAGCTTCTGATGGAGCCATCAAGCTGCATGCGATTGTAGCCATCCAATCATGCTTCAAATCAGCTTGATCAAACCCATCAAACTATTGATCAAGCTGCTCGCGAGCCCAACCATTGGATTGCGCCTCCTGTGCCCCCATAAACCGGGCATATGAAGCTCCCCAGCCATTCAATGTGCACTGGCTCATCCAAAAAGATGAAAACATCCCTATAAGCTGCGTGAGAAAAATTGTAGACCCCTTCAGGGTCTATGCCCACCACGTGGACCGCATCGATCCGCCATGCAGTGGTACACTATAGTATGCCGTGCACCCTCGTGTGCCTACTGGGCCGCTAGTGCCTAGGCTGCGCCAGCTAGTGAGCTAAGCCCATCGAGCCCTCCCCCCACCTCCATTTTTTTTCTTTTCTTTTTTTGGGCTTTTTCTGGACTTCTTAGGTTTTGATTTTGAGCTTCTCTTGTATGTGGATTAGGCTCCACCAACCAACAACTCTTTCACTTGGAGACTATGACACCCAAACATATATCCACCTAAAATAAAGAAAAAAGCTTCCAAAATAAGTTAGTATTCTATACGGTACCTTCCTGTATGTAGCTTTGGAGGTCGATGGAGGCCATATACAGCCATAATTTTTTGATCACCGAATCTCTGATATTATTAGTCATGTATAGAGTATCAAGATTATTTTCTCGTGCTATTATCATAGCATCTTTAGTGATTTTTCAAGAGCCACCAACAAAAGTTATAGCATATCCTTCAACATCCAGCTGCCCAACTAAAATCATATTTCTTTTTAAACCTAGAACATGTCTAACATTCTTGAGCTTCCATACCGATTAATTTGGCATCTTTACGTGCACATCATCTTTTTCTATAATATCCAAAGGTTCATCATCACCAAGACAAATCTTTTCAAAATCTTTGACAGTGTAATTCATCATACACTCTTTTTGTAAGGTAAAGTAAAATGAAGCATCAGAGTTTAGGATCCATAACTTCATCGGACTATCTACGTTGAGAATTAGGGCATCAGCTATTATCTTTATTGCTGTATTGATGGATTTCTCATTCTGACCTTTGTTCTTCTTTCTTGTCCAGCAGTTTTTTTTGGTATGCCCTTTCTTACCGTAGTGCCAACAGTCATCACCTTTCAGTCTTGATTTGCTCTTCTATTTGGATTGTGTAGTTCTTCTTCTACTTTCTTAAGTAATCAAGACAGAATCAGAGTTTTTTTTTGAATTTTCTTCTCCTAATATCTTCACTGAGAATCAGGTTTTGGATCTCTTTAAATTTTAGCTTGCTTGAGCTATAAGAACTACTCACAGCAGTCATGGTAGCACCCCAACTCTCGAGTAAAGAAGATAGTAGAATTAAAGTATAAATTTTATCCTCAAAACAAATATTAACAAAGCTTAATAGACTAGCTATCGGATTAAATTTATTGATATAATCAATAACAGATGCACCTTCGAGCATCTTTAAATTAAATAGATGATATATAAGATATATCTTATTGGAGGTCGAAGGCTTCTCATATATATTGGATAGAGCCTTTATCAAATCAATCATCATTTTTTTCTCTAAGATGTTGAATGTGACGTTCTTGGCCAATGTCAAGCTGATAACTTTCAAGACTTGACGGTCCAGTAATTTTTAATCTACTTGTAACATGTCTTTAGATTTTTTTCTTCAAGAGATAAATGAAGCTTCTTCAGATATAGATAATCCTCAACCTACATCTTCTAGAACATAAAATCTTTTCCATCGAACTTATCAATCTTAACTTTTTCTTTGTCTCCTACCATTGCTCCTACTCTTTTCTTCAAATCTGGTGCTTTAATACCAGTTGTTAGGATGGATTGGATGGAGTATTATGGAATGATGCACATCGAATATGGTAGTTACAGAAGAAAGAAAAAAATAAAATTATACAAGCATACAATACAGAAAATTTACATAATTCGAAGTTTTTTGCTCTTACGTCCATGACTGTATGGAATAATATTTTCACTAAGAATAGAAAGTTTATAAGAGATGAGAATAAGAACAATTTCTCTTTTTCTCTCTCTTTTGGATGCAAGAATAGCCCCAAATAGAAAGAAGAAACCTCTCCTAGAGATAATTTATTCACCTGGTGATCTCCTAGGATTGTTTACAATAAGAACCCCTACCTTCTTTCTTGCTCTCTTCTTCTCTCTTTCTTTTCTCTCTTAGAAAAAGCTTGCTATTCTCTCCCTTTCAATCTTCTCCTGAGATCCTTTGTCGATTCTCTTGGTCTCTCTTGGACCTTTGCTGATTGCCTTTTGCGTTCTACCAAACCCCTCTGCCCATAAGCCTATTTAAAGGCCAAAATTGCTTCAATCCGAGTCCAAAATGGAGAAAAGAGTCCAATCCAAACTCAAATCAACCTTCAGACCATTTGATCATGTTCGAATGGAGTCTCAGCCATTCGATCATGCTCCAAATTAAGCTTCTGATGGAGCCCTCAAGTCACATGTGATCATAGCCATCCGATCGCACTTCAAATCAGCCTGATCAAGCCTATCAAATCGTTGATCAAGCCGCACGTGAGTCTAGCTATTGTATCGCACCTCCCGCACTTGTAGACCGCTCGTAGATCAGCCGTATGAAGCTTCTCAGCCAATCAGCATGCGTCAGCTCATCGAAAAGATGAAAATACCCTTGTAAGTTGCATGAGAAAAATCATAGACCTCTTAGGGGTCTGCGCCCACCACATGGACTATGTCGGTCCACCACGTGGTGGTGGACTATGGTACGCCACGGGTCTAGGCCACACGCACATAGACTATGCGTAGGCTCGCGCAGGCACTTGGCTCGCATGCCCTCGTGCGCCTGCTGGGCTGCTGGTGCCTAGGCCATGCCAGCCAGCGGGTCGATCCCGCCAACCCCCATTTTTTCTTTTCTTTTTCTTTCTGGGCTTTTTGCTTTGGACTTTTTCTAGACTTCTTGGATCTTGATTTTTGGCTCCTGTTATGTGTGGATTAGGCTCCATTGTCCAACTTATATACTCTTCTAAACATTCAAATTTATATGAATATTCTCTTAAAATTTCTATTTATTTATATACCCTCATAGAACTCTATTTTTGCATAAAAACCCTGCTACTAACATTATTAGCTAAAAATATATTTTTTAAATTAAAAATTAATAAAAATTATGAAATGACATCTTTATCCTCGAAATTAGGTAACAACTTAATGAGTCTTTATGGAACCCACCTGACCCATTGTCTTCCTATTCTCCAGAATTATGCTATACTCCTAGTTCCCTGAAAGCCCTAATCCTACTTAATCCTTGCCTCGATTATCCACCATCGCTTTCATCATTGATCCCCTCTTCACTAGAGGTCTCATTGCTATTCTCTTCTATAATGAAATGACCCCTAAAGCCATCGTCAACAATGCTGAGCACCTTCTCTCAACTCTCTTCTCTATTGTCGGCATCCCTCTTTCCTTTGCCGAGGATCCCCTCACCGTCGAACTTAATTTTCACTCATCGCCACTCCCAAGGATAAGAAGCCAGACTCTTCTGCTCTTTCCTTCACTAGAGGACTCCTCAGTGCTGCACTTATACTCCCTTTATTGCCACTTCCAAGCACAACTAATTGGACTCTCCTTGCTCCTTTCACTGGTGATCTTCTTGGTGTCGGACTTGCACTTTCAGTCATCATTTTTTCCAAGCATGACCAACCAGATCCTCTTTCCATCAAACATCCCCGATCCTGCTTATCGTCATAGTTTTGCATACCAAGCCGAGTGCTTCATTGGAGTTCTCCAGATCGAGCACTTCATTGGAGTTTTCTACATCGAGCACTTCACTAGAGTTCTATGCTAATGCCTCTTCGCTAGAGTTTTGGATCAAGGAAGACTAGGCCAGCCTCCCTCCTTGGCCTCTCCAACTTCTTTGTTTGGTTTTTTGGTGAGCCCTGCTTGCTCGACATTAACTATGAGCCCAAACTACACTATGTCAGTGGATTCACCATTTCTCGAAGGAACATTGGCGGCACCTTTCTCCCTACTAACATCCGCTGCCTCTAGAACCTATACTGCCCTAACTTTATGGGCCCCATTCTTGTGGCTTTCACTATGGTCAAGAACATCAAGCTCGATATAGTACAATATCTCTAGTACCAATCATGCTATTATATATCTATATAATATTTTAAGACTAAAAAAATAACTCAAGAATATATGGTTTGTTAAATTTCCAAACTTTATGTCAAGAATATATTCTAAGACTAAAAAGATAGTGAGAATAATGAGATATGTAGAATTGAAATTGCTTAATATTACATCTTTTTCGAGTTTTAGATGTTATATGTCATTTTTTGATTGGTTATTTGCTTAAAATGTGCTACAATATTTTATCAATTTTATTTCTATGTTTTTGTGGTTGATAAACTCTCTTTTTTACATGGTATATCATGAATATTTGCTTATTCTATATTGTCCAGGCTTGTTAAAATGGAGCAACAACTTTTCAAATTAAAGATAAATTTAGAGGTTATTTTAAGAAGGTTAACAATTCTACAAGAATAAGATATTATTTGGGAGGCAAAAAGGTTGGTTAGTTAATGTTGACCGCTATTGTTACAATGACCTGTATGATGATACAGTGCACACATTAAATTTAAATATTGAAGTGACCATAAAGATTTGGTCTATGGTTAGACATTTATTACCTAAGTCTTATATAATTCTAGATAGAGATCATAAACTAATGAGTTTATTTGAGGAGAACTAAGATTTGAAGGAGTGCTTCTTATTTGTCACAAAAAGAGGCTAATGATATATAACTTTCTCAATCAACACTAGGTAGCTAAGGCCAAATTGAAATATGTAGAAGCACTGCAGCAATAATAGGAAATGTTTGAGTGGACGACCAAAGGGAGAACCAAAGGTAGAATGAAAGTGAGTACCTAGTTGCATTGGGGATTGATATCTCATCTATTGCTATTGAGAATGCCTAGATATTTGGGGCTAGACATAGACCAATTGTTGATTTATTGGATGTTGTGAGACAAAAAAATTAGGATGAAAATGAAATTTAGAAGAAGAATGGCTGCCAGCTGAAAGAAAATTTTAGTTCTTTCGATAATAAAAGATATCAGAGACATCAGCTTTAAGTTAGATAATTATAATGTTTATAGATTAGTAATTATAAAGCAGATGTAATAGAGGCAATAGTGGAGGAATCTCAAGCTTTACTATCCTCATCTTTTGCACCGAAGAAGCCTTGGAGGTAATATATAACTCTAGTTTGACTATGATACTTGTCGTATATCAATTACTTCTTATTAAAAGAATTGCAGGCGTAAATGAGAAAGCTCAAGAGGAAGAGCGCCAACAATAGGTACACATGTAGTATTTATAGCACCAAGATAAAAAAAATAAAGGAAGACCCCACAAGCAACCTACAATAATGAAAATTTCAGAAGGAGAAGTAATACCTATCTATAATCTTGATTGGTATGTGATTGGTTATATCTATGTCAACTTTCATTTTTTTTTTTTTTTCTTTCAAGTTATTTGGATCACTGTTATGGTAATTACTGAACATATTTTATTAGTTGGTATAGAGTTAAATCTCATTATTAGTTTTTTTTTTTGCTAATTGCAGATCTTATTACATATTTTGCTGGAGCAGTAGAGATTTTGTTGGAGCTGCATCTGAATTTTTTTTTATAATGAAAATTTATTTGGTTCTAGGCAATATCCTGCAAAGAATATGAGCTTGTGAAGTGCATACATCACGGGGGAAGATGATGATGAGTTTTGATCATGACTTTGTTAGATGCTACATTGTTTGAGTGCATATTATTCGGTGAGGATGATACAAGTAAAAATTGGTTACATCCTTTTTGTTATTACTCTTTTTTTATTGCTTCTAAAATTTGAAGTATTTATGCATTAATAATCTGCATTTCCGAATTGAATTATTAATTTAGATTATTTTTGGATCTACCTTGCTAAAATGATGATGTCGGTAGTTCGCGGCTTAACTCGTCTATTTTGTGTCCATTTCCGATCCCTCCCTGACGTGGAATTTCATCCAGAGCTCCTGGAGGGAAGTAAGCTTTCCAATCTCAACTATTCTATAAATTGCTTATAAAGGTAGGATCAGGTGTCAGACATCTCCCATTTTTTTTTGGTGAAAAAAGGGTAACCATAATTCTTGGATGGTAACCGCACGGTAACAAGATACCAGCGAGCAGATTAGCTCTCACCCATGCAACAAGCGTATTCTTGCTTGGGTGGGCCATGATGGGATGGTCGACAAATTAAAGAGGAATGGGAACTAATTAACATGCAGTATTCGTACGTGGAAGTGGTCCAGTGTGCCAATCACATCACACATCCTGCCCATCCCATGTGTACCACATGGGATTGACGTGGCAAGTAAAATGGTCCAACATGAGTTCATCTGGCTTCTAGCCATCCGCTCCAAGAAGAAATCACAATGCTTTCGGGGCATTGCGTTTGTGTAGGCAAAACTGAAAAATTTTGTAGGGGAAATTCATTAGGGGGAGGGAGGAGACGGTGGAAGGCAGGTGAGAACAGGGAAGGAGGTGGGCACGGGATATCATAAGAGGGTCCGCGTCACGCAAAGGACCGCACATGAGACAAGCATCCACCGGCCTTCTCTTCTTATCCTCAGGCTATTGGTTTAACCATGTTGCCATTCACATGTGGAAATAAGTAGCTTGAGAATTGAAAATTAAAATATGGATGCAGTTGCCTATGGGCATTGATTATTCGTAGAAAGCTATTATTAAGAAGGGAACCCTCCCAAGTTGCATTCCCTTTCTTTCTTTCTTTCTTTTTTTTAGTTTATGATATATTAATTCGTTCTACTTGTGTGGAAGCATAATTAATATAGCATCCTCAAGGCATTGATATTAATTAATATATTTAAATTCTTTCCATCTAATTAAAATAAGATGAAATAGATAAAACTTAAATTAGAGTTTTCATGCGTATACCCTCCCAAACATTCAAGTTTATATGAATACCTTCATAAAATTACTATTTACGCATATTTTCGTAATGACATTTCCACCATTTTAATTTTAAATAGTTAATATTTTAACGTTGTTAGATGACGTGGGTATGTGTGCAAAAACTAACAAAAAGAAGGATATAAATATGAAATAAGAATTTTATGAGGGCATGCATAGAAATATAAATTTTGAAATGATATTCATGCATATTTGAATATTTAGTCATGCAAAAAAAATCCAATCATAAAAGTGGTTAGAGACGTATCTAATTGTACTCAAATGTAGATTGTTTTAAAATTGAATGAAATGAGTTTTGCCCAATCGAAATCAGTGATAAACTAAAATAATAAGCGTAGTGCCCTGCTAAAGAGCTCACAACGAAACAAAATACTCTGTTTGATCAAAGACCCGGGAAAAATAGAACATCAGAATGGAGTTGATCTCTAATGGTCTGCCTCGATATCAATGGGTTAAGCATATTTCAAAGGGACTAGTGGATCTCTCAGAATCTCTTTTCACATATATTTTTCAGCTGATGAATGGTTGTAGGGCTGGCAATAAATTATGTACGGATTGGATCAGTCTATATCCATATCCATCTCGTAAATAAAAATTCACCCATTGATAATTACTATAAATACATCAATAAAAATATTAATTTATAAAATAATTTATTTTTATTTTTTTAAAATTTATTATTATTTTAATATTTTATAAAAAAAATATTTATCAATGAAAATAGTTTAATTTTTTTTATTAAAATAAAAAAAACTTTAGAACGAATCGGATATAAATTGAATCTATAATGGAGGTTCAAAGAAAAAATAAATAAATAATTAATTAATTAAAAAGAAAACTAGCCCAGCTAATTTGCCCATCTAGCCTGATCCATTTGATCTAGCGCGATCCAGCACCCATAGCCCACCCTCGTCCAAAGACCACAACACATGCGAACCCAACCCAGCCAGTGCAGCCCGCATTCGGCCCAGCTAGCATGAAAATAGCCTGAACGCAGCCCACCCAACCCAACCCGCTCATCCACCCGCTAAAATCATTCAATCCAGCCCAGCCCGCCAGAGCACTGACGTTATCTTGACGTTAAAACCCATGCACTCTATGGTGGACCGCAATAGCATCCCCCACACCGTAGAACCATGCACTCCATTCCAACTCTATAAAACTCTATAATCTATTCCATTCCAATGGACTGCATCCAGAGACCATCTCCTACGACATCTTCATGTGCCTCGAGTACTCCGACAAGCACCACGACCTAGGTGTCCACATCAACTTCATTCGCACCAGCCGCTATGAGGCCAGGGGGTTGGATGAAGAAGCAACCAATTGGTGGTGGCTCTAGTTTCTCGATGGCGAGTAATGGAGGGTGGGAAAGCTGGGACAACGATGACTTCTGGTTGTCGTCAAACATCAGGCGGCCATGACCTAGGTCTCACGTAGCGGGGGCTGGAGATGGGAGGGGAGAGGCATCCTCCTCTCGGTAGGGGGCGGACCCGCTTAGGGTGTAGGGGGTGGTCGGACGGGGTAGGGGAGGCATGGGAGGCACTGGGGTCGAGGAGGAAAGGCGAGGGGGATTGGTGCGTCGGAGTTGAGGGAGAGGATGGTACGCGGGGTTAGTGGTGCCAAAAAGTTGGGGGTGAAGAGGGGAGGAGGTTTGGTGGTCGTATGAATGACGAATGTGACGTAGACAGCAGTGGGGCAGCACCGTGATGAGGGCGGCGTGGATTGCCGCCGACTTGGGCCTCATGCAGCAAGAGTGGGGGATGGGGGAGGCGACGGGAGGAAGGAAAGGAAAGGGATGGGGAAGAAAGAAAAAAAATATATATATATTTGAGAAGGAGAAAAAATATATTATTATTATTTTATTATTAATAATAATTTAAAAATATTATTTTTAAATAATAATAAAATAATATTTTAAAATTTTTAAAAAATAATATTTTAAAAATAAAAGTAGGGGAAGGATAAGAGATAAAAATAATATTTTTTTTAAATATTATTTTAAAAAAATAAAATATTATAAAAATAATAATAATATTTTTTAAAAAATATTAATTTATTATTATTTTAATAGAATAATATATTATTTTTTAATTTTAAAAATAATAATATGTGAATTTATTTTTTTAAAAAATAATATTTTTATTATTTTTAAAAAATAATATGTTTTGAGATCTGAATCGATTTATCGGATCATATTAGATCAAATAAATAAATTATCCATAGATAGAATATGGTACTCCATCGATTTGAAAGCTAAATCTCTGTATTTAATAGCTTCTGAAAATTTACAAAATATAAATGATGAAGTATGTCGCTTTCTATTCTCCCGCCCCTCCATTTGAATTTCTATATTCCTTAGTTAGAGGAATGGTGGCTGGGGCACCATGGGCAAGCAAGGAGATGGGCAACGGAATTGAGCCCTTCCATCCTCCAAAAGAAAGATAAGTTTGACGTTATCTTTTTTAATTTTTTTAAAAATTTTTCTTGATTATTATTTTTTTAGTGTTCAGTTAGTTTTTTGGATGATACAAAGAATTGAGAATGATGGTATTCTAAGTATTCGACGAGCAAGGAACTAAAGAAAGATAAGTGCTAGTTGAAAATTGAGCAAGAAAAAAAAAATAATTACGAGAAGAAAAAAAAGAGAAAAATAAAAAAAAGAAAAGAAAAATAAAGAAAAGAAGAGAGAGTTTCTCTCTCTTCCTTCAATGGTGGTGCCGAGAATGATGGTATTGACAGGGTCATTGGAGGGTGCGATCGAAATCGATATTTGTCAAGAAAGAAGGAGAGCGGTGGTGGGGCAGCAGGGGCGAGTGCGGAGAAGGTATGAGAAGTAAAGGGGCGAAAGTGCAATCGAGATTGATGTTTGCCAAGAGAGAAGGGGAGCCATGGTGGGGCGGCACCGACGAGCGCGGAGAAAATATGAGAATAGGAAGGAAGAAGAAAAAATAATAAAATATTATTTTATTAAAAAAAAAGTTTTCTCTCTTTCTTCGTTGGTGGTGTCAGGGACGGCGGTACTGATAGAAGCGTCGGAGGGTATGATCGGGATCAATGTTTGTCAAGAAAAAAAAGAGCGGTGGGATAGTAAGGGGTGGGGCGGCACTGGCGAGCGTCGAAAAGGTATGAGAAGAAGAGAGAATGCGGGAGCACGATTGGAATCGATATTTATTGAGAGAGAAGAGGAGCCATGATGGGACAAGAGAATGTGCGATAGCACCAATGGATGCATAAAAAATATAAAAATAAAAAATAAAAATAATAAAATATTATTTTATAAAATAATAAAAATATATAATATATTAAAAATAAAATAAAATAAAATATTAAAAAAATAATAAAAAATTATTATAAAAAGATTCAATAATTATAAATCATAATTATCCATTTCGGGTCCTCGACTAGTTTTGAGTTTATATGGTCCGAACATACCAAAGTCTCCCATCCTTGCGTGCCGCTGGAAACAAACGTTTGAGAAATTTCCCATCTTTGCGTGGTCCTGAAAACATTTGGAAATTGAGCTGGCTTGTGGTGGAAGATTCGCGGTAATGGTAGTCTCTTTTGTATGGGCAATGCAATTGCTACGGAAAGTGCTTTGCCCCCCTCGAGAACTCCCCTAAACTTGTTCAACTCATGTTTTTTTATCTGACTGTCAAAGGGTATAGCAAGTAAACATTTCGGCCCCTATTAAACTATCTAGCCACTAAGTTTGGTACCAAACAAAGAGGTTTACACCCGTTATGAAGAGATTATTGGGTGTTGGCTGCGGAAGCAGCAGAGGGTCGGCGTTGCTCACTTTTTCCTTAGCGATATTTGGCACCTTTTATGAAAATGCTTTTCGATTGAGGTCAAATATATTTACTGTGACACTAATAGTCAGCTGACTGAAGGAGTTATATGAACTGAGATGATCGAAATGTCTTAGGCATTTTAGAATTTTTTTTTTTGATTATGTTCATACTCATAATGTATGAGTACTTTATTATACTAAAAAAAAAATAAAAAAAAAATTATTAGATAAATATAGTAGCATTCTTTTGGTATTATTGAACCAAAATGAAATTAGAAGAATCTATAATTGGAGACTAGTAAAGAGCTCGATCAAGTAAGCTAGACTCAAGTTGTGTAACCACCGTTACTTGAATTTTTTTATCTATTTATTTGAGGTGATGATAAACCCACCTATCAAATTGATTATCACATAGTATTATCGACGAGAAGGAGGAAAATTTGTTCGAGCTAATAGCAAAGCCATCTGTCAAGTTGACCATGATATCGCATAATCAATAAGAAGGGGAAGCATAGATGTGGATTCTTAGTCTGAGATGGATAGGTCTAATGGTCAAGCCAAAAAGCCCGCACTTTGGATAGATGGAAGAAATAGTACATACAAGAGTCTCTCGTTAAATCCTAATTTTATATACGTCGAACTCATTTAGTTTGTAAGAAAAAACTTGTCATGCTCCTAAAAAGTTGATGCCTAAATATATGATATTTAAAAAATTGGTATAATAAAAATATTTTTAAAAATAATTTTTATTTGGTTGAATATTTATTTTTATAAAAAAATATATAAAATATCTATTATATTTTTGATAAAAGAATTAGAAAAAAATATTATATGTATAAAGATATTTTTTGAAAAAAAAATTATCATATGTTCTATTTTTAGGAAAGTGGCTTTCTCATATCCTATCTAAATTTTTCTTTTCTATGAAATATGATAAACTTATTTCTATAACAAAAATTATTTTTAATCTCATTCATTTAAAATCTTCTATTAAACATGAGATTTTTTTTTATTTTTTTCGTTGATTATACGTTTCCTCCTACAATGGGCATTTCCCTCTACTCTTGGCAAAGTAAATGAGTCCGTATTGTACTGGAGTTGATGGTACATCAATGAAAGTCAAAATCAGAGCTGCATAATGGTCCCGGACGGTATCCCCACATGCATAAAATCAATCATACGTGGCCTACAAAAAAAAAAAAAAAAAAAAAAAAAAAAACGTGCCATTTTTATACAAAACGACCATCATTGTAAGGTCAATCGGAACAAAGGGAAAGGGGTTCCTGCCAACCCGCGCCACCCCACAAAAAAAAAAATAAATAAATAAAAAAAGAAAAGAAAAGGGAACGAAGGGAAACGTGCCATTTTTATATAAATCAATCATTGTTGTAAGGTAAACGGAAACAAAGGAAACGTGCCAATTTTTACGCAATTATTTCAAGGCAGATGGAAACAAAGGCCCGGCTTTCTAGATTTTAGCCAACAAAACAAAGGAAAAGGAATCCAGCTGGGCTGGACCATTCCAATGAAACACTACCTTCCATAAACTGTAAATATATTTTAATAAGTCTTGTCATGGATCAATGCACCAAAATTATCACAAAAAAGTCTATTTTTTTTTTATTTTTTTATTCTCACAGGAAAAGTCAGTTCACAAATTCCAGCCCCACACACAATTCTCTCTCAGACCTCATTTAAAACAAGAAACTACATTGTGCTCACACGCACAAAGCAAGCTCTCCCTCCCATAGGCTTGTTGTCCTCTCTCTCCCCCTTGGAGAGAGGGAAGAGACAACGGGAGTCATGAGGCAGCTTGCTGGCCTTCTGGCTGCAGTGGTCGCGATAACAACAATCACAACCATATCAGAGGGGGCTATCCCGACGAACATATTGAAAAAGGTTATGATGGTAAACAAGAAGGGCCCTTTTTTGGGCCTCGTGGTGCCCAATTCCTTTGAGATGAGCCCTCTCCTTCAGTCTTCCAAATTTGTCCAGAGCAAGAAGCTGCCATACTTGGATTTTGGAGGTAATTAAGCATGTTGTGATTCCTTCTAACAGCCTCCCTTTTTTTCTTTTTCTTTTGTTTCTTTTTTGCTAATAAAATATGTGTTAGTTAACAGGAAATATAACATCCCTGTTCTGTTCTCTTGTGCTTCTTTCGGAGGAATCCTTTTTGTTGTGGTCTAAAGATTGTCTCACAAATTTTTTTTGTTTAGAAGCTGTCTCGTAAATATTCTTTCCCCCATACCTCTATATGGTTTTATACCATCTCCGACTCACTTTTTTGGACTTAATAAATATTTCCTTTTAGTAAATAAATTGATCATGCATATATTTTCTTGTTATCATTAAAGGGAGAAGGTTCCGATTTGGAAAGGTAGGGGACCAAAAGGTGATCATTGTAATGACGGGATTAAGCATGGTATGTGGCTTATCGGTATCTCTCGTTCTCTCTAGTTATGTATACTTTGCTCAAAGAAGAGATTAGCATTCTGACCTGGAGTCGTTGTTTCAAATTATGGCTGCAGCTTAATGCCGGCATAACCACTCAGCTGCTATTGGCTCTATTTGATGTGAAGGGAGTGGTGCACTTCGGAATCGCTGGAAATGCTAATTCCGACCTCCAGATCGGAGACGTGACGATTCCCAAGCATTGGGCTCACACCGGACTCTGGAATTGGCAGGTGCATTGAATAAAAACATAGAACAACATGAAAAGTTCTAATCGACCAAGGAGCAAAAAGAAAAAGAAAGATTAAAACTGAAGTAATATATGTTACAAAACAAATGAACCGTTTTTATTTTTTTATTTTTTATTTTTTTTTTCTGTTAAGAATAAATGGATTATTTTGGTGGATGGAAGAGATCCTCTCTCTCTTGGGCAAAGCTAGGATTTAGGGCCTGTTTCGAAAATCCAGCCAGCTCATTTTTCTCTAAAGGACCATTCTACTCTTGCTCTAAATCCCATCAATATGACTGAAGATGAGGTCTTCCCCCCAAGCCTCAGCCTCAACTTCACGGTCAATCTTGGTTGGAAGATGAGACCTCCCCCGAGCTTCAAAATGCGGAGCCTGGAAGAAGACTTTCGGCAGTCGCCGTTTTGGTACTCCCTTCCTTCAATTTTTGAAACTCGGGAGTGGGGGGCACTTACGTGGATAAATCCCGCTCCTGCCGAAGCCCGGCCCAACGCTCAGCCCAATGTAACCAGTAGCTGCTGAAGAGAGCTTCAGCGCCAGGGCGCCAGGCGAGCTCCCCAAGGCCCGGGCGCCGAACTGCCTAGAGGCCCGAATCCCCTGCGCCAAAGGTCCGGGGCCGAACTCCCACCGCCAGTCGAACTTCCTGAGGGCCGAGCTCCTTGGACTCCAAGCGGCTGGGACTTTCTTCGGGAGACGAACATCCTTCGGACCGACCCCACGCGAGCCCGTGCAGCCGAATTCCTTCGGACTTTCCACGGCCGAGCTCCTTCGGACCGACTTTAGGCGACCGAACTCCTCAGCGAGCCCTGGCCGAACCAACTAGCATCCGAAGCCCTTCCACTGGCCAGCCGAAGCTCCTTCGAACCTCTCAGTGGCCGGAACTCCTTCGGGCGACTCCAAGCGGCCGAGCTTCAATGAAGTCCTCTCAGCGGCCGAACTCCTCACCAGTCGTCACTTAGGAGCCCGAACTTCCTCAGCAGTCGTCACTGGGCCGAACTCCTCAGCAGTTGTTACTTAGGAGTCCGAACTCCTTAGCAGTCGTCACTGGGCCGAACTCCTCAGCGGTCGCCCTCATCAAACTTCGGCCGACCGAGCTCCTACCGAACTCTCGAGTGTCCAAGCCTCAGCCCAAGCCCAACAGCCGGCCGAACCCCAGACGGCCGAGCTTCGACTTCTCAGCAGCCGAACTCTTCTGCGGACGAGCCTTAGCTGCATTACCTCTTGCCAGACGCCTATGGGAGCCGAACTCCTCCCATCTTCCTCTTCAGGAGCCCGAACTCCCACGAAATGGGCACACGACGAAGGCCTTCAACCCTTCATTCGGCGAGCTCTGCAACCATCACTATCAGTCGGTCCGCCGTACCATCGGTCAGTCCGCCGCGGGCGATAGCGACCCACTGCCAGGCGGCAGATGGCTGCACCCTCAATCCGCCGCCACACGGCACCAGTGGGACTGACTCCGCCGAACCTCGAGCGCCCGCCAGCACGCGGCTGCAGTTGTCACCAATCAAGCTCCGCTATAAAAGGACCCCTCCCGACATTACTAAGGCTAGGCTATCTGGACTCTTAACTCTCTAACTTCTCCTCCACATCTCTAAGCTCGGGAACTCATTCCGAGCACTTCATTACTGTTGGTCGGAAACTAACTTGACCGTCGGAGGGTCCTGCCGGAGCCACCACCCCACCGGCTCGGACGGAACTTCGTTTTGCAGGTCCCGGCGGCGCCCAGCGGGCCTCGATTGCGGCGACCCCCGGCGGCGACGGATTTTCTGCACCAACAAAGTCATGCACAACTTCATGTTAATTAGCAACAGAGCCTCCCCACTATATGCAGCAGAAATATGTCATGGTGAATATTTTAGATCTTGGAGATCTAGAAATTGTGCATGAACATGGTAACACATCCAGGAGGAGTCAGTTTTCATATTAACTATATTTAAAACTTCGTTATGCATATACTTATTACTTCTATAACCAAATATATATATATATATATTTCCAGTTAACTACTGAAAATTTTATCCTGGAATTTAGGTACTCATCAAGTTCTAATTACTCTCCTTTTTGGAATGCTATCTTAGGGAATGAATTCACGAGGTGCGTCAACTCCACAACTTGCCTTAAAAAGGAGCCCTGTTGTGAAGAGAGTCGAAAGGGTTGCAGTGCTATATATCTTCATTTGATAACGCAGCGTATCGTTCGGTTTCTGAGATCCAAATTTAACGTGACTCCAATTGACATGGAGAGCGCTGCAGTTGCACTCATTTGTCTCGAAACAAGAGAAGTTCCTTTTCATAGCTATTAGAGCTCTCTCTGAATTTGGCGGCGGCGGCTCTTCCGAGTCCAATGAAGCTTCTATTTTCGGTTCCTTGCAGCACAAAAATGCTGTTAGTGTTGCCATAAATTCATATCCTTGTTGGCCTAGAGTTACATTTTCAATACTCCAATTGCTGCATCGATTCAATAAATTTTCATGATATGCTTATAAGTTGATGAATGGCTTAGCTTCTTTAGTTTGACTTGTTGAAACGATACTGGTAATAAAGTTGAAGCGAAATCTTGTTGCATAAAAGGAAGAACTGAATTTCATCACATTTTACTAGGAATCTTATTAATTGCAAGGAGGCACAAAGTCTTAATAAAATGTAGGATAAATATATCTCTGGTCCTTAAATTATATCAGATTTTTCTTTAAATAGTTCTTAAACTATAAAACCTAAGCTTTAGTCCATGAATTTTTCTGAACTGATTTAATATGCCCTTAGATGTGATTTCGATGGTTTTTTTTCATCGAATTTGATGTGGCAACCTCCGGTGCTTATGTAGAGTATGTTTTGCTCACATGGCGTTAAATTGGCACTGACGTAATTTAAAATATTTTGAGCCATTGTCATCTTTCTCTTTCCTAAATGCCAAAATCCTTAATCTCTCTCATCTTTCCAATCTCTCATCTTCCTAAATCTTCATCTTCTTCCTCAAATCTCTTCATCTCCATATCTCTTTCTTTAATCCACAAATGTTCAATAGAAAAATAAGAGGAAAGAAGGAAACTCGCTTCCTCCATGGCTCCATTTCCTCCTCCATGATAATCTTTTTCTTCTTTATTTTTCATCATTACATCTCACTGAACTCTCTGTCCCACCCTTATTTTTCAAAATCTCTCATCTCCTATCTCTCTTTTTATCTCCAAAAATCCTAATAAAGAAAGAAAAAAAGACAAGAAAACCCTCTTTCCTCCATGACACCATCATTCTTTTGCTTCGGTTCTGTGTCCTCCATTCATCCTCATATCTCTCTCCCCAATTTCTCCACCAAGCCGTGTCAGTTTCATCTTTCTCCTCCCATTCCAAATTTCTTCCTTTCCATAGCCACTTCCTCCTCAAAAGAAGAAAAGATCGGAGGAAGAAGAAGAAAGAAAATACGATAGAAAAAGAAGAAAGAATAGTACCACATGTTCAAATGAATAGAGCCACACAAAGCACGGTTGACTGCCACATAGAATTTTCGGTGGCAAAGAAAGGGCACCGAAAATGGGAGGAGGGTAACATTAAATCGGTTCCAAAAAAGTTTGGGAGACTAAAGCTATTAGGTTTTTGTAAGTTTAGGATCATTAAAAAAAATCTTAGTATATAATTAAGGATTGAGACATAATTTATTCCTAAAGTATCTCTTATTACTTCCATTAAAGACCATCTACTGGGTCCCTTTTTTTGGTAATGTGGTCTATGCAACATTGAGGCATTTTGAGGTTTAGACTTATGTTTGCTATGTCAATAGTCTGACCAATTTTTGCATTTATATAGGATCGGATCAAAGATATCAAGTTCAATGGAAGAGAATGGAAAATTCAGAATGATTCTACTCCAAAAACTCAAAGAATGAATTAGAATATATTTTAGAAATGCTTTAGTTGAGTTTGAAAAAATATTAGACAACAAACATAGAATTTCAAAATTTCAAAAGGATCGATAATTCATGCAAGTAGATAGATTCATTTCAAAATAAAATTAAATAATGAAAAAAATTAAGAATAGAAGTGGACCAATGCCCTTGTAAGGCTTTTGTGTATTAGCACATATTCTACCTGGTCCAAAAAATAACTTTATCTCTGCAAGCGGAATTTGGGTTGGACTCAAATTGGGGTACCATTACCAATTTCCCTTTCACAATTAGGTAGGTTATGATAGAGGTTTGTCCAGCCTCTAAAGCTTAAGTCCAACAACATGGTTGTTTCCTTCGACCGGCATTCATTTGATATTTTCTCTTTTATCATCAATCATTTTTTTTTTTTGATCAAGTGTTAACTTGGTACACGATAAGGCTAGTAGGATAAACCATATAATGAGATATGGGAGCAATTAACGATTTTTTAAAAACTTTAAACCATCTAGGGGAATTACCGTCTATATCTTTTTCCTTGTCGTATGACCACTATACCCCCAAGACTTCAGTCATTTTTTTAGAGATTGTGTGGGGTTGAAACTAGGGCTGAATGTTGAATTTGATACTGATTAGAGACCCAGTATATCCATTATCATATTTATTTTGTTTGATTAATATAGATAAAGATTATGGGATATTAGTTGGATATAAAATTTAACATATATTTATTTAAATAGTAATGATACAAATTTATCGAAATACTAAAAAGATGGATATAAAATAGGATCATAAGTTGATTAATGAAGCTTTATGACCATGGAATCAAAGAACTTACATAAGTTGATAGTCAATTAAGTTAATAGCATATTTATATGATTATATATTTATTTCTTAAAAGTTCATGAGTACTATCAAAATTAAATAAGATTTGTAAATTAGAATCAAATATTTGAGATATGATGAATAGTTATCTATTAACTCATATCCAAATTTTTCTTTGAAGGATATAAGATATTAGTTGTATACTTCAGATATCTTGCATGTATCGAATAAATTTCAAACATAAATGATTTGGACTCATCATTATTTGATTCCACTTTCAACCCTATTTGGAATTAAAATCTCTCCCTGATCACACTGTTATCCTGGAGAGATTGGTGCCAAGCACCAAACAACTAAGTCTAGTTAACGGACAATATTCTACTGTTATTTCACATTCTCACTGCCCTTTTGAATGGCATTTTTATATTTGTCTTATACATGTTCTCCATTTTTGTGCTTCGATTACCTAATCCATAATTAATGAGTATTTCAAACCTTAAAGGCCTCTTCTTTAAGGTATCGTGCCAAGGAGAGTAGTGCCAACCGTAAAACCTTAAATATGCAATATGATGGTGTTGACATCTTTTCATGCCCATTTCTGTTGCTAAACTATTATTGTGTACTCTATATATGTACTACATCTACACAAGGTTTATAGTCTCAAACTTTAAATTAATTTATGCTATTCCTTTAAAATCAACCTAACCTCTCTTAGTGTACTTGTAGGAATATAGTATCAACCAGTGAATTTAAAATCTTGTTAGTATAATGCTTAAACAACTTTCACACCATTTGAAACCATTATGAGAATTCAAACCTCGAATCTTTCGCACAGAGAAGAGAAGTACCAAACACAAAATTTAAGCCCTTAATGGTATGTGAGTAACACTTCCCGTGCCATTTCACATTTAACAAGATCTTAAAGATTTTTTTCATGCATTTGCATCAAATGTCATGAAAGTTCTTGGATCGTTTTGAAATAATATTAGTACCAAAGCGCCTGAGCTTGCCCAAGGAAAGATAGAAAGCACTTTAATCATTCTTGCCTTAATCCGCAATGGTCTTTAACCATTGCTAGCCCCTGACCCGACGCTTTCCCCACCACCTCTTACTCTTCCCTCCCTTTGCTTTGGACAGAGAGAGATTTTTCTATTTCCCACTGAGAGAGCAGATAGTGCCTTGTCAGACGGTTCCTTCGTTCGTATAACCGAGTCAGAGAAGGAAAAAGAAGAGCGGCCCAATGGAGAATTGAAAGAGGGAAGAAGCTCTACCTTGGTGTTAAGGGACACCAAGCCTAAATTAGAAAGCGCTGTCCAGTCGGGATGTCCCCACATTAGAAAGTTTGTCCCTCGAGTATGTTTGCCATATATCAGGGTGGAAGAGGAGTTCAGAGCGGAAGATGGAATTAGGGCGGTTGACTTCAGAGAAACTCCACCAACCGTCCAGCAGTGATCGATGACAGAAGATAGGAACAAATACAAAGTCATTTAGATTTTTGTAGTTCTCCATTGACTTCTCTTTTTACCCACCAAAGGCCGTGAATACCTACATCTTGTGGAGGATTCAGTAATTGAAAAAATGCTATCAACAGTGCTTGCGCACCCCAAAGATAAGACCAAATCCATCCCAAGCAAACACCAAGTGCCGAGCTTGTTCTCTATATCCCTATTATTATGCTCACTTTACGAACAAGATGCATAGTTACTACCACGCTCAGAGGATTCTAATTTGCTTTCACAACTTTTAGCTTACAGTCCACTACTTTCCTCTCTACTGTAGCCCTGACATCGCTTATAGCCGTGTCTGAGTAAGCTTGGATATGAAAATCTTCTTTTATTTCTCAACGGTGAAGTGAAGTAAAGACAACGGGTCAGAGCATATTATCCGTAGTCGGAATAGTCCATAACATCATACAGGAAGGGACATGAGGTACAAAACTTAAAGAAAAAGAGAAGGATGATGGTTTTTTCGCGCTTTTGGCAAGGCAGGCCTCCTAGTGGGAGGCCCACGGACGGGCTATATCTCCAAGGCTTTCTAGGATTGATCGATCCCCATTCTAAAGGAAGATTCATTTCAAACTCTAGATCTTCGTTAATTCGAGACAAAAGAATTGGACTTTACTTGCGGGCAATAGCCTTCTCCACTAGATATATCATTCAGAAATCGGATATATAGTATATTGATACGCGACAACATCTCTATTTGCTCAAGCAAAGGAGGAATCAAAGGCATTGCAAACAACTGATCTAGAGATCATTAGTAACATCTCGTGGAGAGGAAGAGCCATACTATTGGTCTCTGTGGCCTATATTAAAATGCTATCTTTTTTCGTTATTAAAAAGCAATGACAGTAATACATTTTTTTCTTCTTTCTCAAAAAAAAAAGTTTTCTATGTTTTTTTTAAAAAAGAAAAACTTTCTATCTCTTATGGCCATGAGCCCTTGGCTTGGCAATAATAGTATGTCAGGAAAGGAACCATTTCAGTTGATTGTTGAGACCTCGCTCTCTCTGTACGCGTAGACTACTTGACTGGGAGAGTTTATGGGAAAAAAAGGAGGCACCTTCCATTCTTACACAAATTCTTTTTTTTCATGGGTAGTAAAATAAGGAGAGCTGGCACCTCATGGTAAAAATATAATTCCTTTTCTATCTTTTAAGCGTTAGATCAGGGTAGCATTTGTTCAATTATATGGATCAGATATTGATCTTCATCGGATGATAGGCAAATAAAAGCAAAGTATAACATCAGACTGAAAACCTTAAAATTCACTGTGGGCCATACATGTATTAAATAGACTACACATTGCCAGTTCAAAAGCACATGAATATGTGCATGCTATTAAATAGTTATAGCTGCCCATATTTACGTCCACAGCTACGGCTACAAGCTTTGGCATGCCAACGCAGTTCAGAAGTGGCATTACAGAATTGAAAATTAAAATATGGACCTAGTATAATGTAGTTGCCTTTGGGCATTGATTATTCGTTAGGAAGCCCCTCCCAAGTTGCTTCCTTTTTTTCTTTTTTGTTTTTAGTTTATGATATATTAATTCATTCTACTTACGTAGGAGAGATAATTAATATTACTTAATTTATATAAGTTCTGAAGGCCTTTATATTAATTAATATATTTAAATTCTTTGCATCTAGTTAAAATAAGATGAAATAGATAAAATTAAATTAGAGTTTTCACACAGTATATCCTCATAAATATTATTCAAATTTGATGAATACCTTCGTATAAATATATTATGCACATATATCTCTATCATTTTGCACACCTACCCAAATGGCATTTCGATCGTTTTCATTTTTAATAGTTATTTTTTTTTAACGATATTTAGATGATGTGGGTATTATGGCAAAAACCTAAGAAAAAGAGGATATAAAAATGAATGTAAGAAATTTATGAGGTATGCATGTAATTATAAAAATTTGAACGATATTTATTACAAATTTGAAATGTTTATAGTATACATTCAAAAAAAAAATCCAAACATATCTAATTGCACTCAAATGTACATTGTTTTTAAATTGAATGAAATGAGTTTTGCCCGATTGAAATCGGTGTGATAAACTAAGATAATAGGATAGTGCCCTGCTAACTTAAAGAGATCACAACAAAACAAGCGAAGAGATCCATACTCTGCTTTGATCAGGGCACAGGAAAAATAGAATGTTAGAATGGAGTCGATCTCTAATGGTCTGGCTCGAATTCAACGGGCTAAGATATTTCAAAGGGCGGGTGGTTCTCTAAGAATCTTCTTTTCACATATATTTTTTCCAGCTGGTGAATGGTTGGTGTGGCGGTCTGGTGAACGGTGTTTACGGAAAGCTTTTTGAAAGAGGATTCCATTCAGCCAAATGCACCCATCCTATTCTCAATTCTTTTTCAAGGTTATTGCTCATGGCGAGTTGTCGGTAAGGTCTTCGATGTTCATTTCGGAATTCTGAGTTTATATGGTCCGAACACGCCAAAGCCTTCTCAGGAAACAAGCATTTGAGAAATTTCCCATCTTTGCGTGGTCCCGAAACATTTGGAAAATGAGCTCGCTTGTGGTGGAAGGATTCGCCAATCCGATAATGGTAATGTGTCTCTTTTGTATGGGCAATGCAATTGCTACGGAAAATGCTTTGCCGCCTCGAGACTCCCCCTAAACTTTTCGGACTCATGGTTTTTTTTTTTTCTGACCCGTCAAAGGGATAGGAAGGTAAACATTTTGGCCCCTATTAAAACGTCTAGCCACCATGTTGGTACCAAACAGAAGAGGTATTACACCGGTTATGGAAGATTATTGGTGTTGGCGCGGGAGCAGCAGGGCAGAGGGAGCTGGTGCTAGCTGCTCCCTTCCCTCCTCAATGATACTTCGGATCTTTTCGCAAGACGTGAGGACCAATGCGAGGGAAGTGTTATGGCTCTCCTTTTTATTTTTTTTGATGTATTTATATTCATAATGTATGAGTATTCCGTTGTTACCAAAAAAATTGATCAATGCAGTAGCATTTTTTGGTATTGTTGAACCTAAATGAACCGAAGGAATCCAGATTAGGGACTGCTAAGAGCTGGAATCAACTCAAGTTGTGCGGCCACAACGGACATGAACTTTTTATTGTTATTTATTTGATCTGATAATGTGGATTTGCCACCACGTAGCGAGAGAGAATTTATCCGGGCTAATAGCATAGCCACTGTCAAGTTGACCATCGATATTCGGCTATCAGCAACCGAAAAAGGATAAGCATGATTGACGTGGATTCTTGGTCTAAGATGGGTAGGTTTGTGACGCCAAAAAGTCAAGGGCCCAACTTTTGGGTAGATGCAGGAAGAATAATGTGCATGCAAGGGTCTCCTATTAAACCTAATCTTGCATTATCTCGAACTCATTTGATCCCTTGGAAAAATTTGCCTATTTCTAAAAAATTGATGTCGATGATATCTAGAAAAAATGGTATATTATAGCAAAATATTTTTCTAAAAATAGGATTTTATATTTGTTAATCATTTATTTCTAGTAAAAAATTGTATAAAAAATCTATTTAATTCCTTGATAGAAAGAATTAAAAGGAAAAAATACTATGTACAAAGTTATTTTTTAAAAAAAATTATCATATTTTTTTTTTATAGGAAAAGTGGCTTCTTTATATCATATCTGAATTTTTTTTTTATAAAATATTGAAAATTTATCTGTATTAAAAAGATTTTAAAACTTCCAATTAACATGAGATTTTTTTTTAATTTTTCATCCTTATACCTTTATCCTCCTGCCTATTTTTGCAACTATTGAGTTCCGTATCGTATTGGGAATTGATCTGGTACGCCAATTGAAAGTCAAAATCAGAGCTGCGGGAAGATGGTCTCGGCGACGGGTTATCCCAACGCATCCATGACAATAATAAAGGCAATAAACGTGCATTTTTGTATACAAAGCACCATTATTGTAAGGTAAATGGAACATAGGGAAACGTGCCATTTTTATTACAAATCAACCATTATTGTTAGGTAAAATGGAAACATAGGGAAACGTGCATTTTAATACAAATCAACCATTATTGTAAGGTAAAATGGGAAAACAAAGGGAACGTGCCATTTTTATACCAAAAACAAAGCAGAAGGACCAGCTGGGCTGGATCAATTCCAAAAATACTTCTTCCATTAGACTTTTAAACATGTTGTGTAAGATTTGTCATGATTCAATGCACCAACATCCCTATGACGACGATGCTGCTCCACGGCGCGTCGGACGCCATATTTGTGCCGGGCTTTCCCTTCTACCCTCAAAGGAGCTACCAGGAACTGGTACTCGATGCTCAAGCCGAGTACCATCTTATCGTTTGACCAGATGAGTCAATAGTTCGCAGCCCACTTCATCAGTAGTAGGCGGCCACGCCGAGGTTCGGATTCTTTGATGGCCATCAGGCAAAAGGAGGGGGAACCCATCCGAGCCTACGTCATCCGGTTTAACGCTGCCGCATTGGAGGTCCGAAACCTGGACCAATCAGTCGCCATGGCCGCCCTCAAGGGCGGCCTTCAGAAGAATGACTTGTTGTTCTCCCTGAAGAAAAGGTATCCTAGGGACTTCGCTGATCTGCTAGCTCGGGCCGAGAGATACTCCCGTGCGGAAGAAGCCTTCAAGCTGAGGGACGAAGAAGCCTTAAGGGCGGCCGACAGGCAATAGGGAGCTGAATCAAGTTCGACCGCGCTCACGGACTCCCTCCGGTAGCAGGCGGGCCTGAACTCCTCGAGCTTGCAGAGAAGCGCGAAGAAGCCCACCTCCCAAAGGATTTCGCGACTATGTCCCTCCTCAACGCTCCTCGAGCACAGATCCTCACCGAAGTTAAGGAACCAACTCCCCAGACCAGAAAGGTTACGGTCTCCCCCAAACAAAGCGTGACCGAAGCAAGTACTGCCTCTACCATCGCGACCACGGCCACGACACTGAGGAATGCATCCAGCTCCAAGATGAAATCGAGGAACTCATCAGAAAGGGGCGGCTGGGTAAATTCATTCGACGCCAGTCTAAAGATCGGTGCAGGGCGCGGCCGTAACGAGAAACAACAAAGTCGGCCGCCTCACAACGTCGTCAACATCACTCCAGGATCCAGCGTAGAAGCCAACAGAAGCACGCTTCAACGCAAGGAAGCTCGAATGAAATAGGAAAGGTCGTCCGCGTGGGGAAGCGCGGAGGAACGATGCTACTACCACGACCCTGGGTCACAGAAAATTCAGGAAAAAAATTGCCAGTAACTTCCTTTCAATAAAGTCCTTCCCTTCCAACAGTGTATTATTTTTGGGCGCCAAAAACTATGTAATGGCTGGAAAAGAAGCAGTCAATAGTCGCCGTGTTAGGAACAGGAGGAGAACCTCGTCCTAATGCGAGCGGCAAACTCGGCCAGAGATAAGATCTCTCCCGAGGGCAAAGTTCGGCCAGAGATAAGATCTCTCCCGAACAACAAGTTCGGCCAGAGATAAGATCTCTCCCGAACCGCAACCTCGGCCAGAGATAAGATCTCTCCCGAAGGAAAAGTTCGGCCAGAGATAAGATCTCTCCCGAACAACAAGGTCGGCCAGAGATAAGATCTCTCCGAACCGCAACTCGGCCAGAGATAAGATCTCTCCCGAAGGCAAAGTTCGGCCAGAGATAAGATCTCTCCCGAACAACAAGTCGGCCAGAGATAAGATCTCTCCCGAATCAAAGTTCGGCCAGAGATAAGATCTCTCCCGAACAACAAGGTCGGCCAGAGATAAGATCTCTCCCGAACCGCAACCTCGGCCAGAGATAAGATCTCTCCCGAAGGCAAAGTTCGGCCAGAGATAAGATCTCTCCCGAACAACAAGGTCGGCCAGAGATAAGATCTCTCCCGAACCGTAACTTCGGCCAGAGATAAGATCTCTCCCGAAGGCAAAGTTCGGCCAGAGATAAGATCTCTCCCGAACAACAAGGTCGGCCAGAGATAAGATCTCTCCCGAACCGCAACCTCGGCCAGAGATAAGATCTCTCCCGAAGGAAAAGTTCGGCCAGAGATAAGATCTCTCCCGAACAACAAGGTCGGCCAGAGATAAGATCTCTCCCGAACCGCAACTTCGGCCAGAGATAAGATCTCTCCCGAAGGCAAAGTTCGGCCAGAGATAAGATCTCTCCCGAACAACAAGGTCGGCCAGAGATAAGATCTCTCCCGAACCGCAACTTCGGCCAGAGATAAGATCTCTCCCGAAGGCAAAGTTCGGCCAGAGATAAGATCTCTCCCGAACAACAAGGTCGGCCAGAGATAAGATCTCTCCCGAACCGCAACCTCGGCCAGAGATAAGATCTCTCCCGAAGGCAAAGTTCGGCCAGAGATAAGATCTCTCCCGAACAACAAGCTCGGCTGCAGGAGATAAGATCTCCCCCGAGCGCGCACTTCACTTCGGCTGCAGGAGATAAGATCTCCCCCGAGCGCGCACTTCACTTCGGCTGCAGGAGATAAGATCTCCCCCGAGGGAAGCTCGGCCGTAGGAGATAAGATCTCCCCCGAGCGCGCACTTCAACCTCAGCTGCAAGATAGGAGGTCTCAGTCGACTCGAGTCGACTTCAACTGACGAAGATAATGTCGCCCCCGAGGAGCTCAAATCCGACCTCGACCGAAGGAGGCAAGATTTACTTCGGCTTCAACATCAGCTTCATCGACTTTAGCTAGAAACGAGTTCCATCTCAACTCCGAACGTCGACTGAAGATGAGGTCTCCCCCCAAGCCTCAGCCTCAACTTCAGCGTCAATCTTGGCTGGAGATGAGACCTCCCCGAGCTTCAAATGCGGAGCCTGGAAGAAGACTTCGGCAGTCGCCTGTTTTGGTACTCCCTTCCTTCAATTTTTGAACTCGGGAGTGGGGGGGCTACTGTTGGGGATAAATCCCGCTCCTGCCGAAGCCCGGCCCAACGCTCAGCCCAATGTAACCAGTAGCTGCTGAAGAGCTTCAGCGCCAGGCGCCAGGCCGAGCTCCCAAGGCCCGGGCCGAACCGCCTAGAGGCCGAACTCCCCTGCGCCAAGGTCCGGGCCGAACTCCCACCGCCAGCCGAACTTCCTGAGGGCCGAGCTCCTTGGACTCCAAGCGGCTGGACTTCTTCGGGAGACGAACTCCTTCGGACCGACCCCAGGCGAGCCCGTGCAGCCGAATTCCTTCGGACTTCCCACGGCCGAGCTCCTTCGGACCGACTTTAGGCGACCGAACTCCTCAGCGAGCCCTGGCCGAACCAACTAGCATCCGAAGTCCTTCAACTGGCCAGCCGAGCTCCTTCGAACCTCTCAGCGGCCGAACTCCTTCGGGCCGACTCCAAGCGGCCGAGCTTCAATGAAGTCCTCTCAGCGGCCGAACTCCTCACCAGTCGTCACTTAGGAGCCCGAACTCCTCAGCAGTCGTCACTGGGCCGAACTCCTCAGCAGTTGTCACTTAGGAGTCCGAACTCCTTAGCAGTCGTCACTGGGCCGAACTCCTCAGCGGTCGCCCTCATCAAACTTCGGCCGACCGAGCTCCTACCGAACTCTCGAGTGTCCAAGCCTCAGCCCAAGCCCCAACAGCCGGCCGAACCCCAGACGGCCGAGCTTCGACTTCTCAGCAGCCGAACTCTTCTGCGGACGAGCCTTAGCTGCATACCTCTTGCCAGACGCCTATGGGAGCCGAACTCCCTCCCATCTTCCTCTTCAGGAGCCCGAACTCCCACGAAATGGGCACACGACGAAGGCCTTCAACCCTTCATTCGGCGAGCTCTGCAACCATCACTATCAGTCAGTCCGCCGTACCATCGGTCAGTCCGCCGCGGGCGATAGCGACCCACTGCCAGGCGGCGATGGCTGTCACCCTCAATCCGCCGCACACGGCACCAGTGGGACTGACTCCGCCGAACCTCGAGCGGCCCGCCAGCACGCGGCTGCAGTTGTCACCATCAAGCTCCGCTATAAAAGGACCCCTCCCGACATACTAAGGCTAGGCTATCTGGACTCTTAACTCTCTAAGCTCTCCTCCACATCTCTAAGCTCGGGAACTCATTCCGAGCACTCCATTACTGTTGGTCGGAAACTAACTTGACCGTCGGAGGGTCCTGCCGGAGCCACCACCCCACCGGCTCCGGACGGAACTTCGTTTTGCAGGTCCCCGGCGGCGCCCAGCGGCCTCGATTGCGGCGACCCCCGGCGGCGACGGATTTCTGCACCAACACAAGTCATGCACAACTTCATGGTTAATTAGCAACAGAGCCTCCCCACTATATGCAGCAGAAATATGTCATGGTGAATATTTTTAGATCTTGGAGATCTAGAAATTGTGCATGAACATGGTAACACATCCAGGAGGAGTCAGTTTTCATATTAACTATATTAAAACTTTCGTTATGCATATACTTATTTACTTCTATAACCAATATATATATATATATATATTCCAGTTAACTACTGAAAATTTTATCCTGGAATTTAGTACTCATCAAGTTCTAATTACTCTCCTTTTTGGAATGCTATCTTAGGGCATGAATCTCACGAGGTGCGTCAACTCCACAACTTGCCTAAAAAGGAGCCCTGTTGTGAAGAGAGTCGAAAGGGGTTGCAGTGCTAATATCTTCATTGATAACGCAGCGTATCGTCGGTTTCTGAGATCCAAATTTAACGTGACTCCAATTGACATGGAGAGCGCTGCAGTTGCACTCATTTGTCTCGAACAAGAAGTTCCTTTCATAGCTATTAGAGCTCTCTCTGATTTGGCGGGCGGCGGCTCTTCCGAGTCCAATGAAGCTTCTATTTTCGGTTCCTTGGCAGCACAAAATGCTGTTAGTGTTGCCATAAAATTCATATCCTTGTTGGCCTAGAGTTACATTTCAATACTCCAATTGCTAGCATCGATTCAATAAATTTTCATGATATGCTTATAAGTTGATGAATGGCTTAGCTTCTTTAGTTTGACTTGTTGAAACGATACTGGTTAATAAAGTGAAGCGAAATCTTGTTGCATAAAAGGAAGAACTGAATTCATCACATTTTACTAGAAACTTATTAATTGCAAGGAGGCACAAAGTCTTAATAAAATGTAGGATAAATTATATCTCTGGTCCTTAAATTATATCAGATTTTTTTAAATAGTTCTTAAACTATAAAAACCTAAGCTTTAGTCCATGAATTTTCTGAACTGATTTAATATTGCCCTTAGATGTGATTTCGATGGTTTTTTCTCATCGAAAATTTGATGTGGCAACCTCCGGTGCTTATGTAGAGTATGTTTTGCTCACATGGCTTAATTAGCACTGACGTAATTTAAAATATTTTGAGCCATGTCATCTTCTTCTTTCCTAAATGCCAAAATCCTTAATCTCTCATCTTTCCAATCTCTCATCTTCCTAAATCTTCATCTTCTTCCTCAAATCTCTCATCTCCTATATCTCTTCTTCTCATCCCCAAAATTTCAATAGAAAAATAAGAGAAAGAAGGAAACTCCTTCCCTCCATGGCTCCATTCTCCTCCTCCTTGATAATCTTTTCTTCTTTATTTTTCATCATTACATCTCACTGAACTCTCTTGCCCACCTATTTTCAAATCTCTCATCTCCTATCTCTCCTTTTCTCATCTCCAAAATCCTAATAAAGAAAGAAAAAAAGAAAGAAAAACCCTCTTTCCTCCATGACACCATCATTCTTTGCTTGGTTCTTGTCCTCCACTCATCCCTCATCATCTCCTCCCAATTCCTCCCACCAAGCCGGTGTCAGTTTCATCTTCTCCTCCCATTCCAAATTTTCTTCCTTCCATAGCCCCTTCCTCCTCAAAGAAGAAAGATCGGAGGAAGAAGAAGAAAGAAAAATACGATGAAAAAAGAGAAAATAAGTACCACATGTTCAAATGAATAGAGCCACACAAGCACCGGTGACTGCCACATAGAATTTTCGGTGCAAGAAAGGCACCGAAAATGGAGGAAGGGTAACATTAAATCGGTTCAAAAAGTTTGGAGACTAAAGCTTAGGTTTTTGTAGTTTAGGGATCATTAAAAAAAATCTGATATAATTTAAGGATTGGAGACATAATTTATCCTAAAATGTATCTCTTATTATCCATTAAAGACCATCTACTTGGGTCCCATTTTTTGGTAATGTGGTTATGCAACATGAGGCATTTTGAGTTAGACTTATGTTTGCTATGTCAAATAGTCTGACCAATTTTTGCATTATATATATGGATCGGACTCAAGAGTATCAGTCAATGGAAAGAGAATGAAAATTCAGAATGAATTTCTACTCCAAAAAACTCAAAGAATGAATAGAATATATTTTAGAATGCTTAGTTAAGTTTGAAAAAAATATTAGGAACAACAAACATAGAATTTCAAAATTCAAAAGGATCGATAATTTCATGCAAGTAGATAAGATTTCAAAATAAAATAAAATAAATGAAAAAAATTAAGAATAGAATGGACCAAATGCCCTTGTAAAGGCTTTTGTGTATTAGCACATATTCTACCTGTCCAAAAATAACTTCAATCTCTCAAGCGGAATTGGTTGGATCAAATTGGGTACCATTACCAATTCCCTTTCAACATTTAGGTAGGTTATATATAGGTTTGGTCCAGCCATCTAAACTAAGTCCAACACATGGTTTTTCCTTCGACCGGCATTCATTTGATATTTTCTTCTTTATCATCAACATTTTTTTTTTTTGATCAAGTGTAACTTGGTACACGAATAAGGCTAGTAGGATAAACCATATAATGAGATTGGAGCAATTAACGATTTTTTAAAACTAACATCTAGATTACCGTCTATATCTTTCTCTTGTGTATGACCCATATACCCCCAAACTTCAAGTCATTTTTTAGAATTTGTGAGGGTTGAAACTAGGGCTGAATTGAATTTGATACTGATTAGAGACCCATATATCCATATCCATATTTATTTTGTTTGATTAATATAGATAAAGATATGGATATTAGTTGGATATAAAAATTTACACTATATTTATTTTAAATAGTATGGATACAAATTATGATATACTAAAAAGATGGATATAAATAGGATATAAGTTGGATAATGAAGCTTTATGACCATGGAATCAAAGATATTACTAAGTTGATAGTCAATTAAGTTAATAGCATATTTATATGATTATATATTTTTTCTTAAAAGTTCATGAGTACTATCAAAAATTAAATAAGATTGTAAATAGAATCAAATATTTGGATATGGATTGAATAGTTATCTATTTATATCCATATCAATTTTTCTTTGAAGGATATAGATATTAGTTGTATACTCAGATATCTATGCATGTTCGAATAAATTCAAACATAAATGATTTGGACTCATATTATTTGATCCACTTTCAACCCTATTTGGAATTAAAATCTCTCCCTATCACATGTATCCTGGAGAGTGGTGCCAAGCACCAACAACTAAGTCTAGTTAACGGACAATATTCTACTGTTATCAACATTCTCATCTGCCCTTTTGATGCATTTATATTATGTCTATACATGTTTCCATTTTTGTGCTTCGAATTACCTAATCCAAATTAATGAGTATTCAAACCTAAAGCCTCTCTTTAAGGTATGTGCCAAGGAGAGTAGTGCCAACCGTAAAACTTATAATATCGTCAATATGATGGTTGACATCTTTCATGCCATTTTGTGCTAAACTATTATTGTGTACTTCTATATATTTGTACTACATCTACACATGTTTATGGTCTCAAACTTTAAATAATTTATCCTATTCCTTTAAAATTCAAACCTTGAACCTCTCTTTAGTGTACTTGTAGGAAAGACTAGTATCAACCAGTGAATTTAAAATCTTGTTAGTATAATGCTTAACAACTTTCACACCATTTGATACAATTATGAGAATTCAAACCTCGAATCTTTTGCACAGAGAAGAGAAGTACCAAACACAAAATTTAAAGCCCTAATGGTATGTGAGTTAACAACTTCCGTGCCATTTCACATTTAACAATGATCTTAAAGATTTTTTCATGCATTTGCATCAAATGTCATGAAAGTTCTTGGATCGTTTGAAATAATATTAGTACCAAAAGCAGCCTAGCTTAGGCCCAAGGAAAGATAAGAAGCACTTAATCATGTCTTGCCTTCATCCGCATGGTCTTTAACCATTGCTTAGCCCCTGACCCGACGCTTTCCCCACCACCTCTACTCTTCCCTCCCTTGCTTTGGACAGAGAGAGATTTTTCTATTCCACCACTGAGAGAGCAGATAGTTGCCTTGTCAGACGGTTCCTTCTTCTATAACCCGAGCTCAGAGAAGGAAGAAAGAAGAGGGCCCAATGGAGAATGAAAGAGAAGAAGCTCTACCTTGGTGTTAAGGGCACCCAGCTAGAAATAGAAAAGCGCTTCCAGTCGAGGGATGTCCCCACATAGAAAGTTTGTCCCTCGAGTATGTTTGCCATATATCAGGGTGGAAGATGGAGTCAGAGCGGAAGATGGAATTAGGGCGGTTGACTTCAGAGAAACTCACCAACCGATCCAGCAGTGATCGATGACAGAATGATAGGAACAAATCAAAAAGTCATTAGATTTTTTAGTTCTCCATTGACTTCTCTTTTTACCCACCAAAGGCCGTGAATACCTACATCTTGTGGAAGGATTCAGTAATTGAAAAATGCTATCAACAGTGCTTGCGCACCCCAAAGAATAGATCCAATCCATCCCAAGCACAACACCAAGTGCCGATGGCTTGTTTCTTCTTATCCCTATTATTATGCTCACTTTTACGAACAAGATGTCATAGTACTACCACGCTCAGAGGATTCTAATGTGCTTTCACACACTTTTAGCTTACAGTCACTACTTTCCTCTCTACTGTAGGCCCTGACATCGCTTATAGCCGTGTCTGAGCTAAGCTTGGATATGAAAATCTTCTTTTATTTCTCAACGGTGAAGTGAAGTAAGACAAGCTCATGAGCATATTATCCTAGGTCGGAATAAGTCCATAACATCATACAGGAGGGACATGGAGGTACAAAACTTAAAGAAAAGAGAAGGATGAGGTTTTTCTCGCTTTTGGCATAGCAGGCCTCCTAGTGGGAGGCCCACGTGACGGGCTATTATCTCCAAGTCTTCTAGGATTGATCGATCCCATTTAAAGAAGATTCATCCAAAACTCTAGATCTTGTTAATTCTAAGACAAGAATTGGACTTTACTGCGGCAATAGCCATTCTCCACTAGATATATCATTCAGAAATCGGATATATAGTATATTGATACGCACAAACATCTCTATTTGCTCAAAGCAAAGGAGGAATCAAAGGCATTTGCAAACTAACTGATCTAGAACATTAGTAACATCCGTGAGAGAGGAAGAGCCATAGCTATTGGTCTCTGTGGCCTATATTAAATGCTCTTTTTCTTAAAAAAGCATGACACGTACATACATTTTTTTTTCTTTCTCCAAAAAAAAAAGTTTTCTATGTTTTTTTTTTAAAAAAGAAAAACTTTCTATCCTTATGGCCATGAGCCCTTGGCTGCAATAATAGTATGTCAGGAAAGGAACCATTTTCGTGATTGTGAGACCTCTCTCGTCTGTACGTAGACTACTTGACTGGGAGAGTTATGGGAAAAATAAGGAGGGCACCTTCCATTCGTACACAAATTCTTTTTTTATGGGTAGTAAAATAAGGAGGATGGCACCTCTATGGTAAAAATATAATTCCTTTTCTATGTTAACGGTAGTAATCAGGTAGCATGTCAATTATGGATCAGATATTGATCTTATGGATGATAGGCAAATAAAAGCAAAGTATAACATCAGACTGAAAACTAAATTCACGTGGCATACATGCTATTAAATAGACATACACATGCCAGTTCAAAAGCACATGAATATGTGCATGCTATTAAATAGTTATAGCTCATAGTTTAGTCCACAGCTACGGCTACAGTTGCATGCCAAACGCAGTCAAGAAGTGGCTTAAGAATTGAAAATTAAAATATGGACCTAGTATAATGTAGTTGCCTTTAGGCATTGATTATTCGTAGGAAGCCCCTCCCAAGTTGCATTCCTTTTTTTCTTTTTTGTTTTAGTTTATGATATATTAATTCATTCTACTTACGTAGGAGCATAATTAATATTACTTAATTTATATAAGATTCTGAAGGCCTTGATATTAATTAATATATTTAAATTCTTTGCATCTAGTTAAAATAAGATGAAATAGATAAAAATTAAATTAGAGTTTTCACACATATATCCTCATAAATATTATTCAAATTTGCATGAATACCTTCGTAAAATTACTATTTGCACATATATCTCTATCATTTTGCACACCTACCCAAAATGGCATTTCGATCGTTTTCATTTTAAATAGTTATTTTTTTTTTAACGATATTAGATGATGTGGGTATATGGGCAAAACCTAAGAAAAAGGAGGATATAAAAATGAAATAAGAATTTTATGAGGGTATGCATGTAATTATAAATTTTGGAACGATATTTATACAAATTTGAATGTTTAATAGGATATACATTCAAAAAAAAAATCCAAACATATCTAATTGCACTCAAATGTACATTGTTTTAAAATTGAATGAAATGAGTTTTGCCCGATTGAAATCGGTGATAAACTAAGATAATAGGCATAGTGCCCTGCTAATTAAAGAGATCACAACAAAACAAGACGAAGAGAATCCATACTCTGCTTGATCAGGGCACAGGAAAAATAGAATGTTAGAATGGAGTCGATCTCTAATGGTCTGGCTCGAGATCAACGGGCTAAGAATATTTCAAAGGGACGGGTGGTTCTCTAAGAATCTCTTTTCACATATATTTTTCCAGCTGGTGAATGGTTGGAGTGGCGTGTGTAGAACGGTGTTTACGGAAAAGCTTTTTTGAAAAAGAGGGAGTTCCATTTGAGCCAAATGCACCCATCCTATTCTCAATTCTTTTTCAAGGTTATTGCTCTGGCGGTTGTCGGTAAGTCTTCGATGTTCATTCGAATTCTGAGTTTATATGGTCCGAACACGCCAAAGTCTTCAGGAAACAAGCATTTGAGAAATTTCCCATCTTTGCGTGGTCCCGGAAACATTTGGAAATTGAGCTCGCTTGTGGTGGAAGATTCGCCCAATTTCATCGAATTGAATGGTAATGGTGGTCTCTTTTGTATGGGCAATGCAATTGCTACGGAAAATGCTTTGCCGCCTTCGAGAACTCCCCCTAAACTTATTCGACTCATGGTTTTTTTTTCTGACCCCGTCAAAGGGCATGGTAGGTAAACATTTCGGCCCCTATTAAACGATCTAGCCACCATGGTTGGTACCAAACGAAGAGGTATTACACCGGTTATGGAAAGATCATTGGGTGTTGGCCGCGGGAGCAGCAGGGAGAGGGAGCTGGTGCTGCTGCTCACCTCCTCCTCAATGATATTTCGGATCTTTCGCAAGACGTGAGACCAATGGAGGGAATGTATGGCTCTCCTTTTTGATTTTTTTGATTGTATTTATATTCATAATGTATGAGTATTCCGTTGTACCGAAAGAAAAATTGGATAAATGCAGTAGCATTTTTTGGTATTGTTGAACCTAAATGGAACCGAAGGAATCCACGATTAGGGACTGCTAAAGAGCTGGATCAACTCAAGTTGTGCGGCCACAACGACATGAATTTTTTTGTTATTTATTTGAGCTGATAATGTGGATGCCACCACGTAGCGAGAAGAAGAATTTATCCGGGCTAATAGCATAGCCACCTGTCAAGTTGACCATGACATGGCATGAGCAACGAAAAGGAGAAGCATTGACGTGGATTCTTGGTCTAAGATGGGTAGGTTTGACGCCAAAAAGTCAAGGGCCCATACTTTTGGTAGATGGCAGGAAGGAATAATGCATGCAAGGGTCTCCTATTAAACCCTAATCTTGCATATCTCGAACTCATTTGATCCCTTGGAAGAAATTTGCCTCATTTCTAAAAAATTGATGTCGATGATATCTAGAAAAATGGTATAGCAAAAATATTTTTCTAAGGGATTTATATTTGATTAAACATTTATTTCTGTAAAAAATTGATATAAAAAATCTATTATATTCTTGATAGAAAGATTAGAAAGAGAAAAAAATATTATATGTACGAAGTTATTTTTTAGAAAAAAAATTATCATATTTTTTATTTATAAAAAAGTGGCTTTCTTATATCATATCTGAATTTTTTTTTATAAAATATGAAAAATTTATCTGTATTAAAAAGATTTAAAATCTTCAATTAAACATGAGATTTTTTTAATTTTTCATCCATTATACCTTTCCTCCTGCCTTTTTTGCAAACTAAGTGAGTCCGTATCGTATTGGAATTGATCTGGTACGCCAATGAAAGTCAAAATCAGAGCTGCGGAATGGTCTCGGACGGTATCCCCACATGCCATGACCAATAATAAAGGCAATAAACGTGCCATTTTGTATACAAAGCACCCATTATTGTAAGGTAAATGGAAACATAGGGAAACGTGCCATTTTTATACAAATCAACCATTATTGTAAGGTAAAATGGAAACATAGGGAAACGTGCCATTTTAATACAAATCAACCATTATTGTAAGGTAAAATGGAAACAAAGGGAAACGTGCCATTTTTATACAAAACAAAGCAGAAGGAACCAGCTGGGCTGGATCATTCCAATAAAATACTTCCTTCCATTGACTGTAAACATGTTGTAAGTAAGATCTTGTCATGGATCAATGCACCAAAATTATCACAAAAAAGTCTATTTTTTTTTTATTTTTTTATTCTCACAGGAAAAGTCAGTTCACAAATTCCAGCCCCACACACAATTCTCTCTCAGACCTCATTTAAAACAAGAAACTACATTGTGCTCACACGCACAAAGCAAGCTTGTTGTCCTCTCTCTCCCTCTTGGAGAGAGGGAAGAGACAACGGGAGTCATGAGGCAGCTTGCTGGCCTTCTGGCTGTGGTGGTCGCGATAGCAACAATCACAACCATATCAGAGGGGGCTATCCCGACGAACATATTGAAAAAGGTTATGATGGTAAACAAGAAGGGCCCTTTTTTGGGCCTCGTGGTGCCCAATTCCTTTGAGATGAGCCCTCTCCTTCAGTCTTCCAAATTTGTCCAGAGCAAGAAGCTGCCATACTTGGATTTTGGAGGTAATTAAGCATGTTGTGATTCCTTCTAACAGCCTCCCTTTTTTTCTTTTTCTTTTGTTTCTTTTTTGCTAATAAAATATGTGTTAGTTAACAGGAAATATAACATCCCTGTTCTGTTCTCTTGTGCTTCTTTCGGAGGAATCCTTTTTGTTGTGGTCTAAAGATTGTCTCACAAATTTTTTTTGTTTAGAAGCTGTCTCGTAAATATTCTTTCCCCCATACCTCTATATGGTTTTATACCATCTCCGACTCACTTTTTTGGACTTAATAAATATTTCCTTTTAGTAAATAAATTGATCATGCATATATTTTCTTGTTATCATTAAAGGGAGAAGGTTCCGATTTGGAAAGGTAGGGGACCAAAAGGTGATCATTGTAATGACGGGATTAAGCATGGTATGTGGCTTATCGGTATCTCTCGTTCTCTCTAGTTATGTATACTTTGCTCAAAGAAGAGATTAGCATTCTGACCTGGAGTCGTTGTTTCAAATTATGGCTGCAGCTTAATGCCGGCATAACCACTCAGCTGCTATTGGCTCTATTTGATGTGAAGGGAGTGGTGCACTTCGGAATCGCTGGAAATGCTAATTCCGACCTCCAGATCGGAGACGTGACGATTCCCAAGCATTGGGCTCACACCGGACTCTGGAATTGGCAGGTGCATTGAATAAAAACATAGAACAACATGAAAAGTTCTAATCGACCAAGGAGCAAAAAGAAAAAGAAAGATTAAAACTGAAGTAATATATGTTACAAAACAAATGAACCGTTTTTATTTTTTTATTTTTTATTTTTTTTTTCTGTTAAGAATAAATGGATTATTTTGGTGGATGGAAGAGATCCTCTCTCTCTTGGGCAAAGCTAGGATTTAGGGCCTGTTTCGAAAATCCAGCCAGCTCATTTTTCTCTAAAGGACCATTCTACTCTTGCTCTAAATCCCATCAATATGCATGTTGGACCGTAGGATTGAAAAAAAAAAATCCATGGAGGTCTTTTTTTCTTTTTCCCCCTCCCACACAGGATTTGAGCTGGAGAGGGACTGGGTTGATATGGACCTTATTTAAATATGCCTCTGTCTGAGCTAGGCATGAAGTATGAATAAATAAAGCTTACTTTGAAATTAAATACTGATATGGTTTGTAGATAGAAATCAGGTCTGAAATATATTCTGTAAAACAATGCCAACATGCATCCAAGCGTTGGTTAGTTTGCCTGATATGGTTGTGTTAGGACATCAAGTGCCGGCTTGCCTGCTTGATTTGGGACAAGAAAAATATGAAGTTCACCGAAACATTATATATAACTTCATAGTATTATTATTTTTATGTGATTAGGATTTACAAGTAGCTGTTGGTTTTTCTTTTGGTTCATCTTCTTATATATATAGAGAGAGAGATTGGGCTCCAATCGATCGAATTTTTGATTGTTCGATCAGCATGCATTTTCAAGCGTGTATCTGAAAAGATGTGTTGGTTGAAAACAAAAAAGATACGGGCGTGCGCTTGAAAAAAAAAAATCTATATGAGAAAAATTTAGAAAAAAACTAAAAAACTAAAAAAAATAGAAAAAAATCTAAACTTGAAAAAAAAATTCAGAAAAAAATAAAAAAAAAGAAAAAAGAAGGAAAGAAGGCTCCTTCTTTTCCAAAGAAGGGACCTTCTTTTCTTTTTTCTTCTAATGTAGGATTTTTTTTAATTAAAAAACTATAAAAAATTAAAAAAAGGGGTCTGAAGGTGCCTACATTTAATGTAAGGTCGTTTTTTTTAAAAAAAAAAATTTTTTAAATTTTTTTTAGACTTTTTTAGATTTTATTTTAAATTTTTTTATTTCAGGCAGCAGGGTTTTTTTTTAAAATTTTTTTTCAGACGCAGATGCATGCCTTTTTTTTTTTTTTTTTCAGTCGGTGCATTTTTTGTATGCGCGCCTAATCGATCGGTTAAAGATCCGATCGAATATAAGCTGGACTTCGATTGAACGAAGCCCAATATATATATATATATATATATATATATATATATATATATATATATATATATATATATATATATATATATATATATATATATATATATATATATATATATATATATGTATTTAAATTTGAAGATATTAATTTTTGTATTGCCTTCTTGCTCAGAGACATGGAGATGGGCCTACAGATGAGCTAGCCTTCGAATCCAGTGGTGACTATACAAGGAAAATTGGATATCTGAACTTCTCAGATTTCAACATAAATAAAAATGATAAAAATGTTGGGAATTATTTGAATAGCGTGTGGTACCAGCCAGAGGAAGTCTTTCCAGTAAGCGGAGTTCCTGAAGTTAGACAGCATGCCTTTTGGGTTTCTGTTGACCATCATTACTTTGCATTCTCCAAGAAATTAGAGGTAATATTTTTGATTTTATGCTAAATTATAGATGATCTGACCTTTCAGTCTTCTATTTGCATAGCTTTCATGAAACAAGCACTCCACCTTCTCTGCATAGAAGGAAACAATAATATGTCTAGCCTTTAGAAAAAAAGAAAAAACAAATAATGAGAGATGTTAATCGAGTACCTACATTTATGAATTAACTAGATCTTCTTTCCATCATGCCATCTTAAAGTAATATTACATAAACTTGCACAATTTTTTTGAAAGTGCCGAGACTTTTTGATGCATTAAATTTTTTTTTTTTTAAAAAAAAATGGCATGGAACGAAATTTAATTTTTGAATATCTCTAAGTTTTCTTCTTGGATACAGTCTCTTTAATTAATGTTTATGGTTCCAAGTCATGCACAACTTCATGGTTAATTAGCAACAGAGCCTCCCCACTATATGCAGCAGAAATATGTCATGGTGAATATTTTTAGATCTTGGAGATCTAGAAATTGTGCATGAACATGGTAACACATCCAGGAGGAGTCAGTTTTCATATTAACTATATTAAAACTTTCGTTATGCATATACTTATTTACTTCTATAACCAAAAAAAAAAAATATTCCAGTTAACTACTAAAAATTTTATCCTAGAACTCAGTACTCATCAAGTTCTAATTACTCTCCTTTTTGGAATGCTATCTTAGGGCATGAATCTCACGAGGTGCGTCAACTCCACAACTTGCCTAAAAAGGAGCCCTGTTGTGAAGAGAGTCGAAAGGGGTTGCAGTGCTAATATCTTCGTTGATAATGCAGCGTATCGCCGGTTTCTGAGATCCAAATTTAACGTGACCCCAATTGACATGGAGAGCGCTGCAGTTGCACTCATTTGTCTCGAACAAGAAGTTCCTTTCATAGCTATTAGAGCTCTCTCTGATTTGGCGGGTGGCGGCTCTTCCGAGTCCAATGAAGCTTCTATTTTCGGTTCCTTGGCAGCACAAAATGCTGTTAGTGTTGCCATAAAATTCATATCCTTGTTGGCCTAGAGCTACATTTCAATACTTCAATTGCTAGCATCGATCCAATAAATTTTCATGATCTGCTTATAAGTTGATGAATGGCTTAGCTTCTTTAGTTTGACTTGTTGAAACGATACTGGTTAATAAAGTGAAGCGAAATCTTATTGCATAAAAGGAAGAACTGAATTCATTACATTTTACTAGAAACTTATTAATTGCAAGGAAAATCAATGGGTGTTTACATGGGCCCTAATTTATCCTAAAATGTATCTCTTATTATCCATCAAAGACCACCTGCTTAGGTCCCATTTTTCAGTAATATGGTTATGCAACATGAGGCATTTTCAGTTAGACTTATATGTGAACTGCTATCATAACCCAAAAAATATAGTAGTGCTGACCGCTGTCATTGTAGCCATTGCCGTAGGTCTATGGTAGCGATTTTTGTAGTAGTTATCGTAACTATTGTTATATATTGTGTATAGCAGCGGTTATCCAACCGCTGCTATAAAATTTCAAAATTCAAAAGAATCGATAATTTCATGCAAGTGGATGAGATTTATAGATCAAGATTGGGTACTATTACCAATCCCCTTTCAAGATTTAGGTAGGTTATCTGTTGGTTTAGGCCAGCCATTTGAACTAAGTCCAACACATGGTTTTTCCTTCAATTGGCATTTGATCTTTTCTTCTTTATCATCTACATTTTCCATTTTTCTCATCAAGTGTAGCTTGGTAGGTGAACAAGGCTAGTATGATAAACCATATAATGAGATTGGAGCAATTAACAATTTTTTAAAATAGATATCCAGATTACCATTTATATTTTTCTTTGTGTATGACTTGTATATCCTCAAACTTCAAGTCATTTTTTAGAATTTGTGAGGGTTGAAATTGAGGTTGAATCAAATCTGATGCCGATTACACACCAATATATCTATATCCATATTTATTTTGTTTGATTAAGATAGATACAGATATGAATATTAGTTAAATATAAAAATTTATACTATATTTATTTTAAATAGTATGGATATAAATCATATACTAAAGTATATGGATATAAATGGGATATAAGTCAGATAATGAAGCTTTATGACCATGGAATCAAAGATATTACTAAGTAGATGGTAAATCAAATTAATAGTATTTTTATATAATTATATATTCTCCTTAAAAGTTTATGGGTACTATTTAAAATTAAATAAGATTATAAGTAGAATTGGATATTTGGATATGGATTGAGTAGTTGTTTGTTTATATCTATATCTATTTTTTTTTTGATGGATACGGATACAGATATATATATTAGTTGGATACATGAGGTATTGTCCATTTCGGCATCTAGTACTATGGAATGAGACCTCACGGTTTTATCTTTAAAAAGCATCTTATGTGGGAGAGAAAATTCCATCCCATATAAGGTAGAGTTTCTTTTAACTCACAACTAATGTGGGATTAATGATACCAACCCATTTATACCACAACATAGCCCCCTAGTCAAGGGAGACTTTAGATAAGATTGTGGGAAGTGCATCACAATCTATCGGAGGCACATCGGCTTCATGATGGGCGCTTTGATTTCTAGTACTATAGCATGGGACCTCATGATTTTATTCTTTAAAAGGCGCACCTCACATGTAAGAGAAAATTACATCCCATATAAGTTAAAGTTTCTTTTGATTGATAACCAATGTGAGACTAATGATGTTCTTTCATCTGCACCACAACATTATTATTATCAACATTTTCATTTACATTTTGATGTATTTATATAATTATGTCCATACATATTTTCATTTTTGAGATTCAAACAACCTAATCCAAATTAATGAGAATTCAAATCTAAAGAATCTCTTCAAGGTATGTTCCAAAGAGAGTAGTGCCAACCATGAAATTTAAAACACGGTTGACATCATTCATGCCATTTTGTGCCAAACTACTATTATCTACTTCTAGATACTTATACTACATCAACACATGTTTGTGGTCTCAAACTTTAAATACTTTTTTCTAATCCTTTAAAATTCAAATCTTGAACCTCCCTCTAATATACTTGTAGAAAAGACTAGTATCAACCAGTGAATTTAAAATTTTATTAGTATAATGGTCGACAACTTTCACACCATTCCATATTACTACGAGAATTCAAACCTCAAACATGGGGAAGAGAAGTACCAAACACCAAATTTAAAGTCCTATTAGTATGTCAATTAATAACTTTCACGCCATTTCGCATTAAACAATGGTCTTGATGATTTTTTCATGCATTTGTATGATGTCCATGCATACATCTATTACAAACGTCAACTTATGAACCTCTTTTGGAGACGAGGGGTTGATTGGTTTCTCCTATTCTAACAAAATTGCTTTCCGGTCATCGTAAATATTAAATTTTTGCCTAAAGATAACATAAATGTTCTTTAAAATATCGGTGCCGATATGATACATATGAATTTCCGTAGCCTTTAAGCCTAAATAAAACCGTTATTCCGGTCATATTTCGTATCGGATGGCCATCGTAACAGCCGACATGTCGACCTCTTAAATACCTCATTGCCCCTTCCACCAAACGACTTCTTCGCTCTTTCCTATTCCCCTTTCCATTTTATTCCCTTTTCTCTCTGCCGTGTTAGAAACCCTAGCTATTCCTTGTTGCTCCTCCCTGGGAGATAGGAAGAAGGGGGTGTTGGGGAACGAATCGAGAGCCCCAGGTATGGCGATCATCTTCTGATCCATAGTTGATTTGTTTTCCCTTTCGATTTGTAGAGCGATTAGCTGTTGATTTTTCTATCAGGGTTCAAGATTCTCGGTCGTTCTTCGCTCAGAATGTTTTTTTTTTTTTTTTTTTTTTTGTTGTCTTTTGATCGAATAGATCTTCTTATCTGTTTTATTTGGTAGTAGACGCTTCTTTCGACCGAAATTTCTTCCGTGTTCCATGGATTTCTGGGATTCTTTTTGTTCGTAAAGCGGCTTCTATGCAACTACAGTCAAATAGAAGACCTAGCAGCAGTGCCACACCTGACGTCAAGCCCCTCTTCGAGGAAATCTAGAGGGAAATGCCTCTTACTTGTAAAATCTCGTTAGAAGATATGCTCAAAATTCTTCCTTTGTTAGGGTTGAATCCAACGAGAGCTCCTTTTTCTTGGGGTGGATTCTTTTCTTTCAAGGCTAATCATCTCTGCGATAGCAGAATTTTGTCATCTGATAATTCTTTCCTTCTGTTGTTTTGTACATGTTTAATATCTTATAATTTGCGCTATTAGTATTGAAAATGAAAATTTTAGTTTTTTTGAGAGATTTCTTAATCGTGCATTCAGGTGCTCCTTGATGCTAGTTTGGAAGATTTCTTGTAGGTGAAGAGAGGGCTTGCCTTGACTCGTTTCTTGTTGTAAGTTTTTTATTGGGTTTCTAATAGAAGGGTTAGCTTGGCATACTTTTCTATGTATTGAATTGTTATAAACACTTGCAGGTTGTTTGGAAAGATCTTTGATCATGGCAGACTTGGAGAACCTGCTGTTGCAGGCAGCAGGAAGAACGGGCTCATCCGGGAGGAAGAACAACCACTCTCGTCCTCAGTCAAGATGGCGAAGGGAAGGCTCGTTTTCTGATGGAAGTGATTCCAAGGATGATGATTCTGATAACCCTAGGTATAATAAAAGAAAATCAGCAGGCTCTCAAGTCCCTCTTAAGAAGAGGCTCGACCCTCCTGAGAAAGACAAGAGGAGTGGCTGGGGGGATGATGACGACGACGATGACGGGCACAGCAGTGATGAGTCTGACAGTGCTCCATCCGTTGGAAGTGATCTCTATAGGGATGAGGCAGATAAGGAGGAACTGGGGAAGATGTCTGAGCTGGACCGGGAGTTGATATTAGCAGAGCGGAGCACGAAGATAGATGATTACAAATTGAAGAAGATGGCTAGAACATCATCGAAGATCGATAAGTCCCGAAAAGAGAGCCCTCCTCCTCTGCCATACCGCAGCCGCTCATCAGCCCGCACTGATAGGACAGCTGCCAAAAGTGCCTTGAATGAGCTGAGGGCCAAGCGGATGAGACAGCAAGATCCAGAGGGATATCGTAGCAGATTCAAGGATGCAGTTGGAGAGGGAGGAGGTGGTGGTGGTGCTGGTAATCAGGATTCATCTCCTTCCAGACATAGATCAGTAGCCAGTCCTCCTAGTGACTTGAGCAATGAACGTGAAAATGGAGGCAGGACGGATAGCGAGGATGAGAGGTTCCCAGAGAACAACAAAATTGAGGATGATCTATTAGATGATTCGCCATCTAGATTGGATCCACTGAAGTTTGAAGATATCAAAGATATAACAGTTCGGAGGTCAAAACTGGTTAAGTGGTTCAGAGAACCTTTCTTTGAAGAGCTCATTGCTGGGTGCTTTGTAAGAGTCCAGGTTGGGTCTCGATCTGGTGCCAGATATAAGTTGTGCTTAGTTCGAAATGTTGATGCAAGCGACCCCAATAAACAGTACAAGCTGGAGCATTATATGACCTATAAGTTGTTGAACTTGACATGGGGTAATATGTCGGAGAGGTATGAGATGGCTTATGTATCAGACTCTCCAGCTCTTGAGAAGGAGTTTAAGGAATGGCAGCATGAGGTTGAAAAGAGTGGTGGTCAGATGCCAACTCGTCAGGATGTGCATGAGAAGAAGGAAGCTATTCAGAAGATCAGCAACTTCGTCTATTCAGCAGCCACCGTGAAGCAGATGCTGCAAGAGAAGAAGTCAGCCTTGGCAAGGCCAGTCAATGTTGCAGCTGAGAAGGATCGATTAAGGAAGGAGATGGAGGTGGCAGAGAGCCGGCGGGACGAGGCAGAAGTGGAAAGGATTCGGGCAAGGCTGAAGGAGTTGGAGGAAATGTCCCGGCAAGCGGAACAGAAGGATTTAAAAGCTGTTAGATTGGCTGAGATGAACAGGAAGAACCGAGCCGAGAACTTTAAGAATGCCTCGGAGTTGAAGCCAGTGAACACAAGCTTAAAGGCTGGGGAGGCAGGTTATGATCCTTTTTCTAGGAGATGGACTAGGTCAAGGAACTATTATGTGTCAAAGCCTGGGGGAGATGGGAATGCAGAAGCTGCAAATGGGGATAATGGGAGTCCAGCGATGGGTCATGGAGATGCAGTTGCAGTGGGGCTACTGAATGGGGTTGAGGCTGGTGTGGCAGCCACTGCTGCAGCTCAGGAGGCTGCGGCAGGTGCGGGGAAGTTGGTAGACACGAGTGCACCAGTTGATCAGGGGACAGAATCAAACACACTGCATGATTTTGAGTTGCCAATCTCTTTGGCTGCTCTACAGAAGTACGGGGGCCCTCAAGCCGTGCATTTGAATTTTATGTCACGGAAGCAAAAGATAGAAGCAACGACTGGATGCAAAGTTCCAGACAATGATGGGCGGCGACATGCTTTGACTTTGACAGTTAGTGACTACAAGAGACGGAGGGGTCTGCTTTGAATTACTGCTTCAAATGGGTTTCAATCTATCATGTCTGGTTGGAACTTCTTTGGTTCCATTTCAGTGTCTTGGTTCTCTCTCTCTCTCTCTCTCCCTTGCTTTAATAAAAGATATTAGTTACTTTATGAATATTTTTTAAATGAGGATTTATGTTCAGATTATGTTGAACAATACCTCTTGGACAATATTTCTTGTTTAACTAATCAACGTAGTTGGATCCCTGATTTTAGATGTGCAAGCATCCTTGCGAGCTACTGAAACCTCCATCCAAAGTCCAAACTTGATAGCAATTAATGCGTGCATGAACTTGTCTTTAGTTTCCTGCATAGAGTTGTCTCACGCTTGTAATCATGTTTGTTGTATTCATGGTGAGTGAGATCTTCATCATTTGCTTTGATCTTCCTGTCAATGGACTCATCATTCCTTATAAAAAAAAAAAAACGGACTCATTATTGATGAAATATGTCGATTTTAAAAATTAGGCAAGTATATCTTCTGTCATATGTGAAACAATCTTACCTGGTCTTTTCGTGATGTACATGCAAATAGTCATGTTTACTTGATGTCGTGCTATTTTCAAGTATTTAAGACACCCGGCTATGATCTTCATGCACATTGCTAGAGTAAAACCTTGACTTTGTACTTTGTCGATTATTTACAAGTGTAAATTTCTTTTCACATAATCCAGTTATTACTAGTTTGTAGGGCAGCTATGCACGATCCACAATGCTTGGACCACATTTCTTGGATTACTAATTTGTATGGGATGCATGGCCGAGTTGCAGGTCTATTTTCATTTAACAAAGATTGTAGCAAAATGTCTTGTTTGATGATGCACCATTTCTTCAAATTCACCCATCATCAGTGGAGGTTCCTGATTCAAATCAGGCACGACAGAGCGTTATCTTCTTTGCATATTCTTTGGATCTTTGCCTTCGTCTAGGGTTGTGGACGACCAAGAGACTGGTAATGACCCATTTGGCTTAACCAATTGCCAATCTCGCAGATCCTTGGACTTTTGAGGGAGGAATCAACATGCTTACCTGTAAAAGAATATAAGCTTTGCAAAATATATTTATTTATTTCAGAAAGATGTAAAAATAAAGAATGACACCAGAAACAACACTGTTCCCAACAGATGTAGAATAACATCAGCTGGTAATACATAATTTTCTGCAAATTAGTCATGAATAAATTGTAAAGCTTATATGTGTTTGATGAATAATTGATTAAGTTTGAATTGATCGATTATTCATGAAATTTGCATGACTAAATAGAACATCAATAATAATTCAAGAAATTTTCGGTAATTGGGAGAATATTTTTATGATGCTCATCATGATCATATGCATGGAGGCAGGAGTCTTAGAAAGTAAGGCAAACAAATACGGTTTTGATGGTATTCAAAATATTGAGTTATCAGAAAAACATTATTGCTATTGAAAATAGGAAATAGCTTATGCCACCGAGTATGATGATCATGGTACACAGATGGATGGTTGCTTGGCGTGTGGCAGATCTCATCCAACAACTCCCGTGTGTGGCACCCTAAGTGAGTGCGGTAACCGACGGCAAAAATTGTTTCATGAAAGATGCCATTCATGTTCCAAGTCATTTCAAGATGATACTATTAATTAAGAGCGGCAATGGATTGCTCGGTCAATGAAACGGACATTTTTTTTTTTTCACCTGGAAGGTTGAAATGATAGTTGCAAGACTGTTTATTGTTGATCTCCTCACAACTAGATCCTTCAAGTGACTTTTTGTGATTTTTTTTTTTTTTTTTTTTTAAGACAACTTTTTGTTTGCAGTAAAATTATTAGTAAATATAATATGCATACTTTGGGTTGCCTGTGACTCCGAAACAAAACTCTTGGATCCTGAACCACTATCGCTAAAACAAATTTTCCTTCCTCTTTATAACCGATAAGTATATCCTTACAAACTACCAAATAAAAGAGGAATTCTGCACACAACCACACTACAAGATACCAATTTTGATGGAACAAAGAAAAAGAAAGAGAAAGAAGGCAAACAGATCATCTAAATGCTGTTGCTCCTTCACTTCAGCATCAAATTCTCCATTTCTTCACTTGCCTGACGAGTGACAACCACGGGGCGGCCTTAGCTCATTATATTGCCGTCTTTGAGGCCTCGACCAATTTCCTTGGACACCCATCCATGCAATAGATCTGACACCACCATTCTCCATATTCAACATTGCCATCGCCACAAAGATCCACAAGCCAATTACATCGATCAATCTCTATATTTATCATCGGCATTTTTTGTCTAAATGCGTATCGTAGCGCATTCATGGTCTCAATGGAGAAGTCTAGCCACTCTGCTCCTTGGTATTACCCCATAGTTTATTGTACGGTACAACAAGACGCGGTTGGGGAAGCAAGTTGAAGGAGAGGGACAACAATCATGTTGCTCGCGAGCTCCGAGTTTGGTCCGATGTCATCAATTCATAACCATATCATGCTCTCTCTGATCTCTCTCCCTCGCATGCATCCTGGCCTAATGTTATTTCTTTATTTACGTTCGCAGTCGCTTCTTCGTTCTCTTGGTTTTTTTAATTCAATTTTTAATTAAATTTTTATTTTTTAAAAATTTAAACTAATGTTACTACTAATTTACCCTATATTATAAAAAAACTATAGCCATCCCTGCATATAAAATGTGTCACGTGCGAACTCTTGTTATTTTTGATGTGGTAAAGGTAAAGAAGAGGGCTTGGCGAAGGGATAGCGTTGAGAGGTGAGAGCAGCACCGACCGTAGCCATGGCGGCAGCCAAGTGGAGCGAAACAGCGATGCTCGTCATCGATATGCAGGCATGAGATTTAATCTTCCACTTTTGCCCACGAGTTTTTCATTATCTACCATGGGACTCGTCGCCGGTGTTTCGAGAGTTCCCTACCACCCAGATTTTGGAATTCCTCTTGCCCTTCAGATTAATTTATTTATATGGTCCTTTTTTATAAAAAAATTTCAGTTTATCTGTAGTTAACATCGTCTGCTTTTTTTTTTCGTTAATTTCTAGAACGATTTTGTATTGCCGGTGATGGAAAGTCCGATGCTGGTGGCCGGGGGCGAAGCTATCGTCTCATCCGTCGTCGAGGCCGTTTCGGTGGCCCGAGAGCGTGGCATTTTCGTTGTTTGGGTCAGTTGCAGGTCCCTTTTTCTTTTTCCTTCTCATTTCTTCCCAAATGATACCTGCGTTGGTACTGTAATCGGCTATTCTTCACCAGTCACCACGAAATCCTTCCCGATAAATTCACGTGTATTGTTTTAGACCAACACCCTCTTTCTGTCTGCCTCATGGACAAATTTATTTATTTTATTATTAAGTTCTCCACAATTATCCCCTCTTTGAGAATGCCAGATAAACTCGACAAAATATTTTTAACCAGCGTTTTTCTTTTATCACACGGTGCAAAATAATCAAGGGATTATGATTAAATTCTGATAACTTAAATGCCCATAACATTGATATTGACAACAATTGAATGGATTATCTGCAATTATCCCAAGTGATTTTGTAAAATTTACGATGGTGGCTTCTGGAATTTTTGCTCTAGTTTGTATATTTCTCAGTCAGTTAAAAAAATGTGGAGGATTGTAGGTTGTTCGAGAACACGACCCTATGGGTAGAGATGTTGAGCTCTTCCGCAGGCACTTGTATTCCAACGGTGAAGGACCTACGGTGAAGGGTGCCAAAGGTGCAGCACTGGTTGATGGACTTGCAATCAAGGAAGGAGAGTATAAGTTGGTGAAGACTCGCTTTAGTGCGTTCTTTGCAACACACCTTCATTCACTTCTCCAGAGCTCTGGAATCAAGAGCTTAGTTATTGTTGGTAAACACTAAGCACTAATCTACTGTGGATTGTATAGCTTCTTGTCCGCTTGTTAAAGAAGAACTTTTGCTTCATAAGCTGTAAATTTATAAGTCATATGGAAATGCTACAAGACTTTGATGCAGCAGTTCTTCATTTTGCTATATTAATTCATGCTGCTTATGGTTGCGTTGTTTTTTTTTTTTTTTAATCTGTTTATTTTAGAAATAAAGTCAGAATGCCACCTCCAAGGCTCAAACTCTGGATCCATACCTAGTGCTTGTGTGGAAAGATACAATTTTTTTTTTTCCCCATTGTGTTTTTAATTCATGTTTTTCAATAACTCAGTGCTTAAGTATTAATCTTCAATCCTTCATCTTCCCAGTTATATTTTATCCTGTTGAAGCATGCATACCATCAGGGGATTAACTCAACAACCTTGTCTTTGTTTAGGAGTCCAAACACCAAACTGTATCAGACAAACTGTGTTTGATGCAGTAGCATTGGATTACCAAACTGTCACTGTCATTGTTGATGCAACAGCTGCAGCTACACCTGAAATTCATTCTGGTGAGTGGGTTTATGATTTTTATGCAGTAATTCTCATACTTCTTTCCTACTTGCTTGTGATTTCAAATGGTAGTTGTGGTTATATTGGATACTGGAAGCCTTGCCACTAACATCCTGTTGCTTTCACATCTAATCGAGACATGAGAGCCATAAGCTAGGCTTCAAGAATGATTCAATGGGTACTAGGTTTATCCTTTGCACAATCAATATTTTATGAATACCAAGAAAGCCAGATACACCTGGAAAATAGATGCATGGAAGGAAAGATAAAATACCAAAATGACAGAGAATCTGAAACTACCAGATTTAACAAAATATTAGCGGGAAAACCTAATTCTTTTTTACCGGATATCGCCTCCTAATCTCTTGCCATGTTGCATGACTGCTACTTGTGGTTCTTGATTCAGTTCTTTTTCGATGTAATATATTGGTGTTTCTGCACATGTAGTTTCTTTTTACCAGAATTATGATCTCTATTGTTCTTGCTCTCTGCTCCAATTCTCTCAATGGATTTGAAGTTCTTCAATATGACTACCATGCATGGAACTTGAGGAATTGAATGAGGATTACCTATTACTGCAGTCGGTCTGGCCTAAGAAATTTGATGATAAGCCCCTTTTGAAGTTCGCAGCAGATCCTTCCTGTATCAATTTCTACACTGTGGAGTGGGTCCTCTGTCCATTTTATTATGCATTGTGAAGACTTCAGGACCTGATAAATCTAATTTTTGGTATGTGGCTGGTGATTAAGAATCTCCTTCATACTGCTGAGATCCTAAGTAAATAGGCACGGACAGTATCCTCTGCTTGTTTGTTGTGAGACGTTGCAACAGAAACAGTACCTCACCTATTCCTGCAATGCTTTTTCCAGTAAGAGCTAGGGTTTGTCATTAAGGTATGTGATCGAGCAGCAAAGGATGCCCACCCAACCTGTTCTCCCTTTGGACAATATGGAGGTCGAGAAGAGTGAAGAAGAAGCTGAAACAAGGCTGGGACCACTCGGTGTTAGCAGAGATTATGGCAAGAATGCATTGCCTGGAATTCCTTGAACCAGGTCTTGACAAACGCTCTTCATGACTTTAGAGAATGGGGTAGACTGTGCCCTGCCAAGTCAGCGGTCTTTCACTCTAGGGTGGCAGAAAAAAATCTAGTCTCTCTTCTCTCAATCCTAGTTGGCTTGGATTGTATCCCCTTCTCCTTCTTGCTGCTGCTGCTGTATTTTCCCTTCTGTTTGGCTTTTTGTCTTTTTTTCCCTCCCCCCTATATATCATTTTTCTGATATTTAATGTAGGAGCAAATTAGATGCTCCTCCCATTATTTATCCAAAAAGAAAGTTCTTCAATATGTGGCGGTTGATCATAGGTTGTCAATAAGAAATTAAACTGATGCAGAACCCGATGATTGTCTATGGAGAACTTTAATAGGGATGTGGTGAAAGTCAACTTTATTACTAATTTGTCTCATTTGATTGCTGCCGCCGCTACTATTACATATAGATATGCTTTATTCTGATGCTTTACCAACTTGCAGTTCATCAGAAAACACTAATTTTAAATTTATTTTCTTGAACCAGCCAACATTAGAGACATGAAAAATATAGGAGTGTTAACACCAACCTTGCAGGAGTGGTGCATCTTTGATGCTTGATTAAGTAATTGTGGTCGTCAGAGCAGATTCATCAGGTCAGTATCTGGATTACAATACCTTGTTTAATATACTTAAGCATGTAAATACCATTACCTCATATGGTTTTAACACATGTATGTGACATCTAGAATTATTGGTATATTCAGCATTTTTTTTTTTCCATTCAACAAGTGCATAGCAGAATCTGTGTTCCTTGTGGTGAACTATTTCAGATTTTTGCACATCATGAAGGAGAAAAGAAAATGAGAGCAATGTCACTATAATTTGTTTTTCAGGTTTGCAGTTACAGTATGAAAGAGCAGCAGCACAACTCTAAAAAGTCAGAATAAAGTAAATGAAAAGAAGAGCAGCAGTAGAGCTGTAGAAGAGCAAGAGGAGGGGGATCTAATTTATGTCTTATCTCACTGAATTACATATAATGTCCGTGTTATCTGCCTACCTTTTCTTTTATTATCTGCTATTTCTGAGGTAATGGTGAAGGGCAATGAGATCTGAATATAAGAACCAATGTCGTAGGTTAAGCATGATGGTCCTGACAAGAAGGAAGTTCTGACTTGCCGTTTCATGAGAATATATTGATAGATACTGATTGATTTCTATGTGCGCAGAAACATAACAATGCAGAAATGAAACTCCTTAGATAAGAGAGAGTGTCAACTTCGTGCTTTTGTTCATGGCTTTAGAGAAGACATGCAACCAAGTTGCCTCCTTATAAATAGCTTATTAATGTAAACTATGGAATGATTATATTTTGTTTCATAGATTACAACTGTTATAGATGGGATAACCTTCTTTGTCGTAATTTGTGGTTAGAAAGATCATAGTTTTTGACAACATAGAATGCTCATTTGAGACTATCAAATATTAAAAAGGTGTTAGAAGTTATTTCTTGTAGGCATTTTCCTTCCTGTATTCCTGTAGCTGATCAACTTGTGCTTTCTTTGGGTAGTCTGGAGAATGCCCTGCGATTAGATGCTGAAATCAACAAAATAGTTTGTTTGGCTAGCTTTGTTCTATCATGGAACTCCCGTAGCTTTATTTTTTTATCTTCTGGTGTCTTGATGTGAAAATGACTGGGACACTATCGATAGAATGTTGAAGTATATGCTCTGGTGGTTATCTGACAATTTAATATCATGGGAAAACAAGATTTCTTGTAACACAATCATGACACAGCTTTCATTATTGGAAACAAGATTTTAAATTTCATGGGATTGGGATGGAGATGCTCTGATTTCTCCATGAAATGACATGTTCCATTGTGCCACCCATTCTAACAACTTGGTTATGCATCCTGATAGGTATCTTTCATCTCTCTTCCCTTCTTCCTTCATTTTTTTTATTTCTTTCTTTTCATTTTTTTTCTTTTTTTCATTTTTCTCTGATATCTTTCTTTCTTATTTTTCCTTTTTCTTTCTTTTATAATCTTTTCTTTCTTTCTTTCTTTTACTTTTTCTTCTTTCTCTTTCTTTTCCTTCTTCTTTCATTCCTTTTTGTTTCTTGTTCCATCTTTTCTTTCTTTCGTTCTTCTTCTTTCCTTTTATTTTTTTTCTTTTCTTCATATTTTCATTCTTTCTTTCGTCTATTTTCTTCTCTTTTTACTTAGATGAGTTTCAGAGTCCCGATTCTGTCTTGATCCTATTTTCTCAAAAGAACTGATTAAGATGGTCGGGACACCTCCTATCCCGGCGAGATATAAAACTTTGATTCAAAAGAATATGTTGTGAATTACCCTACCAACTAGATTGTGCTGAATGTTGACTGTAGCAGAGTTTGCACTGGTAGAGTTGCAAGGCTTCTAGTTCCTATGCTTCTATCCAAGAATGACATGCATAATTTATGCTTCTAGTTGAAGATATTTCAATTAACCAGTGATGAGCAGAAAGACAGACAAAAGAGAATATCAAGCTGTGTTATTCTCCTTCCTGTAAACATGTTGGGCCATACATGAGGTGATACTCAAAGCAATTTACTAAACATCTGCCACCATTTTCAGTGAAAAATTTATGGACAAGTTTCTGCCTATTTGGTTTTAACTTTCTATTATATTTATCATGGATCCACCTAACCTTCTATTTTGAAGAGTAATGGAGCAAGCGAGTCACTTAATGGGACAGAATACAAAGAGTGTAAGCGAGTACGGAGTTAAGGCATGAGAGGAAGAGAAGTGCAGAGGAGAGCTTGGTTCTTCCCTTCAATAGCAATCTACGGATGTCGGGTAACTTCTCGATGCGTAAATTTTCCAAGAGCTAAAACGAGTTAAAGAGTTTTATGAAAGACCGTAGTCTCATCTCCAGAAGAGGGAGGTGGGGTGCGCGGGGCGGGGCATTCAAAAATATGTGTATTAATTAAAAAATATATATCAAAAAGAGAGAAAAAAAAAAAGAGAGACTACGATGTCATCTTTTATAACTAATTGCTAATGGTCCACTTTTCTATTCAGCCACTACATCTATTCAGCCACTACAAAATTTGGGTGGTGGACTTAACTCTATCGTTCCAAAAAACCAATAGCTTATGTTGCCGTAAAATTAATATTTATTTCTAATAAATAAAATATTGTTAAAGTGTTAATGAAAAATCTATAAAATCTAATAAATAATTTGTCCACCCCAGCTGGCATTGTTTATAAATAATACTTGTGGTGTCGAAAGTTTTATCTTATTCTTCTTAAATTACGTTTGGACAGTGATTTAGATTATCTACAATCTAGATAGATTGTAGTAATATTGATTTTATCGTTTGGTACATATAGATAATATTATAGTAAAATTATTAAAAATCTTGAGCGACATGTTTATGACAATCAGATTATTGATAATATAACATTAAATTTTTAAAATATTTTTAAATTAAATTTATTAAAAATCATATCCCATGCACAAAGTATAAATATAATATATATATATTATAATATATAATAATATAATATAATATAATATAATATTATGTTATAATATAACATAATATTATATTATATAATATTATATTTATAATATAAATATATATTATATATTATATATTATAGTATAATATCATATAATATTATATAATATTATATTATTATAATATTATTATAGCATATTATTATTAAAATAATAATATTATAATAATATATAATATTTTATTATTTTATAATAATATATATATTATTATAATATTATTTTACGTATTATTATTAAATAATAATATTACAATCATAATATAACATATATTATAACATATATTATAATATATATATTATATATATTATATTATATATATATATATATATATATATATATATATATATAATATAATATATAATATAATATTATTATTATATATATATATTATTATTGTATTATCATATATTATTATATTATGATAATAATATTATTATAATATTATAATATATTATTATATTATTATAATATAATAAAATATTATATTATATATATTTTTTTATGAGAATATTTTCATCCAAACTTGTCATTATCAGATTATCAAATATTTGATAATTTAGATAGCCACCGATCCTGTTGGTAATCTAGATTATCTCATTAAAGATAATCTGGATTACCTGGCAATCTAAATCATCAACCTAAAAGATATAATCTGATGGAATTCTTTTAAATTATCAGTAATTTAAATTGATCATACCAAAAATTAATAAATAAAAACTAATAACCAATAACTCATATAGGATTCATCGTACCAAAAACCAATAGCTTATGTTGCTATAAAATTAATATTTATTTCTAATAAATAAAATATTGTTAAAGTGTAATTAAAAAATCTATAAAATTTAATAAATAATTTGTCCACCCCAGCTGGCATTGTTTATAAACGTAGTGTCCGAAGTTTTATCTTATTCTTCTTATTTTTTTCTTTCTTGGTACAAGAGGAGGTTCAGATTAGTCTAATCTGAGAACTTTTCAAAAGAATAAAAAAAAAAAAAAAATTCTTCAGAGCCCATGGGTAGTTGTCATCCTGGCACCATCTCCGGTCCCCAGTTGTGCTTCTTATATTTTTCAATCAACCAGTGCTATCCACCACGTGTGTATCCACCGATAAATAATCGGTGCTTGAAGGTAAAATTTAAATAAATTAATTAAAATTTTGATGGATGTCCCAACCGCATTGTGGGGTTCAGCTGGTAGGTATTTATCTTTCTTCTTCGCTCTTTATGTTATTTGTATGAATGTGCACGTGATGATTTTTTTATTGCCCCGTTTAATTTTGGCATTCTTATGTAAGCCATCCAGAAGTATTGTCTCTTGCTCCGGGCCATTCAGAGTTCGACCTCGCTCCATTAGGCTTGTTATTTTCAGTGGTGGTTCCCTGTTCTATCAGGTTTAACGATTTGTCTACTCTGCAGTATACTTTCTGGGAGGATCATTTTGTTTTTTTTTGTTGTTTTCACTGTCCTTGATCCTTTCTTTCATTTTCTTTAATCTCATATATATATATGTTTTACCATATAACTATATGATTTTCTTTTTCTTTTCCAAGACAGTCCGGCTTTCCTCATTTTTACCAAAAAAAAATCTATCCAGGCTTATAAAATTGAGTAGTTCACAAAAAAATTCTTCTTAAAATTTATATTTATTATATTTATGTCTAATAATTTATAAAATATATGCTTATGCATTAACGATGTTAGTATAACTATCGACTTCATCTGAAAAATCAAAATTATTCTTTTATGAAGAGGAGGACGTAACATTTGGATTCCTTTTAAGATTAAATGATAAGTTTAAGCGTTGGATAAAAATAAAATAAATATGATTCATCTATGATATCAAGAAGAATTTATTCTATAAAATTATCTTGCACTACTTTAATCATTATGGATTACGGCAATTATGGACTTCTTACTAGGGATAGCAATCAGATCGAGTTGGATCATAAATAGATCAAACCAAATACGAGTCGGATCAAAAAAATTTAAATCTAAATCAACATGTTTATTAAATAAGTTAAAATTTCAAATCTAAATATGATCTATTTAATAAACAGGCTATCCGATCCAATCTATTTAACCAATCTGATTTGACCTGTTTAACCTATTTAGCTAAGAATGTTGGACTTTTGACTCAATATATTGATATTGGGCCTATTAATCCAACCTAAGAGCTGACCTATTTAACCTGTTATTCTAATTTGTTTAATAGATAAACAAATTATTAACTAATAGGTTGTTACATGCATCAATAAAATTATCAATATCTGAAATATGAACAAAGCAATAGAGATGGAAATGAAGCAATTAAACAACAAAATATACATGAAATATAACTACTATTTTTTTTGCTTAATTGCTGGTTACAAATACAAAACAAACATTAAAAAATTAGACATGAAATACAAGAAACTATTGCAATCGGCCAGCATTTCTTACGGTATAAAATAAACATCAAGCTACTATTCTAGAACACAACTAACTTAGAAATATAGGTATTTACAAAAAAAAGAAAATCCTAAAAATATAGGTCTTAAAATTGAAAAATAGAAAGATAGAAGGAGGAAAAAAGGTGCCCTAACCTCGAAAGAAAGGAGTAGCGAAACCTCCCATTGAGATTGAAGAAAACTATCTAGGGTTTTTACCTATCTATCGATCTTGCTTGCAAAGAGATCCGCACCATACTGTAGTAGATTAAGCCAATCAAAAGATTCAAAACCAAATCGAGAGGTAGAAAGAGGAAAAAAAAATAAAAGCATGATAAATAAATGAGGAGTTGATGCTACCGTTTTAGATTTTGTGTGCGTTTTCTTCTTGCCTTCTTTCTTATTAAATCTAAGAGAAAGAGATGATAGGTTTAAATAAAAGGGATTAGAGGTTAAGAAAAGGAATTTGAAGTTGCTTAATGCAAGGAGCAAATGATCAGCAACTAGAACCACCGAAAGAAAGGGCCTAGCTTTCCAATGTTGAAACCCTAATCACTGGAACTAGGAGGTAGAAAGAAGGTAGAGAACTTGAGAAATAGAGAAAGGGTTAAGATGGTCTTAGAAAACTCTCGATAGACCGATTAATCAAAGCCTCTATAAATTGAAGAGTTCCCACTCCCTAAGGCCATTCCCCATCTCTAAGAAGTCGAAACATGTCATCGCATGCACTGCAGCGCTACTGCATATCGAGTTTGGCATCGTGGTTTAAATTTCAAATAGCTTCTATCTAAGCTCTCGAGACTAGATGGCTGAATACTAATTGAGACGAGGCAGGAGCAGATTCTAACTTCTTTTAGGATAGATTAAGCGGGTATTAAGTGGATATTTGACTTGATCCATTTAATAAATATATTAAATAGATTAAATATGTTAGAAGGTCTGAATCCAAATTCAATTTAAATAGTTAAATAAATTAAATCGATCATTTAATTTATAATCTAAATTTATTTAGACAAAATTCAAAGCAGATGAACCAAACACGGATTGGATTGATGAACGGGGTCACATTTTTCGAGGCCTACTTCTTGCAAAGTTCGAGTGAGTCGGGTTTCTTGGATGAAAGTCTAAGGACTTATTTGGTTTGCGGAAAGAATTTTTCTTTTCAGAAAGTAACTTCTCATGAAGTCAATTTCTGAAAAGTTATTTTCTGAAAATAGAATTTTGGTATGTTTGGTTGACCTTAAAAAATAATTTATTGAAAAGTGGATTAAGTTTAGTTGAACATCCATTTTCTTGAAATAACTGTATAAAATATCTATTATATCCTTAATAGATATGGGACCATACATGTTGCTCCTAAACTTTATATACATAATAATATTATATTTATATTAATATAAATATAATATTAATATATTATAATATAATCTTAGATTATAATAATTTATTATGTTAATATAATACTAATATATATTATATTATGTTAATATAATATTAATATTTTAATATGATAAATTTATTATCATCTTAATAAATATAATATTATATTAATATATTATTGATATATTAATATAAATACTATATAAATATTAATAAAAATATTATAATAATATAAATATTAAAATATAATAAATATTATAATATTAATATTATATTTATATAAATATTAGAATAATAATTATATTATATTATATTATTATTATTTAGTATTTTATTTTAATTATTTATAATATTTTATAAAATCTTAGTTATAGATATATATTTTTTTTCTCTCCTTTTAAAACTTAAACTAAAGACCCTCTACTGTCTCTTTTCTTCTCCACTTCCCGCGAACTTGCTTTGCCGTGGGATTTAACGGAAGGAGGAAGGGCAAAGGAAGCGGAAAGTGAATCCCAAAAATGTCCATCGCCACTATCTCTCCCTTCCTCTCGACCGGACCCTTCTTCCCCCGAAACCATAATTCTAAACCCCTTATTCGAACACAAAGAGGAGCTCGCTGGAGAGATCAAGCTCCGTCCAGGGCGATATCTCTCGTTCCTCGTCGAACGTCCACTGAACCGACGATGACCGCTTTCTTGAGCAGCGGACATTCCGGAAGGTCCGCCGCTGCAATATCAGCGGCTCAGGTATTCTTTCTCGAGGGTTTCTCCTCCTCCTCCTGACAGTATTTGAATCTTTTTGTGTCTATTCGTTATCTACTTTCCCTAGTTTACATCAAGAATCTTTTTCTAGACCCTATCCAAAAAAATAATGGAGCAAAAATATTTTCTAGATTTTAACTTAGAGATAAAGCGCACAGGGAAGAGACCTTCGGTCTTGGTACGATCAGGCATTCTATCTCTGATCACAAATTTATGCTTTTACTTCAGTCTAACTATGATTCTTTCTCCATAAATCATCTTTTTGATTAAAAAATATTGAATCTTGGTGATTTAGTTGGTCGATTTTTGTGGAGAAGATATCTTATCTAATGCAATTTTACTTATGCTGTTGAGATGATAGTTCTGTTACCAATTATTCAGTTTTTGTACGAAAAGATGTCCCATGTTATTGAGATTGTAGACCAAGTGTAGGTTGTAATGTTATTTTGCGTATGTTGTAGATTTCTGGAGAAACTGTCCAATCTAATGCAGAGAAATGGAGCAAAACAGCAATGCTGATCATTGATATGCAGGTGAGAGAGAATTCTTCTTTTGCCCTAATTTTTTTACTCTTTTTGTCCCCACTCTTTGGGAATTTGTTTCTTGTTAAATGAACGTACATTTCTTTATTAATTTCCAGCTTACCCTGGTTATATAAAGTTTTTATTAACATTCTATTGATTTCGTTTCCAGAGTGATTTTATTTTGCCAGATAGTCCGATGTGCTTGGCTGGAGGCCAAGCTATTGTCCCATCTGTCATCCAGGCCGTTTCTGTTGCAAGAGAGTGTGGAATTTTTGTGATATGGTTCAGTTTTAAGGCCGGCAACCCCCTCCCCCTTGGTTTTTTGCCTTTCCTCTCTACCTGTTGATATGGTGTTTTTGAAGATAGAACGTACATATATGGACTATCAAGATGACCTGTTACCACTCTTGTTCACCTATAAATTTTAATTTCTAATCTAATTAAATTAATTTCAGAAACATGTCTGCAGATGTGTGGATGCATACCTAGACATGTACACGTTGCAATTACATTCAACTGCAGACACTTGTGAACAAACACACAAAAGTGCAAATCATTTTGAATCCATATGTATGAATACGAATGTTGGTGCAGAAAACGGACAGCCGTCGAAGATCGCTGGAAGTGGAGTAGAGGATCTCACTGGTGGGATCTACAAGATAAAATCCTGAACGAAGATGGCTTCGACATGGATCCTCCGACGGTTAAGTTAGTATTCTGGCCAATAATAATGGAGTACTCAGAAAATTAAGAATGAAGAAAGTGCTTCGAGAAGAAAATGTATCTGAAGGGTCCTATTTATAAATGAAGCCTGTAATAGATTGATAGTGACAGCCGTAACCGAATGTTAGTAGGCCTTTTGGATTGTTTAGAGTTTGTTACGGAGAGTAGGCTGTCATTTATTGTCACTTGCTGGCAGTTGGCTTTTGTTTGTTAAAATTTGGACGAGAGATTAGGTACTTCCGATCTTGACTGCGAGTCATTTGATATGTGGTTATGCTATTGGAGCTTAGGATCGGATAAACTGAACTTGAAGATTAGTCTTTGGACTAGAAGTGACAAGCTTATAAATCAGATTTCTAATTTGGAGTACAATAAAACTTGTTCAACTACTTTTAGAAGCTCGGCTAATGACGGAAGCTGATACTTCGGTCTGAAGTTGCATTGTGGAAATGGATGTTGGAAGGGAATAACTGCAAGACTGGCTATATGAGCTGGGTTCACAATTGAGATATCAAGGTCGGCCAGAGTTGGGAACAAAAAGAGTATCAGATTCATTAATTGAAACTACGACGAAGTTGCTTTAATCATTTTGATGAAGTTCAGCCAGTATCCAAGGTCGACCAATAGTCAGGGTTGGATGGTACTGAAGTTCAATGTTTGTGAAGCGGTTGTTGCCTGTCCTGGATTGAAGGTCAGAGCTAAATAAATACTAAATTTTCTTGCTGAAACTCATCCAACTGAAGTTTGAAATTGGCCAAGAGTTCAGACACGCCGAAGGTTGGATTTTGCCAAATTCTGACATTGTAGAGCGACTGTTGCTTATTCCAGACTGAAGATCGAAATCAAATAGATGACGAGTTTCTTCTACTGGCTTAGGATCGTCTGGTCAAAATTCGAGGTGTAGTCTTGGCAAGATCTGCTGTTGTCGGGATTAAGTTGGAGGATTGAAGTAAAAGAGCTCAGCTAACATACAAGATCGGACATCAATAGAAATTATTGTCATTTTTAGGATGAGCTACCCTCAGCTGAAGTTTGAAGCTAGTCGGATTTGGGAGCCAATCTTTTGGCACCCAATTAGACCAGGAGACTTGATTGAACCTCAGAATAGATTGCATCTTAAACTTAGATGGCATTTTCTGATGATCAACAAGGTCGGACTTCAGCGAGAGATATTTAACCCCCAACACTTGTCCTCATACTTCCAAGTTCGAAGCTCGGACGAAGGGAGTATCATCATTTGCAATCGTCGAAGTCCCATTTCACTTTTCCGCCTTCAGGATGTGACATTTTCTGAATTATTTGAACCAACGCAAAAGCTTCTTTATTACGGAATGATCCAAGATGATCTCGAATTAGAAATTTCTCTTGGCGTAGAGCTCAATTGTATGGTGCAATAATGATTTTATCTGGCATCTGCAATCGCAATAATAGAGAGGACACGCGAAAGGCCGGGATTTGGTACTGATGATCCACAATCATGGCGGTTCAGAGCACGATCGGCTATTTAAACCCCTTCTCTCTCTTTTTCATTCTGGTTTGCATCTTCTTCGATTTTCTTCCTGCCATCGTCTTCCTCGAGTCTGATTACTCTACTCTCCGTGCATTCCTTAACCTCCGTCGCCCTTCCTCCATCCATTTCTCATTATTTCGACTGCATCATCAAGCTCTCCGCATCCTTTAGGTTAATTTTCTAACTTTTTCTTTCAGTTTTCATATTTTTCTTTCTATTTTTAGGAGTCTTTTAAAATTCATATGTTCTTCCTTTGGTCTTCGAAGTTTTCCCCCCGAATTTTTCTGATTTTCGATCAATTTTACCTCATTTCATTTGATCCAAAATGTCCTCTCAAGATTAGAGTATTCTTGGTCTTCTCCTTCCAAAAGCTCGTCCGAACCAAACCTTTCGATTTTCAAAATCGAGGTTAATCCCAAACTCGAAACCCAACCGACCTTCATCCCTGGGACCATCACTTCTACCCTTGCCTCTAAAGACCTCTCATTCGTTCAAATCCGATATGCCGTTCCTCCTGAGTATGAACTTGAGCTACTAAGGTCGGATGAAAAAATTTGTTCTCCTCCTCCAGATCGGCTTAGTATGTATATAGAGGCTCTACGTGTTGGGCTTCGACTGCCAATCTCTACCTTTGTACTTAAACTTTTTCGTTTTCTCGAGTTATCCTTATCCTCAGTAGTTCCGATTTTTTTTTTGCTTTATAATAGGATTCTTAGTAGTTTGTTTCCTAGCCGAGCTCCAACCCATTATTTTTTTATTCCGAACCTTTTTCACCCTTAAACACCATCCTACTGCTAAGGATTGATGGTACATTTCTTCCTAGTTCGGCAAGAAGGGGCTGATTAAGGGTGCTCCTTCCTTCGTTCATAGCTGGAAGGAGTTTTTCGTTGTCAACCCATCAGTAGAGTGGAAACTTTCTTTTTGAGGTCAACTTAGAGAATCGGTTTGTAAGGCTCTGGGGTTAGAAAGGGGTGATCGTGAGTCTGTAAAAATTTTAAAGGATTACAAAGTTTTTCCGCTAACTAAACTATTATCTGATCAGACCCTCTTCAACCTCGACTTGAGTCCCACCAATCCAGAAGGTATTAGCTTATGCTTCCCTTATTTCCTTAGCCCTGTTTAATTTTTGCTTGTTTTTCTTGATAGAGATGATCCCTGAAGAACTTAAGCTGCTGGAGGCAGGTCGTCCAAAGAAGAGGAAAGGTTCAAGTTCGGTTGGTTCATCAAAAAGGGCCAGGGCTACTGAACCGAGCTAGGCTACCACCAATCTTACTGCTACAATTTCAGAGATCGAAGCAACTCTACCAGCTCCGAATGCTTCCTTCAATACTGCTGCTCCAGCATCTGCTGCTGTGAGGACGAAGGTCGAAGAGAAGAAGAAATCTGCGGTCGTTAAAAACTTAAGAAACAGAAGGAGGTTGGAGAACTGAGCACTGATGACATCGATTAGGAAAATGCTACTCTCAGTAGTTGGAGGGTAGTTCAGTCCCTTGTCGAGGGATGCATGTTGCCGATGGAAATCAAGAGGATCCATCAATTGAATTCTCAGGATCACAAGAAGGGTACACTTGCAACCTTTCTTGAGGTAATCACTTTACCATTTTTCAAATTCAACTATATTATCATTCTTATGATGATAAGGTTAATTTCGTCGCCTGTAGTTGGACCACTATATTTCTATTGGCGTCGAGTCAATCAATAATAGCAAGGCCGAAGCTTCCAAGACCTTGAAAGAGGTTGATGCAACCAAAGCTGAAGCTTCTGAAGAAAAGGCCAGTGTTGAGCGTCTTAAGGAGGTGCTCGAAAAGGCAGAGAAGACTTCGGCCAAAATAAAGACTGATCTGGCCTTAGAGATTGAGAAGAGGAGAGAGGCAGAGGCCGAAGTCGAAACGGTCAGGAGGGAAGGGGAGAAGAAAGTGACAGATCAATTTGACAGCTATGGAGGAATTCAAAGTTTCTGAAGAACTCAGGAACATCAAAGTCCAATTTGCCACGGAGGCCTATGATACTGGTTTCAACACTTGCCAGTAGAAGATTTTGGAGAAGCACCCTGAATTGGACCTCGACTTCTTGGAGGAGTCGGAAGATGATGCCGATCCTTCTCAAACTGAAATCAATCCCTCTGCTATTGGTTCTTCTACTGCTGAGCCCTGTGTTGCGATTCCTCTGCTGCTGGTCCTTCAGCTGATGTTCATGAGCCCGTCGGGGTACCTACAGTTATGGAGATTGATCCGAGCTCCTCCGCCGCACCTCAGCCTGAACCGAGCCCTTCTGCTATCTCCTAGTCCGAGTTCGGCGAAAATTCCTAATTGTACATGTCTCTTCTTTTCTTTTCACATGTACTTAGAATCTTTTTGAGTAATGAAATCAAAATTTCTCATATCTTTGCATACCGTGGTACACTTATGAAGCAAAATATGGTTTGTAAATATTGTCATCGGGCTCAATCATGGACTGAAGCTACTCCACTACCGCAAGCTATTCCCTTTAAAGACCAATTGAAAATCTTGAAGGAAGAGGTGCGTCTGACTAATAAAAAGTTAGAGAAAGCCAAGAAGGAGCTTCGAAAATTGAAGGATGAACTAAAAACATCTTCCACTGAAATTAATCGTTTATGCCAAGCCATAAAGCATGATTATAAGGAATATTCTTCAAAGAGGAGCCAATTATCTGACGAACTTTGACAAACATCGGAGCTTGCTAGTCAAAGGTCGTGGTCTTTGACTGCTAAGAAAAGTTTCCTTGAAGCCGATTTTCAAAATGTTGAGAAGAAAATCCAACTTTTGGAGAAAAATTCAGATTGGTCTCAAAAACAAGAGGAATATGGCTGGGAGTGTTCCAAAAGATTTACTGATCTTCAAAATTAGTTACACATGACTGCAGAACAATATGATGAATATAGGTTAGGCTGGTGTAAAAAGATTTCCGACCTCCAGTGGTAGCTTCCAGTCGCTGAAGAAGAAATAGCTTGGCTTATGAAAGAACTTGCAAATAAGGCTCGGGCCGATTCAAGAAGAGACTCAGACGAGCTTGCTTTGACCAAGAACAGTCTCGCGAATCTTTCCGAAACTTACGAGAAGAATAAGTCCGATCTTCTTCTGCTTAAAATTTAGATGAAATATCAAGAAAATGCTGTCAAGGATGCTGAGGCTGAGTCTGCTATGCTTCGAAAAAGACTGAGAGAGTCGCAGGATGAGGTCATAAGAGCTTAGAAGCTGCTTGGTGAATGCTTGGCAGCAAAGAAGAAGCTCGAAGATCAAGTGAAGGATCTAGAAAACTCCCTATTGATGGCTGGAGTTGGTACCTCGAAACTCAAGTAGAACTTTATTTTCTTTCTTTTCTCTTTTTTGTAATCGATCTTTATGATCTTTGTAATGACTTTTATTTAATAAAATGATCTTTCTTTGCATCATCCTTTTTTGTCATGTCTTAATTTAATGTTTGCTAAACTCTTTGCTATTATTTTGTGCCCAAAGTAGATTTTGTTTTGGAATAATAATTTTTGCTCAGCCTTTCTTAAATCTGTCCCTCTTGTTTATGAACACGAATTTTTCAAACTTTCTTAAAAATAAATTTACCTTCCTGTTTAAGAATCGGAGGCCTTCATATCCCTCGTAAGGGTCTACACCCTCGTTAAGATGAAGTTAACCTTCTGTTTAAGAACCAGAGGCCTTCACCCTCATTAAGATGAGGTTAATCTCTTGTTTAAGAATCAAAAGCCTTCATCCTTATTAAAACGAAGTTAATCTCTTGTTTAAGAATCGGAGGCCTTCATATCTCTTGTAAGGATTTTCATCCTCATTAAGACGAGGTTAACCTCCTATTTAAGAATCGGAAGTCTTCATTCTTATTAAGATGAGGTTAATCTCCTGTTTAAGAATCGGAGGCTTTCCATCCCTCGTAAGGATCTTTAACCTTGTTAAGATGAGGTTAACCTCTTGTTTAAAAATCGAAGGCCTTCAATCCCTTGTAAGGATCTTCACCTTCGTTAAGACGAGGTTAATCTCCTGTTTAAGTATCGAAGGCCTTTAATCCCTCCTAAGGATCTTCACCCTCGTTAAGACGAGGTTAATCTCTTGTTTAAGAATCAGAGGCCTTCATATCCCTCGTAAGGATCTTCACTCTCATTAAGATGAGGTTAACCTCCTATTTAAGAACTGAAGGCCTTCCTCGTTAAGACAAGGTTAACCTTCTGTTTAAGAATCGGAAGCCTTCAACTTCGTTTAAGAACGAAGTTCGGCTTGATCATTTTCTACCATAGTTCAATTTGTGCAAAAGATAGGAATGTTAAAATAAGAAACTTTTATTGAAATGCAGTTATCGATAGTACATTCATAGATTTTTAGAATTTCAAGGTCGGGGTAGTATGGCACCTCCAAGCTCTTTTATGTGGTAAGTCCTTGGTCAAACAATCTCCTCAACTTCATAAAGACTTTAGGACAAGTTTGCCTTGATTCTGTGGTTGTGATGCTTCTGCTCGACGTAGCATCAGCTCTCCGACCCTTAATGTTTTACTTTTGACTTTAGGATTATAGTACCGAGCTATCTTCTGCTTATAGGCCGCCATCCAAACTTGAGCTTTTTCTTGTTTGTCTTCTAATAGATCAAGATTTGCTCTAAGATCCTGTGAATTACTTTGCTCATTGAAACTTTCAACTCGAGCTGAAGGAATTCCAAGTTCAATTGGAATAACTGCTTCAGTTTTAAATGCTAAAGCAAATGGAGTTTCTCCAGTAGGCAATCTTTGGGTGGTTCTATAAGCCCAAAGAACATGGTATAGTTCGTCCATCCAAGTTTCTTTCACTCGTTCAAGCCTTGTCTTTATTTCTTGTAACAGTGTTCGGTTAGTCAGCTCAGCTTCACCATTTGCTTGAGGATGGGCCACAGATGTAAAATGATGAGAAATATTAAAATTTTTACAGAATTCAGCAAATTTTGCTTCTATGAATTGGCGTTTATTGTCGATGATCAATATCCGAGATAGACCAAATTTATATATATTGGATTTACAAATGAAATCTTGCACTTTAGCTTCAGTAATTTTTGCCAAAGTTTTGGCTTCAATCCATTTGGTAAAGTAGTTTACTGCTACTAAGAAAAATTTTTGCTGTTCGGAAGTCGTGAAAAATGGTCCAAGTATATCCATTCCTCATTGTGCAAATGGCCAAGGGCACTCAAAGGTGTAAGCAAGGATACTGGTTGCTGTTGAATATTGACATTTTTTTAACATCGATCATATTTTTTGACATAATTAATTGCATCCTGATGCATGGTCAGCCAATAGTATCCTTATCGAAGTAACTTATAAGATAACGACCTTGCTTCAAGATGAGTTCTACATACTCCTTCATGAACCTCCCTTAGGGCATAATCAGCTTCTAATGGTCGAAGACATTTAAGGAGTGGCAAGGAATAAGACCTCTTATATAATTTGTTTTTATATAAAATGTAGCGAGATGCATGTTTTCTCAATTTTTGAGCTTCTTTAAGATCTCTAAAAAGAATGTCATCTTTAAGATATAAAACAAGTGGATCAATTCAGCTAGATTCATGGTCCACTTGCATTATTGTCTAAGGTTCTTCCGAACTTGATTGTTGAAGAATTTCAAAAAAAACTTTTTTGGCAAGTCATTCGGAGCCAAAATAACTAATTTGGATAGGTCTGCTCTAGAATTTTTCGCTCTTGAAATTTGCTGAATGTCACAATTATTAAAGGCCAAAGTTAAGCTCTTCATCTTATCCAAATGTTTTCTCATGTTTTTCTTCCGAGCTTCATAGCTGTTATTGACATGTCCTACCACTAATTGTAAATTACTGTAGACTTTTAAATGGTTTATCCCTAATTTCTTAGCTATTTTTAATCCTACAATCAAAGCTTCATATTCTACTCCATTATTGATTGCGGAAAATTCGAAGCGCCATGCATATTCGGCAATAATTCCTTTTGGACTGATAAGAATCAAACTTGTGCTTGTTCTAGAAGCATTGGATGAGCTATCAACATATAAGGCCCAGAAATCTTCAAGGAAGACTGCTTTCTCTTCAGAGGAGTTCGGATGGAGATTAGAAGTAATAGCTTCTTGTTGCTCAGGCTCAGCTGGATCCGAAATAGTGCATTCGACCATAAAATCGATCAGTATTTGAGCTTTAATAGACGGCCGAGGTTGGAACTTTATATTAAATTCTGTGAGCTCGATTGTCCATTTTGCAATTCTTTTAGAGATGTCAGGCCGGTGAAGGACCGCTTTTATGGATTAATCCGTGAGAATTATTACTATATACCCTTTGAAATAAGGTTGGAGCTTCCTGGCTACAATTAACAAAATATATGTTAGCTTTTCTAATCTAGTATATCTTGTTTCGGCATCTCTCAGGACCTGACTTATACAGTAGATGGATTTTCGAACTATATTCTTCTCTCTGATTAAAACAGCTCCAATGGTCATGGGTGATGCCACTAAATACAAGAATAACTCTTCACTAGGTTTAGATTTGGCAAGGAGAGGAGGCAAGCCAAGGCAGCTCTTCAGTTCTTCGAAGGCTTGCTGACATTTCGAAGTCCAACATAAATTTTTTGGTTGTTTGAGTATTTGGAAGAAAGGCATACAACGTTCCGCCGATCTTGAGATAAAACGATTCAAAGCCGCAATTTTTTCTGTTAGGTGCTGGACTTCTTTTATTATTTTAGGAACTGTCATTTTTCGAATGGCTCGGATCTCCAAATTTGCCTCTGTGCCGCATCTTGATATCATGAATTCCAGTAACTTTCCCGAGGTTACTTCAAAAGTACATTTTGTTGGGTTCAGTTTCATTTTGTATCTCCGGAGAGTGTTGAATGTTTCCTCCAAGTCGGTAATATAATTTTTCGAAGACCGGCTTTTAACAAGCATATTGTCCACATAAATTTTCATGTTGCGGCCGATCTACTCCTTGAAGATTTTATTCATTAAGTGCTAATACGTTGCACCTACATTTTTGAGTCCGAATGGTATGACTCTATAACAATAAGATCACGGTCAGTAATAAAAGTAGTTTTTTCCTCATCTTCAAATGCCATCTGGATTTGATTATAACCAGAAAAGGCATCTGTAAAGCTAAGGAGCTCATGGCCTGATGTTGCATCTACTAATTGATCAATTCGAGATAAGGAGTAGCTGTCCTTTGGGCAGGCGTTATTCAAATCAGTGAAATCTATGCATATTCGCCACTTTTCATTTGCTTTCTTCACAAGGACCGCATTTGCTATCCAGTCTGGGTAAGATACTTCTCGAATGAATTGAGCTTTAAGGATCTTATCCACCTCATCCACAATTACCTTTTGACGCTCTGGTGCAAAGCTTTACTTCTTTTGTTTCACAGGTCGGCACGCATGATTTACACTCAGATGGTGCTTCATCACCTCTGCATCTATCCCAGGCATATTTGTAGGAATCCAAGCAGAAAGATCTGCATTCTTTTGCAAAAAGATGACAAGCTGTCTTTTAACTTCATCTAAATTTGAACCAATTTGAACTGTATGATCTTTGTTCCCATCATTCAAAAAGATTGTGACAAGATCATCAATAGGTTCCCCTTACTCTTCAATTAGGTCATTTTGAACATCCAAACCATCCACAGGATAGACTTCAAACTGCTTACCATTTTGCAAAGCAGTTGTATAACAATGTCGTGCTAGAGTTTGATCATCTTGGATTTCTCCAACCCCAAATTCTATTGGAAACTTGACCTTCAGATAACATGTTGACACTATAGCTCGGAATGCATTAAATCCAGGTTGTCCGAGAATAACATTATAGGCAGAAGGAGCTTTTACTACTAGAAAATCAATCTAAGCTCGAGATTGTTTTGGATACTGATCTGCCATAATTAGTAGGATGATCATTCCTTCAACCGGTACTATATCATCGGTAAATCCTACTAGAGGAAAACTTAGTGGACCTATATGACTATCAGGTATAGACATCTTGAAAAAAAATCATAAAATAAGACATCGGCAGAGCTTTCATTATCAACCAAAACATGGCATACATCATAGTTTGCAATATTCAGAGAAATTATAACTACATCATCATGCAAAAATTGAATTCCTTGTGCATCTTCTTCAGTAAAAATGATAGGTTCTTCAGTTCTCTGCTTCTTCATTGGTTCTATCGATCCACTGGCTTCTTCTTGTCGATGTCTTTCGGCTATAGCATTGATGATTCCAAATGGGAGTCGATCTCCTTGAGGCTCTTCCCTCTGAGATTGCTCTGACTGTGGAAGAGCTCTTAGCTGCTCTTCTTTCCTTTCCGACCGACATAATAGAAATCGATCCAGCCGATCTCATCAGATCAGCTCCTCAATCTTGTCCTAGAGCTGGATACACTCTTTAGTATCACGATCATGGTCACGATGATACAGATAGTACTTGTTGGGGTTGCACTTACTTGGATGAGATCGCAATCTTTCCGGTCTCGGCAGTTGCTCCTTAATTTTCATCAGAACTTGAGTTTTAGAGCATTCAAAGGAGCATAATTATTGAATCTTCTAGGAGGAGGGCTTTGCCGCATTCTTCTATCAGGGCTTCTTAGCCGACGAGCCTGAGGTGGGGTTTGGGTTCATCAGCATTTAGGAGGTGTCCTAGAATGCAGCTGACCTTCTCTTGGTTTTTCTACGGGTGTGGGCTTGCTGGACTCTCCCGCCTGCTTCTCCCTTGCAGCATCATCATCCTGCAGCTTGAAGGCCTCTTCAGCTTGGGCATGGCCTTCAGCTAAGCCAGCATATCGGTGAAGTTCTGGGGGTATTTCTTCTCTAGTGAGAAGAGGAGATCATTCTTCAGAAGATCGTCCTTCAGAGCAGCCATTGCAATAGATTGGTCCAAATTTTGGACCTCCAAAGCATCAATGTTGAAACGGCTGACATAGACTCGAATGGATTCTTCCTCTTTCTGCTTAATGTTGATGAGAGAATCCGACCCTCCTCTACTACCGACTGTTGATGAAATGAGCCATAAACTGATGGCTCAATTGATTATAGAAATGAATAGTACCCGATTTTAGGCCTGAGTACTAACTTCGTGCCGTGTCCTTCAGAATTGATGGAAAAGCTTGGCACAGAATAGCATCCGATGCACCATATAGCAACATCATAATTTGGAATGCCTCCAAGTGGTCTACTAGATCCGAGGTCCCATCATAACTCTCGAACTGGAGAAGCTTGAAGTATGACAGGACGAGCTTTTACATAATCTGGACAGTAAAAGGCGGGTCAATACAAATCTCATCATTCCAGGTTGGGGCTAAATGGTGGAGCTCCTCAATCCGCCTGTTCATCTCCTGAAGCTTCCGATTGAGATCATCTCGACCATGAATCTCAAAGTGCGGCAAACTTGATGGGGGTAGAGACTTTTCAGGGGTGGAATTGTGCTTAGAGCAGGGACTCTTAGCTCTCTATTTTTTCTTTTCGGGATTTTCTGCCTGGCTTCTCCAAGTGGGTTCCCCCTGCTCTAAATCTTGATATTCCGACGATGGTTTCTCGGGTGGTGCTGGTGCCAGAGCCTACTGCATAGCCTGCACGGCTTCCGTGAGGCTCCTTACTTGTCGTACCAGCAGATTAAACTGGCTTGCATCCACCTCCACCGTTGGTTGGGGAGGGTATGGCGCAAACGATGGTGTCGGAATAGGATTATCGGCTTGTTCCGGGTTGGATCGAGCGGTGGTGGTGATAGATCGCCGGGAGGATGTTCTTTTGGGAGGCTTTGTTACTTGAATGGTGAAGAAGATCGCTCGACTAAGTACCTCTTTTGGAACAAGGACTCAAAGGCCCTTCCCAACAGTGAAGATAATCTGGATCATATTTAAATCTTATAAATTATTCTATTGGTGGAATCTTTTAATAACTTTGAACCATCTAAAATATTTTTCACATTATTTTGACAAACTTTTTTTTCTTTTGCAATCATCTTTTATTTTTCTTCTTTCATATGCCCAATGGATAGTTGGTAGAGGATTGACTTGAAGAACATTTTTCAACATAAATAGAAAATAATAAAGAGGTTGTGTGCACATTATAATAACCTAAGGCATTTTTCATATTTTAATGAAATTGTGGAAGTATTAATACACCTTTTCATAGAAAGCTTGTAGAAAGTTTCAGATGGTTCTTACATTTAAAGTCATTGTGTTACTTTATTTATCTCACACCAGTGACAGTAAAAGAGCAGAGAATGTAGGTTGTTCGAGAACATGATCCTTTAGGAAGAGATGTCGAGCTCTTCCGCAGGCACTTGTATACCGATGGTAAAGGACCTGCTACAAACGGTTCGAGAGGTGCAGATCTAGTTGATGGACTTTTGATAAAAGAAGGAGACTACAAGTTGGTGAAGACACGCTTCAGTGCGTTCTGTGCCACGCAACTTCATTCACTTCTTCAGACCTCTGGAGTCAAGAGCTTGGTTGTTGTGGGTAAGCAGCAACATAGTGAATTGTATACTTTTTTATTTTTTTATTTTTGGCATCTGCAACGGTCAGCTTTTTCCATCAAGCATAAGATCTTATGTGCTGGTTTAACATAGTCCATTAATTTCTGCTCAGTTTCAAGGTTCGTCGGAACAAATTAAAAACATGTGCAATGCAATGCATGTTCCGAGGATTACAAGCACCATTCTGTACAATTGTAGTCTTGTATCAAGTTCTGAACTCAATCTGATTGCAATTAGCTTGTCGTTGGGAAAAATGTATCTAAAAAGGGTCATTAAACTTAGTTTATTCATACTTTAATTAAGAATAGTTGCTTGTTTGACCACATCTCTTTCCCTGCTCTCTCCCTTTCTCTGCGCACCCCACCCCTTCTTTGTCTGTTTATGTGCGTGCATGTTGGTTTTGTAGAAAGTGTGGGTCAGAGGATTCATATAGTTTTGACAATAACAGCTGGTACTCCCCATCTCCATTGTACTTTTTCATTTGCTTGTTCTTATTGTTCTTCAGAGCATTCTCAAATATTTTTCCTTAGTTCATGGACTTTGACATTCTAAACTGTTTGTGATTGTGTTGGAGCTTCCTTCTCCATCGCTTGGCTGTTTTTTGGCATTCTACCCTGAAATCTTGAACAACATCACCCCTTCCCTCACCCTTCCTGAACCACCACTACCAGAAAAAAAAAAAATCTTCTTTTATGTTTATATCTTATCTCTTGCCAGTCCCAAGCATACTAGGAAGTTGGAACAAATAGAGGGTTTATAAAGCCACCGCAGATAGTTGGGGTCACTTCACTGCTTGTGGTAACAATATACTTTTGTTGGTTTTGTATAGGCTGATTGATGCAATTTTTCTGACAATGCAAATGACGTGCCATAACATTTTAGTGTTTTTCGACCATTGCATTTTGTTCCATCCTATAAATACTGTTTGGAAATTAACTCATCCAATTTTTCAATGTTCAGGAGTTCAAACACCAAATTGTATCAGGCAGACTGTCTTTGATGCAGTATCCTTGGATTACCAATCTGTTACTGTCATTATTGATGCAACAGCTGCTGCTACTCCTGAAATTCATCTTGGTAGGTACTTTTATTGGCTAGCATGCACTAATAATCCATTCCTGTATGTCCTATTTGCCTGTGTTTTCTGTTGATGGTTGTATATATGTTGGTGATTGGAAGCTGCTTTCTGGTTAGTTGATGGATATTATATACATCACCTTTCAACAATATAAAATCTGATTGACAGCTAAAAGCTAGGTTATTGGAACTCATGATAATTTGAGTAAGGTTTGGTTTTTGCACTATCAAAGTTCTCAAAATCAGGAAAGGCAACATTAAACTAACCCCAAGCATGAAAAGAATATGGAGCAGATTGAAGAAAAGACCATTACAACCAAAACCAAAATCTTTAGCTTGATACTCTTTACCTTTCACATGATGACATGAATGCTGTGAGTGCCTCTTTTTGTTCAGCTTTTTTCTAGCCGATGTATTGATGTATTGGCACGACTAGATGTTGTACCAAAAATATAAAAATGGAAACACGTTCCTTATTATCTATTCCAGTTGGCTCAGCTGTCTTTTTAGGCTTTTCAGAATGTTGTGATTGATTTAGCATAGGTGAGTGAATTAGTTTAGTAAATATGATATATGCCCTTGGGAATGTTGCAGTCAATAACTCATTTCAGATCTCTCTGTCTCATGCACCCATGCACATGACTAGTTCCTTTATCTCATTCATTTACAAGTAGGTGCGCTTTGTTTTGATATCTTGTTACTTGAATAGCTTGAAGAAACTCCAGTGTAATTGAAGTTTACTTTCTTGAACCAGCCAACATCAGAGACATGAAAAACATTGGAGTGGCAACACCAACTTTGTAGGAATGGTGCAACTTGGATGCTTAATTGCGGTTCCTTGTGGTAAAGAAGTTTTCTTTGTAGATCCACATCTCAATTGTGATGTTTAGTTGAATAAAGCTGAACATGTACATGTGTCATTTTCACTTGGCAAAGATTCACCTGACTTGGTTTGCATTAGCTTATCAGTTTCATTGCTTCTGGGGGGTCACACAAGGATCTCCAAATACTATCAGCTGCCCCTGACAAATCTGCTTAAGTTAAACCTTTTCTGAAAATGGGATGCTAACCATCTATTCTTTGCTCCATCGTAACAAACACTAGTCAATATACTGCATGGTTCTTATGATTTTTAGAATCCAAAATTGCTGATTTTACCCTTAAGCTTTTGCTGCTGTTTTGTATCAGGCCCAGGTCGGTCATTGTTTGGACATGTGATGTAGCCCCCCATTGTCAATTGATGGAAGAGAGCAAAAGAGACAGGCTACAGGCTGGTCTCTGTTATGGAAGGAAATGAGCAGGTGAGATTCATTTTGGACAGGTTGGCAAGTCTTTGGCATCCATTGAAATACGAACATTTGTGTAGGATAAAATATTGATATGAACAATATAACATTATTGGATGCCTCATTCCTTCATCAAATGATTGGCTGCCTGAAAATCCAATGTGTGAGATGATTTAGCGATCAGCAGGATTGCTGTGTATAGAGAGGGAAGGAGAGTAGTGAGAAGAATACGTGCTCTGGCTCCTTAAACCAGCACCTAAAGCATAGGAGAAAAAAAAGATATTAGAATTTTAGAAATATGAAAATTAAGGATTTTGCTAATCCTTGTGATTTGTGTCTTTTTGCCTCTTTTTACAGAAGATATCATGAAAAGAGTCAATTTGATGTCCGGAAAGGATCCTAGTAACGACTTGTCAAATCATTCTAATGGTCTTAGGCTATATTTGGCATGCAGTTGTAGCTGTGGTTTAAATCGTGAGCTATAGCTGTGTTAGCTTATGTATTTGATAAAAATTAGCTATGTCAATAAGCTGTCATGTGAAACAAAAGAATATAATATTATATTATTTATTTTTAATATTATTTTAAATATTTAGTTTAATTAAATATAATAGATATAATAAAAATTAATTTTATTAAATTAAAAAATAAATAAATTATAAAATAATAAAAATAAAAATCATGTAATATTTTTTAAGTTTGAATTAAGAATTAATGGAATCGTATAATTATTCATTGCATTATTTTTATATATCAATTTTAAAATTTTAATTTATAATAAAATAAAAAAACTATTACCGTGGGATAGAGGTTATTTATAAAAAGTAATTTTAAAAAAGAGATGAAGCTTAAACGTTAAACATATAAATAATTTTAGAAAAGATCAGAGAAATTTAAAATTAAAAAGTATACAGCTAGCTTTTGATTTTGATCATTTGAATGAAGAAGCTATCAACAAAAGCTAATTTATGAATCAGAAGCTATCCTCACCAAATGCTTATAAGCTAAAGCTATCTCAAAAGCTACATGCCAAATACAGTCTTAGTCAAAAGATCTCTTCTAGTATGTCTTTGTTAGGAACGAAGAAACCATTGGTTTTTTACCAAAAAAAAAAAAAAAGAAAGAAAGAAATAAAATAAACCATTGGTTAACAAGAAACCATTGGTTAACAAGTTTTAAACAAAATTTGCACGTTCTGTTTTAATTTAACCAAAAACTCAGGTCAGGCCTGATATCCAATCCAGGTCATTGGTATCAATCTCCATAACTTTTTAATTATTAGCTACTCCTTCATTGATGCAAGTAAGCAGTAAAGAATTTAATTACAGCTTCGGCCTGTGAGTTACAAGGACAAACATAAAAAGAACATATATAGCAAAATGAAACGGCATTAAGTGATACAGATCAGCCTCTAGGAGACCTAGTTTGGTTTGTATCTCTTGTACAAAAGAATTATTATTATTATCATCATCTTTTTTTTAAGGATTTCAACTGTCAGATTGCATCTGGCACAGATCTTAAGGCACTCTAACATCCTCGTTGCATGTCTGCATGGATCCCCAATATCTATTGTACAATCTAATGGATGACATTGCAAAAAAAGAGGTGAATCATTCTTTTGCACGGAGGTACAACCCGAACCCGGAGACCTTGGGTGAAAGTGTACACTGGAACGTATGGTGGGACTTTGCTTGTTCGGCTCAACAGCCATGCACTAATCCATGCAGATACACGAAGCCGCAAGGAAAAACAGTCCTTGCGCAAATCACGCTGCCTGTCCAAAGAGGCCCAGTGATAAGGTCAACGAGATGGTTCATACTGATCTTCCTTTGGAAGAACTAGTCAAACTTTACTGGAATGCTCTTGCGACCAGTTTGGTTCATTGATTACTTCAGAAATATAGAAGAAACAGTGGTGTAGAGGGAACTTTTGGTCATAGTATTGATACAAAAAAAAAAAAAAAAAAAAAAAAGAACAGGTATGATGGATTAAGAATGAAATTGTCGTCTTTTCACCTGATAGATAATATCTAACAAAAAATATAGTTTGATTTGTTCTATTGGTATTTCATGTCTCATCTAGATGAGTTTACTAGATTTTCTTATTTGTTTTTTCAGTAGACTGTTGTCATTTGTTTATTGGGTCTCTCTCTCTCTCTCTCTCTCTCTCTCTCTCTCTCTCTCTCTCTCTCTCTCTCTCTCTCTCTCTCTCTCATGTTTACATGATGTGAGAAATGCTGCCGGCTCTTGCTGTTAGATAAGTTATTTCTTAAATTTTTTTCTAGCTAAAAAGAAAAATAAAAGATAATTGAAACTTAAGAGAATGGGGAACAAAGATATCGAATATGAAGAGAAGGAAACTATGGACATTGGTTGACATGATGACATTGCAAGAAATAATTTTATGAGCATGAATGAAAAAGATTCAGGACTCTGTCTTGAACTATCTGCAGAGAAGGAAACATAAAACAAAATTTATAACCTTCAAAGGTCCGGTACTCTGTTTTTCAAAGAGCTGCACACTTTTAGTTTTAGAGTCCTTTAAAACCAGAAATAAATCTGTAAATATTGAATGCTTCCATGCGGATGAATGGATCTTCCGAAACTTTTAATTATTGTAGAAATTTGTGGCCAAGTGAGGGTTCGAAAATTTCCAATTCTCATACTCTCTTGGTTAGACCAGTTCAAATGGTGGGCTCTCCTCGCCGCCTGGCTTTTCATTCCAAACTGCTATTTAACTCCATTGGCAAAGCGCGTCCTTCGTTATCCCCGCGGAATCGTACTTATCGCCGAACCCTAACATTTTGTAGAAGGAAGATCAGCTCCACTGCAGGCTCGTCAGATTTTATTCCACTGGGGCCGCAAGCGATCCAGCACAGACTTTTCCATTCGTGTATAGTTAGATGGCCCATTTAGGTACTCTTGAAGTATGGCGTGCATCGCATCCCACAATTGGAAGTGATTGATATCCACGGGGTTTCGGATCTCAACTGCATCCAATTTAGAAGGCCTATTCCGTGCCGCCACGTGGACGTTCCAAATAGGAAGCCGGCCGTTGCCGGTTGACACCTCCTGCGGCACGAGCCTCTAGCACGCAATTTAACGACTTCTTAAATTACCACCATACCCCTACATCTCTCCCATACATTATTCGTTCGTCCGGCAGTCGGCTTCCAGTAACGGAATGGCGTTTCCGTAATTACATTTCAATGTTGAGGTCATTTTCGGATCATAGTCTTCTTCATCATTGTGCTACGGCGTCGAGGCGCGACTGCTGACGCTCTCTCCCGACGGGCAGAGCTCGCCTCGCCGGTACGATGACCGCCGCCACCCCGGGTGCCGTCCTCCGTCCCATCACCGCCTTCTTCGACGAAGCCCTCTCCCAGCCTGACCTCTGCCGCCGCATCCTCTCCGCCGCCCGCGGGCGGCCACCCTTCCCCGACCCCGCCGCCCTCCAAGCCCTCTCCCTCCTTTCCCAAGCCCTCGACTCCTCTGCCGCCACCTCTCCGGTCCGGCCCTCCCCCTCCGCCCTCCGCGCCGCCGAGAAGCTCTTGCTTTCTCTCCCCAGCCGGTCTCCATTCTCGGTGCTCCTCCTCTCCCTCACCCACGCCCTCCACCGCCGTCCCGCCGCGGCTGCCCTCGCCCTCCTCGACCTCTTCGCCCTTGACCCCGCTCTTTCCCGCGAAGATGTCGCGCCATCCGTCTTCGAGGACCTCTTCTTGCCCCACCTCCTTCCCGTCCTCCACTGGTTCGCCGACCAGCGCGCCCGGATCCTGTCCTCTGACTCGCCCTCACCGGCTCCGGCGGCAGCGGCGGTGGAGGATGATGGGTGGTCGGTGGAGTCGTCCGCCGCCGTGAGCCTGCTCTCGAGGATGAGCGGAGGGCAGGCGGCGGAGCTGAAGAAGTTGGAGAGAAGGTACGAGGACGTTCTTGATGCCAACTCTAGGGTTTATGCAGAGTACCTTAAGGAGGTTTTAGAATCGGCCGATGAAGCCCGGCAAGCTCGGGGCCCACCGCAGCTAATACTTAGGAGGTTCGATGGTGAGGGAGGGGAAATTGAGGAGGGTGCGGAGGAGGAAGAAGAAAGTGATGAGGCAATTGGATTAAGAAGTGGGCAGCGACGGTATAATGTAATGCACTCTTTCTTTTGCCTTGTGTTCTTGCACAAAGATTCGATTTTTTTTGTCCTAAGAAAAAGTTTAGTTTGTTTTTCTGTTGGTTTTGATGCTTGATGAATTCCGTTATGGGTAAACCATGATTTATCTTGGGATCATGCCATGGATTTGCATTTGGATTCAACTGCTGATTGAAATTTTTCATCTTAACACTTTTCATTCGAATTTTGTTTCTAATCAAGTTGTTTTGTTTGATTTCTTGACTTATATTATTGTATGATCGGTTTTGTTTCAAACTTTGTCAGTGATCTTCCTGTTATAGTGCGAGTTGAGAACAGTTCTGCCCATAATTCAAGCGATCTCCATTTTTAGCTAACCATGACTTCTTTCTCTTATGTCCATCCACTTGCTGAACCATTTGACTATGAGAATCCCTATGATGGTATTTTGCACTATGCTGGTTAATTTTTTCCCTTGAGTTGTGTTCATCCTTTTTTGATTACTAATATCGTTTTGTTTTCTAAATATTGCGAGCTTTTTGTTTTTGGAAAATTTTCAGCAGATATCATGTCGGACGGTCTGGAAAGTATCTCTAAAGCTTTGAACCCAGAACCTTTGCCTGGTGGAAGAGGGACGCAACCATTAGCTAGAATATAACAATCTGTGCAAAGTACACAGAATGTTTAAGGAAAAATTATTGAAAAATTATAAATGATTCTGAAAATTACTATAGATGTGCATCCAAAGCCGTATGCATAGGATGGAATGGACGCTACTCCATCTTTAGCCATTGGATGTAGTCATTGCATCAAATGAATGTTTGGATGACCAATCTGTTTGTCAATACTATATATTTGATTTGTAAAGGTCCTACTGAAGGAATTTGCTTATGTCTCTCATGTTCCTTGAAATTTCTAGGCTCGATAATTTTGAAATATTTAAAAATTTTCCATTTTCTAAAGGAATTTTTGTATTTATGTTTCCTTATACTAATGTTCTATCGGTGTTTGATCGTTGTGCTTTTTTTTTTCTTTCATTTTTCTTTACTAGCAACATCTACCATTAGCTGGTTGCTTTTTCTTTTTTCTCTGCTTATTTCTCTTCCTGAATTTTTCCAATTTATAACTTCGTTATTTGAACCTTGGCAGCCATTATGGGCTGATGCAGATCAGTCAATTGATTTTTCTAGCAGGCACGGTGGCAAAAGTCAAAACAAATTTGCAAAACTTCCATCTTTATATCCTCAAAGAGTCCCTATACATATGCTCATCAGGCAACCTTCTAGTGATGGCGGAGATGGTGCAGCAAACCTGATTTCTGATAGTGGCCCTGCCTTCTCTTGTAATGACAACTCAGAGGATTCCTTTTCTGAAATTGACCCTGATATAAAGGTTAAAAAACTTTGATGCTAGCAAGAGCAATTTCTTTGTAGTCCTACTTGTCTGATATATTTATGTGCTTTATTTTATAGTTTTGGAATTTTGATATAGCTAATGTTGTTTGTCCTGTAGGAAAATAACATAGATCAGGCATTGTTGCATCCCAACAAAATCCAACACCAAAGGCTTGAGGAAGCATCTGCCCCATACACATGGTATGTTGTGACCATCTAGGAAGATCCACCACCTCCTATATTATCACCTCTTTGCAGGACTCCTTTTAGAAAAATATAAATTGATATTAATTGGCTTATGTTTCACCCTGATCTTTGTTCTCTGAGTTTTTTCAATTCAGAGATGAACACCATTTAATTGAAATCCTTTTCTATTCCTCCTCCTTCAGTTAGTGATACATAGAATACCAAAGCTAAAAAGCTAAAAATTCATCTTTTCTTGTTTCCTTTTCACTGTTTTTTTCTTCAGTTCTCAAAGTCCTCCAATGGATGATTCTGATAGCATCCTTGCCCCTGGCAAACAAACTCCTCCTAAGGACTTTATCTGCCCCATAACGAGCCACATATTTGATGACCCTGTGACACTTGAGACTGGCCAGACCTATGAACGTAAAGCTATCCAAGAATGGCTGGACCGGGGGAAATCAACATGCCCAATCACTCGCCAAAAGCTTCATAGCACTAAGTTGCCCAAAACAAACTATGTGCTCAAACGGCTCGTAGCCAGCTGGCAGGAACAGAACCCCTATTCAACTCCAATCAGAATGGAAAATCCTCCTTCAAAGAATGTCCAAGAGCCGAATACACAGAGTCATTTACCTTCTCCAACTAGTGTCATAACTCAAGCTTCCACTGATGGAATAACTGGTGATCTACGTATTGCAATATCACACCTATGTACATCTGAGATTCTGGGGGAGTCTGAGATGGCTGTCCTCCAGATTGAACGGTTCTGGAGGGAGAGCAGGATGGAACCTGAGATCCTAGCAGCACTTTCAAAACCTGCAGTTGTCAATGGTTTTGTAGAGATTTTGTTCAACTCTGTCAACCCCCAGGTGCTGAGAGTGACAGTGTTCCTGCTATCTGAGCTGGCATCCAAGGACACATCTGTTGTTCAGACACTCACCCAGGTTGATTCAGATGTAGAGTGCATGGTTGCTCTCTTCAAGAAGGGATTGGTTGAGGCTGTGGTGTTGATTTATTTGTTAACTCCTCCATGGGAGAGTCTGATTGAAATGGATATGCTAGAGGCGCTAATGATGACCATTAAAAGAGAAGAAGAAGATTTGTTGGGAATGTGTGTTAAGCCCAGGACTGCTTCAATTTTTATTTTGGGGCAGATTCTGAGACGAGAAGATCACAAAAGTGCACCCACAATTGTTGGTATGCTAATTTCTGAAAGAGTAGTTGAGAGTGTGATTCCAAGCTTGGAAGCAGACTTGGTGGAGGAGCAGATCACTGCAGCTGGGATCTTGCTGAGATGCATGAAGGAGGATGGGTATTGCAGGAACATTATTGCTGATAAAGCTGAGTTAGCACCTGTATTAGAAAGCTTTGCTATGGTGAGTGATGTGGACCAGTTTGAGATTATTCAATTCCTTTCTGAGCTAGTGAAGCTAAACAGGTATAGCTATTTTATCTTCTTTTCTGAATTCTTTTCCCTTTCCTCTTTCTTTCTTTCTTTCTTTCTTTTTGTTGGTTGGTGGGGGTGGGGGGAAGGGGTTAGAACTGAATACTGTTTCTTTGTATGAAAAAATCTGCTTCTATTTTTCCATGGACAAAGCTACATTTTGGAACAATTTATGAACCTTTATTGCTTTCTATCTGCTTGTAACATGTTTTTTGTGGCTTGATTAGCTGGATATGATGTTCAAATAGACTTTATGCAAGCTTGCAAGCCATACACTTCAACAGTTCCTTGCTGTTTTTTAATGTTAATGGTCTAATTACTGAGATGAACTATGTTTCTCTAGGAGGACATTCAATGAACAGCTTCTTCATATCATAAAGGATGAAGGTGTTTTCAGCATGATGCATACTCTCCTCGTCTATCTACAGTCAGCACTTCAGGATCAGTCCCCTGTTGTTGCTGGTCTTCTTCTCCAGCTTGATCTTTTGGTTTGACTTCTATATACCTTCATCCCACTGTTTCTTTTTCTTGCAAGTAGATGTAGCAGGAATCTTGTATCAGACAATATTCCAGCATGTTTCAAACAGAGTCGACTCCTCATGGTTGCAAACAGTTGTTGATCAATTATGGGTTGAACCCACCTGTATCAGTTTAATAATTATTTATAATAACATTATAATAGATTGATAATTATAATTTACATAGATAATAAACTATGAAGCATGGACATGATACATCATTCAGATACCATACGGTACAAATAAAGTGATATCACAAATCTTGAAAAATAGGATGCATCACGACTAGGATACAACAATAAATTGATATGTTCAGTAAAAGGTCAACAATAATCAAAAGTGGGAAAGAGGGACTAGAAGGTAGTAAGAAAGAAAAACTCCTCCGTCTCATCCCCAGAAATTTTAAAAATAGTATACTTAGATAATATATCCTGACCATAGTTGACAAGTACTGATATCCAATATGTATTGGATGCAGACACAACCTTGCATCCTAGATAATACATAGTAAGTTCAAACTTTGAAAATTTTAGAAATATTTCTTAGTAATTAACTTATGTGGATTTCTTAGTAATTAACTTATGTGGTTCATCAGGTGGAACCAAGAAAGATTAGTGTGTATCGTGAAGAGGCCATAGATGCTCTTATTTCATGCCTGAGAAATCCAGATTTTCCAAGTGCTCAACTGTTGGCTGCTGAAACGATCTTGTCTCTCCAAGGCAGTTTTTCATCCTCTGGGAAACCACTTGCTCGAGCTATTGTTTTAAAGCATGCAGGAATGAAAAAAAGCTACAGAGCCTTGATGCGAGGAGAACAGAGCACCTACATTCCTGAGGATTCTGAAGATAATTTGGTTGGTTATGATTATTATTTTGTTGTTCTGAATCTGAGTTTGTAAATTAGCATATTTTGAAGAGGAAGGAGAAAATCGTATAACCTTTCAGACACACACGCACGCACGCAAATGTCAGAGAGAGAGAGAGAGTAGGTTTGTTATCCACTTACCAAAATCTAGTGCAGTGTGGGGTCACCGAACTCAGCAATGTAAAGAACATCAATTTTGACCCCGATAGAACTGAAAATCATGATACCCTTTTCTCTAGGAAAAAAAATCATGATTCCCATATGCCACCAACAACCCTAACAAGTAACTTTTACAAGATTTTCAGTTAGATGGTTTGGATTAAATTTGTGATTGTCAGACTGCATCTCCAAATGTGGATGTACATAACTATAACAGTTTCTTATGCCGCTTTATCTATTTCATTTCTGACCTTTTTTTCTTTTTTGTTTCAATTAGGAGGAAGAGAAGGCTGCTAATGACTGGGAGAGAAAAATGGCATATGCTTTAGCTGGCCATGAATTTGGGTTACTGTTTGAGGCTTTAGCTGATGGTTTGAAGAGTGGAAATACAGAGATATTCTCTGCATGTCTTGTATCTGCCACTTGGCTCACTCACATGCTCTCTCTTCTTCCTGATACTGGGATACGAGGAGCTGCAAGGGTTTGCTTGCTAAAACAATTTGTTTCAATTCTCAAGTCTGCAAGGCATACTGATGACAGAGCACTTGCCATGCTTGCTCTGAGAAGCTTTATGCATGACCCTGGTATGTTATTGTAAAGATCTGGATTGTTCTTCAGACTACAAGGTTACGGACATCTAAATGCAAAGAAACAAAGTGTTAGTAGGATGAATGTTCATCCATGAACATATGCTTCAGAATGATTCTAAGGATCTGTGATTTAATTTACTGCTTTCGATATTTTACATATTGTAAATGTGAAGCAATCATTTTTGTTAGTTCTTTTCATTATTATTAAAAAAATCATATTGCTGTATGACTTAAGGTTTATAGAAACATGTAGAGATTAGTGATGTCTTTGAGCGAAGGCCAGAAAGTTTTCCTTGTCTAAGGCTGCATATCACGTTGTTCTGAATTTTCAGAGGGATTGCACGATCTCACTCTCCACATTAAGGACACATTGAAAGCATTAAGAGAGCTTAAGAAGTGTACTCTTTTAGCATATGAAATGCTAAAACTTCTCTCAGATGGACAAGATTCCAGCATCGTAAGTTTCACCATTCTCTCAATCCTTGTTTAAGAAGCTTTTTAAGATATCTTTTGGAGGACTAACTCAGTAAATTTTCTTGGTAGCAGGATATCTGGAATCATAAGGAGTTGGTTCAAGTTGATTGCAGTGCACATGGAGAAGTGCTGGCTGTAATTTGCTTCAAGAATAGGATATTCTCCGGACACTCAGATGGATTGATAAAGGTGAGTGTTTTGTCTTTGCTGACATCCCATCTCATTGTTCATGTAATTAAATGAAAGAATTTGCTTTATGTAGTTTGCAGTATCGTAATCATAACCAATTGGCCTTGCTTCATTTATTTGAACTGAGACAGATTTTTGAGTTCTAGTTTTTCATATTCCTATGAAGGGGTAATGTGAACTTCAAATTGTTTTACATCTCTGCTTCCAATTTTCTTGAATTCCCTCTCCTTTTTCCAAACATTTTGAGCTTTACATAAATCGCATCCGTACTCCATATCGAGCCCTAAAGACCATGTGGCACGTAACCAATTGACCAAACAACTTCAGTTATTTGTTGTTGCAACTGCTTGTTTTCCTGATATATGCTGGTTGCTTTGTTGAATTTAATTTATGTGTGGCCAATGCTTTTAAAGAAACTGTTACAAGGTTTTATTTTTAAAAAGAAAAAGCACATATGTGACAGATATCGAACCCTTATACTATAACAAGACAACAAGAAAGACTCGAAATATTATGGACTATACTCTGGTCAAGAGTTAAGACACTTGGGCAGTATCTCTGCATGAGTTACATCCAAATCTGCATGTATAGAAGCTATAAATGCAATCCATATATATTTATATGCATTGATTAGAAGAATATACAACATAGTAATCTATAACTTTTTGAAATGCCTTTAGGTCTTGCTTCTTCCAAATTGGTCCAATACCATGACTTTACACTTTGCATGCATTAGCCAGCTTGAAGAGTTATCTTTCTTATATTGTTGCTCCGAATCCTGCCATAATCTGCACAAATGTAGTGTGATTGTCTTTCCAATATTAAACTAGCAGGGCAGAAGGATGTGTAAAGATTAATAAATTTCCAATTCTTATATAAGATATTTTTTGTTAACTCCAGGATAGGGAAAATATGGATGTCATGTAAAATCTTTCGAAAGGATGGTGGATCTGCAAAGATTAATTGAGGAATACAAACTGTCTTTGACTTGAGTTTTATACTTTTGTAGTGGTCAAGGACCTATTCATCTTGAACCACTGCTTGATCATGTTCCAGACATGAATTGAAGCCAAGTAGATAGGTCAAGAATAGAAGCCAAGTAGATAGGTTTAACCTAGAAAATAAACAATCTCTTAATAAAATGATAATTTAGTTTAAGTCTTCTCGGTACATGCTCTTATGGTGAGATCAGGAATTGATAGTATCAAAATATTATTTAATCTGAAGTTTCAAAGTCAGATAAATAAACCTGAACAAATGAAACATTAAATGATACACCTTCTTAATCTTCTTCAAGAATCCAGAAATATGTCCTAGGACTTGGATTGACATCAGATAGCATCTGCTGCTACACTTCAATCATGATAAAATTTGAATCCCTGATATCACTTCACTTTTGGTATCACCATGCACTGAAGTTGCAGCACCTGCAAATCCCTCTTGTCATGAATCCTTTACTATTTAGCTCCGGTTTGATGCCATCCTAAATGTTGAACTTATTAATTCATGGACACCAAGGGCCTGTATTTTAAACTAGTCTTCATGGGAAAGATACAGAAAAGTATGTGCTATATTCATCCTTATTAGAGATTATGATTTCCTTTTCCTGAGAAATTATTATCAACTTTAATCATTTTGATTTCTGTGGGCCTAGTCTGTGTTGCTAATCTGTAACATTGCAGGTCTGGGAAGGAAATGAGAACCTTCTTCATCCTGTCCACGAAACACGTGAACATTCAAAGGCAGTCACCAGCTTGGCAGTATCAAATTCTGGGGAGAAACTGTACAGCGGTTCGCTTGACAAGACTGTGAGAGTATGTAATTATAATATTTATGGAAAGCTACATTTACATAGAGACCTAAAGCTATGATTTTTATGACAGGTTTGGTCTGTTCGAGATAGGCAGATTCATTGTGTAGAAATTCATGACATGAAAGATCCAGTTCATAATCTCACTGTTGCAAATACCATTGCTTGTTTTATTCCACATGGAGCTGGTGTCAAGGTATTGTGAAATGCATTCTTCTGGGGTTGCTCTCCCAACCATTATTGTTGTAATTCTCATAAGGAATTTATAATTACTAGCTGACATAATCACTCACTGTCAAGGTATAACCACAATTACTCTACTGAATATTTGAAAAAGCTCCTCATGCTTCTTTGGTCAATTATAATAAAATGAAACTTCGCCTATTTGAGATCAAGTTTATTTGAATTTTGGTGCTGAATGAAGGCTAGTTATGCTTATGCTTTTTAAGTCATTTTCAGAATTGTAATTGTGTGAATTAAGAAATATAAGTCTTGTCCAAGCCTTTCAATGATTCTGAGAAAGTGATCTTTCTTTCAGGTATTCAAATGCAATCTCCATTACCTTTTCTTTTCTTTGATTAGGTACTATCTTGGAATGGAGGCTACAAACTTCTAAATCCAAGCAAACATGTGAGGTGTTTGGCTCTTGTACAAGGGAAGCTTTATTGTGGATGTCATGACGGTAGCATCCAGGTCCACCCAAACCAACTGATCCTTTATCTAAATGATATACTTTGTCAATATTTTTAGAATGCATGGAAGTCATGTATGACCTGGTTATCGAGTTGCTCTGTTGGCACAGTATGTTAGTATACATGTTACATAAATTTACTTGCATGAACAAACATATGCATGTGCATCAGCCTGCATATGCATCCATATGTAGGACATAATACATTAGAAATTCTACTTTGAATGCAGTTCACTCTCAAAGTATTCTTTGTTTATTAATCATTGCGACAATAAATACCAGAATCAAGATAAGCTTGCAACCATTTCTCCCCTTTTCCTGTACCCTTCATTTTAATAACTGATTTCCTTTAGTCTTTGAAATTTAAAGAATTTTTATATTTTTTGTTTTTCTTACACTTCCATGTTTCCCATTAGTTTTCACATGAATAGTATATCCTGGCAATCTTGTTAATTGTCCTATCATCAGCTAAATTCTTGGTTTTTAGATGTGCCAAATGTTTCATTTATTAACCAAACCTTAAATTTTCAGGAAATTGATTTGGCTACTGGAACATTTGGTACAATTCAATCAGGTAGCAGAAAGTTGCTGGGAAAAGCAAATCCAGTCCATGCGGTGCAAGTTCATGATGGACTGCTCTATGCAGCTAGCACTTCTTTAGATGGAGCAGCAGTTAAGGTGATTTCTTCCGAGCAAACAATGGTTAAGAGCTGGCCGATTCACCATATGTTTTGTATCTGTTTTATTGTCTTTGGTGGATCTTAAAGAACCCCTTATTTGTGTTTGTTTGTTGGTTATCTGATATCTTAGTCTGCAGTGATACTGTGGATGATTTAACAAGACTAGATTTTGAGAAAAGAGACTAACAAAATTTATTTAATTTATGATTTTCCTAGAAGTAATTAGATTTCAGTACTGGCCCTGTTGTTCAGACACAGCCTCGGATTAATCAGAATCAACTATAGCTATTATCTTGGTCATAAATTTTGAACTTGGTCACTGTGTCTTACTTTCTCAATGTTTCTTTTGATTCCTTTATAAGCATGTTCTAGAACAAAATAAAAATCCTTCCCTTTTCTTTTCAAGAAATATGGTTGTGAGACAGGTGCCAACCAGCTGAGATAAGGTTGGTTGGCACAACAACCTAAAAATCCCATAATAACATTTTTTTCCTTAACTTTGTGGAGTTTGTTGTACTAGCTGGAACCTTAAACTTCATATTTATTTGTGACCAGTTTTTATAACTTTGGTAATGTTGCAGATATGGAGTACTTCAAATTACAGCCTTGTTGGATCTATATCACCTACTGTTGAAGTGCGATCAATGGTTATCAGCACAGAATTGATATATTTGGGTTCTAAGACTGGAGTTGTTGAGATTTGGTCCAAGAACAAGCTTACCAGGGTAGGAACTCTTCAGACAGGCACCAATTTGAAAGTCCAATGCATGGCTGTTGATGCTGATGCAGAACTATTGATTGTAGGGACATCTGATGGCAACATTCAGGTAGCTGATTCAACACTAAGAAGCACTTAATCCATTTCAGGATCTTACATTAGTAACAAACTTGCTTCAACCCTTTACAGTAGAATTCTTGAATTCTTCATCACCATTCCTTTCCATAGGAACTACCTCTTTTGTAAGGTTCCAAAGTCTCAAATGTCCTAGTAATCTTACGTTTCCCCTTTTCAGGTATTCATTACACATGTTGATTAGTTTTATGCTACTACATGAGTTGATGTAAATTCTACAGCACCTATAATATACTCGGTCCCTTGTTCTTTCAATATTGTCCTTTCTGGAATGATAATAATTTTCTAGCTACTTGGGTCCTCTGCAATGCTCAACATTTTGAGCCACACAACCTTGCGAGCCTTGTGGTCATTTCGAAGTTTTCCCTTAATCAAGGAATGGCAATATCAACAGATGATAAGATAAAGAAAATCAGCAACAGAACTTGTAAATAGATAACCCCCATGCAACAAGGGCATTTCATTTTTTTAAGAAAAAGAAGAGTCCGGTGACAGTAAATTGCTGGTTCTTTTTTTCTCTTTTTTGGTAGAAGGTAGTCAATTACTAATCCAATGAGCCAAGATTGCAACCACAATGATGAATGCTGTTTTGTAAATTATATGTTCTGTATATATACTAAGTTAAATATGAAATCAGTTTTGTATCAATGACTTTTAAGAATATATTGTTTTAAATATCTTTTGAGGCTTATATTTTTATTATGTGATTTCTCTGTTGAGGTTTATGCATGGTATTTGTGTTATTATTGTCGCATTATTCACGTTGATTCCTCCCTAACCATGAGGATACGTTTTCTTGCAGGCCTGGGGATTGACCTGAAGAAGGACGAATGAATATAAATAAATAGGTATTTTCCCATAGAAAATAAAGAAAAATTAAACTGCTTTTTTTTGTTTCTGTGATATTTTTTTTTTTCCACAAGCGTTTTTCATTCTGGTGATAATTATTGGAAAATTGTACATATCTAGTTGTAATGATCATTCTTTCAGCCATGAAATATGTGCACAGATATAAGTAAACTCAGACTTTATGTTGTTAAAGATTCAAATTATTTTTGCAATCCATTTTGCAAAATAACATTAGTAGATTACCACGTAATGTCATCATTGGAATTTATACAACCAGCTCTTCTAGACTTCAGTGCTCCATTCCTAACTCTGTAGATGCACCACAACTTGGTGGGTGACTGCACAAGTAGAAATTGGATTTTGGGGATTGGGGTATCTTTCCATTTTCCTCTAGAATCGGAATGAAAATAAGATCCCTTTCAATCAGGCAATTAGAATAGTTGTCGTCTATTCTCGTTTCGAAGTCCAACTCTCTCCAACCATGGATGTCCTCGTAATAGTGAGTTTCCTGTATTAGCGTTCTCCTAAAGACTTCTTGCTCTCTCAAGGGGTGGGAGCTTTTCCTGCTCCTCTTTCCCCTTCCATATTTTCATCTATTTCGTGACTAACACTCCATAAGTTGTTTTGCAGACGCCTAATGAAAAGTTTGCTGAAGAAACAAAAGATGCATGGAATTGAGAGTTCATGTGAAGCTGAAGGGTTAGCTAATGCTGCCATTTGTTTTCTGGGTTTCTCATTAATTAGCAGTATAGTTATAATATAAAATAAAAATAAAAATAGCAATAGCGAATTGTTAGTGTTTCAGGACAAAATAGAGTAGAGGAAAGATTTTAAAAAGCAACAATCTAAATTTGTTCAAAATCCAACTTTACCTATTTTAAACTGGATCGATCTTGGTTCACAAGAAACACCAGAGCACGTTAGAGGATAACCATGGCTCGCAGCATGGTAGATTGATACGTTGATATATTCAATTTTGGTCAAGTTTACCCAAAAATCCCATTGAAATATTACTAGATTAGATATGTGCGAAGCGTGTGGTTAGAAATGTATAAACGAGTGAACTTCCTTTGGAATAGCACAAGAGGCATGATGTAGAAGATGGATCCCAAGTCGCTATTAAAAGGGGACTTTTAAAGATTCGGGTTGTATCTTCCTACGAATCCACCGTTGGATCATGTACTGCACAGATCTGAAAGCGCTCCGAACACATCATTCATCCACCTGCACGGATATGAAAGCGACGAGTGGATGATCCAACGGTGGAGTCTTGCCAAGGAAGGTGACGCATGATGTGTGGACTCAAATCGCAATCCGATAATCGCTGTTAAAAGAGGACTTTTCAAGATCCGGGTTGTATCTTCGTACGAATCCACCGTTGGATCATGCACTGCACAGATCTGAAAGCGCTCCGAACACGTTATTCATCCACCTGCACGGATCTGAAAGCGACGAGTGGATGATCCAACGGTGGATCCTTGCCAAGGAAGGTGACGCCTTGCTTCGCGCAAAAGATCCATCACCGAGCCGAATCCCGGGAATGGAGAGTGAAGAAGTGAACGGTTCGGAGATGAAGGTCACTCATCTGCATGTCACCATCACACAGACACTTGTGGGAAGCTATCAATCAAAATGTTAAATTAAATTCATGTTTTTATATTTTTTTTTAAAAAAAATACGGGTTGTTTGGTAAGTACCTTGTATTTAGTTTGAAATGTATCTCTAAATTTTGGTTAATTAATAAATAAAATGAGATAGAATTATGAAAATAAGGTATGGTTACTTATATAAAAAGCCTATGTTACTGCTTCTGCTTGCTTAGCTGCGCGTGGGTTGATAAACACGTGACCTTAGCCCAAGAGCCCAGCATAAACACGTGAAACAATTAGCAATCCAAATTATCCAATCGCTGTATAAACGCAGAACTTACCGTGAAAAAAAGTACGCAGACACACACGCACACGCACACGAAAAAAAAAAAGAAAAAGAAAAGAATCATTCAAAATTATCAAAATAAAAAATCTCAAAATATTTCATCCATGTAAAGCGTTAAGTGGGTATATCCTGCTGGTCGCTTCTTTCTGCCTAGCAGATCTGGTTCTTGGGAGAATCTTAAAAAAATTGAATATGGATGATGACAAATATGACTCTCTTATCATTTTTCTGAAAAAAAAAAAGGTTTGGGTCCAGCAGAGCATAAGCATATCCAAGCGACGCAAAAGGCTCATACCAGACATATTAGCATCCCCTGAAGGAGCAACCATTGAATGCGAATCGGGGCAAATCCCGGAGCATATGCACGGTGGATAGCGCGCAATCGCGAATTGGTGAACTCAAGAGGTGGCGTGGCGTGTTTTCCACCGTGGATTTGACGGGGTCCAATTGCACCTGACGCATGCAGTACGGAAGCCTGGTGAAGAGGTCACCGCAGTTTCCGTGGTTTTGACGGAGGGCTCAGTTATTCTCGCTTCACACCGAGTACTGCAACATCCGCGTTCTAATAAATGCCCGATAGCACGGAAAGGAACCTGGCTGGTAGGCATGGCACGGTGTCTCCTCTCGGCCTTGGCCGGAGAGCCTTCTGCCGCCTGGAAGTCCCGTTTAATTGAGTCGCGGTCTGAGGCATCCAAGCATAGCTTTCCAATGTTCACATTACCATAACCTAAGCATGTCGAAAGATTTATACTTTCTTGCCGGTCGTCTGAAACAAAAGGCTAGGGAACCGTATCATTTATTTTAACGAGCCACAGACCTTGGAAGGAGGGCCAACAACGTGTTATCATGTTACAAAACGAGCAAGAGTGTCCCGTCGAATTGCGCCAGTTTTCTCCCCCCTCTTATGCCATGTGTCAGGTTCCTTCTTACCCATCGGTTTCACGCCTAAGCTTAGTACGTGCAATTCACGTGAATCTTGCACTAATGGTGTTCCAAGACACACGTGACCTTCAGCGGCCAGGAGAGCAGCATTTAGTGCCGGCGTGGTCTCGCTCTCCAACGTCTCTCTCTACCGTCCACAGTGGCTTCAAACTAAAGTTAAGGAAAAAGGATAATCTCGCTAGATTTTCAAACGAGCCATGGGGGGCCAAAAAAGGTGCGGAAGATTCTCTCCCTCGCTCCTCTTCCACCCTCCTTCCAAGGCCCTCAGTATATATTTTCCAAAACCCATAAAAATAACATTTGTATCAGCATCTCTTCCTTGTCCAACCCCCCTACCCCCAGACCAGACTTCTTCCTCCTCTCTGGGAATTCCTGGTTAGCTGCCTTGTTAAGGGCCTCTCTCTCTCTCTCTCTCTCTCTCTCTCTCTTTCTCTCTCTCTCACTGCCATAGCTGTTTCATGACTGTGATGATTTTTCTAAGATAGTTGTGCTCTTTTTCTCTGCTAGCTAGCGAGGGTCGTGAAGGAAATGAGTGCCCCAAAGTTCGTAAAATGTGTGACTGTTGGAGATGGAGCTGTTGGGAAGACTTGCATGCTCATCTGCTACACCAGCAACAAGTTCCCAACCGTATTTTTAACCTCCCCATCCCATGCATACCAAATATTGAAATTTTTTTTTTCCTTTTTCACTATGAGTATAGGTATCCTTCTTTTTTTTTTTTTTCCTTACATTTTTCTCTTCTTTGTTTGGAATGCTGGATGTATATCGATATCGCACATTATATACGTCTCCTTTTTTTAAATTAACCATACAATTTAAATTAATTCTTCCCATCATATTCCTTGAAAAAGCGGTGTATGATGTTTCTTAAATTAGTTCATCCCATAATTTTTTCCTTTTCTGTAATTATTATTTTTCCTTCCACCTTGGGTTTGGCTTCTGAGATGGATAAATATTTGGTTGTTTTTTTTTTCTTTTTCTTTTTTCTTTAGTTTTATGTTTTTTTATCATCAGATTGTACAGCCCTTTTATTTCCCTTTTTTCTACAATTTTCTGGTATCTTAAGGATTCTTGTTTCCTTAGACATCATCTTAAAAACTATAGCTAATGAATGATTCCCGCTACAAGATATTCTGGTTCTCTAAATCTCGTACTCAAGAGGATGCACTTCTTTCTTTTGGGGCAGGATTATATTCCCACTGTCTTTGACAACTTCAGTGCTAACATTTCTGTCGATGGGAGCATGGTCAACTTGGGATTGTGGGACACCGCAGGTGCTTAGATTATTGATTCAGTCTCTTTGGAGGGATTAATACTTCTTGTTTTCTTGTTTATAGTTTGTAATGCCTTCACTTTGGTATGTCTTGGTGAACAGGCCAAGAAGATTATAGCAGATTGAGGCCGCTGAGTTACAGAGGAGCAGACATATTTATTCTGGCTTTCTCATTAATCAGCAGGGCAAGCTATGAGAATGTTCTCAAGAAGGTATTGCTCAATGTGTCACTTTAATGCCTTTTCTCTTTTTTCGCCTTTTCTACTGTGGAATTGGATTTCTGGTGTTTGGGCAAATAGGCTTCTTGTCATTTTGAAATAAAGTGTAAAAGTGATGGATGCCCAGCTCAGTCTTTAATCTTTAGTGCTTCCCTGGTCAAATGGGAAGGCTGACTGGTTAACTGTATCCTGTGCTTTCTTTGACTCGGTTATCCTGGACACTACTTTTCCTGTAACTTTAATTTGACCATGTTTAAGATTTTGTTTGAACAAGAGTGTTGTTCTAATTTCAGTTTAATGCCTCATCATGACCAGTCAAAAGTTTATTGTAACAACCCAAGACCTCACTTAAAAAAAAAGACCAGTGGGAAAGTATTATTTGGATTCGTATAAATACCTAGGATCTCCCTGGTGAATAACTAACTGATGTGGTATATGGGTTCTCACACTCTCCCCCTATTTAAACCTTGCTAGGCTAAAGGTTCAAATTCAATTACAAACATCACGATCAGCTTATGGTCAAACCAGATGGGCTAATATTTTGGTACACCCTAGTCAACATAGGTCATGAGCTGGGTCACTTTAATACCATTTGTAACGACCTAAGATCTTACCCGAAAAGGCTGGTCGAAAGGTAGTATTTAGGTTTCTAAGTCCCGTATAAGTACCCAAGATCTCCCTGACAAATAACCAATGTGATACTAAACACATGCCCACACAAGTTCTCACATTTATGCTTCGAAGTATATGGATTAATATATGCTTTGCATTTCTTTTCATTGGTCACCATAATGCTCTTGTTATCTACGATGATGCTTGTGAGTTTGCTTTGAAGTGACGCGCTATGTTAACAGAATTATGCAGCATTGATTGAGCATCGAGCTCTCCCTTTTTCCCCCTTCATATTATTTGTTTAAGACTGTGAAGAATCATGATACTAATGAAGCATGATTTATCATCAAAATTTTTAGCTTCTTGGCTTATACACTAAATAAACAACATTTGATAGATGGTTATCTTTTTTTATTTTTGTCGATCAGTGGATGCCTGAACTTCGTCGCTTTGCACCCAGTGTTCCAATTATTCTGGTTGGAACCAAGTTAGGTTCGTAATCACTTTGCATTGAAAAATTTTTGGGTTATATGCTATAGTGATGCATTTTAAGACAAGGCAGCATCCTTTAACAACTTGGATATCCTGTCATTCAATATTCTCAGATCTACGTGAAGATAAAGGATTTCTTGCCGATCATCCAGGTGCATCTGTGATTACATCTGCACAAGTAAGTGGCATCTGTTTGTCGTCTTAGAAGAGTTCTGGTCATATAATCACCAAAATTCGTTGAGCATTTCCACTAATCACTGTTGTGTAGGGGGAAGAACTTAGAAGACAGATAGGTGCTGCAGCATACATTGAATGCAGCTCAAAGACACAACAGGTACGTTCCTCCAGAGATGAGTGTTTTAAATATAAACAGAAGTAAGGCTTCTTCATATTAGTTTAATTATGTTGCTTTCTTCTAGTTTTCCCAACCTTGGTATGTATATCCATCCCTACTGCTTTGTAATAAAAACTGAGCCTCCTAAATGTCATTGTCTGAGAGATTTTACTTTTCCGTCATTTTTAGCTCACATATCAATATTGATGCTTTTCTCCACAAAATGTTTTTTTTTTTTTTGGATAGAACATCAAGGCTATTTTTGACACTGCAATCAAGGTGGTTCTTCAACCGCCACGAAGGAAGGACATGATGAAGAAGAAAACTAGAAGAAACTCTGGTTGCTCAATGAGGTAAGTAGCTTATTGGGGTTATCTTGGATTTGCTTACAACCAGTTTCTAGATCCGGGACTACAAATATTCGCAGTTTTCTGTTTCATCCTGAGATGGACTTTATTGGAATCAATAAATTTCATCGAGCAACCATTGCTTTTCTCTGAACTAAACAGTTCTTCACATCCCCTTGATTCCTGAAGTTGGAAGATGTAATTTTTTCTGATACATAGAAGTAATATGTTCGGAGTAATATACTGCCATCCTCCTTGATCCTGGGACTGGGAATTCCTAACTTTGAGATTTTCTAAACGTAAAGATACCCTGAAGATGATTAGCCTAAAGGCATCATTAATTCAAAGGAACCTTGTAGAAATTTTCGCCGCTATCGTGACACACGTTAACATCTTTTCTGCAGGAGATTCGTGTGTGGTAGTGCATGTGTTGCGTAGTACAAGAAAGCAGACTTATTTTGGCTTGTTTGTAAGTACATGTGCTAATGTCCGTGTTAGCTGAAACATATTACCATGAGTCTTCTAGTTCTAGTGAGACAGCAGGCAAGCAATTTGTTTTATCTGTGGCCAGAGGGAACTTTTTGTTCTCCCATGCTTGTATGGAAGGAATCCTTTTGTTGTTGTTGTTGTTGTTGTTGTTGTAAGAACCGAACATCCTTTATCTTCATATGTTATATGCTTCATGTTCTTTCTAGTTATTTGGTTAGAGATTCATGCAATAGTAAATGGTTCGACATTATTATAGGAACACAGATGACATAATGTTCATGTCAAGATATTATATGAATGTTAAATGAAATTTATTTTGGTAAAGCTGCACTGAGATCAGAAAGCAAAAGGTGGGTCCTTACCAAGAAAACAGGACTAGAGCATATGATGCACAGACCAAATTTGCCTACTCATAATTTCTGAAGGTTGTTGGTAACATAACCAGTAAATTCCCTCAGAATAAATAGCAGAACATGCACCAGAAGCTACAAACTTTCCATGAAAACAAGTGAGGGAGGGGAAGTTATAATTATGGATACAGGCTAGAAAACACAGAGAAGTTGGAGATTGGATTGAATGAGATGCAATCAACTTATATAACGAAGGACGAGTTACTGATATAATGAGACAAATAAACTGTAATTTGTGTTACAGGAGTACAATATTAGACAAAATTTGTAAAGAACTTCTGATGGCAGCTTAAACTAGAACAGTTGTAGGAAACAAGAATCAACTCAGTCGAAGTAGGCAAATTCCAACTCAGAATATTCAGAATTAATAGTAGGCCTAGATATTGAGAACTAAAATACTAAACATCAAACGCTTGCACTGGTGCATACAATATCAACTTAATGTGGCTGATGCGCAAATACTTGCACGGTAGACTAAAAGTTGAAAGGAAAAAGAAGAAAAACCACATTACAAGAAAAGTAAAATAAAAACAACTACTCGTGAATATGTTTCTTGGGATTCACCTATTCATGGTATGCACCCCGGGAGGGGCCATGTTTGCTTCTTGTTGCCGAGCAAGGTAACCCATCCAACCTGCCAACAGGAACCATTAGCACATTTAGCAAGCTTGTTGCATGAAATACTACTTGAAACATGTAGCGGTGGAAAGAAATCGATCGAAAAGACTAGGCAAGTTGGGGATGTTTGCCCGAGGTCCGTCCTTTATCTGGATATATTGGATAATATGATCATTGAGATGATTTCTGGGCCATCACCAGTGAAGGCATGGTTCGCACAAGAGAAAGGTGAAGATCACCTATTGAAGGGTCAATTCCTCTGTTTTTGAGCTCCCTGTATTCCTGGCAAAGGGCACAGCATGGGCAAAAGAGATGGACACTCCAATCCTCCGCTGGAGCCTGGACCAGGTTGTACTTGAATCTCAGCTTCTGCCGGTAACTGGCGCCCAAGATGGAGCAGGAGAGAACTGGTAAAAGCAAACCATGCATGAAACTGCCCAGAGTGCAACCTACGTAACGTTCATAGTGTCATGAATAATATCCCAAAAAATAATAATAATAATAAAAAGGAAGCATAAGTAGCTGGATGATCAGATTATGTTGTCGAATAATTTAATGATATCTATGACTATTAAGGAATTCTTAAATTTGCTAGCAAAATCGATTTTACTTTTAGATAATGGAGAAATAGGATCCATAAATGGTGCAAAAAGAGTAACAAAATATGATCCCAAGTAGATGGGATAAGGCTTTTTACTTATGGTTGCTAAGTTTTGGCGCATGTAGACACGCGGAAACCATAGTGTGATAGTTTTGTGCTGATTTTGTTTTGATCAAGTGATGAAATAATAAAAATGAGTAGACTGAACAGTCCAAAGTATACAAGGCAGGTGGTGAAGTAGATAAGTGATGTTCTTCCACCAAACAAAAAAAAAAAAAAAAAAAAAAAAAAAAATGGTAGATAAGTGATGTGCAGATGGATTGATGCACAGCCTCCGCATTCTAGCTGGTGCGTTTGCATCACTCTAAGCTGGCTGATCTTTTACATTTTAGGCACACTTTAGTTGAGATAATTCTTTCTTCTTGGTATGCTATAATTGTTTTTCTTTAAGAAGGTGAGAAATCATTTTTGTCTTACAAGAATGCAAGATATCAGAGGGTAATAAGAGAATTTAACTAAAAATGCTGCTGGATGTATGACGGCCTGCTGATCCATTGATGAAATCTCTGAAGTTGGAGCTTACCTCCTCTTTTTCCCAATAATTTGATTTGTAAAACTTATGTGAGTCATTCGGATCCGGCCAGCTTGTGACTGGTTGAGAAGGTGCGCTGGTGATTCTAGAGGAGTTGATGGATGACTATAGCCTCTCACCAACCAGTGAAACTTTTGGGCTTTAGATCTTTTACCGTCATTATTTTAGTAGTTTATATACCTGATGGTGTCTCTCCTTTTTTTTTTTCTTTCAAAATTTCACGTCAAGAGACAAAGCCTCGATAAATTTGTATTTACTGGAACAGAGGTTTTATGTACTAGAAATACACTTACGCAAAATGAGTCACACATCTAAAGAATGTACGAGTCTTGTTAAATCTATTTTTATATAAAAAAAAATACTATATATCTTTTTTTTTCTTTTTATCAATAAAAAATAAATATAAGATCTTGACTCATAAAATTAGAAGGTGTTCATTGGGTAAGATCATTAGAATTTCCCCTCTATTCAGGACATTACCGACTTCAGCAATTTGTCTCCTAGACTTACATCAACGGAGGCTTTCTATTTTTCTTTTTTTTTCTCTTGTTTCTGTTTCCATCGAAATTTAATGGGAAGTGTTGGAACCAATTCTCCGATGCATCTATCATCGGAGAAAATCATCAGCAAAAATAGTTTATACTGACCAAAAATATTTTTGATTGAGATCCTTTAATATTTAAATCAATGAAAAAATAGTCAAACACATAAATAAAATTAAAAGTAGCAGGGTGTTGCTTAAAATCGTCTTACCAAAAAATCCGATTTACTTTCTTTTATATAGATGAAGTATTAATAATTACTGATAAATCATGAAATTTTATTTTAATAAAAATAGTTAATGTTCATTATATAATCATAAAAAATTCATCATGCAAATTTTATGACAAAAATATTGATTGTATCGATCGATATTGTTATTGTACCAATTATATATCGATAACATCATTCGATAACATCATTCATCTGATTGACCGTCAGCTATTTTGATATTTCAATTGATCAGCGATTAAAATTATTTTATTTGTTAAAAATTTGATTGAAGAAAACTAATCGTTGATCGATAAATCCATTGAATTTGCATGTTTTTGATTGAGTTAGATGTCAAAATTGGTCGACACTCGATTCAATTGACTGAGAATTGTTGTTACCGTTCATTGTTATTTCGAAGTTTACCATTTATTTAGTCGACCTGGTCGGTGATGCTGACTATCAATTAAGCATGGATGTCAAATTAATAGGTCCAACGGTATAGGACATACGGATTTAGACCAAATTAATGGTAAGGGACGTACGGATTTGGACCATCATCGATCCGAATATTTCAGTTAAAGCGTAGCTGCATATTTTCATTTTATAATAAATCCAGGAATGCGGGATAACCTGGTCATATTAGTATTTTCTAAGATCCCTGCATGTCCCATGCCTAGCTCTCAAATTATTGATGTCTTCTCCACCCGTGAATCCCTTATACGTGGCAATTAATACAAAAATAGCAATTTTCTGATAATTCTCGAACTTCTTCGAATACTTTGTCAAAGTTCTATGTGAGTTACTAAAAACTGGATTACAATCTATAGTTTTTGTGCATGTACGAAATATATTTTTTTTATGTTTTAACTGTAAATTTATGAATTTAGGTACAATTATTCTATGTTTTAAATATTATATTTATAATATGTTCGAATCTAAAAATAATTAATATGTCAGATCTTTCAAATGTTTGTAAACTATTTTCATTTGTTTTCAAATTTCTAACAGTGGCAGATGGTTGTTCTTTCATTCGACAGATTTTTAAACAAAACCCAAGAGGACATGGTATCCAAGAAATGCTGAGATTTGTCAATAAATTTTGGAAAAAAAACTCAACTCAACTAAATCTTAATCCAACACTAGTTGGAATCAGCTATATGAGTCCGTCTCCTACATTCCACATTAGTTTTTTTTTTTTTTTTTAGAAAAAAAAAAATCCTCAAAAAAATTGGGGAGAAAGGTCTCACTGCCTCGCACCAACAATGTACAAATAAATAGAGCTGAGATTTAGCTTAGTTTGGTCGATAACGGAAGACTATTTGGTTTTACTTACTGGTTTGCCCCTCGTCCAAAATCTCAGCAATCAGCCCGAACGTGACACAGGGGAAGAAGGCCGTCATCACAGCTGCAATAGAAAAAACGCCACCAATAGATCAATAAACAAAACTTACAAGAAATCTACATATAAAATGATCAACTTGTTTCATGGGCCAAAAAAGTTAGGCAAGTCTTCAGGCATGCTCTACCGTCAATTTCTAAGCAGAGTGTTGGTCAATCCATGCCATCCATTCCTATGACATGCATGCATGGTTGTAAGGTGCACCACTTGAGACATGGGTGGAACCATGAATTATTTTCTACCTTTGCTGCGGTGGTGCTGTGTGGATGACCATGCTTTGAACTTGCCATTCAAACGAAATAGCGGGTCAACCGTGCTGCTTTATGCATCAAGAAGTGGAGCACATTGTAATGCAAAGGAAATTAAGACTGAATTCAGCCATTCATGCATGCACGAGCAGTCCTACCATTGGTCGAATTCTGTTCACAGTCGAAAAGCCCTGATGTCCATGGATTCCCGACCTTCAAAGGGTATGGAGAGGCACCAACATTCATATGTCGGGCTGCGACCGGCCCTGCCGGAGAGAATGACACCGGGGTACCGGTGGGGACTGGAGGATGCCATGGCATGGTAGCTGGTGGTGGAGGATATGGTGCTGCCGGAGGAGGGTACGGTGCTGGAGTGTTGCCCATGAGCACCGGCGGGTGCTGTGGAGTATCGTTGTTGTTCGACGGTGGAGGGTATGGCACAGTCGGAGGGAATGGCACCCGAGGGCCCGGAGCATGCTGAGCCTCGCCGCCATGGCCAGGCTCCATGGCTGCAGGCTGAAAATTGCTAGGCTGAGGGCTACCCATTGCAGGGTGCAGCAGCTCGCAAGATGGTTTCTTTCACTGATCTCAATCCCTCGTTGAGTGTGGTATATATCTCCAGCATTTGGAAGGAAGACGCTTTCTAAGCAATGCCAGGATAACTTGCGTCCATGGACCTCTGAGTTGGAAACTTTGAAGTCAACCATCATTCCCTCCAAAAGTCGTAGTAGATGCTTGTAGTTTTCCATTTCTACGAAATAGAAGATTGTGAGCATGTCGGCAAGTTGGGCGTTTCCGTCAGTGAGATTGGAACTTTGATGGAATGCCACATTGGATGGGACTCATATGAGATCCTACGTTATGCAAGTCGTTGCATTCTTGTTTGAACAATCTAGCCGCGTCCTGCCGCAATCTATCGCAGTGGGTTGGCATCTCTGACTTTAAACGCTGGAGAGGCTATTCGATAAGAGCGTGAAAACATCACTTCACAGCGCAACAACACTAGTTTACTTTGACTGCTGACTTCAAGAGATCATCTTCTAAGAAGAACTTCTCTCTCCCTCGATTCATTCCCCATTACCTTGTTCAGGGTCAAAGAATCCATATGGCATCGATCGACTCTTTTTCGGTGTTACCCAAAATCACAACAGGAAATAGCAACTGCAGTTATAAAACAAAATAATTAAGGTATGTTTGGTTAAGGAAAGTTGGATTCTAAAATGAGAATGGAAGTGAATGACTCTTATTCCAATCATTGGATTATAGAGAGTTTTATTTTCATTCCAATTTCAAAAAAGAATAAGAATATTCTAATCCTCCTGCAATCCAATCCTAACTCCTGCAATCCAATCCTAACTCTTCTCTTCTCTGATATTCAGATCCTATTCTAATTTTGATTCTGGCTATTCCAACTCTCAGTTCAAGATTCTAATTTCAATTTCGATCGTGAATCAAATGCATCCTCTTGGCTATCTAAATTTTTCAAAGTCAATAAACAATTACAGCGTTTCATCAACCCCACCACCTTCTCTTTGGAGGCCGTGGTGGAGCAATAATGTTAAGCATCATTTGCTTCTCCTTCGGGGGTCAAAGAAACGCCTCTCACAAGGTTCAGCGCCGTGATGTGCACGTTAGTCTTCTGCCTGTGCCTCTGGTAAGCCCATGGATGTGCTGGCTGCCGTCCCGGCAACAAGGCACCATCCATTGATTCATCCACGGAAGTGGTGTCAGCCTATTTCTTTGTTTTTTTTTCCCTTCCGTTTTGATCAAATAATATATAATGCAAGTATGTATACCAATTAAATATCAACAACTCTCCAATGGTATCAATACCACATGTTGACGCAGAAACTGATCGTCGTCGAAATCAACTAGAGCGGAGGTGGATGAGATCGCCATCGGGAACCTGCAAAATGAAGTCCTGTTCGAAGCTGGTGGAAGGTGACTCCGACAGGACCCTCTGACGATCAAGTCAGCTCTGACCAATAGGAATGGAGTGCTCGGAAATAAGTTCCGCAGAGCTTGAAGAAGAAGAGGAAAGCTTAGAGCTTGGATATTAGATATTAGAGGGTAGAATTAGCGTATCTGGAGGATCCTATTTATAGGCGGGGCCTGATTGATGGTGGCGACCATACCGCCTGGTAGCGAGCCGTCGGGACCGCATGGAGTTCGGTACGGAGAGGAAGGCGTCGTCAGGTGGTGGCCATGTCGTTTGATTGCGGACCGCATGGGGCCGGTTACGGAGAGAGTGGCGTCGCCAGCAGTGATGGCCATGTCGTCCGACTACGGACCGCATGGAGCCGATTACGGAGAGAGTGGCGTCGCCAGTAGTGGTGGTGGCGGCCATACCGTCGAGGTCCGACGACCGTAGCTCGAGGAAGCAGGCGTTGGTTGGTGGGCTCGGGCATATACCAATTTCAAAGAAGTTCGGGCTCCAAGAGGAGTTCGACCGAAAGGGGAAGCTCGGAAGGAGTTCGATTCCTGAGAGAGTTCGACCGGAGCTCGACCGGGGCGCAACCGCTGAGGAGTTCGGCTAAAGCCCCACCGCTAAGCAGTTCGGCCGACTGTAGGAGTTCGGCCAAGATCCGCCCGCTGAAGCTCTTCCGTGGCTACCGGCCGCATCAAGTTGAGCACCGAACTGGACTTCGACAGGAGTGGGGTTTATCCCCAACAATAGTCTCCCCCACTTTCGAGTTCAAAACTCGAAGGACGGGAGTGCAGAAGAGGCGACTACCGAAGTTCTCTTCTAGGCTCCGTCCTGGTTTAGGTTGAAGCTCGGAGGGGAGAATTCATCTTCAGCCAATGTTGATGTCGAAGTTGAGGCTCGGGGGAGACTTCACCTTCGGCCGAGGTTGATGCGGGCACTCGGGGAGATCTTATCTCCTGCAACCGAGGTTAATATGGGAGCTTGGGAGATCTGATCTCAGGACGAGGTTGTCTCCGATCTTATCTCTGGCCGAGGTTGTCTCGGCCGCTCGGGAGAGATCTTATTTCTGGCCGAGGTTGAAGCTCTTCGGTTGAGATTGACACGGTCGCTCGGGAGAAACCTTATCTCGAGCCTAGGTTGAAGCTAAAGCTCTGCCGAGGTTGAAGTTGAAGCTCTTCGATTGAGGTTGACACGGTCGCTCGAAAGAGATCTTATCTCTAGCCGAGGTTGAAGCTGAAGCTCTTCGGCCGAGGTTGATACGGTCGCTCGGGAGAGACCTTATCTCTAGTCGAGGTTGAAGCTAAAGCTCTGGCCGAGGTTAAAGTTGAAGCTCTTCAGTCGAGGTTGACACGGTCGCTCGAAAGAGATCTTATCTCTAGCTGAGGTTGAAGCTGAAGCTCTTCGATCGAGGTTGACACGATCGCTCGGGAGAGACCTTATCTCTCACCGAGGTTAAAGTCAAAGCTCTTCAGCCGAGGTTGACACGGTCGCTCGGAAGAGATCTTATCTCTAACCGAGGTTGACATGGTCGCTCGGGAGAGACCTTATCTCTAGCCGAGGTTGAAGCTGAAGCTCTGACTGATTCGGTCGCTCGGAAGAGATTTTATCTTTAGCCGAGGTTGAAGCTGAAGCTCTTCGACCGAGGTTGACACGGTCGCTCGGGAGAGACCTTATCTCTGCCCAAGGTTGAAACTGAAGCTCTGGCCGAGATTAAAGTTGAAGCTCTTCGACCGAGGCTGACATGGTTGCTCGAAAGAGATCTTATCTCTAGCCGAGGTTGAAGTTGAAGCTCATTGACCGAGGTTGATGAAGATCCTGTCTCCTATTAGACTTCGAAGCTCGGGCTTGGACTTTGCTCATGTTAGGATAAGATTCCTAACGGGCTGTGGAGGCACATGCGGACCATCGTCCACGCTTCTCACCCCATCTCATCTAAGATGAACGAGGCCTTCGACTTTGTTCACGTCAGGACGAGGTTCTCCTCCTGTTCCTGACGGGCCGTGGGGGCACATGCAAACCGTCGTCCACACTTCTCCTCCCATCTCGTCTAAGGTGAACGAGGCCTTCAACTTTGCTCGCATCAGGATGAGGTTTTTCTCCTATTCCTAACGGGCTGTGAGGGCACATGCGGACCTTCGTCCGTGCCTCTCCCCCCATCTCATCTAAGGTGAACGAGGCCTTTGACTTTGTTCGCATCAGGACGAGGTTCTCCTCCTATTTCTGACGACCGTGGGGGCACATGCGGACTGTCGTCCGCGCTTCTTCCCCCATCTCATCTAAGGTGAACGAGGCCTTCGACTTTGCTCGCGTCAGGACGAGGTTCTCCTCCTATTCCTAACAGACTGTGGGGGCACATGCGGACCTTCGTCCGCGCCTCTCCCCCATCTCGTCTAAGGTGAACGAGGCCTTCGACTTTGCTCGCGTCAGGACGAGATTCTCCTCCTGTTCCTAATGGGCTGTGGGAGCACATGCGGACCATCGTCCGCGCCTCTCCCCCATCTCGTCTAAGGTGAACGAGGCCTTTGACTTTATTTGTATCAGGACGAGGTTCTCCTCCTATTTCTGACAGACCGTAGGGGCACATGCAGACCGTCGTCCGTGCTTCTCCCCCCATCTCATCTAAGGTGAATGAGATCTTTGACTTTGCTAGCATCAGGACGAGGTTTCTCCTCTTATTCCTAACGGACTGTGGGGGCACATGCAGACCATCGTCCGCACCTCTTCCTCCATCTCGTCTAAGGTGAATGAGGCCTTCGACTTTACTCACGTCAGGATGAGGTTCTCCTCCTATTCCTGACGGGCCATGGGGGCACATGCGGACCGTCGTCCGCGCTTCTCCCCCCATCTTATCTAAGGTGAACGAGGCCTTCAACTTTGCTCGCGTCAGGACGAGGTTCTCCTCCTATTCCTAACGGACTACTTTCGCTCGCTTCTTTTCTATCGTCACGTAATTCTTGCACCAGAAAACAATAATGCTGAGCAAAGAAGTCTTATTAAAGGGAGTCTACTGGTAATACATCCTCAGATTTTCTGAGTTCCAAGATCGGAGAAGCACTATTCCTCCGAGCTCCTTCAGACGATAGGTTTCGGATCGGATGACCTTCACCACTTCGTACGGAACTTCCCAATTTGGGGTGAGCTTCTTTTGACTCTGAGGCTGAGAGACGGCGGCTCGCCGAAGCACTAGGTCCCCCACTCTGAACGTCTTACCCCTAACTCTGGAGTTGTAGTACCGTGCCACCTTCTATCTGTAGGCTGCCATCCGGATATGGGCCTCCTTCCTTTTTTCTTCCAGTAGGTCGAGGTTAACTCTGAGGTCCTGGGGGTTGAGCTGCTCATCAAAGCCCACAATTCGTGTGGATAGGAGCTGAAGTTCGATCGGGATAACTGCCTCCGTGTCGAAGGCCAAGGCGAAAGGCATTTTCTCGGTCGGCGCCCTTTGAGTAGTTCAGTATGCCCAGAGGATGTGGTAGAGTTCGTCCACCCAAGCCTCCTTTGCCCTGTCGAGCCTTATCCTGATGCCTTACAGCAGGATCCGGTTGGTCACCTCAGCCTCCCCATTGGCTTGCGGGTGAGCCACTGATGTGAAGCGGTGGGAGATGTTCAGTCCTTCGCAGAATTCGATGAACTTTGTCCCAGTGAACTGCCGCCCATTATCGATTATAAGGGTTCGGAGCAGGCCAAACTGGCAAACTAGCGACTTTCAGATGAAGTTCTGCACCTTGGCATCGGTGATCTTCGCTAGTGGTTCAACTTCGACCCACTTGGTGAAATAATCGATCGCGATCAGGAGAAACTTTCGTTGCCCGAACGCTGTTGGAAAGGGGCCGAGTATATCCATTCCCCAGTATACAAATGGCCAAGGTGCGCCGAGTGGAGTAAGCTCGGATGTCGGCTGCCTTTGCACGTTGGCATTCTTCTGACAGCGGTCGCACTTCTTTATGTACTCTACGAAATTGCGAAATAAGATCGGTCAGTAGTACCCCTGCCGAAGTAGTTTCTACGATAGGGACCTGGCTCCTACGTGACTTTCGCAAAGTCCTTCGTGCACGTTCCACAGTGCGAGGTTAGCCTCTGAAGGTCGGAGACATCTCAGCAATGGAAAGGTGTACGACCTTTTATACAACTTGCCTTCATATAAAACGTAGTGGAAGGCCTGATTCCTGAGCCTCCAAGCTTCTTTCCAATCATGAGGAAGAACCCCCTCTTTAAGGTAGGCGACCAACAGGTCGATCCAGCTGGACTCGAATTCCATCTCCAGGATGGCCTGAGATTCCTCCGTGGCTGGGCACTTCACAATTTTCAAAAATACTTCTTTGGGCAATTCGGCTGGGGCTGAAGTGGCTAACTTGGAGAGAAGATCGGCTTTCGCATTTTCCATCCTTGGAATATGCTGAATGCCGAAACTGTTGAAGGCCGAGGTCAAATCCCACACTTTCCCAAGGTACCTTGCCATGCCTTCCTCCCATGCTTCGTAGCTGCCATCAACTTGACCGACCACCAACCAAAAATCACTGTAGACTTGAAGCCGATCTACTTTTAATTCTCTTGCTATCTTTAATCCAACGATCAGCGCTTCATATTCGGCCCCATTATTGGTCGTAGGAAATTCAAAGCGTAGCGCATACTCGACGACGACTCCTTTGTGGCTGACCAAAATCAGGCCTGCACCAGCTCCAACAGAGTTGGATGAACCATCCACGTGCAGAGCCCAAAAGCCTTCGAGGAGGTTCGGCTGTGATAGCTCGGCTTTGTCCAGGATCGGTCTCGCTTTGGTGTCGGCCTCGCTTTGTTCAAGCTTGGCTTCGATCGGAATGGTGCATTCTATCACAAAATTTGCCAATATCTGGGCCTTGATCGACGGCCTGGGTTGATAGTTGATGTCAAACTCTGTGAGCTCGATTGCCCATTTTGCGATTCTTCCGGAGGCATCCATCCGGTGAAGGACTGCTTTTATTGGTTGGTCCGTGAGGACCGTTACGGTGTGCTCCTGAAAGTAAGATCGGAGCCTCCTGACAGCAACGAGAAGAGAGTAAGTTAGTTTTTCTAACCTAGAATACCTGGTCTCTGCATCCCTCAGGACTTGGCTTACGTAGTAGATTGGTCGCTGCGTTCTTGCTTCTTCCTTGACCAGGACTGTCACCAGGGCCATCGAAGAGACAGCTAGATACAGGAATAATTCTTCTCCGAGTTTGGGCTTTGCCAATAGTGGGGGTGAGCCAAGGTAGTTGTTGACGTAGAAACTGATCGTCGTCGGAATCAGCTAGAGCGGAGGTGGACGAGGTCGCAGTCAGGAACCTGCAAAACGAAGTTCCGTTCGGAGCTGGTGGAAGGTGACTCCGATAGGACCTCTGACGATCAAGTCAGCTCTGACCAATAGGAATGGAGTGCTCGAAAATAAGTTCCACAGAGCTTGAAGAAGAAGAGGAAAGCTTAGAGCTTAGAGATTAGATATTAGAGGATAGAATTAGCGTATCTGGAGGGTCCTATTTATAGATGGGGCCTGATTGATGGTGGCGACCATACCGTCTGGTAGCGAGCCGTCGGAGCCGCATGGAGTTCGGTACGGAGAGAAAGGCGTCGTCAGGTGGTGGCCATGTCGTTCGATTGCGGACCGCATGGAGCCGGTTACGGAGAGAGTGGCGTCGCCAGCAGTGATGGCCATGTCGTCCGACTGCGGGCCGCATGGAGCCGATTATGGAGAGAGTGGCATCGCCAGTAGTGGTGGTGGTGGCCATACCGCCGAGGTCCGACGGCCGTAGCTCGAGGAAGCAGGCCTTGGTTGGTGGGCTCGGGCATATACCAATTTCAAAGAAGTTCGGGCTCCAAGAGGAGTTCGACCGAAAGGGGGAGCTCGGAAGGAGTTCGATTTTTGAGAGAGTCCGACCGGAGCTCGATCGGGGCACAACCGCTGAGGAGTTCGGCTAAAGCCCCACCGCTAAGCAGTTCGGCCGACTGTAGGAGTTCGGCCAAGACCCGCCCGCTGAAGCTCTTCCGTGGCTACCGGCCACATCAAGTTGAGCACCAAACTGGACTTCGACAGGAGTGGGGTTTATCCCCAATAATAGTCCCCCCACTTTCGAGTTCAAAACTCGAAGGATGGAAGTGCAAAAGAGGCGACTGCCGAAGTTCTCTTCTGGGCTCCGTCCTGGTTCAGGTCGAAGCTCAGAGGGGAGAATTCATCTTCAGCCAATGTTGATGTCGAAGTTGAGGCCCGGGGGAGACTTCATCTCCGACCGAGGTTGATGCGGGCACTCGGGGAGATCTTATCTCCTACAACTGAGGTTAATACGGGAGCTTGGGAGAAATCTAATCTCAGGATGAGGTTGTCTCTGATCTTATCTCTAGCTGAGGTTGTCTCGGCCACTCGGAAGAGATCTTATTTTTGGTCGAGATTGAAGCTCTTCGGTCGAGATTGACACAATCGCTCGGGAGAGACCTTATCTCTAGTCGAGGTTGAAGCTGAAGTTCTGGCCGAGGTTGAAGTTGAAGCTCTTCGGTCGAGGTTGACACGGTCGCTCGAAAGAGATCTTATCTCTAGCCGAGGTTGAAGCTGAAGCTCTTCGGCCGAGGTTGACACGGTCGCTCAGGAGAGACCTTATCTCTAGCCGAGGTTGAAGCTGAAGCTCTAGCCGAGGTTAAAGTTGAAGCTCTTCGGCCGAGGTTGATACGATCGCTCGGAAGAGATCTTATCTCTAGCTGAGGTTGAAGCTGAAGCTCTTCGGCCGAGATTGACACGGTCGCTTGGGAGAGACCTTATCTCTAGCCAAGGTTGAAGTTGAAGCTCTGACCGAGGTTAAAGTTGAAGCTCTTCGACCGAGGTTGACATGGTCGCTTGAAAGAGATCTTGTCTCTAGTCGCGGTTGAAGCTGAAGCTCTTTGATCGAGGTTGACATGGTAGCTTGGGAGAGACCTTATCTCTAGCCGAGGTTGAAGCTGAAGCTCTGGCCGAGGTTAAAGTTGAAGCTCTTCGATCGAGGTTGATACGATCGCTCGAAAGAGATCTTATCTCTAGCCGAGGTTGAAGCTGAAGCTCTTCGACCGAGGTTGACACGGTCGCTCGGAAGAGACCTTATCTCTGATCGAGGTTGAAGCTGAAGCTCTGACCGAGGTTAAAGTTGAAGCTCTTCGATCGAGGTTGATGGAGATCCTATCTCCTATTAGACTTCGGAGCTCGGGCTTGGACTTTGCTCACGTTAGGATAAGATTCCTAAGGGACTGTGGGGGCACATGCGGACCGTCGTCCGTGCTTCTCCCCCCATCTCGTCTAAGGTGAACGAGGCCTTCGACTTTGTTCGCATCAGAATGAGGTTCTCCTCTTGCTCCTGATGGGCCGTGGGGGCACATGCGGACTGTCGTCCGCACTTCTCCTCCAATCTCGTCTAAGGTGAACGAGGCCTTCAACTTTACTCGCATTAGAATGAGATTTTCCTCCTGTTCCTAACGGGCTATGGGGGCATATGCGGACCATCATCCGCGCCTCTTCCCCCATCTCATCTAAGGTGAACGAGGTCTTCGACTTTGTTCGCATCAGGATGAGATTCTCCTCCTATTCCTGACGGCCATGGGGGCACATGCGGACTGTCGTCCGTGCTTCTCCCCCTATCTCGTCTAAGGTGAACGAGGCCTTCGACTTTTGCTCGTATCAAGACGAGGTTCTCCTCCTGTTCCTAACGAGCTATGGGAGCATATATGGACCGTCGTCCGCATCTCTCCTCCCATCTCGTCTAAGGTGAACGAGGCCTTCGACTTTTGCTCGTGTCAAGACGAGATTCTCCTCCTATTCCTAATGGGCTGTGGGGGCACATGCGGACCGTCGTTCGCGCCCTCCCCCCATCTCGTCTAAGGTGAACGAGACCTTCGACTTTATTCGCATCAGAATGAGGTTCTTCTCTTATTCCTGACGGACCATGGGGGCACATGCAGACCGTCGTCTTTGCTTCTCCCCCCATCTCGCCTAAGGTGAACAAGGCCTTCGACTTTGCTCGCGTCAGGACGAGGTTCTCCTCCTGTTCCTAACGGGCTGTGGGGGCACATGCAGACCGTCATCCCTGCCTCTCTCCCCATCTCATCTAAGGTGAACGAGGCCTTCGACTTTGCTCTCACTAGGATGAGGTTTTCCTTTTGTTTCTGATAGGCCATGGGGGCACATGTGGACCGTCATCCACGCTTCTCCCCCCATCTCGTCTAAGGTGAACGAGGCCTTCGATTTTGCTCGCGTCAGGATGAGGTTCTCCTCCTATTCCTAACGGGCTACTTTCGCTCGCTTCTTTCCTATCGTCACGTAATCCTTGCACCAGAAAATAATAACGCTGAGCGAAGAAGTATTATTAAGAGGAGTCTACTAGTAATACATTCTCAGATTTTCTGAGTTCCAAGATCGAAGAAGCACTATTCCTCCGAGCTCCTTCAGATGATAGATTTCGGGCCGGATGATCTCCACCACTTCGTACGGACCTTCTCAATTTGGGTGACCTTTCCTTGACTTTGAGGCTGAGAGACGGCGGCTCGCCGAAGCACTAGGTCCCCCACTCTGAACGTCTTACCCCTAACTCTGGAGTTGTAGTACCATGCCACCTTTTGTCTGTAGGTTGCCGTCTGGATACGGGCCTCCTCCCTTTTTTCTTTCAGTAGGTCAAGATTAACTTTGAGGTCCTGGGGGTTAAGCTGCTTGTCAAAGCCCGTGACTCGTGCGGACGGAAGCTGAAGTTCGATCGGAATAACTGCCTTCGTGCCGAAGGCCAAGGCGAAAGGCGTTTCTCTGGTCAGCGCCCTTTGAGTAGTTCGATATGCCCAGAGGATGTGGTAGAGTTCATCCACCCAAGCCCCCTTTGTCTTGTCGAGCCTTATCCTAATGCCTTACAGCAGGGTCCGATTGGTCACCTCAGCCTCTCCATTGGTCTATAGGTGAGCCACCGATGTGAAGCGGTGGGAGATGTTCAGTCCTTCACAGAATTCGACGAACTTTGCCCCAGCGAACTGCCGCCCATTATCGGTTATAAGGGTTCGGGGCAGGCCAAACCGGCAAACTAGCAACTTCCAAACGAAGTCCTGCACCTTGGCCTCGGTGATCTTCGCTAGTGGTTCGGCTTCGACCCACTTGGTGAAATAATCGATCGCGATCAGGAGAAACTTTCATTGCCCGAACGCTGTTGGGAAGGGGCCGAGTATATCCATTCCCCATTGTGCAAATGGCCAAGGTGCGCTGAGCGGAGCAAGCTCGGATGCCGGCTGCCTTTGCACGCTGGCATTCTTCTGACAGCAGTCGCACTTCTTTACGTACTCCATGGAATCGCGAAATAAGGTCGGCCAGTAGTACCCCTGTCGAAGTAGTTTCTGCGATAGGGACCTGGCTCCTACGTGGCTTCCGCAAAGTCCTTCGTGCATGTCCCATAGTGCGAGGTTAGCCTCTGAAGGTCGAAGATATCTCAGCAACAGAAGGGTGTACGACCTCTTATACAACTTGCCTTCATATAAAATATAGCGGGAGGCCTGATTCCTGAGCCTCCAAGCTTTTTTTCGATCATGAGGAAGAACCCCCTCTTTAAGGTAGGCGACCAACAGGTCAATCCAGCTGAGCTCGAATTCCATCTGCAGGATGGCCTGAGATTCCTCCATGGCTGGGCACTTCACAATTTCCAAAAATACTTCTTTGGATAATTCGATCGGGACTGAAGTGGCCAACTTGGAGAGAAGATCGGCTCTCGCATTTTCCACCCTTAGAATATGCTGAATGCCAAAACTTTTGAAGGCCGAGGTCAAATCCCTCACTTTCCCAAGGTATCTTACCATGCCTTCCTTCCGTGCTTCGTAGCTGCCATCAACTTAACCGACCACCAGCCAGGAATCGCTGTAGACTTAAAGCCGATCTACTTTTAATTTTCTTGCTATCTTTAATCCAGCGATCAGCGCTTCATATTCGGCCCTATTGTTGGTCGTAGAAAACTTGAAGCGTAGCACGTACTCGACGATGACTCCTTTGGGGCTGACCAAAATCAGACCTGCACCAGTTCCAGTAGAGTTGGATGAACCATCCACGTGCAGAGCCCAAAAGCCTCCGAGGAGGTTCGGCTGTGATAGCTCGGCTTTATCCAGGCTCGGTCTCACTTTGGTGCCGGCCTCGCTTTGTTCAAGCTTGGTTTCGATCGAAATGGTGCATTCTACCATAAAATTCACCAATATCTGGACCTTGATCGACGGCCTGGGTTGGTAGTTGATATCGAACTTTGTGAGCTCGATTGCCCATTTCACGATTCTTCTGGAGGCGTCCGTCCGGTGAAGGACTGCTTTTATTGGTTGGTCCGTGAGGACCGTTATGGTGTGCTCCTGAAAGTAAGGTCGGAGCCTCCTGGCAGCAACGAGAAGAGAGTAAGTTTTTCTAACCTAGAGTACCTAGTCTCTGCATCCCTCAGGACCTAGCTCACGTAGTAGACCGATCACTGCATTCTTGCTTCTTTCTTGACCAGGATTGCCACCAAGGCCACCGAGGAGATAGCTAGATACAGGAATAATTTTTCTCCAAGTTTGGGCTTTGCCAGCAGTGGAGGTGAGCCGAGGTAGTTTTTAAGCTCCTCGAATGTCCGTTGGCACTCCACCATCCAGCAGAAGTCCTTCAATCACCTGAGAACTTAGAAGAAGGACGTGCATCGTTTGGCCGACCTTAAGACGAAGCGATTTAAGGATGCCACCTTTCCAATCAGGCGCTGAACTTTCTTGATCATCTTCGGAGTAGTCATCTCCCGAATGGCTCAAATCTTCTCGGGGTTTGCTTCGATTCTGCGTCTCGACACCATGAACCCCAAAAATTTTTTGGAGGTCACACCAAAGGCGCACTTGATCGGGTTCAGTCTCATCTTGTGCTTTCTGAGAGCATCGAAGGTCTCTTTAAGGTCGGCGAGGTGGTCTATCGAAGCTCGGCTTTTGACGAGCATATCATCCACGTACACCTCCATGTTGCGGTCGATCTGCTCCTTGAAGACCTTATTAACCAAGCGTTGGTAAGTTGCCCCTGTATTTTTGAGTCCAAATGGCATGACCCTGTAACAATAAAGGCCACGGTCAATAATGAAGGCGGTCTTTTCTTCATCCTCGGGTGCCATCTATATCTGGTTATAATCAGAAAAGGCATCCAAAAAGGTGAGGAGCTCATGGCCCAAGGTCGCATCCACTAGCTGGTCAATCCTGGGCAGGGGGTAGCTATCTTTCGGATAGGCCTTGTTCAGCTTCTTGAAGTCGACGCACATCCTCCACTTGTTATTTGCCTTCTTGATGAAGACCACGTTCGAGACCCAAGTCGGATAATTAACTTTTCGGATGAATCTGACTTGGAGAAGCTTGTCTACTTCTTCGACGATCGCTTTCTGTCGCTTCAGGATGTGGTGGCGCATCTTTTCTCTCATCGGTCGGTGCCTTGGATCGATGGCCAGCCGATGTTCCATGACCTCGACGTCAATCCCTGGCAAGTCCGCTGGGGTCCAGGCGAAGACGTCCATATTTCTTCTGAGGAAGGCGACGAGCTGCTTTCGAATCTTGCCCGCCAAGTTAGAGCCGATCTGCACAGCGTGCTCCAAATTCCCATCATTTAAGGGCACAGAGATGAGGTCCTCCATAGGTTCGCCTCGCTCCCCAGTGAGGTCATCACAGACATCCAGGCCATCAACAAGATAAGGATTGGGCCGTTCTCCCTTATGCAGGGCGATTGAGTAGCAGTGCCTTGTCAGAGCCTGGTCCCCTCTGACTTCTCCAACCCCACGACTTGTCGGAAACTTCATCTTCAAATAATAGATTGACACCACCGTCCGAAGCGCATTTAGACTAGGTCAATCGAGAATCGCATTATAAACAGACGAAGTCCTCACGACCAGGAAGTCGACCTATGTTTTGGCCGATTTTGGGTGTTGCCCTACCGTCACAGCCAAAGTTATCATGCCTTCGACTGGTACGGTGTTGCCAGCAAATCCTACCAGCGGAGAGTTCATAGGCCCCAAGCGGTCGTCGGGTAGGAACATTTTTGAGAAGGCATCGTAAAACAATACGTCGGTCGAGCTTCCATTATCCACCAAAATGCGGCATACATCGTAGTCAGCAATGTTCAAAAAAATTACAATCGCATCATTATGTAGAAATTGGATCCCCTAGCTATCCGCCTCGATGAAGGTCATGGGCTCCATGGTCCTCTGCCTCTTTATCGATCCCTCGGATCTGCTGGCCTCTTCTTTTTGAAGTCCCCCCGAGATGGTGTTGATGATGCAAAGAGGTGGCCGATCTTCTTGCTGGTTTCCCCCAGTGGGTGGTACCACCCTCAGCCGATCTTCCCGCTCTTCAGATCATCTTCGTAGGAATCGGCCGAGTCTACCTTGCCTGATGAGCTCTTCGATCTTGTCCTGGAGCTGGATGCACTCCTCAGTGTCGTGATCATGGTCACGATGGTAGAGGCAAAACTTGTTGGGATTGCGTTTGCTGGGATAGAAACGCATTCTCTCCGATCTCAAAAGTCGTTCCTTGATCTCCATTAACACTTGGATCTTTGGGGCGTTGAGGGGGACGTAGTTGTGAAATCATCATTGGGGAGAACTTCAACATCGAGGGGAACCTCGGTGTACCCTTCCGTCGGGGGTTCCCTGCCTTGGAGCACGAGGGGGAGTTCGGGCTCGCCCGCGACTAGGGGGAGTCCGAGAACGCGGCCGAGCTTCGGTCCGCTTCCTTTCTTCGGTGGGCTTGCTGATTTACCGTTTGCCACTGACTTCATCATCCTTAGCCTCGAAAGCCTCCTCTGCTCGGGCATAACTTTCGGCCCGGACTAGCATGTCAGCGAAATTTCTGGGATACTTCTTCTTCAGAGAGAATAGCAAGTCATTCTTCTGAAGGCCGCCCTTGAGGGCGGTCATGGTGACTGACTGGTCTAGGTTTCGGACCTCCAATGCGGTAGTATTAAATTGGATGAAATAATCCCGGATGGGTTTTCCTCCTACCTAATGTCCATTAAGGAATTCGAGCCCCGACGTGGATGTGGACTACTAATGAAGTGGGCTACGAATTGTTGGCTCATCTGGTCAAACGATAAGATGGTACTCAGTTTAAGCGTCGAGTATCAATTCCTGGCAGCCTCCTTAAGGGTAGAGGAGAAAGCCCGACATAAGATGGCATCTGGCACACCATGGAGCAATATCATTGTCTGAAAGGCTTTCAGGTGGTCTACCGGATCGACGGTTCCATCGTAACTCTCGAGCTGCGGGAGCTTAAAGTTCGGCGGGACCGGCTCCTGCATAATTTTCTGCGAAAAGGGAGGATCAGTGCAAATATCATTACCACGGGAGGATGAAGTGTGACGAAGCTCCTCGATTCGTCGGCTCATTTCTAGGAGCCTTCGATCTAAGAGGTCTTTGCGGTCCTTGATCTCCAAAGTTTTCTGGCAGAACGGGTGCGAGGCTTCCCCCTGGGTCGAGCCATGGTTCGAGCAGGGGCTCTCCCTCCTTTGCCTCCCCCTTCCGGGGATCGGAGGTTAGATAGCCTAAGTCGACCGTTCCTGGGCCGGACCGCACGGCTCTGGGGAGTCCTGCACCGATTGAGTTGGTGCCGGGATCTGTCGGTGCACTACCTGCATCGCCTCCGTGAGGCCATGAACCTGCTGGACGAGCAGGTTGAACTGCTCAGCATCCACCATGGCCATAGATGGAACCTGGGCCGCTTGGGTCGGAGTAGGAGCGGAAGGATCTGAACGGGATCGGGCCACGAAGGCCGTCGAGTGCCGCATCGAAGCTCTCCTAGGAGGCATTTTCTCCCGAAAAAAGAACTCCAGGGAGGAAGAAGAGAGATCTCTGGAGAGGAAGGAAGAAATCATCGTCGAGCACTTCTTTAAGAATAAGGGGTCCTCGGAGGTTCAAGCCCTTTCTCTAGCGTCAATCTGTTGACGCAGAAATTGGTCATCATCAAAATCAGCTGGAGCGGAGGTGGACGAGGTCGCCACTGAGGATCTGCAAAATGAAGTCCCGTCCGGAGCCGGTGGGAGGTGACTCCGTCAGGACCCTCCAACGATCAAGTCAGCTCTAGCCAATAGGAATGGAGTGCTCGGAAATGAGTTCCGCAGAGCTTGAAGAAGAAGAGGAGAGCTTAGAGCTTAAAGATCAGAGATTAGAGGGTAGAGTTAGCATATCTGGAGGGTCCTGTTTATAGGTGGGGCCTGATTGATGGTGGCGACCATACCGCCTGATAGCAAGCCATCGGTGCCGCATGAAGTTTGGTACGGAGAGGAAGGCATCGTCAAGTGGCGGCCATGTCGTCCGATTGCGGGCCGCATGGGGTCGGTTACGGAGAGAGTGGCATCGCCAGCAGTAGTGGCCATATCGTCCGACTGCGAACCGCATGGAGCCGGTTATGGAGAGAGTGGCATCGCCAGTAGTGGTGGCGGCGGCCATACCGTCGAGGTCCGATGGCCGTAGCTCGAGGAAGCAGGCGTTGGTTGGTGGGCTCGAGCATATACCAATTTCAAAGAAGTTCGGGCTCCAAGAGGAATTCGGCCGAAAGGGGGAGCTCGAAAGGAGTTCGATTTCTAAGGGAGTCTGATCGGAGCTCGGCTGCTGAAGAGCTCGGTCGGAGCGCAACCGCTGAGGAGTTTGACTAAAGCCCCGCCGCTAAGCAGTTCGACTAAAGCCCCACCGCTAAGCAGTTCGACTGACTGTAGGAGTTCGGCCAAGACCCACCTGTTGAAGCTCTTTCATGGCTACCGACCGCCTCAGGCTGAGCACCGAACTGAAATTCGGCAAGAACGGAATTTATCTCCAACACCACCAAAGCCTGCAAACTATCTAACTTGGACGTTTTATCATCATTATTTTTCTTTCAGGGGAGAACGTAACTTCAACAATCATAGATGCACCAAATAAAATTCTCAAGGATACCAAGTCACAATTGTATCCCAAGTTTCTAGATGTTGGGGATAAACTTCGCTCCCGCCGAAGTCTAGTTCGATGCCCAGCCTAATGCAACCAGTAGCCGTAGAAAAGCTCCTTAGACACCCAGCAGATAGGTCTTAGCCGAACCCTTACAGCCGGCCGAACTGCTCAGCCGACCGAGCTCCTTCGAACTTCCAGCGGTCGAATCTTAGCCGCACTCCTCCAGCCAGATGCTTACGAGAGCCCAACTTCCCTCCAAGCTTCCTCTTCGGTCGGATTTCTTCGGGAGCTAGACTCATCCCAGACACCCTTCGGATAGACTTCTTCAAGAGTCGGACTCCTCCATGGCACCCCCTTCGGCCGACCGAGCTCCTACCAAACTCTCCAACGGTCGAGCCTTAGCCGCGTACCTCCAGTCAGATGCCTATGGAAGCCAAACTCCTTCCAAGCTTCCTCTTCAGGAGCCCGAACTCCTCCAAAATGGGCACATAATGAAGGCCTTCAACCCTTCATTCAGCTGGCTCTATAGCCATCACCATCAGTCCGCCGCAAGCTCTACAGCCATCACCATCAGTCCGCCGCAAGCGATAGCGACCCGCTATCGGGCGACGATGGCTGTCACCATCAACCCACCACACACGACACCTTTCCATGAGACTGACTCCGTCGAACCTCGAGCGGCCAGCTAGCATGCGGCTACAGCTGTCACCATCAAGCTCCGCTACAAAAAGAACCCTCCAGATACGCTAATCTCGCTGATCTCTAAGCTCTCCTCTTCTTCTCCAAGCTCCGGAACTCATTCCGAGCACTCCATTCCTATTGGCCAGAGCTGACTTGATCATTGGAGGGTCCTGCCGGAGTCACCCCCCCACCGGCTCCGAACGGAACTTTATTTTGCAGGTCCCCGACGGCGACCTCATCGGCCTCCACTCCAACGGACTCCAGCGATGACCAGATTCTGCGTCAATAGATTGACGCTAGAGGAAGGACCGACAACGATTTCTCTCTTGAAGGAAGCCGAGGTTCCCTTATTCTTAAAGGAGTGCTCGACAATGATTTTTCTCTTCCCTCTCTGGAGATCTCCCTCTTCTCTCCTGAAGAGAAAATGCCTTCGAGGAGAGCTTCGACTCGACGGCCTCCGCGGTCTGATCCCGTCTAGATCCGTCTGTTCCTGCTTCAGTCCCGATAGCTCGGGCTCCACCTATACCCACGGTGGATGTGAAGCAGTTCGACCAGCTTGTCCGATAGGTCCGTGGCCTCACGGAGGCATTGCAGGCCATACAGCAGCCCCGGTGGCGACTCAATCAAGAAACCCACCATCGAAATGTCGAAAACTGGCCCCAAGAAAGAGTACCAGGGCCAACGTACCTGTCACCCCTGAGAAGAGGAAACAGAGAGCCGAGGATCCGTGTTCGGATCATAGTTCTCTCCTGGGGGAGACCTTCTCCATTTGTAGCCGAAAGCCCTTCAAGATCTGCAACCAAGATGACGCCCTCGATCGCAGACTGTGGAAGATGGACCGACGGATTGAAGAGCTCGGCCACGTCGCCCTGGCTTATCAAGCCGATGTCCACGCCGAACCTCCTTTCTCCCTCCGAATTATGCAAGAACCCATTCCACCAAACTTTGAGCTCCCTTAACTTGAGAGCTATGATGGAACTTTCGATCCGGTTGATCATCTGGAGGCCTTCCGTGCCATGATGCTACTCCACAATGCTTCAGACGCCATACTGTGCCGAGCTTTCCCATCTACCTTAAAGGGAGTAGCTAGAAACTGGTACTCGGCATTGAAGCCGAGCACGATCTTCTATTTTGATCAGATGAGCAGTCAGATCGTGGCCCACTTCGTCAGCAGCCGACGTCCGCGCCGAGGTTCGGATTCTCTGATGAGTGTCAAGCAGAAGTGGGGGGAATCCATTCAGGCTTACGTCACCTGATTCAATACCGCGGCATTGGAGGTCCAGGACTTGGACCGGTTTGTTACGATGGTCGCACTCAAGGGCGGCCTTCAGAAAAATAACTTGCTGTTCTCCCTGAAAAAAAGTATCCAGGGACTTCGTCGATCTACTGGCTCGGGCTGAGAGATATGCCCGTGCGGAAGAAGCCTTCAAGTTGAAGGATGAAGAAGCCCTGAGAGAGCGGCTGGCGGACGATGGAGACCCAAGCGAAGTTTGGCCACGCTCGCAGACCCCCTCCGAAAGTAGGCAGGTTCGAACTCCTCGAACTCGTCACCGAGGGAGCCCCGATAGAGGGGCATGAAGAAGCCCTCCTCCCAGAAGGTTCTGTGACTACGCCCCCCTCAATGCTCCTCGAATTCAGATTCTCACTGAAGTTAGGAACCAACTGCCTAGACCAGAAGGGTTACGGTCTCCTCTAAACAAGCACGATCGAAGCAAGTACTGCCTCTACCATTGCGACCATGGCCACGACACCGAGGAATGTATCCAGCTCCGAGATGAAATTAAGGATCTCATCAAAAAGGAGCGGCTGGGTAAATTTCTTCGACGCCAGCCTAAAGCAGGAGAAGATCGGCCAAGGACGCTGCCATAGCCAGAGACGGCAAGGAGCTCGACACTGCCATAGCCAGAGACCGCAAGGAGGTCGGCCACCTTACGGCCTCATCCACGTTGCCCCTGGGAGGAGCTTGCTGCATCAACGATTCATCGTCTCCCGATGATAAGAGCTTGCACCAAATTGAGAAGGCCAGCATGAGGAGGTCATCCACCCCGGGACTTATTGCCGAAGAAACACGAAGGAACAACGCTACCACGACCTTGAAATAAAGAATTTGGGGATGCGCTGCTAGTAACTTCCTTTCAATAAAATTCTTTTCTTTCGATAATATTATTTCTAGATGCGAAAACTATACGATGACAGGGAAGAAGCAGTCAATAATTGCCGCGTTAGAAACAGGAGGAGAACCTCGTCTTAACGCAAGCAACAACCTCGGCTAGAGATAAGATCTCTTCTGAGCGAAGGCCTCATTCACAAAGGATGAGATGGGGGGAGAGGCCCTGACAGCGGCCCTTATGTGCCTCTACAGTCCATTAGGAATAGGAGGAGAATCTCGTCCTAACGCGAACAACAACCTCGGCTAGAGATAAGATCTCTCCCAAGCGACCGTTGCCAACCTCGACTAGAGATAAGATCTCTCCTAAGCGACCGTGGATAACCTCGGCTAGAGATAAGATCTCTCCCAAGCGACCGAGTCAACCTCGGTTAGGAACAGGAGGAGAACCTCATCCTAACGTGAGCAACAACCTCGGCTAGAGATAAGATCTCTCCCAAGCGACCGAGTCAACTTCGGTTAGAAACAGGAGGAGAACCTCGTCCTAACACGAGCAACAACCTCGGCTAGAGATAAGATCTCTTTCGAGCGACCGAGTCAACCTCGGTTAGGAACAGGAGGAGAGCCTCGTCCTAATGCGAGCAACAACCTCGGCTAGAGATAAGATCTCTCCCAAGCAATCATGGACAACCTCGGCTAGAGATAAGATCTCTCCCGAGCGATCGAGTCAACCTTGGTTAGAAATAGGAGGAGAACCTCATCCTAACGCGAGCAACAACTTCAGCTAGAGATAAGATCTCTTCTGAGCGACCGTGGACAATATCGACTAGAGATAAGATCTCTCCCGAGTGACCGAGTCAACCTCGGTTAGGAACAGGAGGAGAACCTCGTCCTAACGCGAGAAACAACCTCGGCTAGAGATAAGATCTCTCCCGAGCGACCAAGTCAACCTCGATTAGGAACAGGAGGAGAACCTCATCCTAATGCGAACAACAACTTCGGCTAGAGATAAGATCTCTCTCGAGCGACCGAGTCAACCTCGGTTAGGAACAGAAGGAGGACCTCATCCTAACGCGAGCAAAGTCGAAGGCCTCGTTCACCTTAGACGAGACGGAGGGAGACGGACGATGGTCCGAATGTGCCCCCATAGCCCGTTAGAAATAGGAGGAGAACCTCATCCTTACGCGAGCAGAGTCGAAGTTAGGAATAAGAGGAAAACCTCGTCCTAACATGAGCGCCCGCATCAACCTTGGCCAAAGGAGATAAGATCTCCCCCAAGCGACCGGGCCAACCTCGGTTGGAGAGCTTTAACTTCCACTTTGGCCAGAGATAAGATCGGAGACAACCTCATCCCGAGATCAGATCTCTCCCGAGCGCCCGCATCAACCTCGGCTGTAGGAGACAATGTCGCCCCCAAGGAGCTCAACCTTCGACTTTGATCGCAGCGGACGAAGTCTCCCTCAACCTCGGTCGAAGATGGAATCTTCCCCGGGCTTCAAGTTCAATATCAACTTTAGCTGGAGATGAGATCTCCTCCGAGCTTTGACCTGGACCAGCACGGAGCTCAAAAGAAGACTTTGGCAGTTGCCTTTCCTGCACTCTCTTCCTTCGAATTTCGAACTCGGGAGTGGAGGGGCTAGTGTTGGGGATAAACCCTGCTCCCGCTGAAGTTTAGTTCGATGCCCAGCCTAATGCAACCAGTAGCCGCAGAAGAGCTCCTTGGACATCCAGCAGACGGGTCTTAGCCGAACCCTTACAGTCGACCGAACTGCTCAGCCGGCCGAGCTCCTTCGAACTCCCAGCGATCGAACCTTAGCCGCACTCCTCCAGCCAGATGCTTACGAGAGCCCAACTCCCCTCCAAGCTTTCTCTTCGGCCGAACTTCTTTGGGAGATGGACTCATCCTAGACACCCTTCGGACGGACTTCTTCAGGAGCCGGACTCCTCCATGGCACCCCCTTCGGTCGACCGAGCTCCTACCGAACTCTTCAGTGGCCGAGCCTTAGCCGCGTACCTCCAGCCAGACGCCTATGGGAGCCGAACTCCTTCCAAGCTTCCTCTTCAGGAGCCCGAACTCCTCCAAAATGGGCATACGACAAAGGCCTTCAACCCTTCATTCGGCTGGCTCTGCAACCATCACCATCAGTCCACCGCAAGCTCTGCAGCCATCACCATCAGTCTGCCGCAAGCGATAGCATCCCGCTATCGGGCGGCGATGGCTGTCACCATCAACCCGCCGCACACGGCATCTTTCCGTGAGACTGACTCTGTCGAACCTCGAGCGGCCCGCCAGCACGCGGCTGCAGCTGTCACCATCAAGCTCCGCTACAAAAAGGACCCTCCAGATACGCTAATCTCGCTGATCTCGCTGATCTCTAAGCTCTCCTCTTCTTCTCCAAGCTTCGGAACTCATTCCGAGTACTCCATTCCTGTTGGCCAGAGCTGACTTGATCGTCAGAGGGTCCTTTCGGAGCCATCCCCTACCGGCTTCGGACAGGATTTTGTTTTGTAGGTCCTCGGCGGCGACCTCATCGGCCTCCACTCCAGCGGACTCCGACGACGATCAGATTCTGCGTCAACATCAGATATTAAAAATAAAATTTTAAGAGGTAAAACACCCATTAAAATTAAAAAAGAAATGACACCCAGCGGGTGCATTACATCTGATAGACGGTTTGAGACGAGGGAGTAATTAATTTGAAGTTCTGATAGAAAGTGATAATGCGAACAACCCTGAAAAAAAATACACAGCTTGTATGATGCATGCGATCGATTGGAAGGAAAACAATGTGGCGGACAGATGTGATCCCCTCAACGTGGAACTTCCACATGACACATCAAGCACACCTCTGATTCAAGAGGAGGGAGTCTCCAATTATTGATGTCTATGATGACATTCGATGACGAAATTATACTCCGCAAATGGGACATGTATGATGGGTTCGAGAGCAAGGGGTACTTGAGGAATAGCCTTGATTCAAGAGGGAAGGAGTATCTGATGGAAGGCCATGACGTGAAAAGTGTTTGATGGATGACCACATCATCGCTTTAGATAGGATTATTGCAATCATACGATGTAAGTACTGTAAAAAAAATTTTAATTATAAACTATTATTATTTATTTATTTTATTTTATTAAAAATAAATAGATTATATAATTCATGAGTCCAATATTTATTAGTGATCCTTTTGTTTTGAATGAGATCCATCTTATATTAAATTAGTATAATTAGGATAGCATGGTATAGACTTTGATCCAACTTGAGCCCGTGATAGATGGATCTATTAGAATTTTATTTTAAATGATTAAATTTTTTTTTCACTTTTTATAAATACCATAAGACTTGTTCTTAGGCTTGCTCCATCAAATAACCACCTATAGAGAGAAAGTTGGTAGAGAAGAATTTAGCTCTTGGTATTCGTCTTTGTATCCATCGATTGATTATTCTTAAAAAATTAGTGACGAACATAGATATGCATTTATAATTTTTGTATTCTAATCTTTTGCATAGATTCATGGAATAATATTCTACATATGATATTAGAGCCAGATTTCTAGAGGATTAGAATCAAAATTTGTTAAAAAAAAATTAGAAATTAAAGGAGGGATGGATCTTTCTGTGCCCTTCTTCTTCGTTTCTTCTTGCCGGCTAGACCTCTCTCCAGTGGGATCTTGCTCCAATGATGATCGAAAACCACTAATTGACAGAGAAGGAAGGAGAGGGGATGGCGGTCGTGCTCCCACCGATTGTCGGCCCAAATTGAGAAAGGGAGCACCGGTTCTGGCACCCCCCCCACCCTTTTGCCCCCACACCCAATGTTTCCATCGTTGCTAGCCTCCCTGGCCACTAGTGATGGATGGCGGATTATGGCCGACTACCAACCATGATGGCCGACTACCGACCATGATGGCCAGGCTTTGGACGATGGCTGCCAGCCGATTTTGGTGGCGAAAGAGGTGCTAGTTTGGCCCTCTTTCTTGCCGTCTAATTGGGAGAAGAAAATCTTATCACCCCCCCCCAACGGGTTTTGGGTTTTGAACCGAAATCCGAACCCATTAATAATTTTAAGTTATATGGTACTTTTGCATTTTAGTCCCTGCAAATATAAAAATTTGATTTCAATCCCAAAAAATAACATTTTAGTCTTATGATGTATAAATTTTTTATTTTACTATTTAGCCCCTACCGAAGGTTATTATTTTATAATAGTCCTTCAAAATTTTAGTTTACTTCCTGAAAAGATTTATTTTTGATAATAGTCCTAAAAAAATAATAATTGATATTTTTTGACATAATATATCATTTTCTAAGATATTTTCTGAGACACAATATATCATTTGAGCTGTACAAATATGTTACTGTAGTTTTGGAATATGATATTATGCTGTGTTATGATCAGTAAGATATATGTTGTTAAGTATCCCATACTGAACTTGATCATTTTGGATATTTAATTTTTTGTATGGATAATTTTATGAATTGGTATGAATATTTATCATTAAAGTAGTTTATTTATGTTAGTTCATAGAATTTTTTATCATGAGAAGGATATTTTCTAGTTATGGCATACAATTATCTGCCCAAAGGGGGTTATTATGTGTTTTAACTAAGAATTATATTGACCATTATGTCACGAGGGTGCTCTGGCTTTCGAGGACTATCTATCCAAAGGAGATAGGCTTCTGAATACTAGGATATTTCTTCTTATGGCCTCATGTAAAAAGATCTTATATATATCGCATGTTCTACTTAAAGGAGAATATGTGATATAGTATTTGGGTTCTTATTTATAGTTTATGTAATTAAAAAATTATATTTTTTGCATATATGCTCATTAACTAATATTTTTCATTCTTACTGTTTGATTGTACAGTCTCATTTGATGTTAACAATAACAATATCATCGTTGAAGTTTTGATTGAGTCAAATTATTGAAGAAAAAATCCTATTTCCTAGCACAGAATCGTTCAGATCTGAAGAAATATTTTAAATTTTTTTCTTCTAAGATTATAATCAGATCTGAGATATTTCAGATCTGATTCTTTAAGATATGATATTAAGATTAAAATTAAAATTAAATCTAATTAATTTTATACCTTGTATTTTGGGTAATCAGATTATCCTGTGATGATCCTGATCTGTCCTGAGATTTTGGAAGGAGCCATGCATGTGCCTGACCTCTATTGGTATCCACTCGAGCAGGATCTGGACGTCTTCTCCTCATGAATCTTTTTTCCAAATATCAAATCTAAATCTAATCTAGAAGTCCTTCAAAAAAATTTCTAAAAGCAGCATGTCCGTCTCACGAACACCATCGCGTAGATGCTGAACTCTTCACAAATTTGATTGGATTTTTTTCTTAGATTTATTTCTAACCTTTGGCACTTAGAAGAAAGGGAGAGAGAGGATCAAAGAGTGCATGGAAGATGGAAGGGGTGACAGCCTTTGGATATGAAAAATAATTTCTTTCGTGAAGAGCCTTGGCACAAGGGTTCTTATATAAAAGCATAGCATTAAGTTAGAGTCCCTCATTGATCAAAATCCTCATTTATTTGACCATTAAGACTCATGAACCTGATCTCCACAAAAAACCTCAGATCCCATCTAATTTAGACCTCAAAAATCAATCTAGAAGGTGGCAGCATGAGTAGATAAGGAAGAGTCCATTGCGCCTAGGACTCTTCCTTCAAGAGTTTGATCTAAATCAAACTCTATCATAACTCAGTCTAGGCACCTCCAAAAATCATTAAATTTGGTACACCTAATGTATGACTCGTGCCCTATCAAATATCCAAAAATTAGATCAAAAAAAATTTCAGAGAATTTTTTAGAAGCCTCTGATTAGGTGACCCTCAATTCTCTCAATTAGGTCAACTTTTGACCCTAGTCCAATTTGACTATGAATGAATTTAATTTCTATAATTAATCTAATCTGGACTTATTCCAGTCAGATGAAAATAAATTTATTCAAAATACAAGAATGAGTTAAATCAAATTTGACTTAGTTGTGATGAATCAGAAAGATTATAGAAGAAAAAAGTCAGGCTCAATCGTGTACTAGCACGATTACCTTGAACTTGATTGGATCTAATCCAAATCAATCAAACCGGATTAGCTCAATTAATGACATCCAAACCTAAATCTTTATTTGTGTGACTCAGTTAGATTTAATTCTGTATGGTAATGAGATATGTCACGATCTCCATCATCGACATTATCGAAATATCTTTCGATGGACCAGAACTTTTCTGATTCATATAATTAGAATGATTGATCATCAAAATCATTCTAATTGCTTCCAAAATCCGTCAATGACACTATTGAGGATAAACCCCACTCCTATCGAAGTTCAGTTCGATGCTCAGCCTAATGCAACCAGTAGCCATGGAAGAGCTTCAGCGGATAAATCTTAACCGAATTTCTTCAGCCGACCGAACTCCTCAGCGGCCGAGCTCCTTCGAACTCCTCAGCAGCCGAGCTTCTTTGGACTCTCAGTAGTCGGACCTTAGCCGAACTCCTTCAATCGGTCGAACTTTTTAGCAGCAGAGCTTCAGTCGGACTTTCATGAGAGCCGAAGTTCCTCTGCGGGAGCCAAACTCCCTCTAAGCTTTCCCTTCGGTCGGACTTCTTTAGGAACCGGACTCCTCCCAGACATCTCCTTCGATCGATCGAGCTCCTTCCAAACTCCCCAGCGACCGATCCTTAGCCGCACTCCTCCAGCCAGAGGAGCCATCAGTTCGTGGCTCATTTCATCAGCAGCCGACGTCCGCGCTGAAGTTCAAATTTTTTGATGAATGTCAAGCAGAAGTAGGAGGAATCCATCCGGGCTTACATCATCCAATTTAACGCCGTGGCATTGGAGGTCTGGGATCTGAACCAATCCATTGCAATGGCCGTGCTCAAGGGTGGCCTTTGGAAGAATGACTTGCTATTCTCCTTGGAGAAGAAATATCTCAGAAACTTCGCCGATCTGCTGGCTCGGACCGAAGGTTATGCCCGGGCTGAAGAGGCCTTTAGGGCCAAGGATGGTGAAGGGAAGCCAAGTGAAGCTTGGCCGCATTTCTAGACTCCCCTTCGGGCTCAGGAGCGTGAAAGCCCTGACAAAGATTTCACAGGTTCTCCCGCAGAAGGTTTCACAGGAGGGCAGAATGAAGTTCGACGTAAGCGAGGCCACCGAACTTTTTCTCGAGCTCGTCATCAAGGAAGCCCCGACAAAGGGGCATGAAGTTTTTTCGTAAGTTTCACAAGGGGATGGAATGAAGTTTGACCATGCTTACGACCTCCCCAGCACAAGCAAGGCCCGAACTCCTCGAACTCGTCATCAAAAAAGCTCCGATAGAAGGGCGTGAAAAAGTTCTCCTCCTAAAAGATTCTACGACTATGCCCCTCGCAACGCTCTTCGAACTCAAATTCTCATGAAAGTTAAGAACCAGCCACCAAGACTAGAAGGATTACGATCTCTTCCAAACAAGCATGATCGAAGAAAGTACTACCTCTACCATCGCGACCACGGCCACGATATTGAGGAATGCATTCAGCTCCAAGACGAAATCGAGAAGCTCGTCAGAAAGGGACGGCTAGGTAAATTCCTTCGACGCCAGTCGGAAGTAGGAGAAGATCGGCCAAGGGTGCTGCCGTAGCCAGAAATGATAAGGACGTCGGCCGCCTCACGGCGTTATCAACGTTATCCCTGGGAGGAGCTTGGTACTTCGATGATTTATCATCTTCCAATGTCAAAGCCAAGAGAAGCTTGCTCCAAATTGAGAAGGCCAGCATGAGATAGAGGAGATCGTCCGGCCCGGGACTTACTATCTAAGGAAACCCGGAGGAACAACACCCCCACGACCTTGAAACGGGGATGTGCTGCCAGTAACTTTCCCTCGGTAAAATTCTTTTCTTTCAATAATATTATTTCTGGATGCAAAAACTATGTGATGATAGAGAAGAAGCAGTCAATAGTTGCCATGTTAGGAACATGAGGAGAACCTCATCCTAACGCGAGCAGGTCAAAGACCTTTAACCTCAGCCGCAGAAGATAAGATCTCCTCCGAGGATCCGGGCCAACCTCGACTGCAAGAGATAAGATCTTCCTCGAGGCAAACTCGACTGTAGGAGATAAGATCTCCTCCAAGCGCCCGCATCAACCTCAACCGCAGGAGATAAGATCTCCCCGAGGCAACCTCGATCATAGGAGATAAGATCTCCTCTCGAGCGTCCACATCAACCTCGACCGTAGAAGATAAGATCTCTCCCGAGGCAACCTCGACCGTAGGAGATTAAGATCTTCTTCGAGGGTCCGAGCCAACCTCGACTGCAGAGATAAGATCTCCTCCAAAGCAAACTCGACCACAAGAGATAAGATCTTTTCCGAGCGTCCACATCAACCTCGACCATAGGAGATAAGATCTCCCCGAGTTCAACTCCGATCGCAGGAGATAAGATCTCCCCCGACGGTCCGAGCCAACCTCGACTGCAAGAGATAAGATCTCCTCCGAGGTAAATTTCGGCCGCATTGAGATAAGATCTCCCTCGAGCATCCGCATCAACCTCGACCGTAGGAGATAAGATCTCCTCCAAGGCAATCTCGACCGTAGGAGATGAAGATCTTTCCCGAGAATCTGGACCAACCTCGACTGTAGGAGATAAGATCTCCCCTGAGGCAAACTCGACCGTAGGGATAAGATCTTCTCCGAGTGCTCGTATCAACCTCGGCTGCAGGAGATAAGATCTCTTTCGAGGCAACCTCGATCGTAGGAGATAAGATCTCCCTCGAGGGTTCGGGCCAACCTCGACTATAGAAAATAAGATCTCCCTCGAGGCGATCTCCCCCGAGGCAACCTCGACCGCAGGAGATAAGATCTCTCCTGAGGGTTTGAGCCAACCTCGACTGCAGGAAATAAGATCTCCCCTGAGGCAAAACTTGGCTGTAGGAGATAAGATCTCTCCTGAGTGCTCGCATCAACCTCGACCGCAGGAGATAGATCTTCTTCGAGGTAAACCTCGACTGCAGGAGATAAGATCTCCTCCGAGGGTCTGGGCCAACTTCGACTGCAGGAGATAAGATCTCCTCCGAGGCAAACTCTATCGTAGGAGATAAGATCTCCTCGAGCGTCCACATCAACCTCGGCTGCAGGAGATAAGATCTTCCCCGAGGCAACCTCGACCGTAGGAGATGAGATCTCCCCCGAGGGTCTGGGCCAACCTCGGTTGCAGGAGATAAGATCTTTTTCCGAGGCAAACTCGACCGTAGGAGATAAGATCTCTTTCGAGCACCCGCATCAACCTCGACTGCAAGAGATAAGATCTCCTCCAAGGCAACCTCGACCGCAGGAGATAAGATCTTCCCCGAGGCAAACTGGGCTATAGGAGATAAGATCTCCCTCGAAGCAAACTTGGCTGCTAAAGATAAGATCTCTCCCGAGCGACCGCGACGACCTCGATCAGAGATAAGATCTTTTTCGAGCGATCAAGCCAACCTCGATCGAAGATAAGATCTCTTTCGATCGATCGAGCGACTGTGCCAACCTTGGTTAGAGATAAGATCTCTTTCGAGCAACCACGACGACCTCGGCCAGAGATAAGATCTCTTTCGAGCAATCGAGCCAACATCGGCCAGAGATAAGATCTCTTTCGATCGACCGAGCAATCGAGCCAATCTTGGCCAGGGATAAGATCTCTTTCGAGCGACCGCGACAACCTCGGCCAGAGATCGGATCTCTTCCGAGCGTCCGTATTGACCTCGACTGTAGGAGAGAAGATCTCCTTTGAGTCAACCTCGGTTGCTGGAGACAATGTCGCCCCCGATGAGCTCAACCTCCAATCTCGACCATAGGAGACGAGACCTACTTCAACCTCGATTGGAGATGAGATCTCCTCCGGGCTTCAACATCAACATCAACTTTAGCTAGAGATGAGATCTCCCCTGAGCTTTGATCTGAACCAGCACGGAGCCTAGAAGAAGACTTCGACAGTTGCCTTTTCTGCACTCCCTTCGAGTTTCGAACTCAGGAGTGGGGGTGACTATTATTGGGGATAAACTCCGCTCCTGTCGAAGTCCAGTTCGATGCTCAACCTAATGCAATCGGTAGCCATGGGAAGAGCTTCAGCAGATGGATCTTAGCCGAACCCCTTCAGCCGATCGAACTCCTCAGCGGCCGACCTCCTTTGGACTCCTAGCAGTCGAGCTCCTTCGAACCCCCTCAGCCGGCCGAACTCCTCAGCGGTCGAGCTCCTTCGGACTCTCAGCAGTTGGGCCTTAACCGAATTTCTTCAATCGGCCAAATTCTTCAGCAGCAGAGCTTCAGTCGGACTCCCATAAGAGCCGAAGTCTCTCTGTGGGAGCCAAACTCCCTCCAAGCTTTTCCTTCGATCGAACTTTTTCTGGAGCTGAACCCCTCCCAGACATTTTTTTCAACCAACTGAGCTTCTTCCAAACTCCCCAACGATCGAGCCTTAGCCGTACTCCTCTAGCTAGACCCCTACGAGAGTCGAATTTCTTTCGAGCTTTCTCTTCAGGAGTCCGAATTTCTTTAGAATCGATATATGCCAAAGTCAACCAACCCTGCTTTCTCAGAGCCATGGCTATTAAAGCTGGATGAACGGTCACCATCAGTCTACCACAGATGATGCTACAGACAGCTCCATCAGACCTCGAGCAGCCCATCACTATCAGACGGTATGGCTATCACTATCGGCCTGACGATACCATCCTCTCTGCATCAAACTCGGTGCAATCTCGAGTGGCCCACCATCAGACAGCTACAACTATTACCATCAAGCTCCGTCTATAAAAAGGACCCTCCAGATACGCTAACTCTAGGCTCTAAGCTCTCCTCTCCTTCTCTAAGCTCTGCGGAATACATTTCTGAGCACTCCATTTCTGTTGGCCAGAGCTGACTTGATCATCGGAGGATCCTATCGGAGATACCCCCCACCGACTCTAGACGGAACTTTATTTTACAGATCTCTGACGGCGACCTCATCCACCTCCGCTCTAGTTGAATCCGACGATGATCAGTTTCTGCATCAACAGACACCTAGCAGTATATAGTGATAATCCATCAGAACTGAAAATGAATCTCTCAGTGTAGTTATTTGTGTGATTGGATTCTTTTATCTTGAGCTCCGATAGGATTAGGGTTAAGGTGAACTCATCAAACCCAATGTCTGTCATATGAATTAATCATTCGATTCGAGTCCAATATGAAAATCCTAATAGAAACTCTTTCTATCATCTTCACTTTGCCATGGCCATGGGCTTAAGGACTCAATCTCATGATTATCATAGGACTACTCCTCATCTATCGAGGTAGATAGATCCCCTATTAGTGCAATCCAATTCCTACAATGAACATGCTATAGCCAATATACACCTCAGGATTCTAAATGGCTAGGAGATCGAGTTATGATATAGTCAAACTATAACATCCTCAAGGTAAACTATCGATGCATCTCAGATCAAAGAACCAAATACACCACTACAGTATCGAGTCAGTTATCGACGAGAAGGTAGACTTCCTTATAACTGCTCGAGGTGGTTACGCTCAGTGCCCTCATTCTTTAATGAATATCTGTACTCGCATTCTGGTGTCTCCACATCATAGATTCAAGACACATCTATCCTAAGAAAGCGATTGTACACCAATCTTCCAGATCGATCACCATCCTCTTGATGATCCTACGGTCGGGAGCTATTTATGAGTTAGTTATGAAAATTCATGTCTCAAATTTTCAACTCTTAAAAATATGAATTTTCGTTATCATTAACTCAAAGAATATATCACAGATACTTTAAATACATAATGTGATAGAAAATAATCTTTTTATTAATTTATAATCAAAATTATAAAATTATTCTTAGAAGTATATTATAAGTGTTTAGCCAACTAGCTTCTAGGGCACATATCTAACAAACTCTCACTTGACCTAAAGCTAATTAGCTACAAATCTAAGTTTCATCTTCTCAAGGTGGGCTTCGATCTTTTGCTGGCTCAATGGCTTTGTCAACGGATCAGCCGCATTATCTATAGTGTCGACTTTCTTGACCTCGACGTATCTCTTCTTGAGGTAATCGCGGATAAGGTAGTATCGCTGCTCGATGTGCTTAAATTTTTTGTGAGACCTTGGCTCCTTAACTAGGACTATAGTACCATTATTATCGCAGTACAGAGGGGTGACATTTGATGGCATCACTTTGATCTCTACGGTGAACTTCTTATACTAGAATATCTTTTTTGCAGCTTTCGATGCAGCGATATACTCTGCTTTTATGGTGAAATCTGTTATCATAGTCTGCTTGAAACTCTTCCAGCTGACAGCACCATCATTGCACACAAACAGACTTTTAGATGTCGACTTTTGATCATCTATATTGGACATAAAATTTGAGTTTGTATATCCTTGGATCTGAAATTCTTAATTATCAAAGACTAGAAACATATCTTTAGTCCTTCTCAAGTACTTAAGAATACATTTCACAGAAGTTCAATGCTCTTCGCTTGGATTCGACTGATATCTGCTCGTGACACTCACAGCATGAACAATATCAGATCATGTATATAGCATGGCGTACATGAGGCTCTCTATTGCTGAAGCATAAAGAATCTTACTCATGCATTCAATCTCCTAAGGTGTGTTGGGATACATCTTCTTGAAGAGATGAATGCCATGTTTGAAGGGCACTAAACCCCTCTTAGAGTTTTTCATGCTAAATCTTTTTAGCACCTCCTCTATGTACATCTTCTGTGAGTGACCCAGCATCCTATTTGGTCTATCCCTATAGACCTTAATTTTCAGAATAAAAGATACTTCTCCTAGATCTTTCATAGAGAACTCTTTTAACAACCACATTTTGACCATAGTCAACATGAAAATATCATTCTCCATTAGGAGGATGTCATCCACATATAGTATAAGGAAGATAATAGCGCTCCCACTAATCTTTTTGAAAATATAGAGCTCCTCCTCGTTCTTGATGAATCTAAATGATTTGATCACATCATTGAAACGAGCATTCCAACTCCGAAATGTTTGCTTAAGTCCATATATAGATCTTTGCAGCTTGCATACATTATGATCATTATCACTGAATGTAAAATCTAGCGGTTGTTCCATATAGATATCTTCCTCAAGATATCCATTTAAGAATATTATTTTTACATCCATCTGCTATATTTCATAATCGAAATAGATTGCAATAGCAAACAATGTGCGGATGGATTTGAGCATGGCTATTGATGAAAAAATATTCTAATAGTCAATGCCTTCGCGCTGACTATACCCTTTCGCTATGAGCCTTATTTTGAATGTCTCTACATTTCCATCGGCACCTATCTTTCTCTTGAAGATTCATTTATATACAATAAGTACTATACCTTCAGATGAATATACCAAGGTCCAGACTTGATTCGAGCACATTGAGTCAATCTCTGACTTCATTGCCTCTAACTATTTTTCAAAGTCGACATCTAATATCGTCTCATCATAGGTTTTCTCTACATCCTCTAAAATAGTACCTAAATACCTTTCAGGAGGACGAAAAATTCTTTCTGATCTATAGATGGACGAGATAGTGATTGGACTAGCTCAATCTGATTAGGTTCCATAGGTTCCTTGGCTCGTGGCTCTTGGAAGACTTTCTCCTCGAGTCTAATCTGTCTTTCGATGCCACCATCTTGCATAAACTATTTTTCAAGAAAGATGGTGTGTCGACTCATAATCATATTGTGATCTTCCAAAAGATAGAAAAAATATCCTAATGACTCTTTAGGATATCCAATAAATTGAGTTCTAAAGGATCTAGACTCTAATTTATCCGTCTGTTGTCTCTTGACATGGGCTGAATAATCCCAAATTCTGAGATGACTCAGATTTGATTTTTTACCATGCCATATCTCATACGGTATGGTAGGAATAATTTTAGAAAAAAATTTTATTCAGTAAATATATTGCAGTCATCAGACTATGTTTCCAAAGAAACTCAGAAAGATTTGTGAAACTCATCATGGATCGGATCATATCTAATAGAGTCAAATTTTTTTGTTCTGAAATTTCGTTGAGTTAAGATGTTTCAGGTGAAGTCCATTAAGAGACTATGCCATTATCCTTAAGATAGTTTAGAAATTTTCAACTAAAATATTCGCCTTCTCGATCTGATCGAAGAACCTTAATAAATTTTTTTATTTATTTTCTACTTGGAGTCTGAATTTCTTAAACTTTTTAAAAGATTCAGACTTATATCGCATCAAATACACATACCCATACCGAGATAAATCATCGATAAAGATGATAAAGTAGACATAATTATCCCTGACCGACATATCAAATGGGTCGCATACATTAGTATGTACTAGGACAAGTAGGTCTGTGATCCTTTCTCCATGTCCTACAAAAAGAAGCTTGGTCATTTTGCCATGAAGGCATGATTCATAAATCGGATATGACTCGAAAGTCAATGGATTCAATAGTCTAAATTTTTTCAATTGATTAACCCTATCTTTGACTATATGACCTAACCTAAGGTACCAAAGATACCTATCATTTAGACTATTTCTAGATCGTTATGATCCTATGGCATTCATGTTTTACTCTATATTAAAAATAAAAATATCAATATATAACTGATAGAGATCATTTATAAAGAAACTACTTACAATTTTATTTTTTTCATAAAGAATATTATAATGGTCCTTAAGAAAGTAAATTACATAGCATTTCTGTGCTAAACATGAAACAAAAATTAAATTTTTGCTTGTTGCAGGCACGTAAAAACAATCTCTAAGAACTAAATCTAATCCAGATGATAATCATAGAGGATAGATTTTCACGACCATAATAGCAACTCTTGCTCCATTTTCGATGCATAGGATCATCTCACCATCCCTCAGCCTCTTACTATCCTCAAGATTCTGCATAAAAGTGCATAAGTGAGTACTAGAACCAAAGTCAAGCATCCAACTAGATGCAAAAAAAATTATAAGGTTAGATTCTATAACGAGCATACCTCCAGAAGGACCTGTCTCCTTCTTGTTCTTCAGGCTGGTTAGGTAAAGAGGACAGTTGTGCTTTCAATGACCGTCAGTGTTGCAATAAAAATATTTTTTTTATCAGCAGCCTTCTTCTTTGGCCTGTCTTCTTCTTCTTCCCACCATCCATCTTATGCTTCTTCACGGATTTTTTCTTCTTTTCAAAAGATTTTCTCTTGAAAAAAGTTCACTCCACAGTAAGTATTGAGCCTTTAAAACCTTTCATTGAAAACTCAGCAGTAACCAGCATATTCATGAGCTCAACCAAGGTATTCTAAAGTTTATGCATATGATAGTTCATGATGAACTGTCCATACACATCAGTCAAGGACTGCAGAATTATATCAATCTATAGATCCTGATCTAACTTGACACCAAGCTTCTCAAGCTCGTCTAAGTTCTTGATCATCATCAGGCAATAATCTTAGACTGACTGTCCATTGCACATCTGAGTCTTAAACAGTCTCTTAGTGGCTTGATATTTGACTATGCAACTCTGTTCACCAAATAACTCTTGCAGGTGAGCCAACATTTGGTGGCTAATCTTAATGTCTTCATATTGGCGCTGGAGCTCATCAGACATCGAGCCCAATATGTAATACCTGGCTTTGTTATCTTCATCCATCCACTTCTCTAGAGATGCTCTCTGATCAGCGGATGGACGGGTTGGTAAGATGGAAGGATTCTATAATAACACATGAGTCAACTTTTTGGAATTCAAAATAATTTTGAAGTTCTAGAGTCAATCCTTATAGTTGAATTCGGTCAGTCTATGGGTATCCAGGATACGAATTAGTGGATTAGACGTAGACATCTTCTTGTAGAGAGTCAAAGTTTCTAGTTAGATTTTATAATTAGACTTAATTAATTTATTTAGAATTTTATTTTTAAATAAATCAGGCTTTCACTATTTACTCAGATCCCTATATTTTCTTGGTAGAGATACGAAAATCTTCGTAATTATTAATTTCTAGTGGATGGTGCGATCGTATCGACTGGCTCACCACCTCATCTAACAGTTATTGATGATGGGTCAATCAATGAGTGAACAACTCTTATCCAATAATTTTCTAATCATGGTGCATCCAAACCTGATCTCTAATTTATGAAGCTCACCATATCTAAAATATTGCTCTACTCCTTAGTTAAGTCAAACCCACCATTTACATGAATTGGATTTCTGATTGGGTTCCTCACCATATCTAAAATATTGAGCCTAACCCATCCTTCAATCCATAGCATTCAATGCCTAATAGACATGATTGCATCTTTTCAGTGCAACTAAACCACTGTATCAAGTCGAGAACAATCAATCCCGAAAAGAACCCCTACATCTACAATGGTGAAAGACCTTAGACTTAATATTTTTTTAAAAAAATTTAATTTAGATCTTTTTAAACTTGACTTGACTTAGTCATAACAATTATGACTAACCTAGTGGCATGGGTTGGCTCGAATTATTAACCACCTCAAATCAAAACTGGGTCGACACAAATGGCCAAGTAAGTGAGACTGATGAAAGGGATATGCCATTAATCTGATAAGAACACATTCAGATCGAGTAGCTTTCAATTAAAAATCAGTCGATCATATCTGTCAGATTTACCTTAGACACAAAATTATCGAATCAAAATTAATTGGGTTAGCCTACAATCCAGACTCAAACCACAGAGTCAAATTAGGTCTTGACTTGATCGGATCACATCTCAATGTGATTCGATCTTGATCCAGACTTAATCCTATTAGGTTGATCAAATCTAAGCTTTTTTTAAACCTATCTAACCAACTCTTGATTCGATTTGATCAACCGCTAGACCTAATTGAACTATCCAAGTTCGAATCTAATTTTATGAATATATTTTATATCTAAAAATTTATAATTTTTAGATCTAATCAATTTCATAGTCTTAATTTTTAATTAAGTTTTAGATTAATAAATAAAACATGTAATAAAATCCTAAGGTTTCAGGATCTAGAGTTTTACAGAAAAATAAGTTTTAATTTTTTATTAAGAACGAACGCGCAGCACCCCTACACATCATAAGAACACTCCATCGAATAAAAGAAGAGGGCCTTTAAATCCTACTTTGTTCTTATAACCGGACGGTCAAGAAAAATATCTTAATCAAAAATATAATTTCTATTATAAAACTAGATAGATTTAAATCACATATCGTATATACAATTAATGATCTAATTTATACATATTTTGGATATATCTCATGTATCATAAGTCAATCAATCATGCATACTTCAGATCTAAAATATTATATATTAAATATAAAAAATAAAATTTAAATTTGATCACATCAAATAAAATTATTCTAGATATTTTATAGAACTATTCTATAACTAGTCTAAGTATGCATCTTTCATATCTTATATGAATAAATAAAAAATTTAAAAAAAATTATTTTCTATTTTTAGATTGAATTATAATAATTATAACATAAAAAAATAAAAATTAAATAAATCTAAAATTATATTTAATTAAATTAAATATATGATCATACAAAACTACACATTGAACTATTCTATACCTAGTCTAGTCATGCATCTCATATATTTTAGATTTAAATAATTTAATTTTAATTTTTTAATTTTAGATCTAATCATATTTGATGTGATATCTAAAATTTTTTAATATTAGATCATAAATAAAAAATAAATCAGATCTTAGCTCTAATACCATTTGGAGAAAAATCCTATTTTTTGGCATAGGATTGTTCAAATCTGATTGGATCTGAAAAAATATTTCAAAAATTTTTCTTCTAAGATCATAATCAGATCTGAGACATCTCAGATCAGATCCTTTAAGATCTAATATTAAGATTAAAAATAAAATTAAATATAATTAATTTTATATCTTATATTTTGGATAATCAGATTATCCTATGATGATCCTGATTTATCCTGAGATTCTAGAATGAGCCACGCACACGTCTGACCTCTACCGATATCCACTCAAATAAGATCTGAACATCTTTTTTTCATAATTTTTTTTTAAATATTAAATCTAAATTTGATCTGAAAGTTCTTCAAAAAAATTTCTGAAAGCAGCATGTCCATCTCACGAACACCATCGCATAGATGCTGAACTCTTCACAAATTTGGTTGGATCTTCTTCTTAGATTTATTTTCAACCTTTGGTACTTAGAAGAAGGAGAGAGAGGATCAGAGAGGGCATGGAAGATGGAAGGGGCGACAGTCTTTGGATATTATTGGTGCAGAATCTGATTGACGCTGGATCGAACTAGAGTTCTAGAAGAAGAGATCACCGTCGATGATCTATAAAATAAAGTTCCATCCGAAGTCGATAGTGGTGGCTCCAGCAAGACCCTCCGATGATCAAGTCAGCTCTTCTGACCAACAAAAATGGAGTGCTCAAATAAGAATTCAGCAAAATTTTGAAAAAAAAGAAGAGAGCCTAGAGAAAATATATCTGGAGGGTTCCTGTTATAGATGGAGCCTAGAGTAAACTGATAGTGACAGTCATAGCTGTCTAATAGCTGACGACTTAGGACCGCATGAAGAGCATCGTCTGATAAGTGATAAAAATATACTAATAAAAGTATTAAATTATAAAATAAATTAATCTATTTTTTTAAAAATTAATACTTTTATTAATCTTATGTAGGAAAAAAGGCCATCAATGTGAAGATCTTATTTTTTTGGTTCAGATGAAATAAATTTCAAGCAAAATAGACTTCAAATGAGCCCAGAATTGAATTTCAAAAAAAAAAAAAAAACTGGTTCAGTTCAAATTGGTTCAAAAAATCGGCTCAGCGGTTTGGCTTGGTTCAATTGCAATAGCAGATCGACCCATCGATGCAACGCTGACGTCAAGATGATGTCAGCATTTTTTACGGCGCACGATGGATCATTTGAAGGGTATTTCAAAAATTTCACAGCAAAAAGCGCGCTCTGATTGGCTAAAGAACGCGGCGGTCCATGCAACACCGGGCTCGCGCATGGCCTATGGAGGGCAATTTGAAAATTTTGTTTGATCCAACGGGCGGCATTCACTGAAACTTGATCGGACGGTCGAAATGAAGGCACTGATGGACGGCATCCACAGCTCCCGATCGAGATCCAATGATTGAGATTCATCCTGACGGTAAACTAAAGATCAAAAGGCCTCTTTCTACACGATCGGACGACCCAGATTTAATCTAACGATTGATCCAATGGCTGGCATGAAATCCGACTTGATCTGAATTATTTTAAGAGATTTTTAAGTAATTTTTGGACCGTTTGATCAATATCTAACGGGCAGAATTATCCAGATCTTAATTTGAGTTATTTTGGGAGTCTTAAACCTAATTTTTGATGGATTTTAGGAAGAAAAAATCAAACTCTTTATCTATAAAAACCTATTGTTGCCATAAAAAAAAAAATAAAAGAGAGAGACAGAGAGAAAGAGAGAGAAAGAAGTTAGAAAAAGAAAAATAAAAAGAAAAAGAGAGGAGAGAGGTAGAAAGAGAAGAGTGATTTATGAGAAATAAAAAAAAGATTTTTGATTTTTTTTTGACAATCAAGACATCGATCAAGGAGCATCTTCTTCGCCAAGTTCTCCACATCAAGAGCAACGGATAATTAATTTCAGCAATCAAACAGTCTAATTTTTCTATGCTTTTTATTTTATTTGCTGTTTTTAAATTTGTTATCATGAACTAAATTTTATTTTACTAAGGCTAAGGTGTAGCCACTCTTTTGATGCAATATTCAGTGTGATTATTTTTAAATTTTATTCATGAGAAGTATATAAATCTAATCTTAATGCTTTTAGATTACTGACCATCTTCTAATTGATCTGATGAACATAGATGTTACGGACCAAGTGCATCTATGTTATTGCATCTTGATTATATACCTTGTATTATGAATCAAATTAAAATTTATATGCATGCAGAAATTTTAGTGCGCTTTGAACGCAGCGTATTTTAATTAGAGGGTTTCACAATACTTAATGCATTAATATTTATTTAAATTATACTTGGACCAAAGGATAATTAATAAATATTGATAGTTTTGCTATGCCTGGATCAAAGGATAGTGAATAAATTAGGAGACTCCACCGTCACATGAAATAAAATTAATCTAAAAATCTAAATATTGTATTGACTGAGTTGGTGAATCGATTACCTTAGTAATCCATTGCTCTTGAGTTTAAAATCCTAATAATTTACACTCTCTCTATTTTCTTAAAAAAAATTTAATTATTTTTTATTTTATTCTTTAATTTCTAATTCTCATAAATCGATCTTCTAAATAAAGCATAGGAAAGAGCTTTTCAGTACTTATTTTTCAATCCTCTAGGGATGATACTCTACTCATTTACTTTATTACTTGATCGACTGGTGCACTTGCCATAGCTATAAATTAGCACGCATCAGTTTTTAATATCGTTGCCAGAGATTGTGTCTAAAATAATATTAAAATTTTGATCCTAGCTTTACTTTAGAAATTTATTTTTAATTTTTATTATTTAAAAAAAAATTTTAGTGCATGACACGTACTGGACATAGTAATTTACTACCTTTAGTTTCAGAAATTGAAAGGACCATTAGAAGACTACAATAAGAAAGAAATATGGCAACTGAAAATCCTAACGACATCAATCTAGGATTGGATATGACGACTGAAGGACAGCATGAAGCTATTCAACCAGCACATTGTCCATTACCGTCTATAGCAGACTAATAGTGACAGTCATAGCCATCCGATAGTTGGTCGCTCAAAATCATGTGAGAGGGGCACCATCTGCAGCAGACTGATAGTGATAGCCATAGCTATCTGATACTGAGCCGCTCGGAGCCACATGGAGGGATGAAAAGCTTTGACGTATGTCAATTTCAAAGAAATTTAGACTTCTAAATGAAATACGGCTAGAGAAGATCATCCAAGAGGAATGCTACTTGAAATCTGAAAGTAAGCTACTGAAAAAATCTGAATGAAGTTCAACTGATAGAGAAGTTCAGAAGGAGTTCGATTAGTGGAGAAGTTTGGCTAAAAGAGTAGTTCGAAAGGAGTTGGGCTCCTGAAGGAATTTGATTGAAGAAAAAATTTGAAGAAAGTTTGCCTCTTGGAGAAATTCGATTGAAGAAGAAGTCCAGAAGAAGTTTGGCTCCTAAAGAAATTCGATTGAAGGAGAAGTCTGAAAAGAGTTAAGCTCCTGAAGGAATTCGACTGAAGAAGAAGTTCGAAGAGAGTTGGACTCCTAGAGAAATTCGATTGAGAGAAGTTTGGAGAAAGTTTAGCTCCTAGAAGAATTCGATTGAAGGAGAAGTCCAAAAGGAGTTGGGCTCCATGAGAAATCTGACTGAAGAAAAAGTCCAAAAAGAGTTCGACTCTTGGAGGAATTCGATTGAAGGAGAAGTCCAAAAGGAGTTGGGCTCCTAAAAAAATCTCACTGAAGAAAAAGTTTTGAAAGAAGTTCGGCTCTTGGAGGAATCTGATAAAAGGAGAAGTCCTGAAAGGAGTTCGGCTCCTGGAGGAATCTGATTGAAGGAGAAGTCTGGAAGGAGTTGGGCTCCTAGAGGAATTCGATTGAAGAAGAAGTCCGAAGAAAGTTTGGCTCCTGGAGGAATTCATCTGAAGAAGAAGTTCGAAGGGAGTTTGGCTCCTGAAGGAATCCGACTGAAGTAGAAGTCCAGAGAGAGTTCGGCTCCTGGAGGAATCTGACTGAGAAAAAAGATCGGAGAAAGTTGGGCTCCTAGAGAAATTTGACTAAAAAAGAAGTCCGAAAGAAGTCTGACTGATAGAGAAGTTCGATCGAAGGAGAAGTCTGGAAGAAGTTTGACCGTTGGAGGAGTTCGGCTACTTGAAGAAGTTTGGCTGAAGTTCGAGAGCTGAAGGGAGTCCGGGGGGGTTTGACCGTTGGAGGAGTTTGGCTGCTAAAAAAGTTCGGCCAGGATTCGACTGTTGGAGAAAGAATTTTCAATCGAAGCACTTCCATGATTACCAGTCACATTAGGCTAAGCATCAGATTGAACTTCGGTAGGAGCGGGGTTTATCTCCAACAGTAGGTAAAGAACTTTGACATATATCAATTTCAAAAAAGTTTGAACTCCTAAAGAGAATATAGCTAGAGGAGATCATCTGAAAGGAATACTACTTAAAATCTGAAAGTAATTCATTGGAGGAATGTAGATGAAGTTTGACTGAAGGAGAAGTCTACAAGGAGTTTGGCTCATGTATGAATCCGACTGAAGGAGAGGTCCGAAAGAAGTTCGACCGCTAGAGAAATCCGACTGAAGGAGAGGTCCGAAAGGAGTTCAGCCCTGTAGAAATCTGACTGAAGGAGGGGTCCGAAAGGAGTTTGCTCTTGGAGGAATCCGACTAAATGAGAGGTCTGAAAGGAGTTTGGCTTCTAAAAAAATCTATCTGAAGGAGAGGTCCGAAAAAAGTTTGGCTTCTAGAAGAATCCGTCTGAAGAAGAAGTTCGAAAGAGGTTCGGCTCCTAAAGAAATTCGACTGAAGAAGAAATCCGAAAGAAGTTTGGCTCCTATAGGAATTCGACTGAAGGAGGAGTTCGGAAGGAGTTTGGCTCCTATAGAAATTCGACTGAAGAAATTCGGAAGGAGTTCGACTCCTGAAGGAATCCATCTGAAGGAGAGGTCTGGAAGGAGTTCGACTCCTAGAGGAATTCGACTAAAAGAGAAGTTTGGAAGAAATTTGGCTTCTAAAGGAATCCATCTGAAGGAGAGGTCCGGAAGGAGTTCGGCTTCTGAAGGAATTCGACTGAAGGAGATATCTGAAAGGAGTTCGGCTCTTGGAGGAATCTATCTAAAGAAGAAGTTCAGAAGGAGTTCAGCTCCTGAAGAATTCAATTGAAGGAGGAGTACGGAAGGAGTTTGGCTCCTGAAGGAATCTGACTGAAGGAAAAGTTTGGAAGAAGTTTGACTCCTGGAGGAATCTGACTGATTTCTTTGATTTATTAAAAATAATTTCGGCAAACGCACCAAGTTTTTGGTGCCGTTGCCGGGGAAGGAATAGATATTATTTTTTTTTCGTTGATTTCTTTGATTTTTTTTTTGTAAATTAATTATTTTTTTTAATATTGCTTACTAATTTTTTTTATTTATTTTGTAGAAAAAAAAAGAGAAAATGAAGAAAGCATCAAATTTTGGTGAGATCAATTCTAACCCTAGTCCTCTTTCCTTTTTATTTATTTATTTATTTATTTTATTTTTAAATTAATTTAAAAAATATCCATTTAAATCTAATTAAAAGCCTCATGACAAGATTAGAAATTTTAACTGCTTAGAGCATGCATCATATTAGTTTTATTTTTATTTTTATTTTTATTTTTATTTTTTTTGGGTGATTGCTGGAGGCAAGGTAAGCCTTTCATAATTTAATTAGTTGCATGCATCTAGTTTAAATTGCATAAAACCCTTTGATTGAATTTTTTTTTTTTTCTTTAATGTTGTACCACTATTGAGTGTCTTAACTCCTTAAGCTTTCTATTTGATCCATGTAGCGAGTCTTGGGCCAATGACTCCCAAACCAGTTGGCTTTAGGGCACTAGGTATAGAATACCCCTCGGGCTTACTAGCTTGAATCAAATAGGCTACGAGTTAAGACTAGCTTTACAACGAGCTTCTTTGCCCTTCCCACCTTTTGACGCGAAACTCAATGCTTGCTTAGGCAAAGAGGCCCGGTTACTCAGTGAGAAGTACTTGGAAACTATTTTATTAAAATAATTTTTTATATGAAGAAACGTATAGTTACCCTACACAAGCCTATAAAAAGTAGACTTTTCTTTGATGCTAGTAAAAATAATTAGAAATGCTCCAAGGACAAAAAATTTATGTTCTGGACTTAACTCTTTATTGAATTTTCTTAATACTTGATTCCTCAATATCTCACAGATTCTCTGATCTGTGTATCAATTTTCTTTTAAAAATGCTTAGTTTTATTCGATTCTTAAGCATAATCAAGTATCTAAATACTAAATACTAACTTTTTCGAGGACTTAAAATTTTAAAATTTTTATTTTTTCCTCCCCCCAACTTAATCGACATTGTTCTCAATGGAGAAGTGTCCTCAATGGAGAAGAAGAAAAAATAAAGGATGTAATAAAAAAATGAAAGAATATACCTATATTTTATTTATTTATTTATTTATTTTATTTTATTTTTTTGGTCCAGCATATGCCTTTACAAATTTGAGCTCTCCCTCCAACTTATTCAAATTATCCTAAAAAGAAAATAAGATAAATTAGATAAAAACTAAATATTGGGTTGCCTCCCAACAAGCGCTAAGTTTACCGTCTTCAGCCAGACACAATGTAGCTCACTATCCTGTGTCGAATATTGGATTGACAAATTCCAATGGTTTTGGATTGCCAATCTCAGAAAGTTGATTTATAATCCCATTATTGATATATTCACTATTAATTTTTGGGATATATTTTATGATTCCATTCTCAAACCCATGTTTATTAAGAATTACTCCTATTTATTCTTCTAAAATGCTCATGGAGTTTTAGGAGTTAAGTTTGATTCAATGGGTGCTGGAATGATGACTAAAGGCGATTTTAATTCTGGAGGTAAATTATCTATTCTCTTTTTCCTTATTTCTATCTCAGTACTAATTCCTGGCTTGGGTTCTTCTATGTGGTTAGTCTCAGTACTAACCAGTTCTTCTAAATTTTCATTTTGGCTAGCATCAGTACTAGCCTCTCTCACCTAGTCTTGGTATGGGTCCATAAGAATCCTATAGCTTTTAAGTTCAGGAATTACTTTGGTATTCTCTAATTGGGGATTCTTAAATGAAACATTAGATTGATAATTTAATCCAGGTGGTTGGTGGTCATTAAGTGGGTTATTTAAAATTGGTAGGTTAGGTAGTTGATCTAGTTCTCTCCTCATGTTAGACTCAACTAATTGTCCTATTTGAGCTTCTAGTCTGGCGATAGATTGCTGTTGAGTTAGAATTAATTATTGAAGTTGATTAAATCTATCATCAGCTAGATTGGTCTGTTGAGGAGGTGGGTATGAAGGCTGATTATAATATGATGGCTGGTTAAACTGACTAGGCTGACCATTATTATAGGCATAATTTTGATAATTTTGCTCAAGTGAAATTTGGGTCTGAGCCTGAGTCTGTTGGGTTGTCCAAGAAAAATTAAAGTTACTCCAATCTGAATTATATGAATTTGAAAATGGGTCATTAATCAATTTGGAGTATCCTTGAGTAGCTTGAACTTGTTCTTGGATAAAATATGAAAATTGTGCAGTCATAGGATATTCACTTACATAATGGGTTGGACTAGCACAGATTGAATAATTCTCCTGATAATTAGAAGATTGTTGACCTAGGGTTAGGAGTTGATCTATTTTCTGATCAAGAAGGTCAACTTTATCTAATTTTTGGACTATTAGATTCATATTAGCCATTTGATTATTATGTTAATATGAATCAACCATTCAATTATGTTCAACTAAATCAGAAAAAATGATTTCCTACCATGCATGTATTAGTGTAACCCTAATGTATGGTTTAAAAAAATTTTAAAATATTTTTTTTTTTATTTTTTATTATTATTATTATTTTATTATATTAAAAATTATTTTTTTTAATTATTTTATTTGTTAATTTTAATTTAATTTAATTATTATTTTTAATATTTTTTTTAGTTAGTTTAATTTAAATTTTATTTTATTTTATTTTATTTTTTAGAGGAGAAAGGAGAAGAAAGAAAAAAAGAATTCTAAAGAAGAGGTCCTAAGGAGTCCTAGAACTAAGAAGAAAGAAAAGAATTTGGTTTAATTAGATCTAATGTTGGTTAGCAATCAAGTTGGTCAATCAATCCTGACTAAGGGTTATCCTAGATCTAGACAGCTCCTAACTGCCAAGGTCATCTTCAAGCCCTCCAAGTGTAGGATTAGCCAATCAACTGGCCAGGTAAGTGTAAGGTTGGTGGGAGTCCCCCCATTGCTTGCCTTAGACACCAATTGTGTGCTTGGCCAGGTAAGCAAACGGAACCAATTAGAAACCACCTTCCTTCGGGCGCAATCGTCCCTGAACCACTTTCCTAGACACCAGTCAAATTGATTTATCCTAACTCGGTTCAACTCTTAGGATTCCTTATCCTATTGAGCTCGAGTTCCTAGGGTTGATGTCTAATTGATTTTAAAATTAAAGGCTTAGGTCAATGCAGGATGCTGGTTGGTTGTTTGTGGGCTAAGGAAGGGTGATCAAATCCCCACCTTATCTTGTTTAATTGGGTTGTGCCCTTAATTTGATTTAATATAAATATGCATGAAAGAAAAAAAAAAAAAAAAATTCAATCAAAGGGTTTTATGCAATTTAAACTAGATGCATGCAACTAATTAAATTATGAAAGGCTTACCTTGCCTCCAGCAATCACCAAAAAAATAAAAATAAAAATAAAGATAAAAATAAAACTAATATGATGCATGCTCTAAGCAGTTAAGATTTCTAATCTTGTCATGAGGCTTTTAATTAGATTTAAATGGATATTTTTTAAATTAATTTAAAAATAAAATAAATAAATAAATAAATAAATAAATAAATAAAAAGGAAAGAGGACTAGGGTTAGAATTGATCTCACCAAAATTTGATGCTTTCTTCGTTTTCTCTTTTTTTTTCTATAAAATAAATAAAAAAAATTAGTAAGCAATATTAAAAAAAATAATTAATTTATAAAAAAAAATCAAAGAAATCAAAGAAAAAAAAATAGTATCTATTCCTTCCCCGGCAACGGCACCAAAAACTTGGTGTGTTTGCCGAAATTATTTTTAATAAATCAAAGAAATCAAAATCAAAAATCAAAAACCTTTCCCGGCAACGGCGCCAAAAACTTGATAGGAACGCGATGCTGTCGTTAAGACATCGTGTTTATCAGTTTAATCCGACTTCTTAAAATTATTGAAAAAAACGTAAATAGTAGTGAGTCGGGTCGAATCCACAGGGAAGGTAGTGTTTTTATATTTGAAATCTTTGATTTTTTTGAGAAGAAAAAGAAAATGATTTAAATTTTAAAATAAAAATTGAAGTCGGAAGATTGAAAATAAAAATTAAAAGATGCAGGAATTTAAACTTGGTACTAAGATCTACTAATTAGATCTTAGCATCTACTTGCAAAAAATAATAATTAAAGTATGAAAATTAAATTACAATAAAAATTAAATGCAAGAAATTAAAATGCAAAAATAAAATTTTTATTAATTAAAATTTCAGAATTTAAATACATAGAATTTAAAAAAAATAAAATAGCCTGATCTCTGATCTTGGATCAGCATTGGCAGAAAGATGGTGTAGAAGCTTGGCTCTTCTTCTCGGCAACCCCTTTAACCCATAGCCTAGCTTCGCCCTATACCAAAGCTTCACCTTGATCGGAGATATTGATTTCTGATGGTCTGGGGTCCTTTTTATAGAGGTAGGAGGGCTGGATATTTTTTCTAAAGGCAATATGGGACTAATAGCCTTTGTAATCCATAAAAATACAAAGAAATTCGGATAAAATTTCAATCAAAACAGCTCAGATATGACTCTGCTAAATCTGATAAAATCCAGTCGTTCAACAGAAATCCAACGGTCCAAAAATCATCAAAATCGGATGCAGATAAGCTCAGATCGGGTCGGATTAAATTCTGGCCGTTGGATCGCGCTTGATCGAGGAAATCTGGCCGCAAATCGTGCTTCGGGAGTTTTGATCGCCGCCGGCAGCGTTCTGGACCGTCGGATCATCGCCTGGATCGAGCGCTGCCGTCCGATGGTGATCCGCGTGATGTTTGTATCTGAATAAAATTCGGAAGCAACCACAACCGTCCGATCCTGACCGCAAACAACCACATCCGTCCGATCGCGAAATAACTGTTCCCATGGACCGCGAGAACCGGCCGCACCGCACACCGCAACCAATCAGCGCGGCTGTTGTCGGACGAAAAGACTGAATTACCCTTGTGAGCCGCGATAAATTTCTGTAGACCGTCTAGGTCCGCCACGTGGCAATCTCTGATTCGCTGGATTTTACTGAGCTGGCGGTCCACGCCTGGGTCGTGGACCGGCTGATGGCTTCAATGGCTGAGTCGGCTTGATGGCTCGGCTTGGCTTGGTGGCTCGGCTTGCGGAGTCGGCTGAGCCGTTTTCTTTTTTTATTTAATTTTTATTTATTTTATATTTTTTAAAAATTCATATCTTTTTCATTTTAGCTCCGTTTTTCTTGAAATTTATTTCGTTGTAATCAGAAAAATGAGCTCTTTCTATTGATAATGAAATTTTATTTTTTATTTTTTATTATTTTTTATTATTTTTTAATTAATTTTTTTTAATTAATAAAAATATGAATTTTTTAAAAATTATATATAAATTGATTATTAATTTTTAAAAATTAATATCAATTAATTGATAAATTAATACTTTTATTGGTGAATTTATGATGCTTATCACTGACTAAAGGAGAAGTCCTAAAGAAATTCGACTGAAGGAGAAGTCCGCAAGGAGTTCGGCTTCTGGAGGAATCCGACTGTTGAAGGAATCCAACTGAAGGAGAAGTTCAGAAGGAGTTCAACTCGTGGAGAATTCGATTGAAGAAAAAGTATGGAAGGAGTTCAGCTTTTGGAGGAATCCAACTGAAGGAGAAGTACTGAAGGAGTTCGACTGGGGTTCGACCGCTAGAAGGATAATTTTCGATCGAAGCTCTTTCATGATTATCAGTTGCATTAGACTAAGCATCAGACTGGACTTTGATGGGAGCGAGTTTATCCCCAATAATAGTCTCTCCACTTTCGAGTTCGAAATTCAAAGGAAGGGAGTACAAAAAAGATGACTAAGTCCTTTTCTGGGCTCTGCATCCATTGAGGTTGAAGCTCTTGGAAGCTTGGAGGAGATCTTATCTCTAGCCGAGGTTGAAGGAGATCTTATCTTCTATTATGGTTGACATTAAAGCTTGGAGGAGATCCTATCTCCAATCGAGGTTGAAGAAAATCTTATCTCCTATTGAGGTTGACATTGAGGCTCGGAGGAGATCTTATCTCCAACCGAGGTTAAAGCTTGGAAAAGATCTTATCTTCAACAAAGGTTGAAGAAGATCTTATCTTCTATTGACGTTGAAGCTCGGAGGAGATCTTATCTTCAGCCAAGATTGAAGAAGATCTTATCTCCTATTGAGGTTGACATTGAGGCTCGAAGAAGATTTTATCTATAGTCGAGGTTGAAGGAGATCTTATCTCCTGTTTAAGGGTTGGAGCTCGGGAGAGATCTTATCTTCAGTCGAGGTTGAAGGAGATCTTATCTGCTATTGAGGTTGAAGTTGAAGCTTGAGGGAGATCTTATCTCCAACCGAGGTTAAAGGAGATCTTATCTCTTGTTAAAATTGAAGGAGATCTTATCGAGGTCTCTCCTATCACCTCGTCTAAAATGAACGAGGCTTTCGACTTTGCTCACATTAGGATGAGGTTCTCCTTCTGTTCCTAATGGATTGTAGAGGCACATAAGGACCATTGTCAGGATCTTTTTCCTCATCTTGTTTAAAATGAACGAGGCCTTCGATTTTGCTCACATTAGGATAAGGTTCTCCTCCTATTCCTAATGGACTATAGGGGCACTTAAGAACCGTTGTCAGAGCCTCTCTTCTCATCTCGTCTAAAATGAACGAGGCATTCGATTTTACTCATGTTAGAATAAGGTTCTCCTCCTGTTCTTAACAGGCTGTAGGGGCACATAAGGGCCATTGTCAGGGCCTCTCCCCTTATCTCGTCTAAAATGAATGAGGCCTTCGATTTTGCTCACATTAGGATAAGGTTCTCCTCTTATTTCTAATGGACTGTAGGAACATATAAAGATTATTGTCAAGGCCTCTTCCCTCATCTCATCTAAAATGAACGAGGCCTTCGATTTTGCAACCTTCTAGGGAAAGAACTTCTTCGTGCCCTTCTATCGGGGCTTCTTTGACGACGAGCTTGAGGAGAAGTTCGGGCTCGCTTGCGCTCGGAGGAAGTCCGTGAGCGTGATCGAACTTCATTTGGTCCTCCATCAGCTGTGGATTTATTAGATTCGTCCGTCTGTCGCTCTCCTACGGCTTCCTCATCCTTCAATTTGAAGGTTTCTTTCACTCAGACATATCCTTCAATCCGAGCTAGCAGATCAATAAAATTTTTGGGGTACTTCTTCTCTAGGAAGAATAATAAATCATTCTTCTGAAGGCCGCTCTTGAGTGCGACTATTGCAATAACTGATCCAAATTCTGAACTTTCAATGCAGCGGCATTAAACTGGATGATATAAGTATGGATAGATTCTCCCTCATTTTGCTTGATATGCATCAAAAAATCCAAACCTTGGCACGGACGTCGGCTGCTGATGAAGTGAGCCATAAACTGATGGCTCATCTGATCGAAGAAAAAGATCATATCCGACTTCAACATCGAGTATCGATTTTTTACTGCTCCCTTTAAGGTAGACAAAAAAGCTCAATATAAGTAATGTCTGGTGCGCCATGGAGCAGCATCATGGTCCGAAAGGCCTTCAGATGATCGATCGGATCAGAGGTTCCATCATAGCTTTCAAATTGGGGGAGCATAAAGTTTAGCGGAATGGGCTCTTGCATAATTCGGAGAGAAAAAGTGGGATGGGTGCAGATGTCGTCATGGTGAGCCAGAGCGATGTAGCAGAGTTTCTCAATCCGTCAGTCCATCTCTCATAGTTTATGATCGAGGATGTCATCTCAATCGTAGATCTTGGAAGGCTTTCGACCGTAGATGGAGAAGATCTCTTTCAGAGAAGAATCATGATCCGAATAAGGATCCTCTACTCTCTGTTTCTTCTTCCCAGGGGCGACGAATATGCTAGCCCAAATGCTCTTCCTCGGAACCGATTTCTGACATACTAATAGTGGGTTTCTTGGTGGAATCACCATCGAGGGCTGTCGCATGGTCTGCACCATCTCGATAAGATCCTAAACCTGCTGCATTAGCAAATTAAATTACTCTGGATCAACCATGGTCGTTGGTAAAGGAGAAGATTGAAGCACCGACACTGGAGCAAGAATGAATGGATCTAGCTCAGATCTGATGGCAGAAGCGATAGATCTTTGGGTAGTTATCTTCTTTGAAAGCATATCTTAGGATCGAGGGAGAGGATGAAGATGGACATTGAAGAAGAAAATCCATAAGATAGGCTGAGCACTCTTTTAAGAACAAGGGTACCTCAGGAACGGAGGGTCCTTCCTCTAGCGTCAATCCTGTTGGTGCAAAATCTGATTGACGTCGGATCGAGCTGGAGTTGGAGAAGAAGAGGTCGTCGTTGGTGACCTACAAAATAAAGTTCCATCCGGAGTCGGTGGTAGTGGCTCTGATAGAATCCTTCGACGATCAAGTCAGCTTTTCTGGCCAACAGAAATAGAGTGCTCAAGTAAGAATTTAGTAGAGTTTTGGAAAGGAGAAGAGAGTCTAAAAAAAATATATCTGGAGGATCTCTTTTGTAGATGGAGTCTGAAGCAGACTGGTAGTGACAGTCGTAGCTGTTTAGTAGCTGGCCGCTCGAAGTCGCGTGAGGGGTGCCGCCTACAGTAGACTGATAGTGACAGTCGTAGCCATCCGATAGCTGGCTGCTCAAGGCATATGAGAGAGACGCCGCCTACAGCAGACTGATAGTGATAGCTATAGTTGTCCGATACTGAGCCGCTCGAGGCCATGTGAAGGGGTAAAGAGCTTTGACGTATGTCAATTTCAGAGAAGTTTAAACTTCTAAAAGAAATACGGTTAGAGAAGATCCTTCGGAAGGAATGCTACTTGAAATCTAGAAGTAATCTGCTAAAGAAATTTAGATGGAGTTCGACTGATAGAGAAGTTCAGAAGGAGTTCGACTAGTGAAGAAGTTTGGCTGAAGGAATAGTCTGAAAGGAGTTGGACTCCTGGAGGAATCCGAATGAAGGAGAAGTTCGGAGGAAGTTCGGCTCTTGAAGAAATTCGACTGAAAGAGAAGTCTGGAAAGAATTGAGCTTCTAAAGGAATTCGATTGAAGGAAAAGTTCGAAAGGAGTTGGGCTCTTAGAGGAATCCGATTGAAGGAGAAGTTCGGAAGGAGTTGGGCTCCTGAAGGAATCCAACTGAAAGAGAAGTTCGAAAGGAGTTCGGCTCCTGGAGGAATTCGACTGAAGGAGAAGTTCAGAAGGAGTTGGGCTCTTGGAGGAATCCGATTGAAGGAGAAGTCCGAAAGAAGTTGGACTCCTATAGGAATCCGACTGAAGGAGAAGTTCTGAAAAGAGTTTGGCTCCTGAAGGAATCCGATTGAAGGAGAAGTCCTGAAAGAAGTTCGGCTCCTAGAGGAATCCAATTGAGGAAGAAGTCCGAAAGGAGTTGGGCTCTTGGAGGAATCTGACTGAGGGAGAAGTCCAAAGGGCGTTGGGCTCCTAAAGGAATCTGACTGAAGGAGAAGTTCGTAGAAAGTTTGGCTCTTGGAGGAATCCATCTGAAGGAGAAGTTCAGAGAAAGTTCGGCTCCTAGAGGAATCTAACTGAAGTAGAAGTCCAGGGGGAGTTGGGCTCTTGGAGGAATCCAACTGAGGAAGAAGTCCAGAGGGAGTTGGGCTCCTAGATGAATCCGACTGAAGGAGAAGAAGATGTTCGAAAGGAGTTCAGCTCTTGGAGGAATTCATTTGAAGGAGAGGTTCGGAAGAAGTTCAGCTCCTATAGGAATCTGACTGAAGGAGGGGTCCGAAAGAAGTTTGGCTCCTATAGAAATCCGATTGAAGAAATTCGAAAGAAGTTCGACTCCTAGAGAAATCCATCTGAAGGAGAGGTCCGGAAGGAGTTCAGCTCCTAAAGAAATTCGATTGAAGGAGAAGTTCGGCTCTTGGAGGAATCCATTTAAAGAAGAAGTTTGGAAGGAGTTCGGCTTCTAGAGGAATCCGACTGAAGGAGAAGTTCAGAAGGAGTTCAGCTCTTAGAGGAATCCGTCTGAAGGAGAGATCCGGAAGAAATTCGGCTTTTGAAGAATTCAACTAAAAGAGAAGTACGGAAGGAGTTTAGCTCATCAAAAAATTTGACTGAAGGAGAAGTTCGAAAGAAGTTCGGCTCCTAGAGGAATCCAACTAAAGGAGAAGTCCTGAAGGAATTCGATTATTGGAGGAATCCGATTGAAGGAGAAGTCCAAAAGGAGTTCGGCTCCTGGAGGAATCCAACTGCTGGAGGAATCCGACTGAAGGAGAAGTCCGAAAAGAGTTTGGCTTCTGAAGAATTTGACTGAAGGAGAAGTACGGAAGGAGTTTGACTCCTGAAGGAATCTGACTGAAGAAGAAGTCTGGAAAGAGTTCGGCTCCTAGAGGAATCCGATTGAAGGAGAAGTACAGAAGAAGTTCGGCTCCTGGAGGAATCCGACTGAAGGAGAAGTATGGAAGAAGTTTGGCTAGGGTTCGACCGTTGGAGAGATAATTTTTGATCGAAGCTCTTTCATGATTATCAATTGCATTAAGCTAAGTATCAGACTGGACTTCGGTGGGAGCGGAATTTATCCCCAACAGGTATGAAAATTTATTTCTTTCATGAAGAGCCTTAGCGCAAGGGTTCTTATACACAAGCATAATAGCAAGTTAGAATCCCTATTTGATTAAAATTCTCATTTATTCGATCATTAGGACTCATGGACCTGATCTCCACAAAAAAAATCTAGATTCCATCTGATTTAGATGCCAAAAATCGATCTAGAAGGTGGCGGCATGAGTAGATAAGGAAGAGTCCACTGCACCTAGGACTCTTCTTTCAAGAGTTTGATCCAAATTAAACTCGATCATAACTCAGTCTAGGTACCTCCAAAAATCATAAAATTTGGTACACCTAATGTATGACTCATATCCTATCATATATCCAAAAATTAGATCAAAAAAAAATTTAAAAAAATTTTCTAGAAGCCTTTGATCAGTTGATCCTCAATTCTCTCAATTAGGTCAACTTTTGACCCTGATCCAATTTGACTATGAATGGATTTAATTTCTATAATTAATCTAATCTGAACTTATTCTAATTAGATAAAAATAAATTTATTTAAAATATAAGAATGAGTCAAATCAAATTTGACTCAGTTGCGATGAATCAGAAAGATTACAGAAGAAGAAAGTCAGGCTCAATCGTGTGCTAGCATGATTACCTTAAATCTGATTAGATCTAATCCAAATTAATCAAACTGGGTTAGCTCAATTGATGATATCTAGATCTAAATTCTTATTTGTGTGATCTAGTTAGATTCAATTATGTATGGTAATGAAGCATATCGCGATCTCCATCATCTCTATTAGTATAGAATCTGGTTGACGTCGGAATGAGCTAGAGCGGAGGAGGACGAGGTCGCTGTCAGTGATCTGCAAAATAAAGTTTCATCCAGAGTCGGTGGTGGTGGCTCCGACAGGATCCTTCAATGATCAAGTCAGCTCTTCTGGCCAACAGAAATGGAGTGCTCAGGCAAGAGTTCGGCAGAGTTTCAGAAAGAAGAAGAGAGCTTAGAGAAAATGTATCTAGAGGGTCTCTTTTTATAGACAGAGCTTGATTGATGGTGACAGCTATAGCCATCTGACAATGGGCCGCTCGAGGCCTGATGGAGTCTATCAAAGGAGGGGCACCATCTGTAGTGCCGTCTGCAGTAGATTGATGGTGACAGCCATCACCGTTTGGTAGCGAATCGCTATCGTCTGTAGTGGACTAATAGTGATGGCCACAGCCATCCGATATTGAGCCACTCGGGACCGCATCGAGGGGTGAAGAGCTTTGACGTATATCAATTTCAGAGGAGTTCGGACTCTCAAAGAAAATATGGCTAAAGGAGATCATCCGAAAGGAATGCTAGCTGAAGGAGGAGTCCAAAAGGAGTTTGGCTCGTGTAGAGATTCGATTGAAGAAGAGATACGAAAGAAGTTTGGCTCCTATAGAAGTCCGACAGAAGGAGAAGCTCGAAAAGAGTTTGGCTTCCGTAGGTGTCTGACTGAAGGAGAAGCTCGAAAGAAGTTCGATCGAAGGAGATGTTCGAGAGGAGTTCAGCTCCTAGAGAAGTCCGATCGAAGAAGAAGTCTGGAAGGAGTCCGGATTCTGGAAAAGTCCGATCGAAGAAGAAGTCTGGGAGGAGTCTGGATCCTAAGGAAGTCCAACTGAAGGAGAAGTCTGAGAGGAGTCCGACTCTTGGAGAAGTCTGACCGAAAGAGAAGTTTAGGAAGAGTCCGAATCCTAGAGAAGTTCGATCGAAGAAGAAGTCTGGGAGGAGTTCGGATCGTAGGAAAGCCCAGTCGAAGAAGAAGTCTGGGTGGAGTCCGGATCCTGAGGAAGCCCAATCGAAGGAGAAGTCTAAAAGGAGTCCAGCTCCTGTAGGAGTTCGGCAGAAACTCGACCATTGGGAGAGTTCAAGAGAGATTTGATCGATAAAGGAGTTTGACTGGAGCTCGATCGTTGAGGAGTTCGATCGACTGAAGGAGTTCAACTGAGGCTCGATCGCTGAGAAGTTTGGCTAAGATTTGGCTACTGAAGCTCTTCCATAATTATCGATTGCATTAGGTTAAGCATCAGGCTGGACTTCGATGGGAGAGGGGTTTATCTCCAATAATAGTCCTTCCCACTTTCGAGTTCGAAATTCGAAGAAACGAAGTACAAAAAGGCAACTATCGAAGTCCTTATCCGGACTCTGCATCCGTTGAAGTTGAAGCTCGGAAGAGATCTTATCTCCAACAGAGGTTGAATTTGAAGTTGAGGTTCGGGGGAGATCTTATCTCCAGTTGAGATTGAAGTTGAAGTTGAGGCTCGGAAGAGATCTCATCTTCAATCGAGGTTGAAGGAGATCTCATCTCCTGTTGATGTAGATGTTGAAGCTTGGGGGAGATCCTAACCTCAGCCGAGGTTAAAGGAGATCTTATCTTCTGTTGATACAGACTTTGAAGCTCAGGAGAGATCTTATCTTCAACCAAGGTTGAAGGAGATCTTATCTCTTGTTGACGTAGAAGCTCGGAAGAAATCTTATCTCTAGCCGAGGTTAAAGAAAATCTTATCTTCTTTTGAAGTAGAAGCTCGAAAGAGATCTTATCTCTAGCCGAGGTTGAAGGAGATCTTATCTTCTATTGATGTAAACTTTGAAGCTCGAGAGAGATCTTATCTCTAGTCGAGGTTGAAGGAGATCTTATCTTCTGTTGACGTAAAAAGCTCGAGAGAGATCTTATCTCTAGTCGAGGTTGAAGGAGATCTTATCTCCTATTAACGTAGAAGCTCGGAAGAGATCTTATCTCGAGCCGAGGTTGAATTTGAAATTGAGGCTCGGAGGAGATCTTGTCTCTAGTCGAGGTTGAAGTTGAAGTTGAGGCTCGAGGGAGATCTCATCTCCAGTCGAGGTTGAAGGAGATCTCATCTCCTGTTTCTGTTGATGAAAGAGATCTTATTTTCTGTTGATGCAGTTTGAAGCTCGGAGAGATCTTATCTCCAACTGAGATTGAAGAAGATCTTATCTTCTATTGACATAGAAGCTCGAGAGAGATCTTATCTCTAGCCGAGGTTGAAGGAGATCTTATCTTCTTTTTGAAGTAGAAGCTCGAAAGAGATCTTATCTCTAGGCCGAGGTTGAAGAAGATCTTATCTCCTGTTGACGTAGACTTTGAAGCTCGGGAGAGATCTTATCTCTAGCCGAGGTTGAAGGAGATCTTATCTCCTGTTGACATAGAAGCTAGGAAGAGATCTTATCTCTAGTCGAGGTTGAAGGAGATCTTATCTCCTGTTGACGTAGACTTTGAAGCTCGAGAGAGATCTTATCTCTAGTTGAGGTTAAAGAAAATCTTATTTTCTGTTGATGTAAAAGCTCGAAAAAGATCTTATCTCTAGCCGAGGTTGAAGGAGATCTTATCTCCTATTGACGTAGACTTTGAAGCTCGGAAGAGATCTTATCTCTAACCGAGGTTGAAGAAGATCTTATCTCCTATTGACGTAGAAGCTCGGGAGAGATCTTATCTCTAGCCGAGGTTGAAGAAGATCTTATCTCCTATTGATGTAGACTTTGAAGTTCGGAAGAGATCTTATCTCTAGCTGAGGTTGAAGGGGGATCTTATCTCCTATTGACGTAGAAGCTTGTAAGAGATCTTATCTCTAGCCGAGATTGAAGGAGATTTTATCTCCGATTGACATAGACGTTGAAGCTCGGGGGAGATCCTATCCCCAATTAAGGTTGAAGGAGATCTTATCTCCTGTTGACGTAGACTTTGAAGTTCAGGAGAGATCTTATCTCTGATCGAGGTTGAAGGAGATCTTATCTCTTGTTGATGTAGAAGTTCAGGAGAGATCTTATCTCTAGCTAAAGTTGAAGGAGATCTTATCTTCTGTTGACGTAGACTTTGAAGTTTGAAAGAGATCTTATCTCTAGTCGAGATTGAAGGACTTCGATTTGTTCATGTTAGGACGAGGTTCTCCTTCTATTCCTAATACGACCACTATTGATTGCTTCTTTCCCATCATCATATAGTTTTTGCACCAAGAAACAATATTACTAAAATGAAGAAATTTTATTAAAAAAAAATTACTGACAGTACATCCGCAGATTCTCTATATTTCAGGGTCATGGGAGCATTGTTCCTTTGAATTCTTTCAGACGATAAGTTTCGAGCCGGATGACCTCCTCTATTTCATGCTGGCCTTCTCAATTTGAAGCAAGCTTCTCTTAACTTTGAGGTTGGAAGATGATAACTCACTGAAGTACCAAGCCCCCCTAGAGGTAGCGTTGATGATGCCGAAAGGCTGTCGATCTTCTTATTGTTCCTCCATCATTGGTGGTTCTGACTATGGCAGCACCCTTAGCTGATCTTCTCCTGCTTCAGACTGGCATCTAAGGAATCGACCCAAGCCGGCCCCTCCTAATGAGCTCCTCGATTTCATCTCATAGTTGAATGCATTCTTCAATATCGTGGCCGTAGTTATGATAGTAAAGACAGTATTTGCTTCAATTATGCTTGTTTGAAGGAGATCGTAATTCTTTTGATCTTGGTAGCTGATTCTTAATTTTCATCAGAACTTGAGTTTTAGGAGCGTTAAGTGGAGCGTAGTTGTAGAACCTTTCAGAGGGAGAACTTCTTCGTGCTCTTTTGTTGGAGCTTTCTTGATGACGAGCTCGAGAAGGAGTTTGGACTCGCTTGCGCTTAGAAGTAGTCCGTGAGCGCGGTTGAACTTCATTCAGCCCTCCATCGATGGTGGGTCAATTAGACTCATCCATCCGTCACTCTCCTATGGCTTTTTCATCCTTCAACTTGAAGGCTTCTTCTGTATGGACATATCCCTCGGCCTAAGCTAGCATATTGATAAAATTTTTGGGATACTTCTTCTCCAGGAAGAACAGCAAATCGTTCTTCTGAAGATCATCCTTAAGTGCGGCCATTGCAACAGACTGGTCTAGATTTCAGACCTCCAATGCCGCAGTATTAAACCGGATGACATAAATTTGGATGGATTTTTTCTCCTTTTTTCTGACATTTATCAGAGAATTTGAACCTCGGTGCGGACGTCGGCTGCTGACGAAGTGAGCCACAAACTGATGGCTCATCTGATTAAAAGAGAAGATCGTACCTGACTTCAATGCTGAGTATCAGTTTCTTACTGCTTTCTTTAAGGTAGATAGGAAAGCTCGACATAATATGGCGTCTAATATGCCATGAAGTGGCATCATGGTCCGAAAGGCCTTTAGATGATCAACTGGATCAGAGGTTTCATCGTAGCTTTCAAATTGAGGGAGCTTGAAGTTCGGCGGAATGGGCTCTTGCATAATTCGGAGAGAGAAAGAAAAATTGGTACAGACATCATCACAACGAGCCTGGATGACATGGTGGAGTTTCTTAATCCATCGGTCCATCTTTCATAGTTTGTGATCGAGGACATCGTCTCGATCGTGGATCTTGGATGGCTTCTAGCTACAAATGGAGAAGGTCTCCTCCAGAGGAGAATTATGATCCAAACATAGATTCTCTGCTCTCTATTTTTTCTTTCCAGGGGCGACGGGTATACTAGCCCAAGTGTTCTTCCTTGAGATCGATTTTCGACATCCTGATGGCAAATTTTTTGATGAAGTCACCATCGGGGGCTGTCGCATGGCCTGCACCATCTCGGTCAGGCTCTAAACTTGCTACATCAGTAGACTAAACTGCTCTGGATCTACCATGACCACCGATGGAGGTGGAGGTTGAAGTGCCAGTGATGGAGCAGGAATGGATGGATCCAGCTCAGATCTGATAGCAGAAGTGGTAAATCTTCGGATAGTCATCTTCTTTTAAGGCATTTCTTGGGATTGAGGAAGACGGTGGAGATGAACCTTGGAGAAGAAGATCGGCAGGATCGACTGAGCACTCCTTTAAAAATAAAGATACCTCAGAGATAGAGGTCCTTCCTCTAATTTTGGAAAGAAGAAGAAAGCTTAGAGAAAATGTATCTGGAGGGTCCCTTTTTATAGACGAAGCTTGTTTGATGGTGACAACTGCAGCCATCTAGTAGTGGGCCGCTCGAGACCTAAAAGAGTCTATCAAAGGAGGGACCACCGTCTGTAGCACCACCTACAGTAGATTGATGGTGACAGCCATCGCCGCCTAATAGTGGATCACTATCACCTGCAGCAGACTGATAGTGACGATCATAACCATCTGATATTGAGCCGCTCGGGGCCGTATGGAGGGGTGAAGATCTTTGGCGTATATCAATTTCAAAGGAGTTCAGACTCTCAAAGGGAATATGATTAGAGGAGATCATCCGAAAGGAATGCTAGCTGAAGGAGGAGTCCAGAAGCAGTTCGACTCCTGTAGAGATTCGACTAAGGAAGAGATACGAAAAAAGTTTGACTTCTGTAGAAGTTCGACTAAAGGAGAAGCTTGGAAGAAGTTCGGCTCTCGTAGGCATCCGACTGAAGGAGAAGCTCAAAAGGAGTCTGGCCGAAGGAGATGTCTGCGAGGAGTCTGGCTCTTGGAGAAGTCTGATCGAAGAAGAAGTCTAGAAGGAGTTTGGATCCTGAGGAAGCCTAGCCGAATGAGAAGTCTAGGAGGAATCTGAATTTTGTGAAAGTCCAATCGAAGGAGAAGTCTGGGAGGAGTCCAGCTCCTGGAGAAGTCCAACCGAAGGAGAAGTCTGAGAGGAGTCTGGATCCTGGAAAAGTTCGATCGAAGGAGAAGTCTGAGAGGAGTCTGGATCCTAGAAAAGCTCAGCTGAAGGAGAAGTCTGGAAGAAGTTCGATTTCTCTAGGAGTTCAGTAGGAACTCGATCGTTGGGGGAGTTCGAGAGGAGTTCGGTCGATGGAGGAGTTTGACTAGGGCTTGACCACTGAGAAGTTCGGTCGACTGAAGGAGTTTGATTTGGGCTCGACCGCTGAGGAGTTCGACTAAGATTTAGCCGTTGAAGCTCTTTCATGATTATCGATTATATTAGACTAAGCATCAGGCTAGACTTCGATGGGAGCGAAATTTATCTCCAACAATCTCCATCATTGAAATACCTTTCGATGGATCAAATTTTTTTTAATTCATACAATTAGAATAATTGATTATCAAAATCATTCTAATTGCTTCCAAAATCCATCAGCGATACTTAGTAGTATATAGTGGCAAACCATCAGAACTAAAAATAAATCTCTCGGTGTAGTTACCTGTGTGATTGGATTCTTCTATCTTGAGCCCCAACAGGATTAGGGTCAAGATGAACTCATCAAACTCAATATCCGTCATATGAATTAATCATTCGATTCGAGTTCAATGTAAAAATCCTAATAAAAACTCTTTCTATCATCTTCACTCTATCATGGCCATGGGCTTAAGGACTCAATCTCATGATTATCATGGGGCTACTTCTCCTCCATCGAGGTAGATAGATTTCTTAGTAATATAATTTAATTTTTAAAATGAACATGCTATAGCCAACATACACCTTAGGATTCTAAATGGCTAGAAGATCGAGTTATAATATAGTCAAACTATAATATCCTCAAGATAAACTATCGATGTACCTCAAGTCAAAAAATTAGATACACCACTGCAGCATCCAGCCAGTCATCGATGAGAAGATAGACTTTTTTATGACTATTCAAGGTGGTCACACTCAGTACCCTCATTCTCTAACGAGTACCTGTACTCTCACTCTGGTATCTCCATACCGTAGATTTAAAATACATCTATTCGAAGAAAGTGATTGTACAATAATCTTTCATATCGATCACCATCGTCGTGATGATCCTACGATCGAAAGCTGTTTAAGTTAATTATGAAAATTCATATCTCAAATTTTTAACTCTTGAAAATATAAATTGTCATTACCATTAACTCAAAGGATGTATTACAGACACTTTAAATACATACTATAATAAAAAATAATTTTTTATTAATTTATAGTCAAAATTATAAAATTATTCTTAGAAGTGTATTACAAGTGTTTAATCAATCTGGCTTCTAGGGTACACATCTAATAATTATAAGAGATGAAAATAAGATATGAAATTTGCTCTTAGGATTGCTGATATTGATCTGGCATTATGTGAGAATAAATCTGATGATCTCAATGATCAGAGTACATCAGAATAGAAAGATTATTTTGTTAAATAAAAAAAAATCTAACAGACTCAGTTTAATTACTATTAAGAAGTCTGTTTTTGAGTATCTTTTGAGTGGTCTGCCAGAGACCAATAATACTAAGAAACTATTCGATACTATAGGGTAGAGATACCTTATATCTGAAAATGCTAAGTCTGGATGCCTAATAAAAGAATTGACGATCATGAGATATGACAATATTAGAGGTGTTAAAAAATAAATTTTGGAAATGGTTCATCTTCAAACCAAACTTAAGGATCTCAAAATTGATCTGCCAACTCTTTTCTAGTGCCTCATATTTTGAATTTCTTACCTATTAAATTCTTCTAGATCAAAACTGCCTATAATACTCTGAATAAAATTTTGAGTATTAATAAGTTGATCACTAAATGTATTGCCGAGAAAGAGAAACTAAAGAAAGAAAAGAGTGAGAGTATCGTTCTTTCCTTCCAACCCAAACCCTATTCTGATAAAGGTTTTGTAAAAAAGAAAAAGAATAAATCTGCTACCCTTAAACAATCTCAAAATGCTAAAGAATATGATAACAATTCTGATTAGAATTATTTTGTAAGAGATCCTAAATGTGTCATTTAAAAAGGTGTCAGATGTTTTCATTGTAAGAAGAAAGGTCGCAAAAGGAATCAATACTATAAGTTCAAGTCTTGGTTAAAAAAAAATAAAAATAAGAAGGTAAGCTCCTAGCTCTCGTTTGTTATGAGTCAAATATAGTTAATATCTTCATTAATTTTTGATGGATTAATGGTGGTACCACAACTCATGTTGTCATTTTCTTGCATGGGTTCATAAGCAAGAGAAAATCAAGTTTGAAAGAAACCAAACTAAAAGTAGAAAATGATCTTAAAATTGAAGTAGAATATATAGAACTTATCAAGTTATCTTTAGAGTCTGGTTTTGAAATTTTCTTAAAAAATATCTTTTGTATACCTTCTTTTAGAAAAAATTTAATTTTTGTTTCTTCTTTAGATAAGCTTGATTTTGGTTTTAATTTTCATGATAGAAAGTTAATTTGATTTTTAACTCTCAAATTATTGGTTATGGTACTTTGAGTGATAGATTATATAAATTATATTTATCTTACAATAATTCTTATGCTTCTTTGAATGTTGAGAATATGGTTGCAAAATATTCTAGAATCAAAGATGGATCCTCTATATTATGGCACAAGCACTTAATGCATATATTTAAGAAAAGAATTGAAAGACTGATTAAAGATGACATCCTATGTATCTTAGATTTTGGGGACATTGAGATTTGCATTGATTGTATTAGGGATAAATAAACTAAGACTAAAAAAAAAGGGATAACTCATAGTCCAGGTAGAAATAATTTATACTAACATTAGTAGATCTTATTCCTCCATAATCTATGGCAATAAATATTTTATCATATATATTGATGATTTTTTTGATATGATTATCTTTATTTAATTAAAAAAATGATACTGTTAAAAAATTTAAAATTTTTAAAATAAAAAAATAAAAAATAATTAGAAAAGATCATCAAGATCATAGATCTGACCATAGAGGTGAGTATTATGGCAAACATAATGTAGCAGGTTAGTATATGGGTCAGTTTGCTAAGTATTTACAAAACTATAGAATTGTTGCCTAATATACCATGCCAGTAGTTCTGAGCAAAATAGTATGGTTGAGAGACATAATCGCATCCTTAAAAATATGATGAGGAGCATGATGAATAGGTTAAACTTGCTAAAATATCTATGGGATGAGGCTATTAAAACTGTCATGTATATTCTTAATAGAGTTTCTAGTAAATTTATACCCAAAATATCTTTTAAAATTTGGATCAGTAAAAAATCTAGTCTAAATCATTTTTGAATTTAAGGTTATCCTACAGAAGTAAAAATATATAATTCTATAGAGAAAAAGACTAATCCCAGAATCAGTTATTGTTATTTCATTGGATATCCAGAATATGCCAAAAGATATAGGTTCTATAATCTTGAAAGAGATAATAAAATTATAGAGTTATGGACTACTAAATTTCTAGAACTTGATATGACTGATATTGAATTTTTTCGAGATGTTATTGTTGATAGTAATTAGAATGAGACTATCTCCATTCCTGTAACTGCATCATATGAGAATATAATTTTAATACTCATTGATAAAATGAATATTCAGATTTCTGATCCTCCCGCTCCTATATTGAATTCTCAACTTATTCAGCCTGTTGATAAGATGGCATTAAGGAGATCTGCCGAACAGAAGAGGCCTGTCATTTCTGATGATTTTTTTTATCTATCATGAAAAAAGTGATTATGACATTGGACATGTGGTTGACCTAGTGATATATCATAATATTGTGACCTATCATCAGTCTGATTTATGAATAAGTGCTATAAAGAAAGAGATGCAGTCTATGACTAATAATAAAGTATGGGAGCTTGTTGAGCCTGTTAAGAATTATAAATTTATTAGGTGCAAGTGGATATACAAGACTAAGAAGAATTTTAAGAAAAGAGTTGAGCATTTCAAGGTTAAGTTGGTTGCAAAAGGACTTACTCAGAAAGAAGAAATTGATTACATTAAAATTTTCTCTCCAGTATTATCAAAAAAAAATTTCAGAATCATCATATCTTTAGTGGCTCATTATGATTTAAAGCTTGATTAGATGATGTTAAAACTATTTTTCTAAATGGTAATCTCAGTGAGAAAGTGTATATAAAATAACCTGAGGGTTTTTAGAAAAGTAAGAGAGAACATTTTGTTTATAAATTAAAAAAGTCCAATCATCGTATCTTACAATAGTACTTGAAATTTGATGAGATGGTAACCTCTCTTGACTTTGAGAAAAATAAGATTGATCAGTGCATCTATCTCAAAATTAGTGGAAGCAAGTTTATCTTTCTTATTTTATATGTTGATGATATCATGCTTGCTAGTAGTTATTATGATTTGCTCAGTGAGACTAAACAAATATTATCTAAGATTTTTGATATAAAAGATCATGGAAAGACAGCTTTTATCCTAGATATTGAAATTCACAAGAATAGATCATGTCATTTATTGGGTTTATCATAGAAGGCATATATTAATATGATTCTTAAAAGATTTAATATGCAAAATTGCAAATCATGTGGTATGCTTGTTGTCAAGGGTGACAAGTTCAATAAAGAATAGTGCCTCAAAAAATGAGCATAAGAAAGTTCAGATGAAGAATGCCTCTTATGCCAGTACTATTGTGAGTCTGATGTATGCTCATATTTGCAGTAGAATTAACATTGCCTTCATAATAAGAGTTCTTGATAGGTATCTATCAAACCCAAGTCTTCAACATTAGGGTTGCTGCAAAGAAAATAATGAAACACTTATAGAAATTCAAGGATTATATGCTTGTGTATAGAAAAACTGATGATCTACAGTTATTAAGATATTTAGATTTAGATCTTGCTGGATGCCTTAATGATTTGAAATTAACCTCATGATATATTTTTTGTTAGCTAAAGGTACAGTATCCTAGAGGAGTATTAAACAGACTCTGACTGCTTCTTCCACTATGCAAGCTAAATTTATTACCTGCTATAGAGCTGCTATTCAAGTTATTTTATTGAGAAACTTTATTATAGGATTTCAGATTGTTAATTCTATTTTCAGATCATTGATAATCTATTACGATAATAGTGCTGTTATATTCTTCACAAAGAATAATAAATCTTTCAGTGGATCTAAATATTTAGAGCTGAAGTATTTGACATAAGAGATTTTATAAAAAAAGAAGATATAACTATTAAATACATAGATACATAATCAATATTGGTTAATCTTCCGACTAAAAGTTCGAGACCCATATGCTTTGCAAGGCTTATTGTAAATATAGATATACTGAGTTCTTTTGATGTACTTGGTTAGTGAGAGTATTTTGTATTTATATTTTTTTGATGCTTTATTATTATGGACCTTTTTCATCTTATGCACTTTTGATATACATTGTTGGCATGGTAAATTAATGGTACATATATTTTAATTCTTTTTGATTATGTGTACATATTTATTTTAGTATACTTAGAGATATCTCTTGTTTATGTACCTATTATATAAAATATAAGATCAGGTATATTGTACTATCTCATCATTGACATCATGTTGGATATGTGAGATAGAATGACTTGTTATTGAAGCCATTAGAATTTCTCTAGCTTACTTTGTATCCAAGCATATTGAAGAAAAATTAGTGGATTGATAATGAAAATAGCATGTGTTTGGATCACTTTTGGATGCTATTTTCTTGCTACACTACCACATCAAGACTTATCACTACTACAAAAATGGCCTATGGCAGCACTTACTATGACAGCGATTTTCGAAACCGCTGCCGTAGCTCCTACGGCAGTAATTTTCGTTAACCACTGCTATAGGTCATATCTATAGCAGCGATTTTTGTAACTGCTGCTATAGGTCCGACATATAGCAGTGGTTACAGAAAATCACTGCCGTAAATCGGATCTATAGCAGTGGTTACAAAAAATTACTGCCATAGATCGATCTATAGTAGTATTTCATTATAATCACTACCATAAATCGGATCTATAGCAGTGGTTAGTAGGAACTACTGCTATAATCTATTTATGGCAGCGGTTAATTATAACCACTACCATATATATATATATATATATATATATATATATATATATATATATATATATATATATATATAATATTATATAATTTTAAAATTTAATGTTCATCTTTATCGTTCATTATCTAAATAATTATCATTAGAATGTCTTCACAAAAGATCACCTCGATCCGATGGCCCTAGCTTTGTCGATCAAAAAAATTCGATTTCGACGATCATGAACGACGATGTAATGATCTGATAGATGGAGACCTCCGATGGATTCAAAAATCTACAACAATAATCTTAGTGATATTTGTAGCATACTATCAAAGTTTTACTTTAATCGGATATCGTTATCTTGATCAATTTAGTATAGATTAGTTTTGACCGTTAAATGATAAACGAATAATCAAAGAACCAAATGGTGTTCGATTATGAGATTTTTTTTATAAATGATCTTGGCTACTACTTTAATCATTTTTTATGATGGTGATTATAAAATTTAACTGATGAGATAAAAAAATGATCTAAAACTATACGTCTTCTGATAATCATTCTAAAATTTTACTGATTGTTATGCTCATGCTTTTGCAATATCTACTTAATATGAATAATTTATATGAAAATAATTTAAATTTTACTATCATCATCGTATAAAATATTTAAAATTATAACTAAAAAATTATCTCATAATCGGATGTCGTTTAACCCTTTGATCGCTTATTTTTAATTTAATGGTCGAAATCATTCCATACTAAATTAACCATGATACGATATCCGATTGAAGTGAAACTTTGATAGTATACTACAAACATCATTGAGATCATCATTGCAGGTTATTGGATCTATCGGAGGTCTTCATCTATCAGATCATCGTATCATCGTTCATGATCGTCGAAATCAAATTTTTCTGATCGATGAAGCTAGGACCATCGGATCGAGGCAATCTTTTGTGATGACACTCTAATAATAATTATTTAGATAATGAATGGTAAAGATGGATATTAAATTTTAAAATTATATAATATTTAAAAAAATAAAAAAAAAATTTATTTTCCATCTATGGCAGTGATTATCAAAAATCGCTGCTATAGATCTATAGCAGTAGTTATAAAATTGCTATCGTAGATCTATGACGGTGATTTTGGATAACCGCTGTCGTAGATCTATGACGGTGATTTTGGATAACCGCTGTCGTAGATCTATGACGGTGGTTCATCATAGGTTAGATTAAAAATTCTTAAATTTTTTCTTTCCTTCCGTGCGCGCTCGATCTCTCTCGCTCTCTCTCCCCCTCCTCTTCATCGTCGGTGAGGCTCCTTCCCCCCCGATCGGCATCGCCCCTCCTCTCCTCCGACCGGCGCCGCCTTCTCCTTCCCCCCTCCCTCTTCGATCCACATCCCCGACTGCCCCTCCCCACCACCCGCCACCCCCATCGACCCCTACACCCTCCATCCAACCCTCCTCGGCCTCTACGCGAAATCCCCCTCCGACAAACCCCATTCGACCCTTCCTTGGCCTCCGCGAAACCCCCTCTCCCTCCGACAAACCTCCCTCCACCTTGCTCAGCCCCCTACGAAACCCCACCCCACACCCCACCCCCATCCTCCTCCCTCGTCCTTCATATGACATCCCAACGAACCCCATCCAACCCTCCCTCGGCCTTCTGTAAAACTCCCTTCTGGCGAACCCCACCACCTTGACCCTCCATCGACCCATCATGAAATCCCTCCCCACACTCTATCCTCCTCCGGTCCCGATGTGAAACCAACCTCCCTTCCGGCGAGCCCCCCTCCACCCTCCTTCGATCCCCACGAAATCCCACCCCTCCACCACCACCCATTCTGACCCTCCTCCGATCGATGCGAAGCTCTTCAGCCTCCTCATCACTGTGCCCTCTCCCCCTAGGCACCCATCTTCGACCGCCCCTGCTCTCTCTCTCTTTTTTTTTTTCTCTCTTCTCTATCTCACTATCTTGCTTTTGTTTCATAGGTTACCTCTAGTACCGTCGTCCTCCTCTAGCGTCGTCGTCGGCGACTCTCGGAGCTTTCGGTGCGACCTACTCTCTATAGCCGCAGGTATAATTTTTTTAAAATTTTATAGTATTATTTATTAATCATGTATATTTATAATAATTTATAAAATATTTATAATAAATATTATAAATATTTATTATAAATATTATAATTATTTGCATGCCATAGTTTTTGGATCATGCCATGGTGGTAGCCTTGGACCGTGCCATGTCGACGGCTGTGGACTAGATCTGTCAACGGATTGAGTTTGGATCAGAATCTGAATATTCAAATCCATACCTAATTTTAATTATTGATATCAGATCCAAATCCAAATATCCGATGGATCTGTACTTGAGAGAGGAAGGGAGGGATCCGGCCTCACCGTCATCATTGGGAGGGAGGGGGTCCAGCCTCACTAGCGAGGGAGATTGAGAGAGGAAGAGTGGGAGATCGAGAGAGCAAGAGAGGAGGGAGGGGGTCCGACCTCGTCGGCATCACTGGGAGGGATGGGGTTCGGCCTTGCCAGCGAGGGAGATCGAGAGAGTGAGAGAGGGAGGGATGAGGTTCGACCTCGCCGACGAGGAAGATCGAGAGAGGGAGAGAGGAAGATCGAGAGATGAAAAAGCTGGAAGGAAGGGGTTCGGCCTTGCCATCGTCATCGGTGAGAGAGATCGAGAGAGGAAGAGAGGGAGTGATCGAGAGGATGGCACACAGTCGAGCCGACTCGGACCGTGATCGAGTCGGCTAGGGGAGGACCCTAGCCGGATGTCTCAGGCACAGAGCCGGCTGTCTCAGGTATGGAGCTAGCTCGGCTTTCGAGCAAATAAAATTTGATATATCACGATATTATATTGATTAATGTTCATTAACGTTGCAGGTCACGATGGCATCAAAATGCCATTTAGCTTTCACCCCTATCCCTCGATGGGTTACGTACAGTTCAACATCCGAGGAGCAGTCGGAGCATACTCCATCCATCTCGGCATCGACTGCTCAGAAACCTCCACCATCGACATCTACTCCACCGACGGTATCTACTCGATCAACAACTGAGCCTCTACCGTTGCAGACATCTAAGTGTACGTTTTTATTATATTAGTATAACTTTATTTTTTATATAGTATTTGTACACTTATATATTTGCATAATATATTTGCATTGCAGGTGTATCATCCAGTCGAATATTTTACGGTCCCACACATATGGCACATGTGTGAAACTGCCAGCATCAGGTGATGGTCTATTATAATGTGGAGGGGAGGCCGGTAGGGGAGACCGCGCGGAAGATGCATTTCTTTTTTGGAGTGCTTGTGAGGCGGTTGGACATCATTCCCGTAGAGCCTAGAGACTAACGTTTGATGGATACTGCCATCAGGGACCGGATATGGGAGGAGATATAGGTAAGTACGTGCATCTTAATTATATTTATATATTTTATATGTTTACACTATATATGTTTGATTAGAATAATTTTGTAACTGATTTTTGATAAATTTGTGCAGAGAAGATACGACTTTTCCAATCATGAGAGGGCTCGAGATGCCCAACTGAAGAAGATCGAAGAGTTATACCGAGGTTACAAGGTCAAGCTCCATAGAGGATGGTTCGAGCATCGATGAGACACTCCGAAGGAGCTTGTTCTCTGGATATAGGATTGTCCTCCGAGTCAGTAGGAGAGGATGGTTAGACACTGGAGGAGCCAAAAGTTTGAGATAAAATTCCTAACTTTTGAATTTTTTAATATGCTTAAAATTTTATTTAAATATTTTTTAAATATTTATTATTTATTTGAATACTTGTTAAGCTACCTTCTGTCAAAATCGGGAGAACCATACAGTCTAGAAGTATACGCACACTCTAGGTCGCGAGTCTATAGCCAGTTGTGTGCATAGAAAGATAATTAATTCTAAATCTTACTAAATAAATTAAATTTATATTTTTTATCATTTTTATGATAAATTTATTCTTTATTATAGCTGATGAGAGATAGAGTGATGCCCAGCCGTAGTGAGATCTTCCGATCCAACCGCACGGAAAAGACGGGCAAGCCGATGAATGCCACGATCGAACGTATTTTTGTAAGTATTAAATATATTAGTATATATGATTAGTATTATAGCATTTTTTATAAAATTTTATTTTAATTTATAATTATGGGATCAGTTAGATGCACTCGAGATCGAGGGCTCGGATACCCCTGGGCCCCATGACCATCTGTCTCAGGTCTTGGGGCTTGAGCACTCTGGGAAGATCTGATGCAGGCCCCAACACACGCCGATGAGCTACTGGTTCGAAACGAGCATCTCCTCACAGACTTTCGGTATCGTCAGTCGGAAGAAGCTTGAGGAGGCATTAGCACGGGTAGATCATGCTACGATGCGGACAGATTGGGCTGAGGAGCATGCATCTCATCTGAAGGGTATCGTAAGAGATATGATGTCGACGCTCAATGCATGTTTTGGAGTCACAGACTTCGAGGATATGTTGGCCCGTAGTCCAGCTCCAGCTCCGACTCCAACTCCGGCTCTGGCTCCAGCTCCGACTTTCGATGACGATGACGATGATGATATAGATTTAGGAGACTTTTATTATATTTTTTTTAAAAAAAATATTATAATAAATTTTATTTGATAATAAAATTTTAGCATTTCAGAATAATTTTTATTTTTATTATATTTTTTTTTGTTATATATCTATATTTATTAGGTAAAATATATAAAAAAAAAATAAAAATTTTATTTTTTTTAATTATTCAAGATCAACGAGAGCAATTTTATAATCACTACCATATCCATGCCAACCGCTACCATAGATTTCTGGTGCAAATGGTGCCAACTGCTGCATTAGACCTATGGCAGCGGTTAAGAAATCGCTGCTATAGATAACCTATGGCAACAGTTACATAACTGCTGCTATAAGTTAATCTATTACAGCGATTTATAAATCCTGCAATAGGCTATCTATAATAGTGATTCTAACAACCGCTGTCATAGAGCTACGGCAACGGCCATAGTAGCAATGGTTAGAAAACCGCTGCCATAGCCTATGGCAGCGATTTTTTGGGCTATGGCAGCGATTTTTTTGTAGTAGTGTATATCAATAATATTAGTTATGTTTGTAATCATGGATAAGTCTTGTGTTAAATAAAAAATGCAATGACTCCCATGATTCAACATAATTGATATTATTGGATCATGTCAATTTCGAGATACTGTCTATGGATCATATATATTTTTATTTAAAAAAAATAATGGCTACATACTCTATTTTTTATTGTTCAACACGAGAGTCATTTTTAAAAATAAAATATTTTTAAAATTTTAAAATCATAATTAATATTATCTAAGTAGGAGAATTGAGAAATTTTCTAATTATGGGCTATTATTAATTATTTATTTTATTTTATTAAAAATAAATTGATTATGTGATTCGGATTAATAGACATGCATGTGAGCCCAATGTTGTTAGTGATTCTTTTATTTTGGGCTAAATGCATCTTATATTGAGTTGGTGTGGTTGGAACGGTACAGTGTAGGTTTTGATCCAACTTATGCTCATGATAGGTGGGTCTATTAGAATTTTATTTTAAATGACTAAGTTTTCTCTCCATTTTCTATAAATATCATGAGACTAGTTCGCAGACTTATCCCATCAAATAGCCATCTTTTGAGAGAAAGCTGATAGAAAATGATTTGGCTCTCAATGTTCGTCTGAGCATCCGCTGATCGATTATTCTTGAAAAATCAATGATGATCGAATACAGGTATGCATCTATGATTTTTGTGTTCTAATCTTTGATATAGATTCATGAAAAAAATATTCTACTTATGCTCCCACTTAGATGTATGTTCACTAAAAGATACGAGACTTTTTAAATGTGAACTCCACTGCCTTAAGAAACTACTCACAATACATGCCCAAGGCCCCTACTCTTACAGTTCCAAATATATTTCTATGTAGAAACCTTTGGATAAAGGGCATTGTCCCTGGGACATGAGAACCCTCTCCTCTTAATTTGGAAGTCATTTGCCATTTGAACAGAAATCTTTTCCTTCCAATTTTATTTTAAGGGTTTGTAGAGCACAATCATTGATCAATTTTTTGAGAAAAAAAAAAAAAATCACGTTTATGCATCTGGTCCCAAAATTATAGATAAAAGTAAGATTATTAAATTTGACTCTCCGTTCTCTTTATGCTACCAACATTTAAGATACACGAGTAACACAGAAGCCCATTAACAAGAGAAATTAATGCAAGCACCAGGTGCAAGTGAACCAAGGCAAATCCCGAAGCATATGCATGGTGGATAGCGGGCAATCGAGAATCCATGAGATACAAGGATAGCGTGGCCGTGGATTTCACGCGGTCCAATCGCATGCAATTGGAAGGCCATCAACAATGACAACTTACAAAACCAAGGCAAAAGAAAGTATGAGATTCGATACCTTCCTCAGAAGAACGGCAGTATCTGTCTGCCTTCAATGGACTGACACCGGCCCACATTCAGTGCACCGAACATGCTATAGTCTGAGGCTTCACTTGGTCTTCGCTTTCCATTGCAAAAGAGCCTGCCTCGAAGAACTCATGGTAGATCGAAAACCCTACAATCTGAGCTTTTGATGGCATCAAACCATGTGGAACAAGTTAATTAGTAAATGAATATATGACATCCACTCGCTTCATTCTCTTATCTTATATAAAAGAGCTATAATGAGAGTTTATAGAGAATCTTCAAGCTATGAGACCATGGTGCTTTTTTTTTTTTTTTTTTTTTTTCTTTTTTTTTTTTGGGATAAGACGGTTGATCAATACAATTTCAATATAAATACAATCTAGAATATTAAAAAAAAAAAAAAAAAATAGAAGAACAGAGACAAGCAAAAAATATCCATAAGACAATCTAGTTCACCATATTGTTCGTCTTGTGATAGATATTACGAATTACATGTACTTTTCTCTATTATGTTTAATTACATTTTCAGGTTAGCCATTTCATCATAATATTGGTAGTTCTCTTTTGAATGTTAACTCATGCATCCTTGGTTTAGCATTCAATTCCTACAACCTTCGCTTTTTTCTTAGCCATTATTAGAGTGTGAAGCGACCGTAGCTTGTTTCTTTTCTAGAACTCCAAGTTCAACCAAGGTTGGGAAAATCCTAGCGTGAAAGGTCCCACACCCGCAAAAACTTGAAACAAGATTTCGAAATTAACCTCACGGGAACTAGTACCATAAAGCACACTGATTACAAAGTTATTTACATTAATACCCTCTCTCATTCCGGACGCTAAACTGCTGAAAGCTAACCGTTTAAGGGCAATGTGGTATCATTATGCATAGTCAAGGGCTTTTACGTAAAGTAATGCCTCTCAGGCTCCCTCGTTGTCGTAGAAAACAACGGCCAACCCAACCCCAAAAGGCCTCGCCGAAGCCCTAGCTCCTCCTCTGCCTCTCGATCGCCGCCGCCACCATGGATCCGCCCGCCGCTTCCTCCCGGAGCTGGAGCATCTACGGCCGGTCGGAGATCACCGAGCGGTACGAGATCCTCGAACGCATCGGCTCCGGCGCGTACGCTGACGTCTACCGCGGCCACCGGCGGTCGGACGGCATCGTTGTGGCCCTCAAGGAGATCCACGACTACCAGAGCTCGTTCCGGGAGATCGAGGCCCTCCAGACGCTCCGTGACTCTCTCAACGTCGTCGACCTCCTCGAGTACTTCTGGCAGGAGGACGAGGACGCCGTGCTTGTCCTGGAGTTCCTCCCCACCGACCTCGCCTCCGTCATCCGCGACGCCAAGAGGGGCGGCGGCCTCGCACCCGGCGAGGTCAAGCAGTGGATGCTCCAGATCCTAAGGGGAGTCGACGCGTGCCACCGGAACTTGGTGGTCCACCGTGATCTCAAACCGTCCAATCTGCTCATCTCCGCCGAGGGAGTTCTCAAGCTGGCGGATTTCGGCCAGGTATCTACTGGAATTCCCCCCAAGTAGGTATCTTTTGGTTTCTTGAGGTTATAATTTGTTTCTACGATTTTTGTAGTCCTTTGTTTGTTTCGTGCATTAATTTGGTGCTTGTCTTAGCTGCTAAAGAATAATAGCTTTCTGTTCATTTGTATTTATGAGTTTTGTTCTCCTTGCTTTATCTCATGTTGCCAGTATTCACAATTTCATGCCCTTGCGAAGAGAGTTTTTTTTACCACCAAAACAGAGAATTACTCTCAAGCAGTCAGCACATGAGAAATTATCACTAGAAAAGAAAATAGTTGCAAATGCTTTATCAGGTTGTTCCTAGTACCATTTTTCGAACATGGTTTTCAACTTGGCATGATCATTTTGAAAAAATAAGTGATGTTAGACATGGATGATTAAACTTTAATAGCAGGAATCTTCAGCCATATCAGGGTAATGCCCCTGTATCGGAATCTTCCCAGAACCTGGAAGCTGCACCTGTGTTCCTAAGCACTTCTTTACTTGCAAGTGCTTTACAATGCCCACTTTCCCGCACCCACTCCCAATTCTAGCAACTAAGGATCAAACTGATGCTGGCATTAGTTATAGTTATTCCTTTTATTACTCTTAGCAGGAGGATAAAATCTTTGATTTGGTTCGGAATGGGTGAAGGATTGGTCTCTCATGTTAACCTGAATTCACTAGTGAAATTTCATCTATACCATTCTGATGCACATACGACCAGAGGCTGTTACTGTTATATGGAGAGCAATAATACCTTTCTTTTGGACTTTGCTAGTTGCAGAGAGGTTGGTGACAGATGTAGAACTAGGTTTCTGGAAACCCTCCTCTCCTATTGGCAAATATATGATTGTGTTGACACATCTCCATGTCACCATCCATTGCACCTATATGTGTCATACCTGTTGTTGACACTGAAATTGTCAAAATATAGTTGAGGAGGTGCTAGGATATTATAGTTAAAGGAGATTAGTTTTTTCTTGATATTATCTTATCTGCGCTGAGCCAATAATTCCTGCTAGTAATTGTGATGATGATGGTACTTGGAGCTAAAGAGTTATCTTTGAAAGCAGAATTTTATTTTAGCCTTTTTTTCTGATACAGTCAGCTACTTGGAGGGACATAGGGCTTGGGATGAACATCTTTAGGGTCCTAAGGCCCAGGTTAAAAAAATGCTTGGACATGGTGTTTGTTGACAATGAACAATCTGCATTAGGCATTGGGGGCAAAATAATCATCATGGTTAGAGAAAAATCAGAGATAGTATATCATTTATTCATTTCTGTTTAGATGACATTTAGAGTTTTCTAATGTATTGTCTTTTCTTTACTTTTAAATTTCTTGGTGGATTCATTTAGCTGCTTATCTGGCTAGAGTTTTGAATTATAAAAGTGAAAGCTAGGGAAAGAAAAGTTGTTGTGATTCCAAGGTCTGGCTTTATGGGTGATAGGAAGCTAAAGTGTGAAGATAAGGATTTGTGAGCTTTAAAAGGAGAGAAGTGGTTCTCCATCTTTAATTTTTATCAAGGACGACCTTTGAAATATATTAAAAATGGATACCTGAAGGGTAATGTAGTTTGTTTTTTGTGCATATTCTAGACAGGGATGGTGGAAAGTGTGGCAAATTTTGATACGAGTGAAAAAATAATATTGGGACTTGTGTAGAGTTTTGCTCATCATAAACAATTTTGGTATAAGAAGTTGGAAGTATGGTGGGAGGGTATAGGATTAAGGGTATTAGCGGACTTAAGTGGGGTCTAAAGGGTAGCTTCTGAAAGGGTTAACACTCAGAGTTGAAATATTTTTGGACAGTAGTACTTCATCTTCTCATTAGCTGGAAAGGCTTTTCTTTTGTGTTCCCTATGGAACTAGAAAATTGTTGTGTTTCTTGAGTCCTTCGATAATCATACTGACCTAGACATAGTACTTGTATTCACTAAGCACTTTATTTGGCTGCAAATAAATTTCCTTGTTTTTTTATCCAATATTTACTTTGTTTGAAATATAGTAATGATTTCTAGACACATATGCTAATAGTGTATATACCCACTCACATTCATTATGCCTATCTGCTCCGAAGAGTAAACGCATTTGTCATTCTGCATCCCACTAATATAGTTTCTATTGTTTTTCCTTTTTAGTTTTTCCTCTCTGTTGGAGTGGGGGGTTAGGGATAGGTGTTGTACATTTAAACAATGAGTGGATGTACTTTAAGTGGTGTTGTGATTGAATTTCTTGTTTGTCATTTTTTGAAACAAAAATCTCTATTTTTGGCTTGTCAGTCAAGGATACTTCAGGAAACAAGATATATCTCCAGAGACAACAGTCCACATGAACCAGGTTCTGAGAATGAGGCATGGTTACCACAACAGCCTGCAATGGTGGGGGAGGGAAACCAGCCCTGGCCGGATCCCAGACCTATCAATGAAGATGAGTATCTGCGGGAGTTGGATGGCCTCAAGGCAAAGCATGCAATGGAGGACACTGATAAGGAGATGAGCCTGCAAGATGGTGATGCATCTTGTCTTGCCACATGTAGTACAGGTGATGTGGAAGATGATCCCTTCAAAGGCTCCTACACCTATGAGGTAGAAGAGGTTAAAGATGATGATGAATCTGGTGCCCTCACCTCATGCGTTGGGACGCGGTGGTTCAGAGCCCCAGAACTACTCTATGGATCCACAACTTATGGGCTAGAGATTGACCTATGGTCGCTAGGCTGCATTTTTGCTGAACTTCTTACTTTAGCACCACTCTTTCCAGGGACATCAGATATCGATCAGCTCGGTAAAATTATTAGTGTTTTGGGGGACTTGACTGAAGAAACTTGGCCAGGTAGCTCTAAGTTACCTGATTATAATAAGATCTTCTTTAATAAAATTGAAAACCCAATTGGTCTGGAAGCATGCCTGCAAAATCGATCAGCTGCTGAAGTTGATCTTGTGAGGAGGCTTCTTGGCTATAACCCGGCCAGCAGAGCTTCTGCAATGGAGTTGCTCCAAGAAAGATACTTTGTCGAAGAGCCCCTACCTGTTCCTATAAGTGAGTTGAGAGTTCCTTCCACAAAAGATGGGCATGACGACAGCTCTCCAGAAGAATGGGCTGATTACAGGGATTTGGGTTCAGACTCCGATCTTGATGAGTTTGGCAGCGTGGATGTGACAACCACTGAAAAAGGTTTCTCCATACGGTTCGCATGATGAAGAATATGTGTATTGGTTATTTTTGTGAAAATTTTCATAAACTTGATCCAAAGTATGTATATGAGAAGGATGATGAGCTGAGACACTATAATGTTGAGAAAAATAATAGCCATTTTCTCCATTAATGATTCATAGGGGAAAGGTTGTATGATTCATATGGGAAAGGCTGTGATTCATAGGGGTGTTGCATGATGGAAGTTTACAATTTTAAAAAAAATATATATATTGTGAATAGTTGTTTCAGTCCTTTGTGACTTGAGGTCTTCGCTGTCTCTGTCAAGCTATAACGAATCCGAAAGGAGGTGGTGTTATTTCACCATTGTTTTGTTTCATTTGGAAAGTTCATACATCAGCTATTTTCCCTCCATGTCTTCTGCTTAAATTCTGGACAACCTATCAACGTCCGCCAACCACCAGATTGAAAATCTGAAGGGAAACAAACACATTCATAAATTTTAAATGGATGATCACTTGTAGCCGCTTCCTCTTTTGCCTCAGATTCCTACATGTTTGCAGGCGTGTTTGGAGAAAATATGGCGACAAAAACGAAGAGAGAGAGAGAATGGAATGGAGACTTCTAATGTTTCTCCTTCGACGCCTTCCTGGCTCTCCTCGCCGGACTCGAGCATTGTAACTTAACCCTGCACGCATATTTTAAAGGGGAACATATATGCATCGAAGCAAATTTTAAACATATGTAAGGCATGATACAAACTGCATTAAGTATTATGACCACTTCACGACATGAGCTTCCGAAACTGAAGACAACTTGGTGACTCCGCGACAACCGCACACATTAGGCTGAGCTACAGGACAGAAACTGGTGAACTGAAGCATGCTAAAAGCCATATGGAAAGAAAACATATCAAGATCCAACTTATAGAATTAAAAACACCTAAATTATCAAGTGCTTATATGAGTGAGTGCAGGTGCTTAAGTGCAAGAGAGAGGGGGAGAGAGATAGAAAGATATCAAATATTGCTGATGGCATTTGCCTTTAAAGTAAAACTCTATGCTCAAGTTCCTCCCTCATTATCTCATATATATATATAAAGCAGAACAATAAAGGTCAATAAATTCATCTTGATCTGATCCAACACTTTCAGCAGACCATCTAATTTGAAGACTACTCTTATATCTTTCATTGTTTTATATACACATATCCAAGAAAAAGGTCATGTTCGCATTTGAAAACCTTTGAGCCAATATATTAGATACAACAGCAGCAGACAGACAGATCCATGTTTACAATCCCTACATTTACCAATTAATGATCACAAGAGTCGATTGTTTCCTGTTTGGAATTGACTAATGGCACCCTGTTTTATTATTTTTTGCACATTAACCAAGACAGAAAGGTCATTGGGCTGCCAGAAACCACTGAAAGTTGGAAAACTTTATTTAAGGTCAAAGCGCACAACAAATTATCACCCACGCCCATGTTCCTTCTTGCACCTTACAGCATCAAGCCTGCAGCATGAGTACCTGAATCAGCAAATTGTCCTGATGATCAAGTTACCTTATTTATGAAATCTCTATTTTAAAACCACCTTACAACTTTCAGGGTGAAAGTTTACAGAAACAGAAATTTTACCTGTAGAACTTCAGAATATCTTTTAAGAAGTTCCTGGAGATAGAAGAATGCTTGACACTGTGATCTGCCTCACAAAAAAGAAATCAGCTTCTCATTAGGCCATTCAAAGCAGCAACTCTCCTCACTTTCTGCCTTCTTTGTCCATTAGGATGAAGTCCACTTGATAGGTTCACAGTAGGGGTTGTAGGTCTAGGCCATATATTATCACTCTCTATCATATATTCATTGTCCTGATCTACTATGGTAAAGTCAGCAGGATTTCTGTTTATAACACATATTTCCTTTTCACAATGGTTATTCAGGGGCTCAACTGTTGCTCCCTTACTGCTGATCCCTACACCAGTTATATCGTTCCTCACAGAATACCATCCACGATGCACATTAGAATTTACAACAGAAAAAGGGCTTTCAGAATTCTCATTTCTAGAAATAGGAACCTGGGCATTCAGTACTCCAGCCTTACTTGCAGAGTATGAAAGTTCAGAATTATCCTTTCTACTAGCTTCAAGAGTTGTGATTTTGCTGGAATATCCGATTCTGAAAGTTCCAGAATCATCCAGAGGACTTGTTATTTCCTTCTGCAACAAAGACCCATATACACCAACTCTTGGAAGTGGACGGTAAGGTTTGCAAGAAATTTCTTGATGCTGAACTTGATTAGGATGTTGAACTACCAATGGAGGGTTTGCAGCCTGATTACTTTTACCTCTAGGTCCTAAGCCAATCATTTCCTTTTCACATTGACCAGTAGAAGAAAGATCAGACTCCCAAGGGGATCCTATATGGTTTGTATTTGGCAAATCTTGAAGAGACATGCCCGACCATTTTGCTGAATCCATCAGCCTGAGCAAATGCATTGCTGGTATGCTTTCATTTGTATATAGATCTTGTGGTCTCACCATTTCTGAATTAGATGTATTTCCTAGCTCTGCAAAAGATGTCACTGCCGGGAAGCTTCTGTTGTGAACTGAGAATTCAGCACTCTCTTGCCTTTTCTGGAGGTGAATTTTAGCCTGGTCCATTGTTTTCAAATAATCAATGTTGAGTGCAACCGTCATTGGTTTTTCATGAAGTAAGGTATCAGGGCCAAACATATTCATAGGACTGTAATCAGCACTAACCTTTTCACTATTGATACCAAAAGGTGTCCTGCTTAATGGCATTGATAACTCACCCAGGGCATTTCTGAATGTATTCTGACCTAAAATTTCCTGACCTTTATGGCATGATTCTGATGTCTGCATCTCCATTTTGCTCCAGCTGTGATGTTGCGAATGCCAATTTTTCTTTGAATCAGTCATAGGAAGATTAGGATGACCTCTACATTGCAAAGGTGATATGAATCCCGTACTGGCACTAACAAACTCTTTTTGATTTAGATTTATGTGATTGTTTTTTCTACCATGGGTGGTAGCATAGTCCAATAATTTCATGCTTTCATCAGCATTCTTGTCACTTCTGACAGCAGTCCAAACACTATTTCCTGTATTATTCCACACAGATTTTTGCTGGGAAGAGTTCTCATGTAGTGCACCCGGTACCTTGTCTCCATGGCCTTCATTGACATCCAGAACATGATTATCCTCCATGATTTCGGTGCTTTCCAATATACAATGTGTGTTAACCATGGCAGCCTTAGCATTCATCAGCTGTCTATTTTTGGCCAAGAGTTCAACTATGTCCATTGGGATGTCATTTAAAGCTTCCTGCTCGCATGTCTGTGTGGTTTCTCGCTCTTTTATAACTTTTTTCCGCCCCTGAAATTCAATGAAATGCTAAATCTCATGTTTGTCTGATGAAATCTAGATCCAATACATCATCAACTACTGCCATGAATAAATAATATGCCATAGATATGTACAAATTTTGTCTAATCATAAGAAAGACGGAACATACCTTACAGATTATAGAATTGTAAAGATACAAGCATCATCATGCATGTATATTATAATTGCAAACCATATACCACTATGAGTTTCATGATATTTATGGTAATCATCAGTTGAGAACCAACCAAGCTCAGAAAGAGCTATCTCAAAATTCAGGGAAAAAAAAATCTCAACTCCAGTTTCAGTTTAGCAGTTGGTGTAGAACTTACTATTAATCTGCCAAATTCAGTTCATTTAAGCCATTGAACTAGAATTATGCTACATCATAAGAAAAGAACTTAAATTCATACATCTAATGCCGTGAATACATACAAAGTAAATATAGGGATTTTCATGACTCTAGATGGTACTGTTTAATTTTAATTGCCCTATATCCCTCAGAACCTTCATCAGAAGGCTCCTTGTAAAGATCTTTTCCTTTTACAGACTCACCTGAAATGTACCTTAATATGATCCCTTTCCCTTAACCATCAAGGACTATACCTTTATGACCAGTTAATCCTTTTCTCATGATAGATGTGACTTAAAAGTTTATTTGACCATCAAAGTGCAGCACCTCAGACAAGGTGCTCATTGTTCTCTTATTGATCTCCTTTGAGCAATGGATCTAGTAGTACATTTAGTAATTTAAAAGCCTAATCAACTTCAGGACCCATCATTGTTTTAGAAAGACATTAGAACAACAAAAAAAAAAAGGTAGAATAGACAAGCAACCACATGGCACACACAAGTACAAAAACACAAGAGAACAAAAACACATTAAAACAGATGCACAGGCATACAAAGTACAAAAACACAAGGCAACATGAAGTTAGTCGCTACTTGCTATCCTTTTTCACTCTTGTAATCAATAGTTAACTCTTCTATGTCTTTGTCCCAGTATATTTAACACCTGATCAAACTAGAACTTATCACCATGTTCAAACTCACGGAATACTATAGGAAGTGAAAAAAGAAACAACAACAACATAAGAACATCAGTCCCACACTAAACATTATAAAGGAAGTTAAACTCTATGAGTATGAACAACATGAAAAAGGAATCCTTACCTTTGGCAAGCCCGTCTTTCCAGATTCTTCATTGTTAATATGATGCTTCTTCTTTTTCTTCTTTCTCAAGGTAACCTTTTCACAGGCGTTGCTACAAGTATCTGGATGATGAAGCAAGCTCCTCCCAGCTTTGACAGTTCTTTTCAATTTAGAACGAATGTTTTTGTCATTCACTTGTTTGGTTGCTTTACCATCAGCAATAAAAATGTCCTTGTTAGTCGTATTTTCTTGTTGGGGCATGAGGCAGCCCTGATGCATTGCACTTTGCATCCCAATAGCATTTTGCTTGTGCTTTTTGGCCGTACATACTTTGAGGCTATTGACTAACCCATTTTCAGCTGATGCAGCTGCTTCAGCATCAATGTGCTTATATCTCCTCTTTGTCTTGCCTTCCTTACGTGCTTTCTTTATCCAGTACATTAGAGATGATCCATCATCTAAATTTTCAAAATCTATATATCTCCTCTTACCCTTGAATGACTTTACTTTGGTTTTTCTGTGGGAAGTATGATGAATTTCAGCACCAAGTTCTGAATCTTTCCTGCTCAATGTAGGTGGCCTTCTGTCAATTCTGTCCTCAATTTGATTGGCATCTTCACCCCCATCAGAAATATCAATCTTACCAGATGAGTCCAACTCGTCTGTTCTCATGATCTCGTCTAGCAGGCGCATCTTCCTACCCTTTTTATGTTGCAGATTTCCATCAGAAAAGCCCACTTGCATGGCAGCAATTCGACTTTGGACAGTATCTTGAGGCGAAGTTGCATTATTGTCAGATGTTTCATCATCGTTTTCATCCAATCCCTTGGAGTCCAGTTCAGAGAGATGAGCTGCAACAGCAGTTTGAGAATCAACTTGTGGCATAGCAATATTTTTTTCTAGTGGTGCTTCAGTTTCTCTGGCTGCTTTACTAAATTGTTGTTTCGTCATGCCCATTTTCCCAATCAATTGTTCATCTTTTTTCCCATGTACCATAAAATCAATGCAAGCAGGACTGATAACCATGCTGAAATCAGTACTTCTATCGACTATTTCAGTTTCCTTTGATTTAGCATTTACCATGTCTTCACAATACAAAGCTTCCAAAGTGTTTGCCGTTGATGCCACATTTCTTCCTCCTCTTCCTCCCATATGGCATGCTTCATCTTTTGTCTCAACATAAGCAAGCTTGTCACTTGATGGATTCTGAATTCCTTCATAACTACCTTGGCTAGCTTTGGCTACCTGCAAATCTGTGAAAAGCAAAAGGTAAGTCATGAAAATGAAATCATTAAGTTAAATGGGGAAATGGAAATTCAAGTTGCTAGTGGACAACCTTCTGTGGCTGCACCTGTTAGATTATTCTTAGTATTATTGTCACAATTTGCCGATGGGCAACATTCACCATTTGGCACAACAACAGAACAACCAGCTTCAGTTAGTCCTCCATCTACAATTTTCTCTTTGGATAGTTGATGAGAGCCAGGAAGCATCCCTTTACCATTGGCGAGAGTCATGAAAGTGTTTCCAAGAAAAACAGTGCCCCTTTTTACTAAAGCATTCTGAATATCAGGAGCTTCACTTGCTCTTGTTGCAGCACAATTAACAGCTTTGTGCCAACAGTTTTGGCAATTCCACCGTCTAAATTTAGTCACAGGTAGAGGGGGAAAGAGGCTGATATGTTTATCAGATGTTTGGCCATGAAACATAGGGAATGGCCAACATATCTTTGGGTCTTTCTTACGAATCTCGGCAACATATCCTCTGTGGTCAAGACAGAGCACATCAGAAAAATCAAGAAATACAATTTGACTTCTTAGCTGCTACTTTGAAATTAAATGTTTAAACATATTAAAGCCTCTTGAGGTACTCCGATCAACTATCCTACAAATGGCTAACTACTCCAAAAACTGTAAAAGGTTGTATAGATGATTAACAAGATCCTTCCATGCAGTATTTCAGGATATTTTCCTTGAAAAAAGACTTAAGAGATACAAAGGTATGGAGCCCTAATTGATGACTTATGAGCCACGGATACATGCACCCACTGCAGTGCATGCACACACAGACACACACCCATAATACGTATGCTTGGAAAATTTACAACGAAAATGCCCTCATCTCTGGGAAGTGCATAGGAGGAAAAGGAAGGACATTTAGGTAAATTACGTGGTTTGCAAAAATCTCTTTCATCTGCCTCACATGTAATTTAACCAAAGACCTATGTTCATATGTAGGTATGTAATTAAATGCACACCAATATTTATCCATCCATACATACATACCACTATATATGACATGGCTGACTAGTCCCACTCATGCATGGCAAGTGCACACCGCATAAAAAAAAATGCACCCATCCACCAATACTAGTGCGCCCGCTTAACTCACAAAGAAAAAAAACATACATATACGCACACAAACACATAGATATACCCGTATATATGAATGAGTGTCTGCATACGTCTACATGTATATGTTTACGTGTAATATGGCTTATAACATTTAAACACACGAACGCAAGAATATTTATACCCGTAAACACGGAAAAGCGAACATGCTTAAACACGGACATCCGTTTATATATTATGGCTCGGAGACACAGAGAGATATATAAAGTGATAAACTAGAGCATCAACGCATACCCGCACGGATATGTATAGACAAAGATAACAATAAGCATGCATAGATAAAGATATGCAATGCTCATAGGAACAGATCTGTATAGATAAAAATACATAATGTGCATAGATAAAGATAGGGATATATATGAATGTATTTTTGGTACATAAAAGATACGTATATATAAAGATGCATATTGCGTATAGATAGGGTACATAATTTGGCAGACAAGTTCATGCACCCACACCCACACGCACAGATATGTACACATAAAGATAGCGATGGAAAAATCACAGCCGTAGATCCTAATAACGAAAAATTTATATCGTGTTAGTAAAGCATTTTATGACCAACCTAGATTCAGTGAATAGCGATGCTCAATTAAAGCTCACATTACGTTACGGGCTAACAGAAATTAATAGGAGGTGGGCAGACTTACCGAATGGAAAAATGGTCACAAGTTTCTGTTCCTTGAACACCATCAGCTGCAACTGTTTCAATGAGTCTGGGTTCTTTTTGTGAAAGGCTAGACTGGGGTTCCCCTCTATAATTGCTCTCCTTTACGGAACTTATTTCCATCCCGTGGAAGCAGCAAAATACTAACACTATTAAGCATGTCCTATATGGAAAACAAAAGCTTATCATCAGCAAATATTTGTTTTCTGAAAACGTGAAAAAGTTATAGCCTGATATCATATTCCCATGAGGAAAAAAAAAAAAAGGAGATGTTCTATGCGATAATGATTCAAGATGTAACCAACTAAGACAATGCTTGTAATCTTCGAATTGGACGCATCAAAGTCGAAAACAAAACAAAAATTTTGTGCATGTCTCGCGGAAGAAGAAAGATCTAACAACATACCAAGAGCGATAAAGTTCACTTTTTTAGCCTGTTGGCAGCGGAAAACAAAAGATCTAGCTTACAAACAACCTACAGATATACAAAACAACGACAAGCCCACACATCGTGGTGAAATAATAGAACAATACAAGAGACTGCTAGAATAACGAACTCACACAGCACTGTGATGAGAAACAAATAAAGAAAGGAATAATATAAGATTTTGCGAGCAACTGATCACATTTACGACATGAAATATAAGGAAATACGAAACATTTAATAACTTGTGTTCCAAACCAACCTCCATGCGTTCAAACTGAAGCATAAAATCACGTAAATCTAGGGTTTATGAAGAGATGGTTACACCTTGTAACCGAACATCATACCAACTATCAACCATCACTCCAGGCTTATTATAAATCATGAATCACGCATGCGAAGTCGAAACCCAAATTTTCGTATCATCGATGCTTATCGATCTTGTTGCCTTATGAAATCCAGAAGAAGAGAGGGAAACACGTCGTCCCCTCGCTATAACCGGTCAAAGCCAACTCCTGTTGCAACCTCGATGCATAAAGCAAAGTTTCACCCCATAAAATCATGCATCCCAAACCCCTAAACAAACAAATAGAGATTTTTTTTTTATGAGCCACAAAAAAAATCCATTGTTTCGAGCATCCAACTCTCCGATTCTAAAACCGGACCACAGAACAATCAAGAACAACAGCAAAAGCCGACTCCAGAGGAAACTCGATGAGAAAACCAGTACAAGAATGGGGGAACCACGTCAAATCTCGAGCTTGACAAGAAAAACAGTAGAAAAAACACCTAATAGAATCAAACGGCACCAAACTAGCTCCGAGAAAAGATCATCCAGAAATCTAGGAATGAATACCTCAAATCGAGCGAGATACAGGATAAAAAAGGAGCCACTTTTCTCTCGGGTAGCTCATCGCCATCCGCGGCACGGCCGATCGAGATGAGACCGCGGGGAGAGAGGTTCCTCAACGATGGATCCTGTGGGACGAGCTCCGCGAGGAACCCAGCGGCGAATTAGGGAGAATCGGAGAGCTGAAAGGGAGAGAGAGCATGGGATTCAATCTAGGGTTTAGAGGAGAAGGAAAGAAAGAGAAGGGGGGACGAATGGAAACGAGATTTATGGTATATATATGTGTGTGACATGGATGTGTGGCTCTGGGAAGCCCGCCATGTCATCCCCATGCGGCTACAGTATTAAAGAAATTTATTGAAAGCGAAGGAGAGGTGGCCGAATCGGATGCCACCACCAAAACCCCATGTATGGTCACCCCGGCCGCACACCTCACCCCACCATCCATAAAAAGCAAAACCCTAATCCCAGTCCTAGTACTAAAGATAGCATCCAAGCAAAAAAAATAATATTTACTATTTATGATATTTATGTTGAGAATATCAACTTTTTTTTTTTTTTTTGTTCTATAACCTACATTATTAGCTGAAGCGCCAACAAAATTTTATAGAAGTTGATGAGTAAGTTGTATCATATGCTTCCAAAGCATATATATTATTATATAATATTTATTTAATCTAGTCATTTAGTAATATTTGTCATAATATTCATCTTTGTTGTGATTTATGATGCAAATAATTGATATTAGTTTAGAAAGTTAGTTTCTGATAAAAATCAATAGCCAAGATAGAATTTCAATGTAAATAAGATTCATCTCGCAGTGCAAAAAATAAAAAAAAATATATCTTCCAATACGTTACGAGTGAAACTTATATGTTTATTTAGTAAACTTGCATGTGGTAGTATGAGCATTTGCATCATGCATGTAACATGGATTATATTGTTAATTGACATTTATTGGCATCTAGTAAAAATTTGGTTTTCTATTGCACGGCTCAGAAGCTAAGTTGCGTTTGTTGTTCCATGGCAAGCTATAACCAACGAGCGAGCAATAGAAAAATGTATTTTTGACAAACAAATTAATTAAGATAATGTTTTGGTACTTAACAAATGTTGCTAACAGATAACTATGCCATACATTTATCGGTCATATGTTGAGCCTCGACGGAAGGCCAATTCAAATCCCAAAATCATTACGTTTCTGAAAATCTTCTAATTTTACTGAGAAAATGATATTTTCCTTTCAAAAGCACTATAGTGAAAGAAGCACCAACATGATATGAATATACTAAGTATGCATGTATGCATGCATGCACGATGAAAACAGATTGACCAGGAAAAGGTAGAGCTAGGTCACTAATTCAACGTCCACGTTGTATCACCTTTGTGATGACAATGTCCTCCGTCTAATCGAAGGTTTACCACACTCCATCAGCTTACAAGTTGGCAGAACTGTTACGTACCGATAGAAGAGCTGATACATTTAAAAGCTGTGAAGAATTTTGTGGCATATTGTTTGAGAGGCTGCTTCCGGATTTCCCTGTACCCATTGCTGAAACCTGAATACGTCCCATCAAAGAAGTTTACGACTAACGACTATTCTTACTTTGTGGAATGATCCCACTAACAGACTTGGAAAAGGACTTCATGCTACCCCTGGGTTTGCTTACTTTGTGGGTGCGTTTTTTCTTTTTCTTGGTTGTGTGCTGTAGGAGAGACAGTGATATGAGGAGAAATCCCGGGGAGAAATAAAGCATAAATTTTGCGTGGTGTAGAGCTGGACAGATCGAAATCAATTATAATTCGCCTGATTATTAATCAAGAAATATACAAGATAGACTAGCTGTGCACATATAATGACTTTTATTAACATCAGCTTTAGATCAATCAATATCTGCAACCAATGTGCAGTGTATAACTCTAAAATATGCAAAGATATTCCCATGGAGGACCGGAAGTACTTTCAATATTGTTTCACATGTACCATATTTAACGCTACACTGAACATGGAGGTCCCTAGATATATATTTATAGATTGTAACCAATTTCATGAGGGATGTGCATTTTATCATCAAATCACGCGGACGATTGAAATCGAGCAAAGGGTGCAGGAGTTGTTGGTGGATCAGGAATTCCTACAATGGTCCAATCAAGTGTCTGAATGATTTGAAGAGAGATCGATCACAAAAAGAAGGGGTTCATGTTACGAACACAAGTTATAATTTGATCAAATGCTCGGAAAATTGACATGAGGCGAGAAGGAAATGCATTCACCCAAGCAAAAGGCTAAAATGAACGTACTATAAAGTGGGAATACTGGAGGTTAAGTTTCTAGGAATTAAATGGATAGAAAATTACCGAACGATTCAAATCTGATGTAAAGAGCAGTTGGAATTCATGCATCCCAGACATCCGGGCACAAGACAGCCCAGGTTGGCTGTTGATGAGGCTGATGCAACACCAAAAGGTGGTGGGAACGAAATATGGGGCCTCTTCAAGTCAATGTGTCATCATTGGCTTTTTCTTTTATGCCTCGTAGGTCCAATGGCTTTGCCATTTTTATGTCTATAGTAGCCTGCGTGATATTGGCACCAGTTCGTAGAGGGTTTACACGAAAACTGCTCAATTTTTTTTTAAAAAAAATATATATACTCAATTCATCTTTAGATGCTTTTAGGTTTTTCAAGTGAAATTGCTTGTACGATGATGCTCGTGGTCATTCAGTCGTTCTTCCATTGTGGCGATTGTAATTTTGCATGAAAGTGAATTTTAGGTATTATCCATTAAAAATATATATAGTACGTGAATTGAGGTGTACGTTGATGTAACACCAAACCTATACTCTCTTCAGAACATGAATTTGTCGTTACAATAGTCGGTTTTTAGAAAACTTTGATGATGAATACCAGTCAAAGATTTTAGATTGTACATAAGTGCAAAGCCTCAAAGGTGCTGTAGTTGAGGATCTGCGACTTGAGACCACACCAAAAAAAAAAAAAAAAAAAAAGGAAAAAAGAAAAAATTTCTGTGCTTGCCAAAGCAACGGTTTCTGAATACACACACAATAAGAAGAGAGAGAGAGAGAGAGAGAGAGAGAGAGAGAGAGAGAGAGTTTTGTTTATTATTATTTTATTATTGATGTGGGGCCGGGTGAGGGATTGTTATTCCAGCAAAAACTGAAATCGCTTGGAGTTACCAAGGCCTCCATGAGAAACTGACATACGTTAATCTAGAATCGCCAGTTATTGCCACTTGAATCCGGCAAACAGTTCTTTGCTCTCCAAAGGTGAAAATTGTTTCCTCTCGTTCTCCTCAAGTGGAGTATTACACTGTTTCACCATCCGACGACCTGCCAGGCCTTTTCTGCAATCATGACATGATATGGAGCTCGCTTTTTTTTTTTTTTTTCATGAGAATAAGGAGCACGCATTTTATATGTAGGATGTGGTAGCATCATTACCATTATATGATAAATAGCATAACAAAAAAACTGTGAGGCTATTATTTTTCAAAGCTCTTATACAATAGGATATAATGGAAGGTGAGTTTGAACCGAGCTCAATGGAATAGAAAGAGACCATAAATGGGCTAGCCAATAGGGCCAGCCCTGTCTAAATTCACTGAATCAAGAGAGAATTCGACCCCACATCACTATGGAAGGTGAGTTTTAAACCCAGATAATTGGAATAGAAAGAGACGATAAAGAATGGTCCGGTTAATAAGGCCAGCCCTTTCTCCAATATCACTTAATTTTCACTGAATCAAGAGAGAATTGGATCCCTCATCACCTGACATAATTTTTCAAAAATTTTACCAGTTCGGTAATCTAGCACTTCGACAAAGACTTCAGTGTTTTTGTGCCTTAACCTCCTTGCATAAGATTATTGCTAAATAATCCAAAGCAGATGTTAAACGATTCCTAATCCTGGCAATCAAAAACTGGCATCTAATGCAGCATCTCTTGGGTGGTCCAAATCCCACAAGCTGTACCTAACCTTTGTGTACTGCACCAATTTCTTCTGACATGCCAACCTGGTAGGTAGTCTGCTTACTTTATTGATGCACAAAGCGTTGGGTTCGGTTCAGAAGCTTTATGGTTGGTCGGAGTCTAGAGCTCACCCAAAGGCCAAGCCACAGGGACAGGCAATCACCACGGTAAAGAACAACAAAGAAGGAACACTTCCCACAAGCCACCAACAACAACACATCTAACATATACTTTGCACTGCACCCTGCCCTCTTTTTACTCTTGGAATAAAGGAAAACAATCTTCCAATTTATGGGCAGCATTGTTAGGACTTGGTAATCCTTGACTCACAGTTTTCTTTCCTACAACATCAAACGCTAGCATTAGCTTAGACTCGCCACTAATTGACCACCCTTACCAACTTTCTGAAACTAAAGTACCATAATCACTAAAATCTCAGGAGACCACGTCAATTATTTACCATCATATTATCCTGTCCTAGAGAAAGATGATCCTTTGCAGCAGCATTCCTGACCGCCGCTGATCGAGTTTGAGTCCTAAATTGATTCTGAAGTACGCCGGCACTGCCCAAACGATCCAATAACGAACGCACATTACAATTGCCAAATCATGAAACTATAACTGCTAAGAGGTTATTAACCATGTTGCTACCAAATAATTTTGAGCCAACTCAATTGACGCATTTGCACTTAACGATGGTCATTGCATGCAGTTTTTAGAGGGTACAGGCCACAAGGTCACAGATGGAGCCTCACACACAAAGGGCAATTTGTCAGAAAGCCTCAGAGCAGAGTCTCCGGTTTTCCTGTTTCTGTTCCTGCTTCATTATTTATTCTACTGACCAGAAAGTGAGCTAACACCAAAGAGTGATGAAGTCGAGTAACCTAAAACTGATACAGCTACAGAACCACGATGACTTACAACAGCACTTAATTCAGAATACAAAGGAAATATTCCACTGGACTTGATACAAATATCATTGCACGTTGACCCAACAATAATATAGAAGAAAAAACTGGGTGGAACTACACTAAAACAACATGAAGCTTTTTGAACAGAACTCATCTCTTTTATGTCAACAGATAGTGGATTCCTTGACACTAATAACTCCTGCTACATGTATCTTACGCATTCATCATATTTTCTATAACACCAACAAATTGAATAAGCTCCGAGATGACAGCCGCAATAGCATGCAAGTGGAAGGATGGCATTTTGCATTTGGCATGTATTCGCCTGAGAAAAAGGGGGCCAAAAAGGTTATCAGGCTGTCAAAATACAAAATATAAAACATATAAAATTCATAGGCACACGCAATCCTTTCGAGAATGTGGGAAACATTACTTTTTTAACCACACAATATTTCAAGCATTAACATATGGCAGCTACTTTCCACCAACCAGATAGTTTGCTTCTGGTACATAATACCAATCAGACCACTCAAGCAATTTGACCAATTCCATTTCTGTGTTTGAATCCAACAGAATGATTTATCGGTAGTATTGACCCCCAATTCACTTGGATGACCATCAAAATTGTGCATATCGACGTTTGATCCAAGTGGTGTCAAGCCCTTAACTATTGTTTTTAGATATAACGGACAGGCCTAGCCTGCCTCTACAAGATGTTCATAGAGCATCCCTCCCTACAATAAAATCTCTGCCTCACGCTGCTGCAAACAAAATAATACTAACTCCACTATCCAGTTGAGTCAAAAGTTGGAAAGTAACAACTGAAAAGCATGCAATGAAGTAAATAAGTATGCATCTGAATTTCTGAATACTAGATTCTAAATATGTCATGCATGGGTATGATATATTAGTAAAGCAAGCCCAACCACGTTTCCTTGTCTCTTTTCAAGTTTTCTCAATGTTCCCCCTTTTTCTTTTCTTTTTATCTTTAAATTGCTTCAGTGCCACCAATACTGTGAAAATAGGTAAAACAGTGAAAATATGTAGATTTTCAAGACGGTACCTTTACTCAGGCGGTAGGAGTGCTATTTCGATTTCCTGGAGTGACTTGCCTTTTGTTTCCACCACATTCCTCCGCACAAATATTGCTGCTATCAAGCAGAAGGATGCAAATATTGAGTACAAAACCTGTGGTCCCAGTTGCTCCAACATTTGCAAGAATAGCAGACCAACAAAAAAATTCACCACCTGGATAATTCAAAGTCAGGAAGTCAGTTTGACAGTACTATCAACTCAGCAAAAATCAAAATACATCAAGTGATGACATCCCTTAATTTGACTATGGTATACAAGTTACAACAAGCAAACATGACAAAGCAGCAATGGTAACAATCCCCAGCACAAGCAACTTCTACATTATCAACATCGTCATCAAAGCAACTTCTTATCAATCGCAGTACATTCTTCAACACAGTGCAACTGGGCAAAGTGAATAAAACTAACTGGGGAGAACTTTCGGTAGTGTGTGTTTTACCACATTTCTTGATGACTTCATTGAGCAGATATACAGGTTTTGCACAAGTTTCTCTGCTTATATCTTGATGACACCATTTGAAAAAATAAGATATGACAACGAGTACTCACCCAGTGCACAGACATGCATAAAGCCATAGCCTTTGCCCGAATCCTGTTGGGAAAGATTTCAGGCAAAAGAAGGCCAGGAACAGGGCCAGCTCCCAATGAAAATGCCAAGACAAATCTGCAAGAAAATAAGTAGTTAGCTTGATACAAAGCTTCTATAAATATCCCTCTGTTCAATTTTATGAACCTACTCATCAAGTAAAATCATGCAAAATCTAATAGAAGTCCCGAATCCCAGGGTTGTTTCATATATCTAATTAACGATAATCCAACTCCTGTCTGCTTTTCAGACCAATGACAGACACAACATCATTAATGTAAGGGTTCATTAGAAATCTAAAGAACCCATTGTGGAGTTAAAACTTGAAAAGCAAGTGCCAGGAAATAAGACACCAAGCCAGAATATAGACAAATACAAAGGATCCATGCTCTGAGTAACAATACTGCATAACCAAGTGCATGTACAGAACATGTACAAAATCTAGAGATACTACCAACATACAACTAACAGGACCAAAGTATAGAATCACGACAACATACCAATCATATTTGATGTATTATCAATCTAATAGATCACTATTTTACCATCTATGAACAACCCCCCCCTACAAAAAAGGAAAAAAGAAAAAACACATACATGCACACAAAAAATAATTTAAATAATGAAAACAAAAATCCTCTTCTTTTTTAGTCAAGGTGGCTCACAGATCAATGTGAAGTTGCCACTAAAGAAATGACCATAAAGTTTATGATAGATGCACCAAAGTTCAGATAAACATTATTAGAGGTGTTGTTGATGTGACTAAAGAAGCACTAAGGGCACATTCTTGACAAGTTTATATGATGCTCAAGTGTACCCAACCAATTATGTAACATCACAAAATGGGAAATACTTATATTGATGAGAAGTTGAAATTCCAACAGTATAATGCTGGAGAGAAGCATGTCGTAGAATTAAGATGCTACTAGAAGCTACAAGAAAAACAGATTAATAACCATAGAAGAGGCTCACCATAATAAAGGCCAGATGGAAGACATAAGAGAAGATCAAACTGAGTAAGAAAGCCTCTCGCAGTATTGTGAGTGATTCAGTGAATTTTTGAAGTGATGATCACACGTTATCATGGCTGACTGACCCGCCAAGCTGATGAGAAGTGAACTAGTTGAAGAAGCTGACTGTCAATAATACAAGCTAGACACTGAAGTCAAGCAGCAAAAAAGAAAACTAGGATATGGTTTATTACACAATAGCACCAAGTTGCATGTGGGCAATGCTGGAAATCTACAAATAGTCGATGTGAACCAGTGTATGTCAAGGATGGTGAGGAAGATCAGTACGTGTCAAGGCATGCTTAAAGAAATTGGATGCAAGCAACTAGGGTTAGAACTACGAAGATCCCAAGCCAAAAGAGAGGAAGGCTGCTATGCATATATCCACACACACAGTGCAACCATGAGGGTGAAGTTCCCATGAATAATTAAAAACTATAAGAATTGGCATGACAGCAAAGAAACTCCAAGAACTGACAAACCAAGAAGGAAATCAAACCTTAGAGTCAAACCAGAAAGCCACATGGAATGACAAAATCAAGATGTCCCACAGATGCATCATAGAAAGATTAGTCCTTCGTATGGAAGACAAGAAGAGCCCAAACTCAAAATAAAAATTAGAAGTTCGGTGGCCATAGAGTGACTTGGGCTGGGGATTAGAGTTTGGGAGGTTTACAGAGCGATAAGCAGAAGAAATGTACCCTTTGACCAACAAATGATGGGAGAGGCACACTAATATGTATGGGACCAGCCTGAAGAGGCAAAATGACTAGATACCACATGTGGCGGGATGACAAATAGGATTTTAAGAATAGCAAGACGATGCAACAGGAGTCAAAGAAGATAGCTAAACCATACCAATGCTTAGAGCAAATAAACTTGCAAAAGAGAAATAGTCCAACTAAATGCAATAGATATCCAAGGGACACAATGCAATAAACCTGAAGTTTTTAGCCATAGTCAAGACAACAGTATATTTAGATTATTTGACTAAATCAACAACAAATATTCAAGATGTACCCTCACGATAAAGTTTCATGACAATGTGATTCTAATATGACACACAAGGTTCTACCAATTATGAGAAAAAAGTGTAATTCTACGATATTTAAATTGGTCATACAAATAATCCAACCAAATGGGCTTCAGATCAAGCAACAAGATGCTGACACCAAATTTAAGTTCATTGCCAAAACTCCATAAATATATGAATAACGCAATTATTGTTAGTTACTGCAAGAGCCAGAGTCTGCTGAGTGTGAATCAGACCATAGAAGCAACATATATTAAGATCCTGTGCAAATGAAATACAATTACATTTATCTTGAAGCTTGGGTACTGATACAAAATTCCCAGGTGTTATTAATGTGAATATTTAAATTGAAGAGCCTAGAAAGTTCATATGTATCATGGTAAAGGTGGAAGCAGAAATATCGATTTTCTAAGTAGTGCAAAAGAATCAAGATAAGATAGGTGCCCAAAACTTACAACAACATTCCACCAACAGAGAGATACAACCTCCCAGAACCAAGGTGGTGAAAACTTGCTGCACTAGCCTGCAGACCCATTGCTGCAGCCTGCATCAGCAGAGACATTAGATGTTATCGGTGTAAATGTACTCAGTCTGTCAACAGTAGATTTTGCACCGAACAGTTTACCATGCCAAGAAAGCTCCCAAACAGTAGAACCTTCCTTCCTAGTTTGTCCATCAAAAGCATTGCAACAATTGAACCTGAAGAAAAAAAAAAAGAAATGGCACACAATTATTATCAATTCCAGACTACGGTACTAGCATTAGAGATGGTTCATCTCACCTGATAAATTAGCAAACCCCACACATAAATTGGCAATGTCTGAGGGCACCCCCGCGTTTTTAAACACGGTTGAAGAGAAATAGAATACAGCATTTATGCCTGATAACTGTTGTAAAGCAAACAGCGTAGTTCCAATAAAAACAACTGTAGGAAAAGAAAAGGGACTTGCAATGAACAAAACTTCCACATAGAACTTTTGAAATTATGACAACAGGGCAGCATGCAAGAAAACCATGATGCAGAAAAGGTACGTTAATTTTAAATGCTTGCCTCTAAAATGGCGGCCATACAACAATTCTGAATACTTAATACCCTCAGCATCATCCCCTTTGTCTGAACGTGATAATTCTGCTAATGCTGATTTGACATGAGGTCCTCCTAAAAGTCTCTCAAATTCAACTTCTGCTTCACCAATTCTTCCACGCTGTATTATGCAATTAATCACTCAGGCAATTTTCATATGACAAGTAAATAAAACTAGTTCAGTATTCTTGGCATTGCTATTCATGTGACAGAAGCAAATGGATGGCACAAGCTTGGCAACACGTTTAAGCTTAGGTACATCTTTTTACTTTCAAATCATATTTTTCTTAAAAAAGAACTGATAATTACAGTTTTCTAATCGAGACATTTTCTTCTGTTGCATAACTGTACAAATATACACAGAGTCCACAAGCTTATTGTCAGATTTTCTTTTTATGCTGCATTATTACCTCACAGAATAGCCCTAAAAACTTGCAGTAACTTCATATAGGTATAGTTCATGTTGATTTCCAAATTAAGAGAAATAAGTCTATATAAGAAAATAAAATAATTGATTGAAAAACCAAACTTCCAATAAATGTTGCAAATTGAGTAAATAATGCATCAACTTGAATTGCTGAGTTTAAACATGAATATACATGTGAATTTTCCAATACCAAAAATGCCAAGTTAAATTGGTTGCTGCAATTTTTCCCAAAACAACTATAGCAGATTATTTTAGTTACCACATCTTGTCTTAAGAAAATTCCTTGTATATGAACACAATCATCATATATTAACGCAACTAGTGAATGCTGTGCATATGCCAATTCTACAGTAATCTCAATAAGATCAACTATCATTCGTGAAAGAGAGAACCTTATAAAGCCAGTGTGGACTTTCAGCACAGAATTCCATGCAGAGAGCAAGTAAAGCAGCGGGAGCAGCAGATACCCAAAAGCACACTCGCCACCTACCAGCACAAAGCAGATATTCAGCATAAGGCAGAGAACTTTTTGACGACAAAAAGTGCAAAGAAGAGCTACTGAAGGAATTGTTTAAATCTCATTATGTCTCTTACCATCCCATAACTTCTTTCACTGGGATGCCAATAAAGAGAGATGCTATAAGTCCAAGACATGTTGCAATCTGAATGAAACTACCATAGGTACCCCTCACAGAAGGAGGAGAAACCTGAACAGTATAGCAGATAAGGAAACAAATAAAGGTCAGGAGTATGGAATATATGAACTAAAAGATACTGTCAATCAATTAAAATATTTGATGCAGAATTCTGATGCACCTCTGTTACATAGAGGGAAGCTACAGGCGGACCTACACCCATCCCTGTTCCAACCAAGAATCTACCAAGAAGCATACCCTCCAAACTGGTCGTTGAAGCACTGTAAATGCAAACTTATAGAACAAATCTCACTCAAACAAAACTAAAAATACGTGACCTCCAACAGAGGAGGGCATCTGAAAGGAAGATTTTTTTTTTTTAAAAAAAAAAGAAAAACTCTAAGAACTATACAATTCTAACTTTTGACATGCTGCAAAAACCAAATAAGTTAAACAAAGATGAAAATCCAATAAATTTCGCAATGTCGATACATTACCTTATACAAGCTCCAGCGATCATGGGCAACGCAGCCAACTGGAAAGCCCTGCACCGCCCAATCCCATCTGCAATCGACCCACTAAATAAACACCCAACAAGAGCACCACCCAAACACATGCTCACCACAAGCCCTAGATCAAACGCCAAATCAGATACACATTGTACTCAGAAATCACGAACAAGTGCAAGTAACTTAAAATCAAAGATCTACTCGAACAGTCAATACCTTCTGCCAGCACATTCCCAGCAAAACCAAGATCCATAGAAATGCTTTCAAGAGGTTCATTAACAACACTGCCATGAAATCCACCCAAAGTTCACAACTTGATACTTCTCGTCCCACTTTCAAACATTATACAAGAGATTGCCGTGAAGAATGTAAACTAAACACACCTGAGGTGGTAGCCAAACAAGAAAGACGAGATGGTGGCCACGCACACATGTGGCAACGAGTTTTTCCACGAGGGACTGCCATTCTCCTGCCCGGTAGAATTCGACAATCGAACTGGCACCAGAAAAGCACTTTAGAATCTAAAATCACTAATATACAGATCCAAGCAATAGATCCATATACCATTCGAAATCCATTGTAACGGAAACCTAATCCTAACCAAAATTCGCTAGAATTATGCCTTCAAACAGCCAGAAAAAATAAGAAAAGGAGCCACCTGGACTCTCGTCATCTCGATCCGTGGCGCCTGCAAGCTCCCTGGATTGCATCCGCTTGTGGACCGAAGAATTAAACTTCCACCTCATCCCGATTAGCTGTCACCGCTCCTCTCAGAGATCTAATCACTTCCAGAGAAATCAGTCCAAACCACCCCCAAAAAATTCAACAAAAATACAGAAAAATCAGCGATCACTCTCCTTGGATCTCTTCTCACAAATGAACTTTAAAAAAAGAAAAAAAATCGAAAAATGGAAATAGAAGAAGATTCCAGGTACCTCGAAGTGAACATGAGAGATCTCGTACTCTCGAATCTAGACTCTTCTTTCCACTTTTGCCGCCCAGTGCTAACGTGAGCCGGGGACCGGTGGCCGGCGCTAGCGTGCGGATCGTCCGAGAGGAGTCGTGGGAGCCGAGGGCTCTCTCCTCTTCATACGTACACCGGCTTCACTCGTTGCGTTTCGGCTAGGGGAGCGATATAACGTGCGGCGAGCGGTGAGCGGCGGGGGATCTACCAGCGATCCTGGCACGTGACGTCGAGGTAGGACCGACCGACGTGATGGACCCCGGAAGTGGAGACTCTCCGCCAGCCGCGTGGCATTTAAAAAGGTCGAGTCCAGCATACCCCCTTCAATCAGGACCGTCTGATTGGTGCCCATGATAAATTCACTCTACATTTGTGATTGATTTATTGCTCCTTTTGTCTTAAATCTGAAGTCACGTCTATCGGGCGTATTAATTGAAGACCAGATTCCTCTGGTTTGGGGTGAACTCGTGGAGTTAATTTTATATTACTTAAGTCTAATCCCAGTCGTTAGCCCAGAAAAAAAAAACTAACGTGAGATTTATTATGGAGAAATTAATCAGATGGTGACAAATCACAGCGGGTGTTAGATTGGGTGATCTCAGATGGGTGCACGTGTCCTCACGTCACAACGTGTAACCGCAATCTACGGCCACCTAGTGGCAATATTCTCGTCGGCAGGCGAAGCTTTCTGCTTTTATCGATCCGACAGCGGAACAGTACAAAACGACTCGCAACACTGTCGATGGTTTTCTTTTAAAAAAGAAAGGAAAAAAATAATAATAATAACGGAGAAACAGTGTGGATGTGGACCCCACTGACGACTCATTCAGTTGACGTGGCAAGGGACGGTCGGTCAGATTCAACATGGTTGGTATAATTCACATGGGCTGCATCATTCAAGGAGCACCGTCGGGGCAACCGGCAAGCGAGAATAATGCCTTAAAAAAAGAATTCTTATTTTAAAAAAAAAAGTTGGCAACATGCTTTTTACCTAATTCAGAGGACAGTTTTTTTTTTCTTTTTTTTTTTGGTCGTGGGCGTGTTGATGGGGTAAGATAATTCAGACTACATGATGACTGGGGGCATATTGATGAACACAAATCGAAAAATTATAGATAGATTGTTCTGAAATTAAAGGGGAAAAAAAGGAAAAGAGTTCCAATTTATGGTTTGTGGCTGGCCTAAACTGCCTAATTCCATGTGAACTCTCCTTTGTACTTATTCATTTCACGTTGAAAATATTTTTTTGGTACGAGCGTTGGTCGAGCTCGTATTATCTAATTTACCGAGGAACGTTTTTGTAGTGGGTGCAGGTATAATTATGTAATGTCGGAGTATGACACACATGGAGCCTCTGATGCAGGGCTTTATGAACTGAGTCGTTCGGAGTTTAGATAATGTAGTAGTATAATAGATAATTGTACATCAAAGTGAAGAGATCTCTCTCTTGCCATAATCCTTCAATCTATTTCACACCAATCGCTATCTTCCCTACACCCAATCTCTCTTGCTATTGAACAATGCCTTCCAAAAAGAAAAAATTGATAATGAATTCATGTTAACTGGTTACTTGTCGGTGCCTTATGACACCATCCGTCAATTAAATTAATAATGGACAATTGCGTATTGACATGGAATGGAAGCGTACCCTTCTACCTTTACACATGGATGTCATTATCTTGGAATCACCTAGCTTTTGTTTAGGACAATGAAGACTCCGCTAGGATTGGTATTAGGCTTAAAAGGGTAGTTGGCATATCACATTTGTATGGTACAATATCTGCTGTTGATGTGCACTGGCACAAGAAGAAAAAAAAAAAAAAAAAGGTACGATGGCATTGCTAAGATATATCATGTGCTTTTGGCGCATAAATTTATAGACATGCATTTTCTTACATTAGGGACCTTTCCAAACTTGACTTGGGCTTCCAACCACAACCATCTATGATTGATGGGCATAAAAGCCATCTCGCTACATGAGATGTTAGGTCAGTGAGCTCTATCCAATCACGATTGTTGTGCAACCATAAACATCGAGTCAAGCTAGGCATATACTGTCAATATAAAAAATGGATGTGCACGACTTATAAAGATTTGATATAATATGCAAAAAAATCGCAAGCACCACGAATGAATAGATAAACAATTCTTACACTCAAAACTAATGGAATGTGAAGACTATTATAATGTTTTACCATGATCAAACTATCTAGAATAATTGCAAACATGGATCGATACTCGACAATACATAGCAGTTGATGATGTATGATCCTATGTTGCAGTATCAAATTATAAATGCAATATAGTTTGACACTCTCATAATATTTGAAAAATATAGGGCATCTACAAATAAGCATACATACACGTTTTGTTTGTGTTGTTGGGACCTTGGTGTAGATTGATGAAGGAAATATCCAGACTTGTTTTCATGCCTCAAGTAAGAGTACTTCAAAAAAAAAAGCACAAAAAAATGAATAAGATAAAATAGAAGGAATTGAACCAATCTTTATTTATCTAAATTTATGCAATAGTGATATATCTAATATATATGTATAGGTGAGAAAGATGGGTTAAAATAAAGTAGGTACCAAGGAGGAAAAAGATGAATAATGCTTAACCATCATTTAATTTGATTTCAAATAATTTTAATGCACTAAAATTAAAAGGTAGTCCAATATGGATTAAACCTCTACTCTAAAAAAAAAAATCATAGATCTAAGATGGAAGACCAATATAGCTTATTTAGTGTAGATATTGTAGTAAATCTATTATAATTCTAAAAATCTGTAAAATTTAGTTAGGATTTATTTGGATGATTAGATTAAAATGTTTATAGAATTTGTGAGCTAGATCATTACAACTAGCAAAATCAATTAATAACAGATTGGATTGGATCTATTTTTATAAATATGCAGAAGTAGTTTTGCAGTAAATTAGATATGTTCCATATAATATTTTACCTGACCCATTTTAATGCCATTATGTATTATTTTGCTGGTTGTAATATCCTAACCCACGAATTTTATAAAATTTTAAGCTCAATCATCTAAAAAAAAATTTATTGATTTTTCTATGCATATTAATACTAAGTAATGAACCCAGTAGGCAAGAATAAATACGTTCTATCACGAGTATGCATCTTCTTTTAAAAAATATAAACTTTAAATACTCTTTACTAAAATATCCTTCAAGTATTTTTTTTAATAAATATATTTTATGAAAAAGTCATGACCATCTGCTGGATGCTCTTAATTCTTGAATACATGATGTTCATCAGAACCAGAATCTACGGCGATGTCTGGTCCGTTTGTTCATGCTAGTGCTGGTAATTATAGAAGAAGAGGCCAAGAGCGGTCGCATTGTCGGCAAGCTTGGTCAGACCTCAGCCGGCCAACAAAAGTCGAGTCTTAAACGGCTTGGATTCTTTATTAGGATCTTCTAAAATCTCGCTCCGCACGTTGATCCACCTAAAGAAAGATCGCTCCGCATCGAACGGCGGATCTGAAAACCATCAAAAAAGCAAAGTGAAACCTGTGCCCGCTTAAGAATTCAGCTTTCTTCGCTATCAGACGGCATATGTCGTCCGTCCAGCCCTGTCGGACCAATTTTCCACCGCCTTATTCTTTGGTCTGATCGAGAGTTGCGGCCTCGGGAGAGTGGGGCGGCGGCACCGCGACCGGAACTCTCGCCGTCGTCGCTGCTTCCGACTACTCGTAGCGGAGGCGGTCTTAGCAGCATGGTAGTGCGCTCGTCGGACAGCGGCGGAGCAGGCGATGTTGTGGAGCCCGCGGATGTCCACGCCGCGAATGACCGCCGTTACTCGCCGCGCAACTTGCGCCGCCGAGACTCTCCGCTTGTTCCACGCCCACGTGACTCGACGGCGTTCCGCCAGCGCGGCGACTCGCCGCAGAACCCCCGCCGCCGGGAGTCGCCGCCGCTTGATCTGCGCCACCGCGACTTGCCGAGATTACGCCGCCGTCTTTCCACCACCGCCGCTCTCCGGCCGATTTTCGCCGCGGTGGCGGTCCTGCCGGTTTTTGCCACCGTTCCCAGCGATTCAGTACAGGTGCATGTCTATTCTTGTCCTCCTGAAACCCTGGATTCCGTGAGTTAGAATCAATCTTGAAGAGATTTTCTTTTGGGTTTACTTAAGCTTTGAGGTAATGTCTGGCAAAGGAAAGTGGACGCAAGTGTCCTTTTCCCCTCTGAAATTTAAGTGGGGTTATAAATTGAGGGCCTCCGCAAATAAGGGTTTGAGAATTTAGATTTTATATCGTTGGAATAATATTAAACTTAAACTTGAATGGTACCTTAAAGAAGCACCGAAAAATTTATTCTTTTCTTTATTTATCTCTACATTTTTGGTCATAACTACTAGCCAGTGTACTATGATTGTCGTAAACATGGACACCAAGATTATCTGCCCCCTCTTTCTCTCCTCATTTACAAATGAACAAAACAGGCTGACAAGCTGAGATTTTATAATAGTCTTTTCAACTGCCTACTTCTAAATTGATTACCTCCCTCTTCAATTCTGCTGTTTATCTTTTATTATTGCTATATGGTTACAAGTGAAATGGTGAAGTTGATTCATGAAATGAAACTCGGAAAGACAAAGAAAGAGATTGACAATATTATGATGATGTATGAACGAGTAGGAGAGGTGTCTTTGAAAGTGTTGGTGCAAAATTTGGTTGACGTTGGATCAAGCTGAAATCGAGGTCAATGCCGGTGACCTATAAAATAAAGTTTCATTCGGAATAGAGTGCTCAGAGAGGAGTTCGACAAAGTTTTGGGAAGAAAAAGAAAGCCTAAAAAAAACGTATCTTGAGGGTTTCTTTTTATAGACGGAGCTTGTTGAAACTATCCTGACAAATGACCGTTATAACCGTTCCAATAAATGTCAATCATAATCGTCCTGATAAATGACAATCGTAATTGTTCTGATAAATGGCAATCATAATTATTTTGATAAATGATAATTGTAATCGTTCAATAATGGGATCGTCTGTAGGATTCCGTCTGAAGGAACAGTTCGGAAGAAGTTCGGCTCCTATAGGAATTTGACTGCTGAAGGAATCCGGAAGGAGTTTGACTCCTATAGAAGTCCGACTGAAGGAGGAATTCGGAAGGAGTTCGGCTTCCGTAGAAGCCCGACTGCTGGAGGAATCCAAAAAGAGTTCGGCTCTCGTAGAAATTTGACTGAAGGAGTTCGGCTTTCATAGAAGCCCGACTGAAGGAGTTTGGCTTTCATAGAAGCCCAACTGAAGGAGTCCGGAAGGAGTTCGACTCCCATAGAAGTCCGACTGAAGAAGAAGTCTGGAAGGAGTTCGGCTCCCGTAGAAGTCCACTAAAGGAGTAATCCGGAAGGAGTTCGGCTTCCATAGAAGCCCGACCGAAGGAGGAGTTCGAAAGAAGTTCGGCTCTCGTAGAAGCCTAATTGAAGGAGTCCGGAAGGAGTTCGGCTTCCATAGAAGTCTGACTGAAGAAGTAATCCGAAAAGAGTTCGGCTCTCGTAGAAATCCAACTGAAGGAGTACAGAAGGAGTTCGGCTTTCGTAGAAGTCCGACTGAAGGAGTAATCCAGAAGGAGTTCGGCTCCCATAGAAGCTCGACTGAAGGAGGAATTCGGAAGAAGTTCGGCTCTCTGTAGAAGCTCGACTGAAGGAGTAATTCGGAAGGAGTTCGGCTCTCGTAGAAGCCCGACTGAAGGAGTAATCCGGAGGTTCAGCCGCTGTGGAAGTTTGGCTGGGGCTCGGCTATTTTGAAGTTTGATTGGGTTCGGAATCCAGCTGGAGGAGTTCGGCTACTGGATGAGTTTGGCTACTGGAGGAGATCGGATGGGAGTTCGACCGATGAGAAGAAAATTTTTCGATCAAAAGCTCTTTCGTGATTACCAGCTGCATTAGGCTAAGCACTAGGTTGGACTTCGGCGGGAGAGGAATTTATCTCCAATAATAGTCCCTCCACTTTCGAGTTCGAAATTCGAAGGAAGGGAGTACCAAAAAAGTGACCGTCGAAGTCTTTTTCCGGGCTCTACACTCGTTGAGGTTGAAGCGCGGGGAAGATGTTGTCTCCGATCAAGGTTGAAGGAAATCTTATCTCTTGTTGATGTTGAAGTTGAGGCTCGGGCACAATAAGGCAATTGTTGGGGCCTCTTCTCTCATCTCGTCTAAAATGAACGATGCACTTGACTTTGCTCACGTTAGGATGAGGTTCTCCTCCTATTTCTAACGGGCTGTGGAGGCACATAAGGGCCGTTGTCAAGGCTTCTCTCTCCATCTTGTCTAAAATGAACGAGGCCTTCGACTTTTTTCGCGTTAGGATAAGATTTAATCCTGTTCCTAACGGACTGTGGAGACACATAAGGGCCGTTGTCAGGGCCTCTCCCCCCATCTCGTCTAAAATGAACGAGGTCTTTGATTTTGCTCGCATTAAGACGAGGTTCTCCTTCTGTTCCTAACGGATTGTGAGGGTACATAAGGGCCGTTGTCAGGGTTTCTCCTCCCATCTCATCTAAAATGAACGAGATCTTCGACTTTGCTCGCGTTAGGACGAGGTTCTCCTCCTGTTTCTAACGGACTGTGGGGGCATATAAGGGCCGATGTCAGGGCCTCTCCTCCCATCTCGTCTAAAATGAACGAGGTCTTCAACTTTTCTCGCGTTAGGACGAAGTTCTTCTCCTGTTTCTAACATGGTCACTTTCGGTTGTATCTTTCCTGTCATCACATAGTTCTTGCACCAAGAAACAATAATGCTAAAATGGAGTTTTGTTGAAGGAAGATTACTGGTAGTACATTCTCAGATTTTCTGAGTTCCAAGGTCGTGGAAGTGTTATTCCTCCGAGCTCCTTCAGACGATAAGTCCCGGACCGGATGACCTCCTCTATTTCATATGGGCCTTCCTCATTCGGGGCAAGCTTCTCCTGGCTCTGAGGCTGAGTGATGGCGACTCGTCGAAGTACTAGGCCCTTCCAGAGATAGCGTCGATGATGCTGGAAGGCGGCCGATTTTATTGTTGTTCCTCCCTCATTTGTGGTTCTAACTGCGGTAGCGCCTTTGGCTTGCTTCAGGCCGACGTCTGTGGAGCATTGAGGGGGGCATATTTGTGAAATCTTCTGGGGGAACTTCTTTGCGCCCTTTCGTCGGGGCTTCTTTGACGACGAGCTCGTGGAGAAGTTCAGCCTCGCTTAGGCTCAGGGGGAGTTCGAGAGCGTAGCCGAGCTTTATTTGGCCCTCCTGTGAAACCTCCTGGGCGCGGAGAATTTCGTGCCCTTTTGTCAGAGTTTTTTTGACGACGAGCTCGAGGAGTTCGGCCTCGCTTGCGCTCGAGGGAAGTTCAGAAGCACGACCGAGCTTCACTCGGCTTTTCTTCCTCAGCGGGCCCGTCCGGCTCGCCGATTCGCTGCTTACCAAAGGTTTCATCGTCCTTGGTCTTGAAGGCCTCTTCAACTCAGGCGTAACCTTCAGCCCGAGCTATCAGATCGGCAAAGGACGGAGAATTTTGTGCCCTTTTATCGGGGCTTCTTTGACGACGAGCTTGAGGAGTTCGGCCTCGCTTGCGCTCAGGGAGAGTTCGGGAGCGCGGCCGAGCTTCACTCGGCTTTCCTTCCTCGGCGGGCCCACTCGACTCACCGATTCACCGCTTACCAAAGGCTTCATCGTCCTTGGCCTTGAAGGCTTCTTCAGCTCGGGCGTAACCTTCAGCCCGAGCTAGCAGATCGGCAAAGTTACTGGGGTACTTCTTCTCCAAAGAGAACAACAAATCATTCTTCTGGAGGTCGTCCTTGAGTGCGGTCATTGCAATTGATTGGTCCAGGTTCTGGACCTCCAATGCAGCGGCATTAAACCGAGTGATATAAGCTTAGATGGATTTTCTCTCCTGCTTGATATTCATCAGAAAATCCGAACCGCGGTGTGGACATCGACTGCTGACGAAGTGAGCCGCAGACTGATGGCTCATCTGATCAAAGAAAAAGATGATACCCGGCTTAAGTACCGAGTACTAGTTTCTGACGGCTTTCTTGAGGGTGGACGGGAAAGCTCGGCACAAAAGAGCGTCTGGCGCGTCGTGGAGCAACATCATTGTTCGGAAGGCCTTCAGGTGATCGATCGGATTAGTGATTCCGTCGTAACTCTCGAACGGCGAAAGCTTGAAGTTCGGCGGGATTAGTTCTTGCATGATCTTCTGAAAAAAAGGAGGGTCAGCGCGAATATCATTACCATGTGAGGAGGGAGTATGATGGAGTTTTTCGATTCGTCGGTTCATTTCTAGAAGCCTTTGATCCAGGAGATCTTCACGATCGTTGATCTCCAGGGTTTTCTGATGGAACGGACGTGAAGCTTCCCCCTAGGTCGAGTCGTGGTCCAAGTAAGGGTCCTCCATCCTCTGCTTCTCCTTTTCGAAGATCAAAGGTCGGGTAGCTAAGGTCGGCCATTTCCAGATCGGACCACGGGGCTCCTTAGAAGCCTGCTCTGGCCGAATTGGTACCGAGGCCTACCGATGTATGGCCTGCATCGCCTCCGTGAGACCACGAACCTACTGGACCAGCAGGTTCAACTGCTCCGCATCCACCATGGCTGGAGGTGGAGCTCGAGTTACCGGAGCTGGAACGGATGTATCTGAAGGTGAAGCTCGAGTTACCGGAGCTGGAACGGATGTATCTGGACGGGATCTATAGAGAGAAAGAAGAGAGATCGCTGCTGAGCACTCCTTTAAGATCAAGAAAATCTTAGGAACAGAGGGTCCTCCTCTAGTGCCAATTCTGTTGGTGCAGAATTTCGTTAACGCCGGATCGAGCTGGAATTAAGGAAGACGAGGTCGCCGTCGGTGACCTGTAAAATAAAGTTTCATCCGGAGTTGATAGTGGTGGCTCTGGTAGAACCCTCCGACGGTCAAGTTAGCTCTTCTGGTCAACAGAAATGGAGTGCTCAGAGAGGAATTCGATAGAGTTTCGGAAAGGAAAAGAAAGCATAGAGAAAACGTATCTGGAGGATCTCTTTTTATAGACGGAGCTTATTGAAACTATTCTAATAAATGACCGTTGTAACCGTCCTGATAAATGCCAATCATAACCGTCCTGATAAATGACAATCATAATTGTTCTGATAAATGATAATTATAACCATTCAGTAGTGGAATCGTCTGTAGGACTCCGTCTGAAAAAACAGTCCGGAAGGAGTTCGGCTCCTGTAGGAATTCGACTGCTGGAGGAATCCGGAAGGAGTTCGGCTTCCGTAGGAATTCGACTAAAGGAGAAATCCGGAATGAGTTCGACTCCCGTAGAAGCCCGACTGAAGGAGGAATCCGGAAGGAGTTCGGCTCTCGTAGAAGCCCGACTGCTGGAAGAATCCAGAAGGATAGAAACCTGACTGAAGGAGTCCGTAAGGAGTTCGGCTCCCGTAAAAACCAGACTGAAAGAATATCCAGAAGGAGTTCGGCTCTCATAGAAGCCCGACTGAAGGAGTCCGGAAGGAGTTCGGCTCCCGTAGAAGTCCGACTGAAGGAGTAATCCGGAAGGAGTTCGGCTCCCGTAGAAATCTGACTGAAGGAGGAATCCGAAAGTTCGGCCGCTGTGAAAATTCGGCTGAGGCTCGATCGTTGTGGAGTTCGATTGGGTTCGGAGTCCAGCTGGAGGAGTTCGGCCGCTGGAGGAGATCGGGTGGGATTCGGCCGCTGGGGAGAGAATTTCCGATCGAAGCTCTTCCATGATTACCAGCTGCATTAGGTTAAGCACCAGACTGGACTTCGGCGAGAGCGGGATTTATCCCCAACAGAAAGCATTCTCAGTTAATTCCCTTATTTTCTTAAACCTTTTCAGGAGATTGTTCAAAATGTTCCCTTTTTTAGGGTAAGTCTGGAATCCAAATTTTGTTTTCCTTGAAGCATGTAGAGATTTTGTAACATGCTACCTGGTGAATTCAGTTACTGTTGTTTTGTTACTGCAACAATTATATGCTAATTAGTTACTGATACCATGTAAGATTAGGTCAAAACTCATTCCTTCAATCTTTAGTAGTTTATTATGTTTCTTGCTTTCATAAGTAGTAGGACTTTCTTGGCAAAATAATCTTAACAGTCAAATGTCATATGTCTTTCTCATTCCTGTTTATCTTTGGTCATCTAGTGATATTGTGAGCACATTATATTCAAACTTGCTAATAAAAGCAGACATGTTTTGGGCTATATTGCACTGCATGGTAATGACATCTGCAGCTATTCAAATTAACTGCAAATATATGAAGTTGAAAGGGTTGCATTCATGCTTGGGATTCCATGTAGTACTTTGCTTTACTAGTTTCTAAATGTTGTATCTCTATTCGTTAAATCTATAGATGGATAGAGTCATTGTTTCGATAACTCCAAGTGTTTTTTAATTAAGAAGATGAATAAACCTTGAATTAGCAGATGGTTGGTAATTGTATATTGTGTGATAATTGAGCTACTCTAGGTTGCTTTCAGTTTATGCTAATTCTCTATTAATTGTGTGAACAAGCTATAATTGCGGTTCCTTACATCAAACCTTGCATTTTCCTCTATTTGCCTAGCCTTTCGAGTCTTGGTTGCATATATGATTTGGTAAACAATTGTGCTATCATCCATTGTTGTCTTGAGTAGTAATATGTCATTGCTACATAGAAAAAGGATACTAGATTTAGAGTCAGTTAGGAGTTCTCAGACTTTCATGAATCATATTGCTATCCATGTATTATATTTTGTAATTGAATAGGCTAGGCTTGTTTATGAACTCACCCAACCATTTTTTCCGCCTTGATTGATAAGCTGGAAGATTAACATTTGAGGTATCCTGAACTTGGAACACCTGTTGAATGAGGATTTCTAAAGCCAACCCCCTGTGGTTGGGGCAAGGCTTAATGTATTAATTTGGTATTGTAAGCTGGTAGTTTTGTGAGTTTCGGCCTGTACCTGTTAATAGGGATGATAATAGGTTGAGTGCTCGTCCTGTACTTGCCTTGGGGCGAGGAAGGGTAGGCAGAGTCTCAGGGTAGAGCAAGATGGGTAGAGTTATATAGGGTAGATTGGATGGATTGGGTCCGGTGAAGCTACAAAAATTGATTTTTTTATATATATGCAAATCAATTTTTTTGTCTTGGGGAGGGGAGTTGTGAAGAGCTATGTATATCATTGGATTTGGGGTGGGTTTTACCATTTCTTGTACCTATCTTGGATCCGTTGCAAGTCAAGCTAAACCTGCCCCATTAGGGTTGGGTCAGGTTGGATATCTGGTGGGGTGGACTAAATTGCCACTCCTACCTGTTAACCAACATTCAAAATCAAATAAGCAAGTTAAAATTCTATTGACCATAAAACCATATTGCATTGTATAGGGTACAGGGGTAAACTTTTACACAACTATAGTTCCACATAGATTAGGAAAATCATAATATTTCAAGTTATAAGTGACTTATTTTTTGTCTAAAACAAATCCATGGATCATACTGTTCTCAAACCTGTTTCTTAGTAATCCTAAGTTCTTTCTAATAATCAAGTGGCTTGTCATGTAGGCCTTCCTTTATGACAATGAATGGGCAGACAAACTTTAGGACATACAACCCCAAAATCAGTGCAAGTCATCAAAAAAAAAATTACAGGTCCCCTGGTCAAATCCTAGAATTCAGGCCGTGCTTAATTCTATAGTTTATTGAACTCTTTTCCTACTATTTTGTGTTAATTTTTCTCTAAATATTTGAGAATACATTATAACAAAGGGAAGCAAAACCTACTTTTTTCTTTTTGTCATTAGGTAAAGAAGCTTTGTTAAAAGTCTGCAGTTGTTTGAAGGGGGGATCTGGCTTTCTCCTAGGACAGTGATGCAGAATCCATTTTTGATTCAAAACCTCATTATGAATCTGGTCACTAAGTAAAGCTGCTCATTGGTTTCTCACTCCTCACTCCTTGTCCCACAAGGCTACCTTTGTGCAACTGTCATTCAGCTTTTTGTTGTAGATGCAAGCAAGAAGTTATCCTGGTACACCAAATGAGAGTTAGACAGTCATCTTAAGTTGGTGTAGTAAGATATGAGAAGTTTTTGCTGCTTTCCCATCCCTGATTCATGGTTGAGCCCTTGGACCTTTTGCTTTGCTTCCTTGAGTCTTATATTGACTCATCTTAGACCTCTGTTTTTCTTGTTACTAAATCTTTTCTCTTTTGACTTACCTTTATGTGTTTGAGTCTTTGTATTCACAAACTCGGTGAAGATAGCCTATAAAACTTGTATAAGTTCTGAATATCACATTTTAGAAATTGTTTTCATAAATTGAAGTTAGAACTGTTTAGTTGAAGAAAATTAACAAATTGAGCTTGGCAAATGCTTAGAAAGAGGGATTAATGAATTATTCTGCTAGCATTCCTTTATTCATTTCCTTATTGTATGTCTTTTGCCTTCTCAGAATTTCATATGTTGCTTGCCAAGTGTACTTCCTTGGCTGCTAAAAAAAAGGTTTTAACTTCTAAGAGTAGCATCTGTACATGCTATGCTTTTTTTATTATTTTATTCAATTACCTGGTGGCTTGAATGTGTTTGCATTTTGAGCATATTTCCATGTACATGCTATTTAACTTCTTTAAGAAGCTGAGCGTCTTGTTTGTTTCTCTTGTGAAGCATGTTAGTAAGCTCTTATATATTTTATGATTAAATAAACAGAACAGTGTCTTATTCCAATTTGATGACATGGTGGTCAGAGTCAGACTTATTGTGAATGTGCCTCTTGATCATGCATCTATGATTCATAAGTAGAGCCTTTTGCAATGAGGACCTCTTTCTCATCTGACATTTTGGAACAGATTTTTTTTTATCTTTTGATTTTAGGATTTTGTGTATGATTAGTCTGTGATGAGCATGTCATATGCCTGTTATCTCATATTAAAGTTTGTGCTAAATGTTTTTTGTTTAATTTATGCACTGAGTTGAATGTTCAATATAATGTCGAGCACTACATGCTCATATTAATGTTTGTGCCAAATGCGTTTTTTTAATTTATGCACTGACTTGAATGTTCAGCATAATGTCAAGCACTACAAGCTCCAAAATATGCCAAACTGAGAATAAATTTTGCTGTTGTGCTGTAACAGTTTCCAAGTGGCTGGCTTGGGTGCAAAATCATTGGTAATGAAGGCAGGATTTTAGTTTGGTTGATGTGTTGGAAAATGCTTTTTCAGAAAATGTGGTGGGTCATGAAATATAGCCTGAGGATGGATGTACTTGCTGAAAAAAGACTGCTGATGGATGTTTGTGGTTGACATTATAATGTTCTTGATCTTGTTTCCATTTTGTGCTAAAAGGCATCACTGTGGTGTTCCAGTCTAGTTGATGGAGCTGTATATGGACCAAAATTTCACATAGACCATAGCCAGCATACATCTACCAAGCAAATAATGCTATCGGCACATAAGACATTTTACAAGAAATTAGGTTGAGTGCTGAAACATGGGTCATGAATTGGTGAAGCGGAGAGGCAGGGGGGGAGAGAGATTGAGGGGTGGGGCTGGGGAGCGGGGGGAGGGAGGTGGATTGCTTTTTTCGACATTTAAGTAAGTTATGTTGTTTAAGTAACCATACCATGACAGATTCTATAGTGCAAATCCTTGGAACGTTGATGACTAGCAACCAGTTGTGGTCATGGAAGTTAAACCTTCTTGGGGCAGTCAAGATGGTTATTTGGGACTTGTTTTCTGTTTCTTGTCCAAGTGTTTGGATATCAAGTGCATTGTTCACTATTACCAACTTAAAGAAGTCTGTTTCTGCCTTTAGTCACATTTATAGGTTGGCAGATCTTTTTTGGTTATATGATGAAGGAAATAACAGGCATTTTAGGAACTTTTGTTTTTTATATCTGTTGAAGATACAGATAGTTGGATTTTTTTTTCCCCTGGATAAAGAAGCTGACCTCTATGCTATTTTTGGGAGAAAAGAACAGTAAATGAGTTCTTACTATCGTTTGGAGGAAGGAACAAGAGGTGAAGGCTGGGATTTTTGCTACTTGAAACAAATAATGACCTTGGAAAAGGGTTGATGGCACTGCCAGTTTCATGGTTTGGGTGAGCAATCAGTTGTGATTTGACACAGGCAGCGACTCAATACATCAGGTAGTATCATGAAAAGTGGAAACATCAGGTAGAATCATGAAAAGTGGAAACTAAAAAGATACTTTGAAATCACTCAATCTCTGAATGGGAGAATTGGCTTCAGTTTTGCTGAGGCATATTATAAGAAGGCACCTAATAGCCTCTAATTCAGCAAAAGATTCTGGCACTGGATAAATTTGTTAAAGAACCTTTTTGTCACAGTGATGCTTATCTTTAAGGATTCCCTTGATGCCTACAAGAAAGTTGAATGGAACCCTGTCATTAGCTGACTTGAATCTGCAAATTTATAACCTTAATGTTTTGTGGGTGGTCTCTTTTCACTTGGTGTGTGATGGCTGGTCCTTTTGCTTAAGTGGGTGCAGCCTGGTAGAGATCAACATCATTGGTGCTTCAGATATACTGTCTAATTCATGCAGGGAATGAACTTGATAATCATAAGGTGCATCTAGGCATGGTGTCTAGGTGTCGGAGGTTTTGAAGAAGGATTTTTTTAGTATTTGTCATTGTTGGTAATGAATGGTTGGCTCTATAGAGCAGTCTTTGGAAAGATTATCAGTGTTTGAGTTAGAGAAATGATTGTCATTGAACTCTTGCCCATACGCTGTGATTTCCTCCTGCATTATTCTTCTAATTCAGAAAACCAGCTTGATGTCCTGCGCAGCAGGTGGGTTGTTTTGAATTCATATGAACTAACAAGAAATTGCTTCTTGATTATGGTGTCTGGCATTGAGCATCCTTGCGGAACCTGGACCATTTCCTTTCTACCATATATGAAGCCAATGGAATGCTAAAGCCAGTGCGATTTTGAGGATTGTGGGAAATTTAACACCAATAGCTCCTGATGATATTTAAGGTCTAAACTGCATAATGAGGTACAGAATAGATGGTTTTTGTTCTTGCATTACTGACCGGTTTCAGTGTGTACCTTGAGCTTTTATTTGGTTACATACCCAATATGTTGGATTGTTGCATATGAAACGAAGGTATCATGCTAGTTGTGTGCCTTTCTGCTTCTCCCTTGCATGGAGGAAAGCTTTTGGTGCAGGTAGTGCTCTTCTAAAGTTGTTTACGTGATGGCATGTGACTGGTATACAAAACAGATGGCTTTGACAGAATTCTGTTGTTCCTGTTATGTTGGTAAGTCAAGTTTTCAAGCTTATTGGTCTTGTTTTCAGGGTTTGCTATGCATGCAGGTTCTATTTCACCTTCATGCAGGCAAAAGCTGGATGATGATCATTATGATCCAGAGTTTGATGGCCCACTAGGACCATGTTTTGGCCGTGAACTTCGAGGTGGAAGGTTTCAAGATGCTTCACCACCTTATGGACCTGGAAGGGGTGGCAGGTCATTTGGAAGAGGCTATAATGCATTTGGACAGGGGCGTCCACTCTTTGAAGGAAAATATGTTCATGGAAATGATCCGAATTTATCTCCTAGAGAAGGTGACTGGATCTGCCAGAACCCCTAGTAAGTTCTTTCCCATGTACCTATGCATGCATATGCTAACAAACATATATTGAATTGAACATTGCCAATCTCTTGGTTATCTTGATATTTCTTGTTCAAATTCAGGGTCGATTTGATTGTTTGTTCTTTTTTTCTTTAAAAAAAAAAGCTCCCAGATCCTCTCTTTTTGTTCTGTCATTTTCACATCTCGATGATCGTGCTTTTTACATTTTAGTTGTGGCAACCTGAATTTTGCACGGCGAACCTACTGTAACAACTGCAACAAGTACCGCTATGAACCTCAACTCCATGGTCGTAGTCGCAGTCCTCAAAGAGGTTACTTCCGCTCTCCTCCCCCTCATGGGTCTGCTTCAAGGATCTGTGGTCCACTCATTGATCATGGCCTGCGGAGAGACTTGGGAAGATACAGATCACCACCTCATGGTTTGGGTGTGGATGGGCTCAGAGATTTCGGTTCTGGCTCACCACCCCTAGGGCGTGTGGTAAGGTTTGTGGATCACATGTGCGGGAAGAGACCTGACTACCACCATGAACTTGATTATATAGGGAGAGGGAAATTTGACCAGCCGGTGCTTGGTGACTGGGAACATAGAGATCATGGGAGGGCTGGATTTGTTCCTAATAAAAGAGGATATGATCGATGCCCTCCATCTCCCCATAGTTGGTGGGGGTATGATTCAAGGGAGAGAAGCCGCTCATCGATTGGAAGCAGGGGACTGAAGAGATCTTACATGTGCCTAGGTCGAGATGTTTGGCACTTTGATGATTCCTATGTGGTTCGGGGGCGGATTGATGATTTAGATCTGTGTTGTGGACCTAGTTATCAGCAGGGTGGCGATTCTTTTGCAGGTCCGGGCCAAGGTGATAGGCGGCGCATAGTGCATGGTAGGAATGATGATGTGTTTACTAAGTATGCTGGATAAACAAATGAAATGCCTTAAGGTAGCAAAATTTTGTGGGACCTGCTTTTGCTGAGAGAACTCTTTATATAGACTGAGACTCAGGAATTTGTTCAGATTAGTTTTTCAGGCTTCTTGTATGTCTTTTTTGGTGGTTGTAGTGTCTTTGTAGCTTCTTGGTCCAGACTTCCCCACTATATAATAGAGTTTTAGATGGACTCGGGTTTAATGAAAGAGAATCTCCATTATGTGATAGACTTTCTTCATTATGCAAGGAATGGTCAGTTTTGTTTTGATGCAGAGTTGAAGGACCATCTGGATCTGTTGCTCATGTTAGTGATGGTGGTTCTGCGCGGTCTCTGTTTGGGTGCTTCAGTTTGTTATCAGGACAGGCTTTGTTGTCTGTTCTCATGCATTTCAGGCCATGTAGGGTTAAGAGCTGCTTATGATTTGTTCCATGTGAAGCATCACTTGATGTGGGATATGGCTGTCGGTTGCTTTTTTGTTGCTATATTCGATGCTATATTACGTGTTTCCATGGCCTTCTCTGGACATCTTCGGATAGGAAATCCCTTCCTGGACCGACATTTTTGTATCTAATTTTTTAAAGCTATTCAGTTTGATATTGCTAGAAGGAATAATCAACATTCTTTGATCTTGACTAAATGGATGGCTAGTGGTGATCCTAGTTTTGAGGCCGTGGTTAGAATTTTTATGTATTGTTCTGTTGGTATGTCCGCGAGGCCATGTTCGCTTATCAACACATTTCTTCCAGTATCGAGTGGTACTGAGTGACTTTCTGCAAGCATATTCGGGTATAAAATCCAAACTAACATGCGGCAAGTGAAAAGAAGTATCTGCTGCAGCTTGTATACCAAATGCAACAACCTGTGAATTGGTCCCTTGTCTCTGTAAATTATTTTAAAGGTTAAATTGGTGTTCATTATCCTCAGTCTGGTACTGCTTTAGGCGTTTATTCCACGTAAGCTCTCCCCTGGTCCCCTCCATGCAACGTGCTTTGGAAATTATTCCGTCTTCTGTTAGCCCGCGGGGATTAAATAATTAATATTATCAAGTAGATGCTCATTGGCAAAGTTAATGACCACTTAATCTCGTACTGGTCCGGTAGCTATCATTATCCGAATTAAAATGGTAGGGCCTATATATCAAATGAGCAACCAAATTTTGTATTTTGACATGTTTGTCTTTTGAACTTCAGCATCTCTGTTCCGCATAAAACATCATTGCAGGCCAGAATCCTCCATCCTTCTTTGGCTATCCCAAGCTATATTTGATTTGATCGGTGTTAGATCAATTAAACACAATAATGGATGGTGGATAACATGATCTGGGTTGCACCGCTTTTTGAATTAAAACCTTGTAGTACACTCCCTCACCACGTCTGGCTCGCAAGCTCTACGCATGTAATTAACCTGCTGCAAGCTTGCCTGCAGCTATCATTCCTTTCAGCTATTGTGAGTGGAAGCCCAGCCGTCGGAAATAAGTTTCTTGTTTTGTTAGCGGTAGGTCCGCTGGTACCATTTGGTTGGATATACAAATGTCTCATTTCCAAGAACTCTTAACTCTAATTCGTTGCAGGAATTAAGGTTGCCATGTTCCATTACGAGCGTTTCCATGTGCGTGCCGGCAATGATCAACCAGACACCGTACTTTAAGTTATTTTCAAATTAAATTTGCTAACATATAAATATATATGTTGGTACAGAAATTGATCGTCGCTGGATCCAGCTGGAGTGGAGGAGGACGAGGTCACCGCCGGGGACCTGCAAAACAAAATTCCGTCCGAAGTCGATGGGGGTGGCTCCGACAGGACCCTCCGTCGATCAAGTCAACTCTAACCAATAGAAATAGAATGCTCTGAAATGAGTTCGGCAGAGTTTAGAGGAGAAGAGGAGAGCTTAGAGCTTAGAGCTTAGCATATCTAGAGGGTCCTTTTTATAGGCGGAGCTTGATAGTGACAGCTGCAGCTGCCTGATGGCGGACCGCTCGAGGCTGCACCGGGTTTAATACGGAGAGGATGGTATTGTCTGGCCGATAATGACAGCCATACCGTCCGATAGTGGTGGGCTGCTCGAAGTCTGGCGGAGTTAGCCATGGAGGGGGTACCGCCTGTAGCGTCGCCTGTGGCAGACTGATGGTGACCATTCGACCAGATTTAATGGCGGTAGCTCTAAGAAAGCAGACGTCGGTTGGTGGACCTCGGCATATATCGATTTCAAAGTAGTTTGGACTCCTGAAGGAGAAGCCCGGAAGGAGTTCGGCTCCCATAGGCATCTGGCTGGAGGAGTATGGCTAAAGCTCGGTCGCTGAGGAGTTCGGATAGAGCTCGACCGTTGAGGAGTCTGGACGGCCAAAGGGGATGTCTGGGAGGAGTTCGGCTCCTAAAGAAGTCCGATTGAAGGGGAAGTTTGGAGGGAGTTCAGCTCCCGCAGGCGTCTGGCTGGAAGAGCGCGGAGGGAGTTTGGCTCTCTCGGGAGTCCGACTAAAGCTCGGCTGCTGAGGAGTTCGGCCATATGAAGGAGTTCGGCTAAGACCCGTCCACTGAAGCTCTTTCGTGGCTACCAGTCGTGGCTATCGATTGCATTAGGCCACGCATCGAACTGAACTTCGGCAGGAGCAGGGTTTATCCCCAACAATAGTCCCCCCCACTCTCGAGTTCGAAACTCAAAGGAAGGGAGTGCAGAAAAGGCAACTGCCAAAGTCCTTTTCTGGGCTCCGTGCTGGTTCAGGTTGAAGCTTGGGGGAGATCTCATCTCCAGCCAAAGTTGATATTGAAGTTGAAGCCCGGGGGAGATCTCATTTCTAGCCGAGGTTGAAGTAGATCTCGTCTTCTACGGTCGAGATCGGAGGTTGAGCTCCTCGGGGGAGATATTGTCTCCAACAGTCGAGGCTGACTCGGGGGAGATCTCCTCTCCTGCAGCCATGGTTGATGCGGATGCTCAGGGGAGATCTTATCTTCCACAGCCGAGGTTGGCTCGGTCGGTCAGAAGCGATCTTATCTTTAGTCGAGGTTGTCACGGACGCTCGGGAGAGATCTTATCTCTGATCGAGATTGATGCGGACGCTCGAGGAGATCTTATCTCCATACGGCCGAGCTTCCCTCGGGGGAGATCTTATCTCCTACGGCCGAGGTTGAAGTGCGGGCGCTCGGGGGAGATCTTATCTCTGGCAGCCGAGGTTGCCTCGGGAGATCTTCCTCCTGTTCCTAACCGAGGTTGGCACTGGACGCTCGGAGGAGATCTTATCTCCTACAGCCGAGGTTGTCAACGGTCGCTCGGGAGAGATCTTATCTCTAGCCGAGGTTGTCGTGGTCGCTCGAGAGAGATCTCCTATCTCTAACCGAGGTTGCTTCACGGTCGCTCGGGAGAGATCTTATCTCTAGGTCGAGGTTGTCGCGGTCGCTCGGAGAGAGATCTTATCTCTGGCCGAGGTTGGCTTGGTCGCTCGGAAGAAATTCTTATCTCTAGCGAGGTTGGCTCGAGTCGCTCGGGAGAGATCTTATCTCTAGCCGAGGTTGTCATGGTCGCTCGGAAGAGATCTTATCTCTGGCCCAGGTTGGCTCAATCGCTCGGGAGAGATCTTATCTCTAGCCGAGGTTGCCTCGAGGAAGATCTTATCTTCCACAGCTGAGGTTGGCTGTCGGTCGGGACAGATCTTATCTTTAGCCGAGGTTGTCGTGGGCACTCAGGAGAGATCTTATCTCTGACCGAGATTGATACGGGCGCTCGGGGAGATCTTATCTCCTGCAGTCGAGATTGCCTCGGGGGAGATCTTATCTCCTGCGGCCGAGGTTGATGCGGGCGCTCGAGGGAGATCTTATCTCCTGGCATCGAGGTTGCCTCGGAGAGATCTTATCTTCTGCTGCCGAGGTTGGCCCGGACACTCGTAGGAGATCTTATTCCTGCAACCGAGGTTAGCTCGGTCGCTCGGAAGAGATCTTATCTATAGCCGAGGTTGTCGCGATCGCTCGGGAGAGATCTTATCTCTGATCGAGGTTGGCCCGATCGCTCGGGAGAGATCTTATCTCTAGCCGAGGTTGTCGCAGTCGCTTGAGAGAGATCTTATCTTTGACCGAGGTTGGCTCGGGTGCTCAGGAGAGATCTTATCTCTAGCCGAGGTTGTCGCGGTTGCTCGGAAGAGATCTTATCTCCAGCCGAGGTTGGCTCGATCGCTCGAAGAGATCTTATCTTTAGCCGAGGTTGTCGCGTCGCTCGGGAGAGATCTATTCTCTAGTCGAGGTTGGTTGGCCCTCGTCGCTCGGAGAGATCTTATCTTTGGCCGAGGTTGGCTCGTCGCTCGGAGAGATCTATCTCTGCTCGAAAGAGATCTTATCTCTAGTCGAGGTTGGCTCGATCGCTCGAGAGAGATCTTATCTCTGACCGAGGTTGGCTCGGTCGCTCGGGAGAGATCTTATCTCTAGTCGAGGTTGCCTCGGAGGAGATCTTATCTCCAACGGCCGAGGTTGAAAGTCTTTGACCTGCTCATGTTAGGACGAGGTTCTCCTCTTGTTCCTAACACGAAAACTATTAACTGCTTCTTCCCTGTCACCACATAGTTTTTGCACCCAGAAACAATATTATTGAAAGAAAAGAATTTTACCGAGGGAAAGTTACTGGCAGCACATCTCCGTTTCAAGGTCGTGGGGGCGTTGTTCCTCCGGATTCCCTCGGGCAGTAAGTCTCGGACCGGATGACCTCCTCTATCTTATGCTGGCCTTCTCAATTTGGAGCAAGCTTCTCTTGGCTTTGTCGCTAGGAGATGACAGCCCATCGAAGTACCAAGTCCTAGAGATAGCGTCTATGATGTCGGGAGGTGGCCGACCTCTTTGCCGTTCCTCCCTCAATAGTGGTTCTAGCTTCTGGGGGGAGGACTTCTTCGCATCCTTCCGTCGGGGCTTCCTTGATGACGAGCTCGAGGAGAGTTCGGCGGCCTCGCTCACGTCGAACTTTATTTCACCCTCCTGTGAAATTTTCGTTGGGGCTTCCTCGATGACGAGCTCGAGGGGGAGTTCGGCCTCGCTTGCGTTGGGGAGGTCGTGAACGCGGCCAAACTTCATTCTGCCCCCTGTGAAGCCTTCTAGGGGAGAACTTCTGCTCTGTTTCTCCTCCTTAAGGGCGATTGGCATGCTAGGCTAAATGCTCTTTCTTAAGGTCGGTTTCTGGTATCCTCATGGTGGGTTTGCTGGCAAAGTCTCCGTCGGAAGCTGTCGCATGTCTTGTATCATCTCGATGAGGCCACAAACCTGCTGGGCCAGCAGGTTGAACTACTCCATATCTACGAAGGCTTCAAGTGGAACCTGGGCTGTTGGGGCTGAAGCGGGAGCAGATGGACCTGGCACGGAGGCCGCCGATCACCGAGTCAAAGCTCTCTTGGGAGGCATTTTCTCTTCGAAAAAGAACTCTAGAGAGGAAGAAGAAAGATCTCCAGAGAGGGAAGAGAGAAATCATCGCCGAGCACTCCTTTAAGAATAAGGAAATCTCGGAGGTTCGAGCCCTTCCTCTAGCGCCAAATCTGTTGGTGCAGAAACTGATCATCGCCGGATCCAGCTAGAGTGGAGGAGGACGAGGTCGCCACCGGGGACCTGCAAAATAAAGTCCCATTCGGAGTCGGTGGGGGTTAGCTCCGGCAGGATCCTCCGACGATCAAGTCAGCTCTGGCCAACAGAAATGGAGTGCTCTGGAATGAGTTCGGCAGAGTTTAGAGGAGGAGAGGAGAGCTTAGAGCTTAGCGTATCTGGAGGATTCTTTTTATAGGCGGAGCTTGATGGTGACAGCTGCAGCTGCCTAGTGGCAGGCCGCTCAAGGCTGCACCAAATTTGATGCGGAGAGGATGGTATAGTCAGGCCAATAGTGACAGTCATATCGTCCGACAGTGGTGGGCTGCTCAAGGTCTGGCAGAGTTAGCCATGGAGGGGGGCACCGCCTGTAGCGTCGCCTGTGGCAGACTGATGGTGACCGTTTGGCCAAATTTAATGACGGTAGCTCTAAGAAAGTGGACGTCGGTTGATGGACCTTGGCATATATCGATTTTAAAGGAGTTCGGACTCCTGAAGGGGAAGCTCGGAAGGAGTTTGACTCCCGTAGGCGTCTGACTGGAGGAGTGCGGCTAAGGCTCGGTCGCTGGAAAGTTTGGATGGAGCTCAGCCGCTGAGAAGTCCGGATGGTCGAAGAGAATATCTGGGAGGAGTCCAGCTCCTGAAGAAGTCCGACCGAAGGAAAAGCTTGGAGGAAGTTCAGCTTTCACAGGCATCTGGCTGGAAGAGCGCGGAGAAAGTTCGACTCTCGCAGAAGTCCGACTAAAGCTCGGCTGCTGAGGAGTTCGATCGGATGAAGAAGTTTGGCTAAGATCCATCTGCTGAAGCTCTTTCGTGGCTATTGATCGTGGCTACCGATTGTATTAGGTTGAACATCAAACTGAATTTCGATAAAAATAAATTTTATTTTTAATAATATATATGATTTATTTTTTTTTACTGTCTTAATTTCTTTTGTTTAATTAGCAACAGAGAGCGTCCATGGCGAATGAACCATGCGGCGATGGATGTTCGGTGGAAGCCTTCCCCACAGTGATGTTGTGCCCTTCCTTGTTCTCTCCTTCTGGTTTATCTTCGATAAAGCGGGGCTACGTATTGTTCCCTGGCCAAACCAGTACTGTAACTCGGCATCCCAAATCGTACCACAATCGCCTGAGTGCTATGACATTCAATTCCATCCCTACACGTGTCCAGATGAAAACGAACCCCTCAATCATCCTGGCCAAACGAGTCCTGGTCGTTTGCCCCGGTAATTTTAGCGGGAAAGGCCCACCAATAATCCTAACCCGTCACGATGCATCCAATGGTCGGGATGGAATCAAACCATGGCATGCGCCCGCTTTTATCTTTCTTTATTATTTCCCCATGTTTAAACCACCCTTTTTAACATCTTTAACGACCTAATCCGACGGCCACCAACCGGCCACCCCTAGTCCTAACAATTCCCACCGCACGATGCATTCAGGGTATCACATCCGTCCGATCAATTATTAGAATTTGATTTCAAAACTCGAGAGGGAGAGAGAAGAAAGCACCCCACCCCCCCACCCCTAGCTCCTCCTGCTCCTCCTGCTCCTCCCTCCCCCTCGAAAAAATTTTCCCTGCAGAACCCCAAAAATCTCATCTTTCTTGCCCTCCCTCGCCCGCTTCCCTTCCCCTTCGCCGGATCTCCGCCACCAGATTCCCTCTCCGACCGCCGGGATCTCCACCGTACTCCCCTGCTTTCATCTCGCGCCACTCCCCTTTCCATCGATCTCCCGGCTGCCGCCCGGCCGATCCGAATTCTCTCGGATTCTCTTCAATTTCCCTCGCTGATGCTGGGTTTGATGGTTTCCGGCGGGAGCGAGATCTCCTGATCGAATTCGTTGGCCTTTTGGTTCGATTTCTTGGTTGCTGGTTTTGGGATTCGGCGGCTGCGATGGAGCAAGGCATTAAATCCGCCGCGCCCGTGCCGTCCGATTTCCCTCCGAAGAAGCTTGCCCGGCAGCTGGATTTCACCGCAGCGCACTGTGGAGTGCCTGGGGCGGGGGGACCCGTGGCCCTCGAGCAGCCGTCGCCAGTGCCGCTGCCGGTGTCTCGCCACTCGATTCAGGCGTCCGTGTGAGTTTTTTTTTTTTCTCATATTTTTGTTTGATTCTCGAATTCGAAGTTTGGGCTTTGATACTTCTCGCTTCATGCTTCATGTTCTTTGATTTAATCGACTTTGGGTCGCCCTTTTTCTCATTTGGCGGTGATTTTTTTTCATTTGCAGTTGTGCTGATATGATTCCGCTGTTTCTTTTGTCAATTTCATTTTTGTCCGTGAAATCTGACGCCCAGTTTAAATTTTTTGGATGTAATAAAGGGCGCTTTATTTTTCGATCTTAACGTTTTGGATGATAGGCAGTTGAGATTTGGAAAGCTGAGGACTTTATTGTAAATGGAAAACTTGATGATAGTTTCCTCTAAATTTTTGAATTGGGCATCAATTGTGTCACTAAATGAGTTTCTTAGATACAAGAGTTCTGCAATGTTTGGTAACTCTCATTCATAAATGGTTTGATCTAAGATTACTTATTATTTATGATTGACTAGCTTTTTCTCCTGATGCTAGTTCTTGTTGCCAATTTTGGTTGTAATATCCAATCTTACTTTAATTGTCAAATAAATTAATTTTCTTAAAGTTTAAATTTAAGTGCTGTTGGAGTACACTGATTGTTCCATGACAATTCAATAATCTTCATATAATTCAGCCCATATGTTCTTGGAAGCACGTCAAGATTTTGGAGGAAATTATGATTTTTCTCATTCTTCCCTGACAATTGATGAATCTTCATAAGAAATTCACTCCATATGTTCTTGGAAGCATGACATGTGTGGATGAAACACTCTGCATTTTGTGAACGTTTACGTTCAGCAGTGTGCTTATTTATCCAAATTCTACTGGTTAGTGAATGTGAGTGCCTGTTTTTCTATCTTCAGGAAGCCAGAGTCCCCAAGATCAAGGCCGCTGCCAATATTTGAAGCTAAAGATGGTACTCCAAAGAAACAGAAGCAATGCAATTGCAAAAACTCAAGGTGCTTGAAACTGTAGGTGCTATTGTCCCACACCCCACTTTCTTCTGTGGAGATATTGTGTTTACAGTTTCTAATTTTTCTTCTTGGCTCCAGCATTTCTCTCTTAAACATCTTTGTGTGAAATAAGCTTACCATAATTAAATCATTTATTGGTATTGAGGGCTGTCTCTGAACGAACCTAATGCTGGAACCTAGTCTATCATTTGCCCATGAGGATTGTAAACACATTTTTATCTTTTCATGCAAAAATGGGCTATGCGATGGCAAAAGACAAGCCCAGACTGATGACTGTAGTTGAAGTTGAAGTGAGAAAGTAAACGAGATGTGAATTGCATTGCTGGTCTGGCTCGTGGAAGATAATCCTTAATTTGATTTATTTGTAATGGAAAAAAATTTGTGTAATTTGAGTAAGGCAGAGGCTTGTTAAAAGCAGCAATGGATGTATAAATATTAACAATATGTAGTTTGCAAATACGTTTCCATGATGAATTCTATTTATTATCTTTTAGATAACTCCTCATTTGATTGGAAGAGTCATCTCTTTGGCAATGAGAACATGCTGATTTAGACACGTGGATGTAATCAAAACATGATTATATGATTTGATCAGTGTTTTGGATTGGATTGAATGCATTGGTGGCTATAAATCAATTTTGAGCTCCATGCTTAAGGCTTGGCATGGAGTGCTAAGACCTGACATGCATTCTTCTCCAATATCTTGAGATCAACATTCAAGGGAAGTGCAAGGATGGAGAAACATGTTAGTAAGGGTGCAGGTTACATTTTTGTGCCTAGGTGGTCTAGAAAAAGATAATATGGGTTTGAGTCATACATGAAATTTGGGCCCATAATCCTTATTCGGGGGTCCTAAACCCAGGCTTTGTCTCAAAGGTCTGGAAGAGATGGATTAAACTGGAGTCAACCAAACATGTATGAAATAACATCAATCATTTGGTCTAGCTCCAAAAAGTGAGGCTGAATCAAAAATTACATGAACCCATTAAGTCAGTGAGTTGGTTTAGGTTTAGGATTACATTCAAGATTGAAACAGTTTTGATATTGTCTGGGACCTCTAGGTCAAGTTGGAGTTAGACAGTTGGACGCAACCTGGTTCATTTGCTAACTCTTTTGCTTTTCTATGAAGAAAGTGAGAATCAGACATGAAATGGAGAAGGGGCACTGCAATTCTATGCTTTTTCAGTGGGGCAGAGAGCAAAGTTGAAGAGTGAGACTATGTGATTTAGTATCGATTATTTTTTTGTTTTAGTGTCTTTGTAAGTTATTAATGTCTAAATTTTCACTTGGGGTGCCTAACCTGCTCTATAATCTTTATCTCGTATCTCTTTTTCATCTATACCTGGGTTAATATACTTTCATGTGATTGTCTTGTATTCTGCACCCTGATTTCTGTGTATCAATGAAAAATTATTAGATCCATTAGCTTACTTGTAGTCAAAGTTGTAATTCTTACCTACTTTTTCTTTCTCCTAATTTAATTCTGATTATTCATGCAGGTATTGTGAGTGTTTTGCATCTGGGTTATATTGTGATGGTTGCAACTGTGTAAATTGCTGTAACAATGTTGAGAATGAAGCTGCTAGGCAGGAAGCTGTTGAAGCCACTTTAGAGCGCAATCCAAATGCCTTTAGGCCTAAGATCGACAACAGCCCACATGCAAAGCGGGATAATAGGGTATGCATGTATTCTTTGATTGGAACATATATTGGCAGTCATATATATGTATATATGTATGTTGTTGATACATAGACGCATGTGTTTCTTCTTGCAGTATTCATATTGCTGCATGCTTTCATATATTAAGATTTCCATGTACTACTTACTCATAATGCATATGTTGTAGCTAAATGTGTAGTGGCCATTCATTTTATTGATTACAAATTATTGCATTGCAGAAGCTTTAAATTATTGGTACAATTTATTTTTTCTTTATCCTTTTATATGTACGCTGTCCCGAGAAACAAAGATTTGGCCATACATGCAATCCTCACCTTATGAAGGTTCATGTAACTGTTTATTTCATTGCTTAAAAAATTAAATATTTGAGGCTAATCTCACCTTATTGTTTGCCTCCATTGCGCTCTTCAAAGATGCCTTGATGTTCTTTGCAATGAGTCATATCACATGAATAATCAAGTGAAAGTGCACACCTTGTGTATAGGGTTACATTTTTTTTTTGGTTGGGGTGGGGGTGTGGGTGGGAGGAGAGAGGGGGCAAACATAATCTTTGATTGTTCCTATAACCAGCAAAAGAGAAGAGATGGATTTCATGTTCACATTTTGCACAAAATTTTATATGGTATGAAACTCCATGCCTCAGTATGGCAAGCTATGTTATTGAGTCTAATTTTAGGACCATCACTTCTGTCAATACAGGTCACCTGCAACGATTATAAATGAGCAATTTGAGTCCAAGTTTTGCCAAAACACTCCATACGTTTTTGTCATGATTCATGAGATGAAATGTATGGACCACATTTTATTTTATTCACAGTATTGACTTTGCTTGCTCTACCAATATTTTTATCTGGTCTCAACAGTTTTCTAGATGCCAACTATCAAGTTTTACTTTGAAATTCTACGGGTATTACACTAAACCATTTGAACTTAGTTTTTGTGTAGAAGTTTCGAAGATCAGTGCTTCTATACCTAATTTTAATTTGTGAAATAACGGTAACAAGGTAGAATAAGAGAAGATAATAGAAAACAAAAAAAAGAAGATGGCCTATTCAGGACATATAGACCTATTCTAGACTTATTGACATATTAGAATTTATGTCATCTCTATATATATTGAGTTACTGGTCTATCTAATCTTTCACCACTTCTAAATAATCTCAAAAAAGTATGCCTAATCAGCCTATGGTATTTAAGGTTTGAAAAATACACAGGGTATGCTTTATGCCCTATGATACAAGATGTTGAGAGATAATATCCACATTTGAAAGATGCTAAGAATTTTTTTTTATGATATACAAGCATGCAAAATATTTTTTAAAATATGTCTACTCGGTATGGTGGGGTCATTGCTTCATGCAATGGAGGAATGGTAAAATGCTTGGGATGACAAGTGCGATGGCATGAGTTCAAGTTCTAGCACAGCCAGTCTGTGCAAAAGAAAAAAGCCACAAGTTAGGTCTGTCCCCAATTTGCCCCTCCCAGGACTCCATATTGCCAAGACCATAACTAGGTAATCTTTTTCCATTCAAGATTGTGAAGCAACTGAAACAACATAAATTAAAGAATAGGGTAATCTCACATGTGTCTTTGCATTACACGAGGACATTATGCATATTTTCTTGCTGATGCTTACTGGTACCCAATACAAGTTGGTTTCCCCATTTTGCTTTAAGCATAAAAGATGATGCCTCTAACATCTTCTACTAAATCTTTATGAACTAGTTCTTTATATTTTGAGAGAACATTTTTTTTCAGTAGTAACATTGCAACTAATCCACCATCATGTATCCTTTCATGATTAGATTTTCATGTAAATATACTAGTGAGATGTGGACAAATTTCATTGTCTAAGTTGACTCTAATGACCAAGGTATACTGATGCATGGCCAGGTTGTAGAACTAAATGGCATTCAATATGGAGGACCTTGGAAATACCAAATGTTCCATTTAAAGTGGGAGAACTCAACAGAATGAATGATTTTGGCATGCAAAAATGGCAAATCTATGTGCAATTGACAATTGATGAACAAATAGAATGAAGATCCAAAGTGTTCTGCACTATGAAATATGGGACTTTGAGATATCATGAAAAGGTTGGTTCGCAGAAGCAGAAGTAGAACACATTGTAGGAATTGAAGATGTGACCACTTCTATTAGATTGGGCTTGAAATAGCTCTTCAATACAGTTCAAATCACTAAAAGGGAAGAGTTTAAGTATTTCGTTGTATATGAGTTTTTTTTCCTTTTAATGAATACACCTTATTCTCTGTAAAACAGGTTTTATGAAAAATAGGGGGATTTTTTTCTCTAAAACTCATTTTTCTGGTTTTATTATTTTAAGTTTTAATATAACAGATTTTATTAGAAGCAGGCAAACAAGTGTTGTTATAAAACTCATTCTTTTGGGTTTTCTGTAAATTGACTTAACCAAAAGTTGTCGAGCAAACAACTCCTAGATGATATTAAGGGTCTTATTTATAGTTGATGGTTAGGATTATTTTGACTCTGGATCAGCTTTCTTCTTGAAACTTTCATTAAAAACACAAGTTCTCTTTAGAAATCACAGTATCCTTGGATTGTTGATGGTTTGGAATTCTTAGCGCCATTGAATAGGCGTGACAATTTATGACCCAACTGGCCAACCTGACCTGCTTTAAATAGGTTCAGGTTTGGTATAAATGGGTTCCAGTCATGAATGATTTGACCGGATCTAACCTGTTTAGTAAATGGGTTGGGTTTAAGCTTAGAGTTATGACCTATTTAGCCCATTTGACCCATTTAATAGTTTGTGTGGGTCATGAGCCAACCTGTTTATGCCATTCAAGGCGTGCTTAACCCATTTAAGACCCATTACATGTTTAATCTGATTCAGACCATTGATTAAATGGGTTATGTGGGTCGATTTACCTATTTAATAAAAAGTCCTGGTCTAGGTTTTGGATTTTGACCCATTTAATAAATGAATTGGGTTTAGATTGACATATTTTTGACATGACGCATCTAACACAACCCATATCCAACCCCGTCCAACCCAATTGCCAGCCCCTAGTGTTGATCCCTTCAAGGCGTTGTTGAATATACAGTAGGGATTCCTAGTTCTTCATCTATCAGTCTCCAGTCTATCATTCTAATGAATTTTATCTTTGAAGGCAAACTTTCATCAAGAATTTTTATATTTAAGATTATCAATTTTGGGTTTGTGATTCACTCTTCCATATAAGGCAATTTTAGGGCAGATTTTTCTATGCTTGTCTGAAATAAGATTGGTTTAATCAAGCCTCACTGATTTCCACTCTGTTCTACTCTCTTTTACCTTTTTTCTGTTTGATGGTTTTTTGCTTTCTAGCATATTAAAGTAAGTCAGTTTGGTATGCAAATATTCAGTCGAGTTTTCAGTCCTTTTTTTCAAAATTCCATGTATCTTCTGTTATGATGCAAACTTTAGTGTATACTAATTCTTTCCTCCTTTGTGTGTTGTATTTCTATTCAAATTCCTTATAATTCTCTTCTCTATTCAAATCAAGTTTTGCTGTACCAGTCGGTACCACACCATATACACTACTAGTACTGAACCAATACATGGTAACATGCATACCGACACTTGGTATGCTGAACCTTACCATACTATATAGCATCCGGTATCAAGATGACAAACCTTGGTTCAAATGATTTGTGAAATGCACATTGCTTTTAGTTTGCCACTACCTTCCATTTTTGGCTAAACCTATATATGATTGTAAAAACCTTATACCCTGGGTATGGCAGCCACTTAAGAACTTTGTTGCTTCTTTGCTTAGGTTCTCATATACCTTAATCCACAAGATATTACTACCATGAATCACTGTAAACCATTTTTGATCTGTAATCCTTTCAATTTTTCCTTTTTAGATAATAGTGATCTTGATAAAATGACACCTATAACCATTGCTTCCTAGTTTCTATTGACAAATATACTTCCATTCTTCTCTTGCTTTGTCTAACTTGAGTCCCATCATAGCTTCTGCTCTATAACTCATTTGATTGCTAACCAAGTGTCAGGTGATTCAAATTATTCTTTTCAGTTGCACTATTGTAATTATATTTCAAACAACAAAAGTTCTGATATTAGTGTATAAGATGGCTTGATCTTTCAAACTATATGCTAATTGAGAAAATTTTGCACATGTTGCCTAGAATTTAGGGATTTTTTAGTAATTTATGGGAATACTATAAAAAATTTAAGTTTCTTTTAATTTGCTTGTTTGAAGATATAATTGTGATGGACACTATAAAAGTTGTCTGTATGCTAAACTTCTCTTAAACAGGAGTGTCAAGTTCTGAAGAGTTAATCTTAGACACTTAATAATCAACTAGATTGCTTTCTTTTTTGCTCTTGGTTTAGTGAAAAAAGATTAATTTCCTTTGAAGAATGCTATTACTGGCATAATTTAGAGAGCTTTTCATGGTGTAAAAGTTAGCAACCATGTATCGCTAATATTTATTTCCTAACCATAGGCTCGATCTGGAATTTATTTCCTGTATATATGTATTTTTACCATACAAGGTAAGCTCCCTGTTAAGTTACTCGGCTCTAATGTTTGTCATTGCATTGCCAATGTATGATGCCCAGTCTCATCTGACATCAGAGTTGTCCTACCAAGCCACTGAAAGCATTTCGATTAGGAGATCACAATCACAACCACCGCACCCATAATGTGTTATCATAATTGTGAACCCAGCCCCGTTAGTTCTTGATTCCTGTATTACAACTGTCTGCCCTAACTCTCCTGTCATGTGTAACCACATCTGTGCAAGTATCCTTTTCCAACATTTTACACTTGTGTCATTAGTGAATATCAGCACACTCCATTGCTTGTTTAGTCAGAAGCTTCCATCTCTTTGACCTCCTGCAAGCCCTGTGCCTCACTGGCTATTGGCAGATTAAGAAGGTTATGACAAATTAAGAAAGTGAATATGCTTAAATTTTGAACTCATCAAGTACACTAAGCTGATGTCAGAGTGAAAGAAGAGGATCTAGCGATCATGGTCTTTCTTTTGTATTAGGAGCACATAAATAAGATACTAAGTGCTAATTCTTAAGGAGAGAATTATGGCTGTGTATCTACCTCTTGCAGGTGGGCTTGCAACATGCATACAGGGGCTGATCTATAAGTGCCTACAAACCCGTTTGTTGTCGTTAATGCTTGTTGCTTTTGGCATCTTATGCTAATGCATATGCATATAGATCATTCATGAGAAGATGCTGTTCATCAAGAAGAGGACTTTTTTTTTTTGTTTTTTCAATTTGATATTATGTAAATTTTATTACTGCATGTTGTTGAGAATCAAGGTGAGGAAAACTGTAAAAAAAAAGGGGGGGGGGGGGAAATAACTGATATAGAAAAGCAAGCACAATTATAAAATAAGTTTCTTTACACTTTCTGGTATGCAAACATGAGATATGGCTCATTATTTGTTCATTTGCTTGATCCAGAATTGCCATTTTGTTCAGTTCTTTTTTCCAGGCTTTGTTAAATTAAACCACTCTCATTGCATTTGAAGCAAATAAAATCTGTTCATTCTGTTTGCTTGTAAAATTAATGTGCATTTTTATGCTAGGAAGAGGCAGGAGATCTACCTTTGGTGGGAAAACATAATAAAGGATGCCACTGCAAGAAGTCAGGGTGCCTCAAAAAGTACTGCGAGTGCTTCCAGGCAAACATTCTTTGCTCTGACAACTGTAAATGCATGGACTGCAAAAATTATGAAGGAAGTGAAGAGAGGCGAGCTCTTTTTCATAGTGACTTGGGAAACTCCCATTCATACATCCAGCAGGCTGCCAATGCTGCATTAAATGGGGCAATTGGATCCTCTGGTTTTGGATCTCCACCAGCATTTAAAAAGACAAAAAGTCAGGAGCTCTTTCTTCCACCAACCGTAAAGGATCAATCTGTTCTCAGGCTTGGACAATTTCCACAGGTATATTTCTGTAATCATTTTTGCCCCTGCTTTGCAAAGTCAGAACTACTAGATGCTTTGGCTCATTAAAAAAAAAACCCTATAGCGCATATGCTGATGGCTTCTGATCTTTTACAATCACCTTGCATTTATGTTGAAAATGCACAGAGTACAACTCCCATTTGTTGCCAGCACATACTTGGTTATTGATGATCAAAATTACAAATTGTAATGCTTGTGGAGTCTGAACAAGAATGCACAGTTTTTACTGTCACTGACATTTTCTGATGCTTAGTAGGCTAATCATATGAAGACTGCTGGACCTGCTTCATCTTTTACTTCCAGCCCAGTAGCCCATTCTATTAATCCTAATCCACTAGGATCTTCTAAAGTCACATATAGGTAAGAAACTACCTTGAGATGATCTTAACTTATTAAAGTATTTGTGATAACCTGACTTTCTAATCAAAGGTTTCATTTGTTTTTTCTAGAATTAAGTTATTGTTATTTCATTTTGTAGGTCTCCTCTAGCAGAAGTTGTCAAGCCAGAGGATGTGAAGGAGCTTTGCAAGTTCTTGGTCGTAGTATCAAGTGAAGTTGCAAGGACATTTGCTGGTAGGTTTGGTAAATATAACTTTGGGCTAATACAGTAAGAGCCCCTCAAGTTTTCATGTGTTGCTCTTAGACCCTCCATGTTTAAAAGTCTCTGGCCCACCAAATTAATGTTTCATTCCAATATGATCATGCCATTCATCTCTCTCATGATGCATTGATAGCTATGCAAAAATATCCAAATGCTCCCATCCACCTGGCCCCTCTCCTGTCACCACCAACTTCTAGCCAGTACATGCCTTCATTACTGGATTTGGTTGGTTCAGCCTCTTCAGCAACAATAGTGCCTTTTTAGATCGCTGCACTGCAATTACTAGCTTGACAATGAAAATCTTGTCAGCATCAGTGCGGGCAGTTGCATGAAGATCCCCAACCATCAAGCAGCTTTGCCACAATAATGGCCTCCATTGCTGCCTAGGTTGACACTCAACTCCGATGAGAGGGGAGAATACCAACATGCACCAGGTCATCACCCTCCTCCAAGGCTGGAACAGCATGCCAAGCCTCATTTATTTAAAAAAAAAAAAAATTCCATGCCCATGTCCTCGTCAGCAGCAACCTCCAGCATGCAACACCTTTTAAAAAATCCTTGCTGGCTCCTTATCAATAACTACCTCTGCCATCCCACTGTCTCCCCCAAGCTCCTCTCCTTCTGTGCCACCTCCACTGTTGGTGACTTCTCATGTGCCCACCTCCTCTTCTCCTACCTCCCTTTCCCTTCGCTCGCCAAGCAATGGAGCTCCTTCATCCATGGCTTTTCTCGAAGTCCCTTCCCTCTCAACTCCCTCCATCTCTACAACATCTGGCTCAGAACTAATCTATTTCCATGCCTCGATGCCTTCATTTTCTCCTTCCTCCTATAGGTTTGCAAGTGGTTCATGGTTGTTGCCAAGTGCCACAAGGCCGCAACTCAATCATGTGGAGCAGCGTCTTGTCAAGCATCATTTGCACCAATAGGGCCTGTTCATATATAGAGAATGGGCTTATGGAGGATGTGAGAAAGATCTTTGATGAAATGGTTGAGAGGGATTTGGTTTCTTGGAATTTAATGATCAGAGCTAGACATTGATGCATTCGATGTGGAAGGTGTGGGGGCAGAGGGGGAGGGTGCAGAGGATCATCATCCTCAAACTCAAGGAGGCACATGGTGCAATCTAAATTGGTGGCAGCAAGTTCCTTGTCCTTGTCCTTGGAATAAAGGGAGAGAGGGAGGTTCTTTATTGCCAAGTCATCAAGGTATCTTTGAGACTTTTTCTCCATTTTATGAATGAGTGAGGGTGGGGAGGGTGCTGCTCATAAGACCATGGATTTGAAGCCAAAGTAAGCAAAGACTTATGTCACATTCTCAAAAAAGATGTGATGCTGTAAGTAAATGGGAAAGTTTGCTATGACTAGGAGGTTGTTGAGAGAGGGATGGAGAGTAGGAAAGAGGCCAGAATGAGTCGAAGTGAGGAACAAGCTATGCAGTTTTTTTATCCTAGTTTAGCACATGAATGAAGTTCACATATGTCTAGTTTGCTGCATTATTTGGAAGGAGTGGCATGATAGCATGTGTATTATCTTACCATCACTAAGACAAGTAAAATAGGAATGCGCTTATGAGCAAGAAGAATAAAGGGCCAGTCATCGTGATAGCCCACACTTTCATAAAATGGTGAGAACGTAGTCTGAGGAGGAGTTGAAGGATCCGCCACCAGGAGGGGTATTCAGTGTTGGAGGTGGTGGTGGTGGATTGGAGGGGGTAGTGGTGGTGCCACCACCACTGATAGCAGCGAAGTTTGAGGAAGAGGATGCGGGCATAGGGGGCAATGAGGGAGGTGGTGCCGATGATGGTGACCATGGAAATCAACAATGTGATTAAGTTGGGGGTGATCCTTGCCTTCAAGCAGCCATCTGGATCACCTAAGATGCGCACCACTCAGACTTGTACTGCACGGCCTTTGCAGGCGGTGCCAGGATGAAGGCTTCCCATTTCCATTCTTCTATTTCACTTTAGATGCCAAGGGCATATTGATATATTTAGCAAATTTTAAGACCCATGTGATGTTCATGTGTATTGTTTACTGAAGGCTGGTTGACAGAGATGAACAGAATCAGATTGGAACGAAACTAACTTGGCAGGCCACATTGAGATTTTTTAGACATGAGGTCTTACTGTATTTTTGCCTATAATTATTTATTTATTTTTATAGGGCACTTGGAGATGAACATATCAGTTTCGGAACCTTTGTCCAGCCCCTTTTTCTCCCCCGCTCCCTCTCTGTGTGTGTGTGTGTTTTTTTTTTTTTTTTTGGGGGGGGGGGGTGGTGCTTGCAGAAGGGGTGCAAACTTGCTTTGACAAACTCTAGAGCCTGTATTATTTTGTCAAAGAAGGAAGATGCACAGAAAATGAATAGGAGCAGACTTTGCCTGAACCTATGTGCCGAAAATAATGGCTTTTAGGATGACAGTGGCCACTATAATAACTTGAAAAATCTTTGCACAGAAGGTATGCAAGGTTGAATATCAAGGAGCAGAGCTTATCCGAGTGTTGTAGCCTCCCAATTATCCAGCTTGCCCATTTCTGGGGCTAATATCAGTTCTTCAGATATGAAAATGAGAAGGTAAATAAATGGATTGGTGGAATTTATGTTGGAAATATGGCCAACATCATGGTGGCAACAATATGAACTTGGGGTAGCTATACAAAGAAGTTAAATATCAGAAAGCAACGCTGGGACATTGTCTCTGCGATTTAGCTCCCCAGCTATTCAGCTTGTTGAAATCCTCCAGCAGGTGTAAGTCGACAGAACATGAAGAGGATTGGAAAGGTAAGGTAAATCCAACACCACTAAATTAAGTAGTTCAGTTCAATAAGGAGCAAGGAACATGCCAAAACATGAGGATAGCGTCACTTGGCTTTTGGAGTATCAAGGGATGACGAGTGCTGGCCAAGAGATAGCCAAGGAGACTCATTTGCAGTTTGAATTGTAAGGGAAGATACGAAACAAAGAATTAATCATAGAACTTTCGGGTGCTGCACAATGGAGGTCCCAAAGTCTGATAAACATGATGATAATGAATTGCTGAGGTGCAATGTGCAAGACAAAAGGATCAGTACTCTAGCAATTCTAGAGTCTTTGAAGGATCACAGCATATGTAGCTAGTGCTAGTATATCTATTCAGGCTGCTAGTTTAGCTAAATAATGATGGGGTTAAGAAGAGGACTTGGAGACGGAGCTTGAAATCTAACAACATCAAGATAAGGTGAGGTGTGAGGCTATTAATAGCTTTTGGTTGACCTCCTTTAGGTGGTCTACCTGCTTATAGTGAAACACAATGAGATGCCGAGGAATTGACTCCAGATTAAATAAGGCTGAGGAGAAATAGTCAAAACGGTCTTGCAAGCAATGGTAGGAATAATGCATATTGCATGGTTAGGTTTCCAAAGGAAGTACTTGTAACAACTATTGTTTAGCAATTTGCAGTAACCCCAATTCATGATATCATGGTTTGCTGTATCACCCCAAACTGCCCAGTTTAGGATCTATGGAGCCAAACCAATAAGGAACTAAGACGGTTCCCTCTATTGATTTGTAATAGAGGCCAAACCCTCCCTGGTTCAATTAAAAAAAAAAAAAATCCCCGACTCAATTAAAAACCCCTCCCCTGGCTCAATTAACACCTCTCTCCTGACATCTCCAGTGAGCATCCCCTACCCCCCGCCCTCCCTTCTCTCTCTCTCTCTCGGTCAGATTAGGGTTAGGGTTTTTCTTGTCCCTCCCCCTTCCTCCATCCCTCTCTCTCTCTCTTGCTTGGGTTAAGGTTAGGGTTTCCCGTGGCCCTCCCCCTTCCTCCACCCTCCTTTTCTCTCCCTCCCTCCCTCTCTCTCTCCTTTTCTCCCTCTTCCCCTCCCTCTCTGGCTCTCCCTATTTCAATATACATACAGTACGAAACCATCCCGTGCTGAACTGCTTGCCAGCTTGGGTGCCTTCTGGTACCAATTCAATGGACCATGCATGATATGGATGTCAATGACAAGATTAGACTATGAAGTATCTTCCAATCTAAATAGACATGTTTCAAGAAGTTTGTTGGTTCATGCCCTATCCTATACAACATGAGCTGACAAGCTTTATGGAAATATGCAAGCACTATATGCATTTATATGTCTAACCGATAGCAAGAAACATTTTTATGGCAAGCTGTGATTTCTGTTTTTCCTTCAATACCTAAAAGATGTGCATGTGGATGTGTGTAATCTGGAGAGGTGCCATAATTTTTGCTATTTGTGTTGGATGAAATGGCTCCTCTTTCTTCTTTTTCTTCTTCTTCCTCTCTCTGTCTTTGCATGTGCATTCTGCTTGTCTATGTATTTTTTTGGTCAAACAAATCTAAGGACTATATTCATGAAAGAAGTTGAGTTAGTCCTGATTGATTCTTGGTTTCATGGTCAATCAAGGTTTTCTGAAAGGGCTTATATTTATAAATTAAGCTTGTGATAATTTGAGTAAGACTGTGCTTTTCTTTACCCATGAAATGCATTTCCACAGTTTTTTTTATTGTTTCCCATTTGGTTCTGTTGGCATCCTGATTTAGTGAAGCATCCCATTTTATATATTACAGATCAAAAAGCTCATGAAGAAAAGCCAATGGAGAGGGAAGACCAAACAGATTGCTCCCATGCCTTATCGAACCAAGACGGTGATGAGAGCCAGAGGGAGCCAGGTATTCTAAACACATCAGTGGATGACCGTTCAAATGGAACTGATGTGGACAAGGCATTTATGGAGGACTCTGTGTCTGACCATGTTGATGAGCATAAAGGTGGTAGGCCTATGTCACCCGGGACGCGAGCATTAATGTGTGATGAACAGGACACAATGTTCATGACATCCCAGAACAATAGCACATCTTCTATGTTTTTCTCCAACCAGAATGTATCAGACGTCTATGTGGAGCAAGAGAGGCATGTGTTAATGGGACTCCGAGACCGTCTCCAAAGGCTCATCACACGTGGAAAGATCAAAGGTAAGCCAAACTACTCAGCAATATGCATGAGATGTGATTATGCATGTGTTAGCTATTCAGTCACTGGCTTTCTCTTGGATGAGTGGTTCCCAAAATATGATGTCATCGGTTACAGTTATGAAATTTTCACATGACTTTTGCTTGTGACATTCAGAAATTTCAGATTGGTTTTCATTGTATGCCATGAAGTGACCCGTAAATTGGTGAATTTGGGTATGTCGTTCAAATTTTCAATGGTGGCAGGTTTAAATGAAAGTCCAGATATGAGCTTTATTGGCCCATCCACTATATTTTTACTCATTAATATCTAAATCATAACATTATGCAATGGTAATTCTTGAATTTATTTTTAATTTTGAAACCACTGAAAATGGAAATACCATTTATATATTCAGTCATTCTGTAATGAATTAAAAATCTGTTATTCATGCATCTTTTTATGGTTATAGTTTTTTCAGTTATTTTTGACTAGTCATCGGATAACTGATGTGTACTTCCCTATATTATTGCAGAAGTACAGTGCTCATCAGTGGCCATGAAATTTGGAACTACCAATCACCAGGATTCAGTAAGCAAGGTTCCCATGCCAAATTGTGCAGATGCAAATCGATCTATGAACTCGGTCCCTGTATCTGCAAATAGTTCTCCGACTCCAAAAGCTGGAAACCATTCTATAGCAAATGGCGACAGAAAAACCAAGGCTGAGAATTCATAAATGTAGAAAACAAAGCCAAAAAGAAAGGAAAAGAAATTCACAGCAAGCTGCTGCAAACCTTGTGTAATTTTCTCCAATGGATGCTGTTGGAAGCTTACTGTCAATTGCTATTTTTTGAAACCCCATCGTTTATTAAAGAATAGATTAAGCCCTGCCAGCACGGTTACTTTTTCTTCCTACTAGTGATTAATGTTATATGTGTTTGTGTTTGTCTGTGTGCATGTTGTCAATCTATCCATCCATCTGCTGAGGATATTATTCTATGAGGTCTCTGTCATCAAGGTTGCAAGATGATGCTGTAGAGCTACAAGTGTACTGTTGCGCCGTATACTCCCAATTTTCTTCAGTTGTGTTACGGGTCTCAGGTCGCATATCCAGGCTGGGTCGACGGCAAGGTAGGCCAAGCCACTGGGGTTCGTCTTAGAATATATCCGGGTGGCCCGCACAGTCGGAAGATTGGTGAATTTAACTGCGGTTACGGTTACGTGCTCGCATGGCAGCGATGCAGGGGCTGCCACGTTAGGACATAGCTTTATCCATGTACATTGAAGCAGAAACTTTGTTTTTTTTTCTTTTTTTCCTTTTGGGATAGTTTTTATCCGTCCATCACCTCTCGTGCTGGCGATCTGTCAAAATGTTTCCGCTGAATAGATTTAGTTGACAGGTAGACAGAAGTTAAAATAAAACTATTCTCTTTTCTTGAGCAATGTTAAAATATGGTTATTCTTTTCTAAATATCTTCTACTGAAGTTTTGATGTGAAAAATACAGCCACCGGAGTCGGTCAAAACGTGCCGCTTGCACTCTCCCAGTCCACCACCCTCGCTTTCCGGCTGCTGTGGGCCCCACCCGTCACATGCTTCGCCCTCTTCTGCGGAGCCGGCGGGGGAGCAGCGGTGGCCGTCTCCTTACCGCCGGAGAACGGATGACACGCTGCGGAGCTCCGGTCGGACTTCCTCCGCGTCCGCAGCCGGCGGCGGACTCACGAAGGTACTCGATTTTCCCCATCAGTCGATATGGGAAGAAAAAAAAAAACTGAGTCGATTTAATTTGGCCTCCAGAACAATCTACAAGTACGGAGATGTTTGGATAGAAAAGCTAAATCGTTTATTCTATTTCCTTTCTTCGATCTACCGAGTTGACGTATGAAGAGCATTAAAATAGTGTGCATGTTTATACATGGAATTTTGACCTTGTGCATTTAATGACTTGAATTCTTTTTTTTCAATTTTGTGTATATTTGACGCTTTTGTCCTGAAGTTGCGTTATCTGGATTAATCCTATAGATTTTCAATTCGTTTTAACATGCCAGTCTTGCTATTGCTTTATTATTAATTTGCATAGATTATTGGTTAATTACTTGGAGTTACATTAATCGGACCAATGATCAAATCATCCACTCCCTTTGACCGTAAATATTGAATTAGGAACAGGCATTAGCCCCCTAGTCATAAGTCTACCAGCTATTGGCTTTAGCCTTAATGGTCATCAGGGTGACGAGAATGGGGAGAAAGAAGACAGGATAGGGAAAGATATCATACCCTTATATATTGGCGTAAGGCTCATAATATTACTCTTAAATATTAATCTTATATTTCATGCAATATATAATACCCAATATATATATATATATATAACAAGTCAAGAATAATTGCCATTTTCTGAAAAATTGGATGATATATTTCAATATTTCGGTTTATTCCCAAAAACTAATCAAACAGTATCTAACCTATTCCATTCAGGCATCAAACACCTATGAAAACTAAAACTAGCTGGCATAGCTTTCCTTTTTACCAGACGCCACATTAGGGTTGCGAAGCTCACGTAACGAAAACAACATCAAGTACCATCATCCACTAGATTTGCCAAACAGCCAGACAACGAGCAGATCAAATATTATCCGATCCATCATGTACGAGAACTAGGGGGCAAGCAACCATCAATGATCCCCCCGTGCGTAGACATACTATGCCATTGATTATTGGAACGGAGAGAGAGAGAGAGAGAGAATTTTACAGCGGTTTACTGCTCACAGCTTATTTTGCAGTAGCTGACAAAAATACCACAAACAGCAAGGTAGAACATGTTGAAACATTTGGTGCTTTTTAGGGTGCTCGCGCTGATTGTATTCCCATCCTTCCAGCCGAACCAAAGCACATTCCATAGGCAAGCCCCTGAAACCTTTGTCCGGTTGTTGAAGAGCCGCTTACATGCGGGACCTTGAAGCTTCTGACGGAGACAAACTGACCATGCTCTGTAACAAGGTGGAGCAAGTTCGTGAATTCAGAAATATAGTGCCACGCATATGTAGAGCGCCTAGAACCAATATCAGAGCATGCAATCATGTCACAACTTAGATCATATATTTTGGTGTAATTAATGACCTCAAGGACCAGTATATCAGTCAGTTTATGTAATTTTACTTCCTATTTATGCAATAATGATAATATATAACCATGAACTCTTCCACGCTGCATGTTTAGTGTGAAGAGACGACGGTCCAGATAGTAGTCCAGCCAGCACCTGTCAGTTGCTGGCTTTGCTCCAGGCTGAGCAGAACCTCAATCGGGCGCTTGCCATTGTGAAGCAACCTTATAGAGAATTCTTCTCTTCGTGATAAGAACTTTTTTAAAAAATTATCAGTTTAGAAGTACATTTCTCATGATATGCCCAAGTCACGTGGAGCACCAAAAGAGATTTGGTAGTTTTCCAAGACACATTTAACTTCAAGAAGCCTCCGGGCAAAGTAAACTGGGAGATCATATCAAGGTAATGTCTTACACGTATCAAGGAAAATAAAAAATTGGCTGTAGCTTTAGCAACTTGAGGGGCGGAGTCTCTTTCAATTCTCAAGTAAAACTTCAATAAAAATAGAAAAAAAGGAGGAACAGAGGTTCATTTTAGTGAATACATAATAAATAAGTGTGTCTCATGGAAAATTGGATTGACATATTCTGCAGTGGGACGTCAAACAGAGGAGAGTGGCTAATGCATAACTATGATACAGATAGCATGTTATAATGTAAATAATATCAATGCAATAGAATATGTGAAAAAAGCTTCTGTATGCAGCCAAATCATCTCAAGTTGAAATTGATGCTTTAAAACAAAAACATCAAATCTAAAAACAATCGAGATTATTAAAAATTCCAGCAAATTGGTTGGCCCTCCAAAAAACTGTAGGAAACTGGAAGAAATCATAATGAAGGAAAGATGGGTTAGACCAAAGGATGACAAGGTTCAATACCAGGGGTAGGCCTTTTTTGGCTCTTTCTTCCAAGTAAGATGATGGTTTAAAGAATCCACCATAGACTTCTGCCCACTTTTTGAGCCTTGAATATATGTAATCAGCTCCAACAGTATCAGCCCAAAACACAATGCCGCCCCTTCAAATAGATGGGGAAAAAAAAAAAATCAAGTCACGTTTATCAAACTCAATATGAACATAGAAATCCTAAGCCTACATGTGTGCAAAAATATTTGCAGATACAGCTAAAATAAAATATCACCACAAGAATCAAGCATGAAAACAATAACAGCAGCAAGCAAAGGAAGAGGAGCATTATGCTACACCATCATGATGACGTTTCAATGCAAGAGTGAAAATATTAATGTTTGCAAAATATTATCCGTCATGAGGTTGCTAAGGATACAACAGAGCTGATAGCAGTTTTCCAGTAAATAGTGGTTTGATTCTTTATTGATGATCCAACCGAGGCAGTCATGTCCAACAATGCAAATTGCCAATCAGTGAATTAATCTCCAATAAATGGTCATTAGAACTCTCATGAAGAGCCAAAGGAAGGATACTCTTAGCATCTATGATTCTATTCTATATAAATATAAGAGAAACGTGAGAACCATGACAGAAATTTGGCAAAATTTATGCACTAACAAAAAAGCCACAGCCATCCCATATATTCAGGTAAAATGAATGTATATTAAGTATTCCAACTCTAATGTACAGTCACCATGGCATGCCTCGATACTTAGCCTAGAGTTCCTAGAACATGAACAATATGAAGGTGAACACATTTTTCTTAGGCTAATATCGAACTGGAATAAAATTGTTCCGATATAGCTGTCTCCATCATCTCCTTGGTTACCAGGTCAGGTATTGTCCATTTGAAAGGAATATTCAATTATTCTTTAAACGAGTACATAGCTTTTTTTTCTCCATTAATTCATCCATAGCACATAATTATTTGATTATTCTTTACATACGCCCATAACCTTTTTTCCTCCATATTCAATTATTCTTTAAATAAGCAAATAACTTTTTTCTCCATCAACTACAAACATGAAATCTGGAAAATCAACCATAGCACATAACCATCGACGATTGTTAATGACCACTCTAATTTAATAATTTTGTGCTCCTTTCTTCCATAAATTATTATTGAGTCTTTCTTGTCTTAGAATGATTATTCCATGTCACCAAAAATGCAAGCAATCACACTGGACCCTGATTCAACATGATCCGAACCTAACATGAATAAAATTAGGTTATGCGTGTGGGTACTTCTGGTCAAACCAGCCAATTTACAGCACGGTCAAACCTAGTCAGCTTGGACAATGCTATAGCAAACCCATCAGATCAGCTTATCACTTGGGCAAACTTGATTTGGACCACCAAAGGCTACACATTGGCTGATTTGAGATTTGATGGTTGGTCCACAACAAAGATGAAGAGGTGAAGCCAAATTCTTACAACACTGCAGCAGTTTATAGAATCATCACAAAATTCAAACAATAACAATGAAAAGTCTTTCCAAATCTATGTTTATAGTAGAATTTTAAACTTGCTGACCTGGACAGAACCCATTTTCTCATTTCCAGGTCATGGGTCATACGTTCAAGCCCAGGTCAACCGACTGGATCCACTGCCCCTTGTCCATCTCCATGATTCTCAATGTCCAAATTCCAAAACATCCACCTTTTTCAAGCCAGAGGATGAAAGGAAGATAAGAAGAGGAGGGAGGAAGGAGGAGAGGATCTAGCCTAAAGCCTTCCTCACAAAAATCACCAGCTCTCCTTCCTGGATCTGGCTAAGGAATCCCTCTTTCTCCACAGATCTGGCATTGGCTGCCCTATCCTCCTTAGATCTGCAATGCTGACCCTCATCCGCAGACCTTGTGACTCCCCCCACCATCCAAAATCTGCGATGGTGGGCCTTGTTCACAGATCTCACGAGTTTGGCCTGCACCCTTTCCGGATCCATCAAGTCTCCTGCCCCAAACCAATGGGTTTGGTAACAACAATCTATCTTCCTCCCCACATCCAGCGCAGACCTCCTCCCAAGATAGAGAAGACAAATCGAAGAGGAAGTGATTACGAGATGGTTATTGATTTCGCATTTATTTATTTAACCCATTCAGGTCAAAAGTGGTTGGAACCAATAGTTTGTGATGGTTGGACCACCTGGTTCCATGGGTTGAACAAGTTCTATAATATTCTGGATTTTGGTGGGACCTGACCTGACCACCCATTAGTTGTCAGATCCACCCGCTCACGCTTTAAAGCAGTGGTTCACAGTAATTAAGAAGTAAGTTAACAATTAATAATACTGTAAAAGAAAATTGTCAAGTGATCAAACCTGTTAAGACCACAAAATAAATAACTCAGCCAACCAAGACTGACCACCAGATCAGGTCTAACTCAGGTTATGCTAGGTTAAACTTGAAGTGAAACATACACAATTTTAAAGCTATATAAGACCTGATTTGGACCCAAATGTGATCCTGATGGCTTTCTAATTTGGGACCGATCAGTTTTCTGTCAGCCAATTCAAATTACCTTTTCTTGAAAACAACTTTTTTTTTTTTTTTAATTTAACGATAAGTTCATGGCTCTGAAAAAGGAAAGCCGAAGCTAATAATTCAATCACACATGAGAAACAAGTCCTATCCTTTACTCACCTGTACCTAGGGAAACCCATTCCAAGAACAGACGCAATGTCAAGGTCTGATGCTCGAACAACAATTCTTTCATCCATCACCCGACATGCTTCATTCACGACTGGAAAGAAAATCATCTCCTGAATTTCTTGGTCACTCAAAATTATAGGCTACATGGAATGTTAAATGATATCAGGCAAACTCCAATCACAGATATTCAGGTTAATGTGAATAGCAACAGAAGCATAGGATGAGGAAAAAAACAAGAGAACCTTTCCACCAGGCATGATGCTGGTACGCCTTCTAGATTCCTCAACAATAGATTGTATGCTAGGATCAGGTTTTGGCTTGCTTCCCTTTTCATGTATGTAGAAACCCTTCCCATTGCTCTTTCCTGTCAGTAGAAAACCTCCATGAAATGTCATTTGCATAGATTGGACAAGAATCAAGAGGACATAAGTAGAGAGTTGCAAGATCTAAAATACAGGGAAACTAAGATTCACTTCTTACCATGTCGCCCATTTTCTGCCAACAATTCAATTAGATCAGACTTAAATGTACGACCCTTGAACGCAGAAGAATATATTTTCCCAACTGCAAAATACACTCCATATCCAGCCAAATCTTGTAGCCTGTTAATGCAATAAACACAACAATTCAACAGAGCCGGAAACATCACCAATTAATTAGATATTGGGTACATTATCCACATGGTGCACATCCTACGGTTATAGCATATATGTCAAGAAAGGTTAGTCTGTTATATGGGATGGGACAGTTGAATTGTATCCCAGATGAATGCATGCACACAACCCAAACATGATGCTTTCCAAATATGTGGAAGGACATTCTATGTTCCATCCCACAAAGTCCTTCCTCTGAACTACTACCATCACTAACAAAAGGAAGGCAGAAGCATTAGCAATACAAATGAATCCATAAAAAATATGGGGCAACGCATAGCAGAGGCACAGATGCCACCACATAAAAATGAAAAAATGAATGTGTAAAAACTGAACAAAAAATCCATGAAAGCAATGTAGAAGTACGAGTAACTACTAATTTGCAATATGGTGACATCATGAGAGGAAACAGGTTGGTGAATACAAATCCCATACACAACCACAGTTCAACCAATTCTTGTACATAGTTAATTTTACAATCTTCTATTGAATGGTCCCTTATGCCTATAGGTCTCCATTAAAGAGGTAAAGCTGCAGCAGAGGTGATAACTGGAGTGAGAGAACACATTCCGCTGTCAAAGAAGCTACATAATGCCTGTCTCATTGCACGTGTGCCTTCAAAAATCTAATACAGAAGGATAAGCGCAAAAAAAAAAAAAAAAAAAGGTCGAGTATAGTGGCAAAATGAAAGTTCTGACAAATCAAAGTAAAAAGCCAAGAAAAGAATAGGTCACCAAAAAGAAAGCAAGGTGAGAGAAAAAGATTGATAGGGGAAATATACGGAACATACAAATTTGATTTATTTTGTAGTTTCCAGAAGGAAAACACCTTTCTTTCACTAATATTAATAAATACCAAAGGACATAATCTCAATAGATGAGAAAGTTGCTTTTGTTTGATAAAGTTTTTCTCCATGAAAATAAAAGACAATGATTGGTCTTCTTCCATATTTTCTGCAGTCAATTATTAAGAAACATAAGAAAAACAACTGCTATCTTCTTTTCTTCCATCCATCTAACATCATTGAAGAACGGTAATGATGGGTAAAGAGAGCTTACTGAAAAGGACCCATTGGCATGCCAAAATTGCTTATCACTCTATCAATTCTGAACAGATCAATGCCTAGATGAACCAACAAATTTGCCGCTTGACCATACGGAAAGAATGTACGATTAACTGCAAAGCCCGTGCAGTTTCCAACTACAACAGGGACTTTCTTTATGATCTTCCCAACTGTCATGAGATCATAGATTACTTGTGGAGATGTCTTCTCTGTCCGAACAATTTCCAGGAGAGGCATCACATGAGCTGGACTGTTTAATGCATATCTCATCAGTACAAAATCATATTTTCCAATTAACAAAAACTGCACACAGAGTACAATAAAAATTTTCAGGTGATCACAATAGAACTCCCCAACATGTGTATTATATGAGTATTTATATAGATTGATCTCAAGTTTTCTTGCATATTCAATTTTAAATGTGTAAGACTCAGGAAAGAACACACAAATTTTCAGAAATAGTTATGCAATGCAACCAAAAAAGTTCATTTAGTGATTCATGAGACAAGATTTGATTTAAAATTCAAGTTTGAAGTGGTTTGACATTCACAAGAAACTAATAACAGATTTCATGCACCAAGAAATGGGGTTGTGAACTAAGAAAGTTTTTCTTCCACAGGTCTTTCATAATATCATGGCTATGTATGATAGCTTGAATGCTCCAAAGCAACGCATAAAGGTCCAATAATTCTAGAAGATGCACCACTAGCTTGTACAGAGTTGAAGGCAAGCTTTGCTATGGTTGGGCCTGCCCTATCATGGACCTAGCTCGAGCTCAAATTAAAAAAATTGGGCTATTCCAGCTGGGCCTGAGCCCATTTAGGGCCCAGCCATCTGAAAGGTGAACTTGGACCTGCACACCATCAGATCAAAAAAAAAAAACAAAATTGTTGACATGCATCAACAATTCAATATACAGTCCATCACTTTTGAAATGTAGAGATTCACGGACTTCAAATTTTAAAGATCGTGCAAAGTTAAAAAGACTGGGCCCAAACCTTGCACCATGGGCCTTGGGCTTGCCTAAGCCCATCACCAACATCATTTTGGCCCTTGGCAGTTTGATAGCGCATCAATAACTTCATAAACTGACATCTCAATGCACAAGGCTGCTGCCACTACAGGATCTGGGGTGGGTTAAATATATGCAGCCTTACCCCATGTGCAAAGAGGCCGTTTCCAAGTTTTAAACACACCCAAGTCACAATAGAGCAATCTTACCATTGCATTGATGCCTGCCCTCTAGCATTAAAAACTTTATATCCATCTAAAATCTGCTAAGTACTCCCGCAGCAATGTTTTTAGGAGTATGTGAAATAAAAGCATAACCTAGTTACCCATTATTCTTGAACTTATCAACATGTTTCCAAACCATATTGACTTCATCATACAATTATTGTTTCCAGCGTATCTAGGTTTGAACAAGCTTTCCAGTGGTACTTATCTATTAAATGAATCACCACTGACCTGAAAAAATGCGCCCCTAGAATACGATCTTGAGATTGTGTTTTCTCTCCAACAATATTCAGGTCAATGGTGGATGTGTTGGTTGCCAAAATGCAGGTCAGAGGACAGATCTTTTCAATTTCAGCAAATATTGACTGTTTCAATGAAACATTTTCGATAACAGCCTGCAGAATAAATGGAAAGTTGTTAGAGTTTCAGAGAAGAATCTGGAAATAAGGCCCTCCAAGATATAATAACTAACCCATGCCTTATAACGGCTCAAAAATAAGAAGCTTTAGCTAGAAATGCTTCCATAACCTATGGCACCATTGTAAGAAAACCCTAATTTCAGAAAGATAACTCCATATTTCAAACTAATCATTTTCAAGTTCACTTGAACTTGGTTTAATTGAAACAGAGTTGACATTAAATCTAGCAAGTCAACAGGCTCACTTGTACTATTAACAGAACACTAATGCCTGACATGTATAATCAATTCAGTAACAATGAATAGAAGATTAAAAAAAATATTTGGTAGGATAAGAAGCATTTCTTTCATTCCAATTCATCAAACTGTAAATTTGTATACAGTTATATAGGAAAAGTAAATCAAAATTACAGTATGGATTGTTAGATAAATTGCCAGGAAGAGTTGGAATTGGAACCTCTATGACCATATCAACATGCTTGAACTCTGAATAATCCAATACACCCTTAAGAAGCGATAAGGCCTTATTCATCTTATCCTTTGTTAATGAGCCTTTCTTTACTAGACCTTCAAGATTGGCTGCAATCAATAATATGGGCACAAGTTCCTTAGAACAACAAACTAAAATTTGCATAAAACACATTTCTAGATAATCATCTGCTATAATTCTTACAGCTATGAATTATGGATAAACTACTTTGTTGAAACATAATTTGACCTTAGTAAGGGGCAATCTACCATTGGTAATGGTAATAGAAGGAAAAAAAATTAAAGCCAGCCATTGAGGTTTAAAGCTTTGTACACACCTGATATCACTTTCAGCCCCTTCTGCAGAAAATTGGAATTAATTTCCTTGAGAATGACAGATATGTCACTTAGTATAAGAGCAGTAGCTATGCCAGAACCCATTAAACCACCACCGATAACAGCAACATTTTTTATGTTCCTAGGTCTGAGTCCAATATTGGTAACATTAGGTACCTGTCCAGACAATCAAATGAGTAAATTCCAGATTCCTAAACTTATTCAGACAGGCAAAATAAGATGATTGCAAAAAAAAAAACATATAGCTTTATCATTTGCACTGATACAAATAAAGCAGATAAATCTTACTAGAGAATGCCATATGCCACATGGGAAAAAAAGTCTCAAGAAGCAAGATATGAGTGTTTCGTAGTGCTAAATTAAAAATGTATTTCAAGCACAATCCAGAAAGTGGCTTTTTGGGAGGGGAAGAAAAAGAAACTACCATCTAGCTTCTGCTGATGCAAAGCTGCAGGTATAATTCGCTACAAATGATTATAATACAAAGTTTTGTTTTCTTCCTATCTCCATTAAACATTCAATTGCATCAGGTAGATTGCAAATAAGGTAGACTGCACAAAGTGATATGTTAGGCTAGGTCCATACATGCCCTTAGAAAGGTAACCATGAAGCATGGTTTTAAAAAGTGGCCAAGCACCCACATAGGCACTCACTTAGGCAGATGGGCCCCCAGGAATCTTTCTTGGGCCTAGGCAGCCCAGCATGTGGCAGGCATCTGGGCTCGGGTCTGCACCTAAAGCACATCTTCAAGCAGGCGCTTGACCATTAGCCAGGGGGCCGGCTTCACATAAATGGGTCAGGTACCCATCAACCCGGTACTCAATCCAAATTATTTTTACTCTATCTCTTTTCCCTTTTTCTCAATTCCTACAAATCCACCACTTCCAACCCTAAACCCTAGTGATGGAAGTGGTCATTGGTCGAAAATCTATGGTTAGTAAGCAGCGGGCGATGAACAACATAAGTGTTGACACAAAGGTAATTTTTCCTTGTTCTGTTATTTTCTTCTTCTCTATCTCTCTTTCCCCCTTTTTATTTTCAGGATGGTGTGTCGCTAGCTGAATCAGCTGCTGCAGTGGTGATTCCATCGGCTGAAGTTGTTGTTACCGGTGGTAAGCCAGCTCCAGTGGTGCTTGTGCTGATGTAGTTGCTCACAGTAGCTGCTGCAACCCCACTGGTGGTGCCACCGGCAACACTTGCAGCACAGGCAGTGGTTGAGCAGCTGCCCAGGTACTAACTTAGCACCTAGGCACTGAGAATCCCCTGGCCACCAGTCTCACGCCTCGCATGTTTAAAGCATTGCCATTAAGCATAACCTGAGACTTTATTTGCACCACCCCACCCCTCCCCCCACCCCACACCACAAATAATAATAATAATAATAATAATAATAATAATAATAATAGTCATTTTTATACATTTTGCCACCTTTTTTTTGCAACATTTTTAAAATTTTGAGAGGAACCACATTCAATTTAGGTTACCATTTCGATTATACCCCTTCTTTCTCAATCACTATCAAAATGATAAAAAATAACAATAGGCAACTATGACAATGAAAAAAAATCATGAAAGTGAAAGCACCTAACCAACAGAATTACCTTAGAAGTTGCACGTTGTGAAAAAAAGACATGAACAAGCCCCTTTGCAGTGCTCGATAAAACCAACTCCTTAAAAACCTTTGCTTCCTGTGGATAGAAAATCAAATATAGTACAAAATAATGGTACTGATATAAAGCATTGGTACCTCATAAACATGACAGAGAAAAATGAAACATTACAATATCCAGTGAAATACCCTGAAGAGAAGCTACAGAATGGATTTTCTTTTTCTCGCTTCTGAGCTTGGCAGACACCAAAGTCCTGATAATATTTCTTTCATGTCAACACAAGAGTGTGGAGTTCCCTCTTGTGACCTCACAATTAAGAACTCACATAGCAGGCTACAAGGTCAGCCAGTATGTCACCTTAGGATCCCAAAATGCATCCTCATTTTTTTTTTTAAATCACTCAATATGGACCATTATTCAGGTTATCTGCATATGATAGAAATGCTACATGTTCTGTTTCTTGTTTAATTGAAGGTTAAGGTTCTTGCTGAATTATCAGCCTTGATAACAAATTTAAGTAAAGAGAGGTTCCTTTATTTCCTGCTCACCTCATCCAAATTCTTGCCCAAAAGTGTGCATTTGACGTGGTTGATCAAATTTCTAACAAGCAGTAAGTGGAATACAAGAGTAATATTCACCAAAACAATTGCTCAAATTTAAATGGTCACATATTCAAAGAATGGACCTGCAATCCTAATGGCAGTGGCTTCAAGCATAGGACTTAGTGTTCTGCATTGCCTAATATTGCATGCTCATTATCATAGCAACTAAGACAAATGCATATATACCTTCAGAACACCAGCATATCCTCCAAAAACAATGCCTTCCTCCATTGCGTCAAGGCATACTTGGTGCTGCGGCATATTTGGAGCTATCCTCTTAGCTTGTCGCCTAGCAGCTGTCAATATCTCACGTGCTTCAGAAAGGGAACTGAGTCTGTCTGTTCGGCGAAGAGAGCTAATCCAAGGTTTGCGTCGTTCAGCAATTTCTAAAGCCCAGAGTCGTGATATCTTCATCAACTCTTCAGGGGAAACAATGGCATCAATAAGGCCATATTCTTTCCCTTCCTTGGCACGAAATGACTTTGATAGCTGCACGAAAATATTAGCAGTGTGCCCTATTGTCAATTTTAAAAATATTTAATATAGTAAATTCATGGATGTGAATGAAATGCATAGCATTAACAAAAAAAAAAAAAAAAAATGTCATGCCAAGTTTACTTCTTCAGCAGTATAATGTAATTTCATTATTAAGTAGTCCATGCTAATCAAAAATGAATCAACAGGTACAATATTATGATTTATGGAAAATATATGAAATAATAAATGAGGCGGTCAAATTTGCAATGCAAAGAGGTGAACAGTAATAGGCATAACAATTTTCAACATCATAATGGAATGGGTTCACCTCTTACATAGATGTCACATAAACAGGTTAGTTTCCTAAAACTCACTGGCACATTTAGACTCCTAAAGAAAATCACCATGTAGAGTGATCCTTTGATGTGTAAACCAAAATAGTTCCTTTAAGACAATAAATTTCCTGATTAGGTTTATCTATGGCATATGCTGACCTAGAAAACACCAGATCTCAGAATGCCCACTGTATAAACATACGAATGACACAGTGTAAACCAAATATTCTTCTCAATGCTTGCAACATATATCAGAGACTTCACTATCCAAATGTTCCCATCTAGCTTTTTGAACACCATATATTAGACCACATATCCGTCTCAATGCTCACATCTAAGGCTTTTCCCAGAACAACTCAACTACACTTCTTTTAGCTTTTACATGGCACAGATTAGTTCCACAATATGGAGAACATAAGTCCACTGAGACGCAAGTCTATAAATCCAAATATTTGATAGAGAACCTTCAACAGATTCAGTCACGAGCTAAAACATTGATGGTCAACCGAGAGAATTTAAAAAGTTTGCAAGGCAATGCAACTAACCATATTTACAATGATAGAATTGTGTTTCAAGAAAAGGTTAATGCAATACCCCCAATGTTAGCAAGTTCCTCAGCTAAAGTGGGACAACCATAATTTACCAAATTTAGCACAAAAGGACGGAAAGTAAATTTACTTATTCAAAGACCCGATGCCCTAAAGTCCGATGACATTATTTGTTTTTACAGTTCTTAGGTTCGTCAAATTATAGGAAATCATCCTGAATGATAGAATGCCTCCAGACTATTCATGGTCCTGAATCCAGTGTGGTCTAGGAGAACTTGCATCAGGACCTATTTTACAAAATTTAAAGGCACTCCAGTGGATTTAATCACCTGATCAGCTCTTTAATAGCATGGACCCTAATATTTGGGGTCTATATTAGAGTGCCGTCGGGGATCGTTGTATAGATCAAAATATGGCATATATTTGTTTTTGAAAACTTTTAGTCAAGAGTCATGGTAGAAGTGCTTGGATTTTTCTGAGTCAAACAACTAGGCAGCTGTCTAATGTAACAGTTGGTTGCTTCTTGTAGTCATAGTTAAGTGTTAGTGGAAGAAGTAGATGGGCATCAGCAGCCACAGAGGTAATTGGTAGTTACTTTGCAGTGTTTGGAAGTCACATACTGAACAGACTCAGTGTCGTGTATCTTCTTATGTTTACAAGTCAAGAGAAACTCGAAGTCAGTAGAACTATGTTTTAGAGGGTCCTAAGATTTTCAAATTCCAGAAACCAAAAAGTGACTGCTATTGAGAGAACAGAGTTGTTCTCAAATACAAATCACCTAAATTACCCACTAGCTACAATCAGGGTTTAAATTGCAGGTTCAATCCAAAAGGCATGAGGAAGCTGCTCGATCTTTGGAAGGATCCCTGCTTCAGATAGTAATATCTTTTTTTTCTTATAATGCTATGCCCAACAAAAGCATGACTGCATAAGTATCATCATAATATTTAATAATTAAATCACACCCTTCAAGACCTACTCCCACATAATAAAACCTCAAGTTTTCAACATTATCCTCTCATCTTACAGACCATTACCTTTATTTAAATATCATGCTAAATACCAAACTATGTTTTTCGAAGATTGCAATTCAAGCAACTCTTAGTTCACATCATCAAATCCATGCAAAGGTGGGCCAGATTAGTTCAGATGCAGTGAGGTAGAACCAAAGAAAAATATGTGCATAAACTCTGATTCCCATCATGCAGTGTCGTAGCAGGCAGTCTCACTAGCACCCAGCCCATAAACCAAAACCATCTTCCCTGAGAGCAAGAGCTTCAATGGAGCAACACGGCAGAACCAAGAGATCAGGTATCATTTTCTGGTTCAGATTGCTAATTGAAGCCAACAATTTTCAAACTGCTCAGTTACGAAAGCAAAGCAAAGAGATAAAGGACATGGCCAACAAACAAATGCAGCTCAAACTTCAAAAACAGGAGCAATTATGAAATAAATGCATTACAACTTTGTTCCTAAGAGTGATCTGAGGTGAGAAGAGGTCTCAGAGCAAGTTTCTAAACAACAATACAGAACCCTGTACTGTTTTTCCATCAGAATAGTATGACATCAGAATGGTACCTGGTATGTACCAAAACTGACAACTTCACAAAAAAGAAATGAAAAAATAACAATTGTTGGTAGTTTGGTATGCACCGGTATGGTACTTTCAGTATGGACTGGTGTGACCTATAAGGCTGCGTCATCCTAACATCTGTACCAGTGCCAAGTTAGCATCAAAATGGTACAGCAGTGGTTGTACCATCTCATTGATCATTTTTGAACCCATGGCATAGAAGTTTAAACTCTTCTTATTTCTAAATCAATAGGAAATCATTACTTTTTAGAGGATGTTGAGCATTTATATACATAACAAGGGGAGAAAAACCATGCATTGTCCAGCTTTGTTAATGGTCTGAACCTAGACAAGAAGAAAACTTCTATGAAAGCCTCAATCAGAAGTTTATGTTCCACGTATACATCACATGATTAAATTTAAATATCCAAAAAGTTACTTGTGATGAATAAGACTCACCAGCATCATTTCTATAGCCTTTGGCAGCCCTACAAGCCTTGGTAGCCGCTGGGTACCTTTAGATTATGAGTCTCCAAGTGAGGTTATTATGAGTAAAATGTGCAAACAAAATAACAAGTGCTCAACTCCATGGATATATCATATATGATAATTTGAAACTATCATTACCTCCAAAACCAGGAATAATTCCAAGAGTCAATTCTGGCAATCCAAGTTGAGCTTCAGGGGTAGATATTCGAGCATGGCAACCCTAAAAAAAAAAAAGCCACAAGAGTTTTGAATATCTAATCTAAAGGACAAGATAATCAGACTGCATCTTGTACTAAGCACAAACCATTGCCAACTCTAAACCACCACCAAGTGCAAGCCCTTGAATGGCTGCAACAGAAGGCTTTTTGGCATCTGCAGAAATTAATGCATAATGATCATACATCTGCGAACTAGGACATTTATGATGGTCAGGTAAATGTTGGATTTAAGTATCATAAAGACTTGTTCCAACATAAGCAACATGAAGAAAACTAGGAAAGAACTAGCAGAGATAAAATGAAGACCTTCAACTGTGTTCACCACAAGTTCAACAGATACATCTGGTAGATGTGACAGATCTCCTGCAAAGCAGCAATTCATAAGTAAACCAACAGCAAAAAATATTAGTCAAATAAGAATTATGTCATAGTCGTGCATCTTGAAAGAATCTCAAACCTGTCTTATGAACTTCAGCAAAAACATTGATATCAAAACCACCAGAGAACTTGCCCATGTGACCTTAACAGCAGATTCACATATCAGCAGCAATGCAATATAAGTCAGTCATGTTGGTGAACATTATGATGCTTTGTTGGGATTCACCACATCAAATTAAAACAAGAGATAACTAGAGCATTTCATCAAGCCTATCTTTATAATAAAATGCCAAATGTCAATCCCGCAGTCAGCTACCAAAAATCTGGATAATGCAAGTAGTGGACCAAATATAATATTACATGTACATGGGTGCATGCATGCATGTATGTATGTTCAATCACCAAAGAATTGTGTGTTTAGAAGATTATCCACCTCCATGAAGTGGACAGAGTCAGAAAGCCTGCTATACCAATCATCTTAGCTTAAGAAAGATATCTTAAGATAAGGTATCTTTATTCTTACCAATCATGTTTTAAACTTGTATAACTTATGAAGTAGTGCGGACTTTTCTCCTTTTTCATTATTGTTTAAAACAAGAAATGATGTACAGAATAATTGCATAACCTTGACTAAAAATATCTTCGCTATCTTTCTAATAAGCTTTAGCCTTTATCAACCCCTACTCAGCGACCTGTTCATATGCCTATTTTCTGGATTAAAAATAAATCTAGCAGAAGAAAGCACTTAGAAGTAACCATTCATAAGCAAAAGCAGCTCCATAAATAGTTTTAGAATGTAAAGAACAATCTCTGATGCTAAAGAACATTATCAGCCGCGAACCAATGACAGAAGAAGAAAAACTGCATACATGCAGTGTTGCCAATAAAAGATCCAAGCAGAAACATGACCATTGCTTATTTAACATGACTGAAACTTTTAAACGTCAGCTGATCAATTAATTGAAACTTTTCGACTTGAGGTGAAGACTAATTGATAGAAGGTGGAAGAAAATGATGCAATTGCAAATTGGGAATGCCTGGACCTCTATCAAGCGTATTAGGGATGAGAAATGATGCAAGAGACACCTGAGACCATAAATATTCTCCTCAAAGTTCATTTATCGTTCTCCTTTGTTTTACACAATCACAGCAGTCCTCTGCCTCACTAATAAGTAATAACTGCTAGTGCCGTTTTTTCACATGAAGAAGCGGAAGCCAGGATTAACAGCTTAAAAAGCTCATTCCTTTACTGGTCAAAAATACAAGAACTTTTGGTCTATAGAGAACACCTAATTAAATTTTTTTAAAAAAAAATTCTGGACGAAAGATACTATTAATCTTCAAGAAAACCCTCGAAAAATTTCAAAAGCGTCAGACTCTCACCAGTCAACACAACAGCCTTGACGTCATCCCTATTCATCGCTTCGGTGTACTTCTCCTTCAATCCAGCAATAACTGCACCAAACCAATGTAACACCAATCCGAGAACAAGTGAGTCCACAAAAAGTTCAAAAGTAAAACAACACTCTTCAATAAGGACAGCAAGGGAACCCTCTATTCACGAAAGAGCGGCTCTCGAACCCAAATTCAAGCAAAGAAGGGGCGGGATACGGCATTCAAATTGAAGATACCCCCGAAAAGAAATGAAATAATTCAAGGAAACACGAGAAACGAATCAGAAAATGAAGTGATCGGGATTACTTTTGGGATGCAACGCATTGACGGGAGGATTGGAGATGGTAATGACTGCAACTCCATCGCTACCGACCTCCATCGAGACCCAAATCCCCGCCATCTCGTCGATCTCCAAGAATCAAAGCTACGGTTTTCGACCAGAAATCTATCGTCCACCAATCAAGAACAAAAGAGAGACCACCACCTCCCCCGCCACAGCCTGTCTTAAAGGAGCGCAGCGTAGCCGGGGATCTATTTTATTTAAGATCGGGTAAGTTATTCCTTATACAAAATTTTGTTGACAAATAATGGACTACGTGGCAATCATTTATTTGCCTAGCGCATTCTCGATGCGAAGCTAATCTCTACGCCCAGGGGCATGAAACACGATAACACTTTTGAGTAGTTTTAATTGACTCAGCACCGACGGGGGAGAGCGGCACCCCTCGCATGGGCTCCTGCTAAATCATGCGAGTCCAAAACGAGATAATATTTTATAGCAGACGAAGAATCGATCACGGCCGTATAATTAATGTTCTCGTGGTCCGACCGTACGAGTATGAGTGGGAGATCCAGCGTTAACTTGCGATGGAGGAGTACATGTCCCGCAAACAGGTTTTTGTTATTGCCTGAGTACGGGGCGTGCGTTGAGCCGTTGACTTCAGCCTATACCAACCACGTTTGGAATTAAATAAGGAGGCGGACCATCCAGACTGGAGGTGATCGGCTGAAAGGACAATTTGATAAGATATAGGAATTACCTGGACAAATCGAGGAAATCGTCTGCATATGAATCATAAAGTATACGTGGCAGCAAATGGCCAGGATTTTAGGGTGTTTCGTGCTGTCATTTATTTGGCTTCTCTATACCGTTACTATGCCATGAAAGGAGAGAAGCGGCCGGGAGAAGGATTAGTGTGGATGTACGTCGGATTCTGGAACGATTTTGTTCTTTCCATTTCGCCGAGTTTACCTTTAAAATATTAATTTTTTTAAAAAATATCTTTTTATCAAATTAATTTTTAAAAATATTTTTTTATTAAATTAATTTTTAATTATAAATTAAATATACCGGAGGATATGTCCATCCCATTTTTTTCTTTTTAGATTTTTATTTTAATTATTTTAATTTAAATTTATCATAAATTTATCATGGCTCAGTATTCAAGATATATTTTTTATTTTTTATTTTTTTCTCAATTCTATTTCTATTTAAGAGAAACATCTTAATTTCCATCTCTTTTGAGATCCGCAGTCATTATAGGAAGAAAGTCATGTTTTAAAGCCAATTTGAATGAGAGCTCTCTCATCTTTTCTTTCTCATGACATAATTCTTGTAACTCATATTTTTTTTAAAAAAAAAATTTAAGTTAAAATTTATCCACTCAGATGAGAATCCCATAAGCAGCTAGACATTATCAGTTCAGCTTTGACTTGGCTTGAGTTTGGTATTCCATTTCATATTACAAGGCAATCACGAGCCACCCAAAAGCTCAGCTCGGCTCATTTTGTAGTCATATTTGAAACAAAAAAAATATTGATCAATCAACAAATTGGAGAACCAATCCCTTGATGACTTTCTAACAAATGAAGCGGACCAGTTGGGGCTTGACCCAGTACTTGGTTGGTGCCTTTATCTCCTGAGGCATAAATTAGGTGTGGTTGATGGTGCAGTCCTTTTCAAGAAGAGATGTGGTTGGTGCATTCAAGAGGGCCATCACCATTTTATAGTTTACCATCCCATATTGGTTGGGGGTTGGTGTGCTTTGGAGTGAAAAATACCAAACCGTTTGATGTCCCTGTAGGACTTAAAAATCAAAGCTTTGATAATTTATTTATCTTAAACATTTGTTGGAACCTAATACATATTAATCCATGCTGGTGGGAGCTTCCGAGAATTTGTTAGGTGTAGTTTCTCCTGAGTTGAAGGCGGCCAGAAACTTCACCAACTTTTAGGCCGGCCTTCATGCCAGTTTTAGAGAAAAAGTCCACTCTTCATTAACTCAAATGTGCTCGTCTATCTATGATTTCAAAGTTGGCGAGTAATATTCTAGGAACTTGCTGATTCATTTCGAGCAAACATGGTCGGGACTTGGAAGTTCCGTCCATGGACCTTTACCCTGACTTGGTTTCTAAGATCATGGATTAAATTTTCTTTTCTAAAAACTGGTGGCTGACCTCAAGGAAGGATTCGTTTTAGCAAGTGGTTGGTCCTTTCGTTTTTTTGTTTTTTTTTTGGTTTGTTTGTTTGTTAAGACAAGTGGTTTGTCCTTTGAAGTTGACGGGGAACCTGCTCCGAGTTGGTAAAGATTTTTTCTTCCTTATTTCATGCCTCCACTCATATAGAGAGAGAGCACAAGTCAAGAAAAGAGAAATCTTGCAGTATGTTTTACTTTGAAGATACGCTGTCCCCATTGAAGAGTTGCCTTTGCCTGGTGTTTCACAAAACGCAAAAACACAACCTAACAACCCCGTGTAGTTTCATCTGGTTTCATGGTGCCATCCACCAGCTTTCATAACCTATTGACTTCAGTTGTTGCGTCCATATTATCATGTGCTTCTCACCTTTGACGAGCCTGGTCAACATTTCTTGACATAACTACAGTAGTTACGTCCGTCCATATTATCATGTGCTTCTCACCTTTGACGAGCCTGGTCAACATTTCTTGACATAACTCATTCGGCTGGCTTGTTCTGTTCTCATTGCTCCTCCATTTGAGTTGGCATGCAAAAATGATACGAAGCAAAGTGAACGGTTCAAAACCGTTAGTGATTTTTATGAGTTACCTTGGCACTTTGCAATTTCAGTCTTATAATGAAGGAGCAACCACCGCGGGCCTTCTGATCGATGGTAGCTCAGCAGTTTTGGAGTCGAGATACCCCGCTGCGCGTTTTTGGCACCGCAAGAGCTGCATGGCTCTGGATAGCTGCCGGTCATCCATCTTATAGATGAATGACCATTTGACGTGATGACCATCCAAGGTTGGATGATCCTCTGAAGTACAGCATAAAAAATTTACCCTTTATGCAGCCGTAGATAATCTCAACCCCGAAGTATGCATACCATCCAATATAGGCCTAAAAATAAAAAATTAAATTGCCATTTGACATCACTTTTATTTTTTTTATTTTTAGAACTAGAAAATATAAATCATATTATTATTTTTCTTCTATTTTTTTTAAAAAATATTCGATATTGTAGATTATTTTTTCAAAAAACAAAAAAAAAAAAGCTAAGATGACGAAGATTATGATAGTTATGGTGATGATTTAGCATTGGTTATGCTGATAGCGATGATGACAAGAGATGATAGTAATGATTGCGGCGGCATCAATGGTAACAGCGGCAAGGGCATCACCAACATGACCAAAAGCCATGCATTCCATATAACAAAATTATATAGCACTCACCATAAATCCATGATCTCTAGGCAAAAGGTCTATAAATTGTGCCATACAAATGCAAGCAAAGTAACATAATCAAGACCCATAATTGGATCTCATAAGATGGTAACCAATTTTATCCTCATGCATTAACGTCACAATAACATTGGATAAGATGGTACACGCGATATGATTGTGGGCGCGATACACTTCTCTTGAAGCTTAAACTTTTTTGGGCATGGCAGCAAGCCTTGTATACATCCTTGCCATCGACCGGTATCCCCTGATGTCACCAGATCGGAGAAGGTTGCCTGCACCAAAAGGAAGATTTCATTCAAATAGAATGAGGTGCATAAAGGGTCTCTACAAGCAATTCAATGTACAGGAGTTTCTGCACCGCAGGGTCTATCCACCATCCAACACGATGCAGTAACACAACAAATAACAGGCCGTTAAACTCAGAAATGCACATTTTTATAAATAGAGGCAAAGTTCTTGATAAACTAATGCATTCAGAATTAGTAGATCCTTTGTTTTTCCTAAATCATACCTGGTATGATCCTGTAACGACTGAAGCTCTGCTCGTCGAAAAGAAGCAAGGGGTGGGAAAGGGGAAAAGTAACAGGGGAGTAAGAAATAAGCTGATTAAGTTGTAGAAACATGAGCTGATTTGATTACTACTTTGCTCCAGACCAAATCCAGCCAGACCATGACTCTGTTATATTTTACTCGCCTACTTCAATAAGTTGGCCAAGTCAAGATATAAAAGGATCGAACCTTCTTCCAAAGAAATCAAAATCAATTATTGTAGGTCTTTGACAACAGTGAACCTTGGAACACAGAATTGCTCTCAAATTTTGTTTTATTCCAATCGAGTTTTTTTTTTTTTTTGTCCATTTGATTAGAGAGATCAGATATTAATTTGATAATCAAAATTGTGATCTCCTAGCATGAAATTTCATAAACATGAGGAAGACATTTTTTTTTCTTCCCATTTGGTTAGAGAGAACAGATATTACTTTTATGATCAGAATCATGATCTCCTAGCATGAAATTTCATAAACATGAGAGAATGCCAATACAAGGCAGTAATTTGCATTGCCTAAATAGCATTAACATATAGCCTAATAATAAAAACAAGATTCATGTTCAATGCAATTTAAATAGATAGTTGAATGTCTTTTCACCAAACTTCTTTAAAATGGTGGGTGCAACTTATGAATCAATGAACGTGTGAGTGGAGATAATCATCATATGGCTCAGTTTGTATGGATAATTCTAATGAACAAATGAATGAACAAATAAATTAATGGAAGGACCACATCAGCAACTATAATTGGAATATGGCTCTTGGGTAATTTGCAGATCCAACTAATTAGTTTAAGAGGTTTTCATCATTAATGAAAATGAATGACATATAACATGAGGTTGTGAGACAACTGATAAGACTGTAAACTAATACACAGTTGCACAGAAACATATCTTCCAGTCTAAGAGAATTTGGACATGTGGAAACAAGAGGACACCTGCCCACCCCCACCCCAACCCAAAACACATGCGCGCGCACAAAAAAAAAAAAGGGAATCTCTCCACTTGCTCCCTTGTGGTAAGAAAACTAAGCCGAGGCATCCCTCCATTGTCCAAACAGCACAACATGTGCCCAATTTTACTTCTCAAAGAAATTCAGAAAGTCTAAACCCTGTTTTGACTCTCTCTTTTCCCCTCTATCTTACGGACCCACACCACTGTTGGGTACCCTGTTTTGACTCTCTTTTCCCCTCTATCTTACAGACCCACACCACTGTTGGGTACCATGGAGTAACGAACATATAACTGAACTGACTGATAACTTGAGAAAAGATCCCCATTCCCCACTAAGACAACATTTTCTGGTTCAGTTTTCAGAAACCTCAACTCATCAGGGTTAATTGTGTGACACTGCCAACATAATTGCTTAACAAGGACTTCATTTTCTTTTCATCACTATGATTATTGTAACCAAGTATATCCTATCTAAATGAATTCAGATTGCCATTTTCTTAATAAGGCTTAAGCTTAAAAGCCATGAGTAACTTGGTATTTTTTAATTTCTTAAGTACTAACAAATATAGTTTCAACAAGAATAACAAACTTGCAAGAAAAAAAAGGATCTAAAGCTTATACCAAATCAAGAAGAGTGGCAGCTTTAGCGACTTTGAGCGGCATGGGTTGAATATTTTAGTTCATTAACACAGTGAAGGTCATCCCATGATGAACATTCAAAGTTTGAAACAAAATGATGAATTGTGTTTTAGTAAATACATGTGTAGCTAGTTTGACTAACCTGAATCACAATTGAGAGGGCTATCAGGCTCTGGATGAGCCATTAAAGCAATTATAGCTCTGCAAACAGACTGAAGGGTCCATGCAGGACTCCAAGCATTCTTCAAGATATCAAGGCATATCTCCCCAGTCTAAAGAACACAAGAAAAAATGTTAGAACTGCAAGTACACAAGGGCAAGAAAATGTTATTTAATTATTCAGGCAAACTTTTACAACAAACATTAGCAATGAAATTAAAAAATATCTAACTTCCTGGTATGGTCAGATGTTCCTAGCTACAATTACTCAAATACAGATATGAGATGTGATTGAACTTGAATGACCATAAAATGACATGCAATTATTTGGGCTTATAATGAAGTAGATTGTCAAGAAGACAAGCATCCAAACGCATCCGCTTTGAAATTTACATAACTTCTACAACATTAGTTTGTCTTCAGCTAATGGGATGAACTGCCCCTGTTCCTTACATGCAATGAGATGCAGATCTACTGTCATGGCAGGTATGTTATAGCTAGCATCTATTTGAAGACCACCTCATATCACAGTTGTGGAGAGATGTGATTGTCTAATGTCCATTACAGTGGAGAGGCAACATGACGTGAAGAGCACATGTAATGATAGGAGTAATTAAAAATTTTAAGAATGAAAGACAGAGAAAAAAATGTAAGGAGAATATGGGATTGAATGGACGCGGGGGGGGCGGTAGGGGATAAAAGGGACCATTATGAATTTAGATAGAGTTGTCATAATGGACTTAAGGAGAATTACCACATAAGTTGAACAACCTGCTTACAACCCTACTTTGGCTGATTATATATAGATTCCAAGAAGTTAAAAGTGTGAAAGATTCCATGTATACCGTATATGTACCTCAAGAACTCCACCATAAATGAAACCCTGCAAATTAAAATATCTAAAGCAGAGAAAAACCTGGAATATGGAGTAGTTCACCAAATTTCATCAATTTTTGACTCTTGAAGTTTGACCTTGACCTATATCAATCTAAAAAGATCTTCCCAGCGACCATTGGACCATTAAAAATTCAGGTCATGCTGGCCCTATATGCCTTTTGCTGGATAACATACATGAACTTAAGTAATTATGCTAATCAATATGACAGACTAACAGACATCAAGTTTGGTCTATACTAACCTTCAGTTAACAATTTCTATTATTCATGTTTCCAGGATACAATGCACAAATTCCTTAAATTCAGGAGGCATATATATATATACACGAGCGCGTGCGCGTGCACAAACTCTTCGAGTTAATTCAAGGTCCTCAAGATATTATTGCCATCATATTCTCCTAGTTCCAATATCAGGATCCCAATCTGTTGATCTGTGGCCCATGGTTGCAGATCTATAGTAGTCAATGGAGCATGACAGTTGTGGAGTGGTGATCCTCTATCTCATCAGTTATCATTCTCCTCCTCACTGCCTAAATGACCCGGTCCTCTAGCAATCCTCTATCTTAGTCATCACCCTCTTCTCCACCTACATGACCAGGACCTCCCTATCCTAGGGTTTCTCTAGATTTCTTCCACCATCCTTCTCAGGCAAGCCCAATTGACCCAAGCTTGAGCTGACCATTCAAATTGTTAAACTAAGCTCAAGTTACGGTAAGCTTGTTCATGTTCTGCTTGCTTACACCCCTATCAGTGACCATAGCACGTAAGGTAAGATCATTACTTGAGTTAGGGTAAGCTTTGGTTAGCAACATTTGCAAATGACGACAAAACATGTAGCTACTTTAGGCTGACCTTTTCATTATATTGTCTTATATAGTAAAATATTATATATGCATTCATAGCCAGAATTCTAGGAGCCTTAGTACTTATAATGAGCTCTTCTTTCTCCTAAGAGAGATCACAAATCCATATAAGCCAAAAGAGTTTGCACATCAGTGTAATTTAGGATAAATTATAGAAATACTTCCTCAACTTTAGTCCAATTTTACTTGTACCTTCTCAACTTTAAAAAGTGTCAAACTAGTCCTTCAAGTTTTCAAGATGGTCCAATGTGGTCCTACCATTTATCTCCATTAATAAAATGATATCATATGACCATTACATGATACTATTATTTTATAAAATGACCAAACTACCATTATCCCCATCTCCTCCCTCCTTCCTCTCCGATTGCTCCCCTTATTCACCTTCGCCACCAACATCTCTCCTCCCTCCTCCTTCCCCATCCTCCTCTTCCTCCTCATCCTCTTCTTCTCCTCATCGTCCTCCTCCTCCAAGCCCACCTATAAGCCTTTTTCCTCCATGGCGGCTCCTTCTACCTTTACTCATTCCTTAACGACAATCCCTTTTCTCCCTTCTCCCTTTTCTCCTCACCTATTTCTCCTCCTCTTCCTACAAACCCACCTATGAGCCTTCTCTCTCTATGGTGGCTCCCTCCACCTCCATCCACCTCACCGGCGACCCCTTCCTCCCCTTCCTTCTCTCCCACTTTTCCTATTCCTCCAAGCCTGCCTATATCCCTCTCCACGACGGCTCCCTCCACCTCCGCCTCTTCCTCACGGACGACCTCTCCTTCCTCCTTACCTATATCTCCCCCTCATCCTCCTCCTCCAAGCCCGCCCATGCCCCCTCCTCCCCCCCCCTCCTCCTCTTCCTCCAAGCCGGACCATGACCCCTCCTCTATGGCAGCTCCCTCCACCTCCGTCTTTCCTTGCCAGCAACCCCTCTTTCTTCCTCCTCTCCTTCCTTCTCACTCACTTCTCCTCATCTTCCACCTCCTCTAATACCACCCATCAGTGCTCTCCCTCCACCTTCAGCTCTCCCTCACCGATGACCCTCCTTCCCCTCCCCTTCCTCTTAACCCCCTCTCCTCTCTTCCTCCTCCAATCTCGTCTATGAGACCTTTGATGCTGCCCTCCCCCTCCATGCCGACCTCCGCGACCCCACCTTCCCCCCCCCCCCCACATGGAGGCTTCCTCCACCTCCATCCCTTCCCTCCTATATGAGCAAAGATATTTTCGTCCATTGAAATGAAAAACTAACACCATTTGTTGGTAAGTAAACAGCAGGACCACATTGAAACATCTCGAAAACTTAAAGAATTAGTTTGATACATTTTAAAGTCGAAGGATGCAAGTGAAATTGGATTAAAGTTGAAGAGGTATTCCTATAATTTATCCTTTAATTTATTAATTTCTACACAACATGATGAATGAGACACATGGACATAGGTCATTCAACTAACTTAAAGGTACATAGATTAGCATTAAAGTAATAGCTAAACGTCTCCATATGTGCAATGATGCTTTATCTTCTAACAGCTAAATTATCACCTTACTCCTCCCTTTTTTTCCTTTAAACTATTGTAAGGGGAAGGAGATGGTTGCGGGAAAAATGTTGCACTATGCAATTCAAATGAAAAACAAATATTTCTTACCTTGAAATGCACATTTGGATGGAAAATTTTAGTCAGGAATCGCACTTGTGGAGGTAGTAAAGGGTACTGCTCTGGTATAGCAAATGCAAGCTGAAACACACCACCTTCATAAGGAGTTTCTGAAGGTCCCTATACGCACAAAAAGAAGATCCTTTAGTTTTATCATGATGCTGCCACTAAAAATACCTTGCTGTACATGCTTACCTTAATAAGAGCAGTCCATTTGAATATGTTAGAATCATCACATACTAACTGGATATCTGGGTCCGCTGCTTTCTCTCGTTGCACCTCTTTGTATTCCTTGAAAAGCCTTGCTCTTGAAGCCTGTAAGTAGCACTCGTTATTGCTTTAAATAAGAATGATGCAATTAGACAAAGAGTAATTCTCACTATGCTACTTGAAAAGCATTTCAAGGTCTGGATGATAATAAAGAAAACCAGGGCTGATATATCAAAGGAGGAAATAAATTAAATTCAAATTAAGCACATTAAAGCCAATGACATTTTAATCCAGCCACGTGGCCACAAGTTAATGTCAGAATGAAATGCCAATCACAAAAAAGATTAAATAAAAATATCATACCCATTAAACGTTAATTTATCTATGCCGGTCTATTTTACGACTCACAAGTCATGATACGTCTACTTATATGATTGTAAATTTGCAATGTTTTGCTACTTGTCCAAGTTAATAATATAATTACCCTTCATGAACCTTACATCCATGTATTGGTATCAGCATCCATAACCTTTACAAGCATATGGTGTATCAAGTGTTGGTATGCTATGTTGGTCCAGCACCAAGTGTCAGTACGGGGGGTTGTACCAAGTACTAGTTCCCTATCAGTCCTGTATGGTCGAGTAGTTAAAACCTTGCTTATGCCTATTGAAAGTTTAGCTTCATGTCCTCGAAAATGGCTTATGGTCTGTCACTTGCTCATCCATGGGTCATAATTTATGCCTGAAAAAATTACTTGACACTCATAGGTGAAAGAGCCTGCTTAGGTCCCTGTTAGGCTACAACTTTGCACAAGCTTGAACATAATCTATTTTTTTATTGAAATGGTGAAACCCTTAAGCCTCATGCTTATTTTCCCTTTTCTTGTTCTTAATTTCACCCTTGATCTTATTCACATCTCATATAGCCATTAAGTGACGAGCATATCTTTCCATATATTTATAAAATCCATCAACCCTTATATCTGAATCCTGTAGACATTTAGTGATCTTTTCTAACAAGAAAACAAATTATATGTATGTTGGTTATCAAATAATTCAAGTGTTGATTAATTATATATTTATGCATCTGTTCTAAAAGCCTTATGATTACTAGAAATGGTTCCATAAAGTACATCCAAAATGTAGGATGAGCATTCATGGCATCACATATTTACTAACTCAAAAATAAATTTGATTTATGGATGCCTGCCAACAACATCACTGATATTCCATCTCAATGGGATGAAACCAAAACATTAAAACAATCAATGATAGTAACAGTCATGTCGATGCCAATAGAATCCACAAAATTTGAATATAAAAATGTAATGAACAAGTACTGAAATGGATATCAGCACATGAATATACATGTTCATCAATTTGTGCCTCTAATTTGTAATGCAAGATTGTCACATATTCTAATCAGCAGAAAATCTATTTGTGCCTCTAATTTGTAATGCAAGATTGTTAAATATTCTAATCAGCAGAAAACCTCCAGTTCCATACCGATGCTGTGATGTTTATGTGATATTAAAAATAGTCAAAAAACACAAACAGAAAAACACGACATTGCAAATTATACATACATGTTAAAGAATGAATTGAGCATAAGATTTGTCTAACATTGTGGATGATTTAACAATTATTTTTAGCACAAGAATATCACAAGCACATATTTTGCACATGAAATTTGAAACAAAGAGGAAGTTGCACAAAGCACTGAATTACCGACCTGCATGACCTCTGCTGAATAATGTAACTCGGAACTCAAAAGCACTGAATTGCAAATGGCCTCGAACTGAAAGCAAATCTAGTTAGGGGTACTGAAACCGTTAAATATGTGCACATTGGTAGATCCATCACACAGTGATGTAACCAAAAAATTATCTGAAACACGCTAAGGAACCACAGATGGATTCATGACTGCTAATACCAAGAATTTTTTGACAACGCCTTCCTATCCAAGTTCCAAACAATACAATTGGCACTATATAGGACAGGCTCACCCTATGAACGATCTGATGTCTCTCACTGATCGACCATTCACACAATATTATGTTGGTTAAAAGCATAACCTTTCATCTAAAAAGGCTAAAGCAATGTTCCTTTTGCAGCATTCATCGGATCCCAGAACCAAGATAACAGAAAAATTGCGAGTTTTTTTTTTTTCGCAAAATAGAGCTAAGAAGTGCCACATAATGTGTGCATCACATAATGATCAAAAACCCATAAATCGAATAAAAAACACCCAGATAATTTTAACAAAACCTCAAATGGGATCAGAAACGTACTATTATATCCCTCCCATGCAACATGAACCAGATCAATAGAGATCCAATTCACCATTTCAATCAGAAAGACAGACACAGAGGCATCAGATTGCCCTAATATCTGATCTAGTCTTAAATTAATATACTCTAAGATCCATGGAGCACATAACAACATTCAATAAAACGTCGGATGTTACAGAGAATCCATAACACCCAAATCCAAAACTTGGTGAAATAATTGAAAAATAAAATGCATGTCGAGAGAAACGAGAAAACGAAAGCAGCCGAAAAGAAAAAAAAAAATCAAACAGATTAGGGTTTAAAAAGATTTTTAAAGAAGAAATCAGAGGTGGAGAGGAAAAGGGAAAGGGAGACGGAAACGGCATCGGACCTTGGGGCCGAGGAAGAGCAATCGAGAAGCTGTTGATACCTGAGCGGACCAGCTTCGAGAGGGCCCGTCGCATAAATCCGCTTAAGAGAGTTTCGTGTTTCGCCGTGAAATCAGCTTATTTTAAAATTATTTTTTTAAAATAAAATTTTTTAAAAAAATATTATGAAGAGAAAAATAATTTATGTTTGATAAAATTATTTGATAAATATTTTAATCAGTATTCAAGAATAGCAAATTTTTTTAAAAAAATATTTTTAACCATCAAATTATGAAAAAATATATATATAAATTTACTTTAAAATTAACATTATTTAAATAGATGAATAATTTTAAATATTTATTATAATTATTTTTAATTTAATTTTTAATTTTTAATTTAATTAAAATAAAATAATAAAAAAATATATTAAAATTTAATCAACATAAATATAATTGAATCAAAGATAATAAATATTAAATATTTTATATAATTTTTATATAATAATATACATATATCAAAATACATCATTCACTAAATAATGAAAAGATTAGATAAAAATAAATAAAATTAGTTATGATAAATAATAATTTTAAGTAAGAATATTTTTATCTTAAAAAAATAATTTTTTTCTTCTACTTCTACTTTTAAGAAGAAGCTCTAGTCTCCTGCTACTACTCAAAAATATATTATTTTTTAAAATAAGCTTAACCAAACATTTTTTAAAAAAAATAAGTATTTTTTTGAAAAAAATATTTTTTTCCTCTCTAAAAGCTTTACCAAACAGATTCTTAGTATACTACTGATTAACTAGATATTTTATAAATAATATTTAAATTCATGTTGAATTAGTCTCGATAGCCTGTCGAGTAGTCCTTTCATCCCTTCTCTCCCTCCCCCATGTCGAGCGCCTTTTCCCCGCCTTCTCTCCCACCCCCACGCCGATGGCCTTTCCCCCACCCTCCGCCTCCTTAGAGCCTTTGCCAGCCGCCAACAGGCCCCCTCGATAGTCCTACTCTCAACCTCCTCATCGTGCCCTCTATCACTCACACTGTCAACAAAATCTCATATACTTGAGAAAAAATTCCAATCAGAACCTAAAAAACCCATGTGATCTCCCTTAGGTTCTCTCCTTCCCCATAGGTCTTCGAAAAAGAAAATGAAATGAAAAGAAAAAAATAAGTGAAAAAAAAAATAATCCTATGGCAAAATGTCTTACCTTTTTCTTTTTTCCATCTTTTCTTTGTTTTCATTGATTTTTCCTATATTTTTTAAAAAAATTTCTCTATGTTTTAATGACAATTTGAACAAGGCAGTAGTTAAGCTATCACGGGTTTTAGAGTTCAAATCCTTGCTATCACGAGTTTTAGGGTTCAAAACCTCATTTTCTCTTATTTTATATCTTTTTATAAAAATTTATAAAATATATATAATCATTTTTATTAAAAAATATAAAATATATATAATCATAATTTTTCTTAATATAAATTATTTTATAATTATAATAATTAATATCATATTTTAATAATAATAAACTTATAATTTATATTAAAAAATAAAGAAAAGAGGAGAAGAGAGAGAAGGAGGATGAAATCTTAATTTATCATCCAAAATATGATTAGATACACGAAATTTTTCTCCTAATAAAATTTTACATTCCACTATGAATTCTATCTTAATAAAAAATTTATAAAATAAATATAATCATAGTTTTTTATTGATATGAATTATATTATAATTATACTTATTAATATAATATTTTGATAATAACAAAATTTATAATTTTGATGAAGAATGGATAGAGAGAAAAGAGGATGAGGAAAAAGAAAGAATGAAATCTTAATTTATCATTCAAAATATAATTAATTATATAGAATTTTTCTCTCAATAAAATTTTTTATTTATGATAAATTTTATTCTAAAATTATAAATCCTAGACACCTAAACATACCATACAACTTTATATAGATTATATGTAAATACTTTAAATAGGATGATTGACATCATATCATTAGTGTTTGGATTGAGGTTGAAATGAGCAAGCTCCAAGCTTGCATCCAAACTTGGTTAATAATTATATTCAAATTTATATTTAAATTTTTTGAATTCAAATTGGTATATGATTTTCATAGAGCAACTGGCCAAGGGTTAATAATTTTGAAAACTAAAATGACTCTTTTCATAATAGTTGGTGGTAAACCATAATAGATAAATGCATAAATAAAAAATAAATGCTTGATTTTAAAAAAATCCTTTCACTTTCAAGATATATTTAAATTTCTACTTATATTTGATTTGATTGAAATATAATCAGGATCCAAACATCACTTGAAATTTTAGGATTAAGAGGGAGCATCAATAAGAGGAATATATATATATATATATATATATAATATCAAGAGAAACTAATATAAATCATGTAGTCAGCTTCTTTCATACTCCAATACTTACGTATGCTACATATATAGTTTGTTTTTCATTATTAGGTTTATTGAGTTTTTGGATTTGAACATGACTAAATCTAAATTTGTTTTGACAGGACTTTGGATTATATGTAGATAGAGAGAGTCCAATTTCGATCTGGTAGGATTATCATGAACTAAATTTGAATATATACTTGGTTATTGTAAAAGTTGAGTTATCATGTATCATTTACACTCATAATTCTGATATATTGTGCATAACAGTGTTTGCATATGATCTTTGTAAAGGATAAATAATAAATTAAAATTTTTTTTTAGATAATATTTATAGAGATTTAAATGTAATTCTTCGGACCAAACTTGAGGTAATTCTAGCACATTATTCATTATAACAACTTTAAACTCTGTATGCCATGTAGAGTACTCGAGCTAAAATACAATTAGGTCTAGCACCTTGGCTAGGGGGCTGGATTATAATCAACTTATTAACACAAAGTCATCTATAATAAGTATATAACATAAATATGAAGGACATTATTCTTTTTTCTATATGTTTGTGTGCCAACTACTTTTATCTTCATTTTTGGTCGTGAGTCACCTTTAAATACCGTCACTTATCAATTTGTAAGGCACCTTGGGCATGTCTTTATATGACTTTTTCTCTTTTTCCATTTCTAGCATGGATTTAACTTATGTTCCATTTTTTATTTCTTGCTCGACAAAGAGAGCTAAGTTAAATTCAGTGGCTAAAAATGGAATAGCAAGCACCTATGACTTCTTTCTGACAATTGAAATATGTTTAACGATCTACTCATTATTTACTGACAATTATTGAGATAATATTATAACTTACTCGGTCTTCTAGAATGAATTAATTTACTTGAAGTCAAGAACCAATTGCAGTCCTTTTATCAAATGCTTTCATTTTGTGCCATGCTCATTGTTTATCAGATTTACTAGTACTTAGCATGTATAATATATGTTTGAAATATTATGGACAACTATGAGCATCATCCCGTGTCAACTAACTTAAATAAAGTTGGTTGGCATCCATATTTCTACGAGTAAGAGGTCTTGTTTGAATTTTAGACATAGTGTCCCAACCATGTTTTTCAAGAATTATTCATACTAATACAATATCTACTTGCTTTTTTTCTTTACTTACCTTTTAACTCAAATAATACGCTCCATCTTTATGGAACAATGACAAAGTATATCACCATATGCCGCTAGTGACACAATAAAAATTATCATGATCCACATCTAACTATTTTTTAAAATTATTTTTATTCTTCATGTAAGATTTTTTGGTAAGGATTATTCATGTAATTAATGTATACATTCTTGCTTTTAGTTGGGATATTTCTGTTATTTATATTTCTATAAATAACAAATTGAAAGAGCTGAGTTTTATGAAAAGTAGGTATTTAGATAGACTAAGGTAGCGTAGATTTTTGCAAATTCCAATTTGTGGGCCATATAAATGACATGATTTATCCAAGTTAACAAAAACTTTGTCAAATGATCTAATTTCTTTGATGATAATGATCAATCATATCTATTTATATATATTAAAATAAAAATTTTTATCTCTATCTACTATTTATTATCTCTCCATCCATCACATATCTCCAATTATCATCTAAGTTTTTTATTTAGCTTCTAAAAAAATAAATATTATATAAAAATTTTTCTAAATTATATTTTATAATTTATTTTGATTATATAAAAAAATTTAGATTATTATTTATTTGTTAAAAATTTATGATCATAATAAAGATGAAAATCATAATAAAATTTTTTATGATTATTTGAATTAGTTATTTATTTTTTATTTTGATATATCTTTATTTTAATAAAATAAAATATTTATCATATAATTTTTAATTTTTACCCAGCCATTGCATTGTATTATGCTCTAATCAACAATCAAGGTTTCACTTTTGTACAAGAGGTGCGAATTAATGGTTTCGAACCAAACTGGTAAACCATATCATTCCAGTTGGTTAGGACCTCACATGAGCTAATACTGGCTTGGGGGAAGTGACGGATGGTGTTTGGATCCTGGAAGGATTTTGTACCCTAGAAACAAGTTGCCAATGTTGTTTTCACACGTGAGTCCATTTCGCTGTAAATCCGTGTACTGTCGTTAACACTGTATCATCCTAACCGTCAAAAAGAACCGAGAACACCAAATGAACGGCCAGGATACATCAAGAACCTGGGATGTTCACCGGGAGGCGACGCTCCCATAGGGTAAACCCCACGCAAAACCCTCTTCTTCCTCCCAGGCGCGCAGCTCCGAAGAAAAGAAAAGGAGAGAAAAATGTCCGCTTCTCCCCTCCTGCTCCGATCCAGGGTTTCAGCTCGGACCATCTCGATGGCTCTGAGACCCTCCAAGAAACGGATCCAATTCGAAATACCTCCATCGACGTCGAACTCATGCTCGCAGATCTCGTCTCCCAGGAGGCGCATTTCCTGCATTCGAAGGTTGGAGCCTTCGGTTCCTTTGATTATTTTTAGTTTTACTTAAAATATTTTGCAAAGTGTTGATTTGGATGCGTGTTATAACTGTTATTGATTAGGTCATCGACGTGTTCGAGCTGTTTGGTGTCCATGCTGCCTCTCCACAGCGCGATTGCTTCTGCTCGTCTGCGATCGGTCCTCTCGGCAGAGTCGCAAAGTTGGGGAATGATTCCGCAAGGTAGTCCTTTTTTCCCCTTTCACATTCATGTTATTTCGGATATATTTATTGTCTATCTCTACTTTTCCTTGAATTCTTGAAAGTTGAAACCTTTTTTAAATTCTTACATGAAACATAGAGAGAGAGAGAGAGAGAGTTCATGATAAAAAAAAAAAAGTTTACATGATACGTTCTTTTCAAAATACCTGTTAAGAGTTTTGTGACAATGGTGATCATCTGCTCTTCCTCGATATCAAACCATTTTTTGCCTTTTATTTTATTTTTTCTATTGAAAGCTGGAATTATATTTTTTATCTAGAGGAAGAAGAAATTGGGTCTTTGCGCATTCCATCAAATTTATTTTAGAAATCTTTTGTTATTTAATGATTGTATACTAAAGGAAAATACGTACTTAGTCTATGAACCTATAGTTATGTAGTATTGACAGGTGATCAGTGCCACCCATCAACACACCCCCTCCACCACCACCACCACCAGTAGTATGCAGCATGGTTAGGTCCATCAACATGAGTTTATTTCATCGTATTTCTTGATTTTGATACCTAGGAGCCAGAATCTCTTGCCTGGGATAGTGCACACACATTAGAATCTGGTCTCAACTCATGCACTTGCTTCCTGATGGCTTGGATGATCGTTGTAGTAATTCCTCTCTTGCAATCAGTTTTTGTATCGCTTGTACCATAAAATTGTTATATCCCAATTGTCTAAGATTTCGTAAAATCAACACACTGAAATAAAATGAGTTTCTTGTGAGTGTTACTTTCGCATATCCATTCTCTAGGCCACTGTGGTCTAGTTTCAAATAGTATGGAAGCAAGAATATGGTTTTTGAAAGGCCTCTTGGTTAAGGTCCAAAATATATGACATCCTATATGGTTACAAGTACTCCAATCTTTTGTATCGATGGAGGGTGAATGTTATGTTGTCTTAATCTGTAAAGGATCTTTTGTATCGATGGAGGGTTAATGTGATGTTGTCTTAATCTGTAAGGATAATATCATCTGTTTTCACCAACAGGAATCAAATACAAATGAAGATATGCAAGACATTCTCATTTACTTAGAAATGTTTGGGATTATAGGCATCCTGTCTGTGTCAATATCTTTTCATCATCCTATTAGAAAATTGTGATGGTTACAGATGTTTTAATTATCAGCCTCTTGAACAATCCTAAGCATTAAGCTGTTGAGTTCTAAGGACTCATTGTTTGTCAGTTCCAGTCACCAGCTATTCTTGTGTTTATGTTTGATTGCTTTTTCAAACCTTTAAAAAATTCATAGGCATGGCTTTCAATTATTCTATTCCAGAAATAAAATTTGTTTTAGGGCTAAAGGGAGTTCTAATGCATGATTCTCCTCTGGGATGACTGACCAACTAGTGAGTTTTGCTGATCCTCTTAAAGTAGTTGAGACAAACGTCAGTGACATTGAATTGAACATACATGAAGATCCCACTACTCATCTCCACTGTAAATTTTGAAGAGCCTTTTAGATGCTTTCATATTACACCCAATTGACAGTGCTTGTTTCAGACTTACACCATTGGAAGCTTGTATACAATTTAAGTGATGGTACTGTCTCATATGTCACATGCTTTTCATCATTTTGGTGGATGCAGACCACACCATCTGCACCAGTATCCATCCTATCAGGCAGGATGAGACGGCAATAGGTTACCATAGTGACTTTATGTCAAAGCAGTGAGCACCTATTATAATTAGGCTGAACACAATTTAGCTATATATGTTATCATTTCATTACATTGTTGAATCAAACTATGATCTTTTGGACGTATAAGACTGCAATCACACCTACAACTGGGTCAGCTTTCCAAGATGATAGCTGACTTATATGATGATAGAGTTACAAAATAACTTAATTGGGTCTATGAATGACTGTCTTCAGTCTTTGTGCTGCCTTATCTATCATTTGGAGAATCTTCCAACAAAATTAAGTCGCGTCCACGCACATGTTTAGTAGGTATCTAGCTTAGATTTCAGCATAAATTTAAATATTCTTTCAATTGTTTTGGTGAAAAAAATATTCACTGTGAGATCAATATGTGTGTGTGTGTGTGTACATACATATACATAATTACTGCCTGTTTGGTAGGCATCTAGCTCAAATTTTAGCATAAATTTAAATATTCTTTCAATTGTTTTGGTGAAAGAATATTAGTGTGAGATCAAAATAATTATATATGGATTCTCTCTCTCTCTCTCTCTCTCTCTCTCTCTCTCTCTCGCTCTCTCTTTCTATCTCTCTCTCTCTCTCTCTGTCTATATGTATGTGTGTGTGTGTGTATGTATATGTATACATAAATATATTACTGCCTGTTTGGTAAAATCTCAGCATAAATTTAAACATTCTTTCAATTGTTTTGGTGAAAAATATTTAGTGTGAGATCAAAATAATTATATGGATTGTCTGTATGCGCGCGCGTGTCATATATATATATGTTTATGTTTATGCATACATATATATATTACTGCCTGTTTAGTACGCATCTAGCTCAAATCTCAGCATAAATTTAAACATTCTTTCAATTGTTTTGGTGAAAAATATTTAGTGTGAGATCAAAATAATTATATGGATTGTCTGTGCGCGCGCGTGTCCATATATATATATATGTTTATGCATACATATATATATTACTGCCTGTTTAGTACGCATCTAGCTCAAATTTCAGCATAAATTTAAATATTCTTTGAATTGTTTTGGTGAAAAATATTTAGTGTGAGATCAAAATAATTATATGGATTGTCTGCCATCACAAAGCCATGGCTAAATCCTTTATCTTTAGCTGTTCTGGACATAACGTGTAATAACTAGGTTTCTTTTTGTTTGCAAGAATATAAGGGATAGCTTTTGGCTTCAGTGACTGCGAATGTTTTGCTTGTAGGCTCATGGTCGAAGATAACCTTACAAAATTAGATATTCATACCGTGAAAAAAAAAAAAATCAGAGGCAGGTTGTGCCAATTCCAAGAGACTCTTGTCGAGCAGTCTGTCGATATTCTAACATGTCATAAAAGGCTACCATGTTCATCATCGAGTAGTTGAGTTTTTACTTTTCCAGGCCACATCTGGATGCCTGGTTCCCCAGTTGGGGAATGCCAAATAGAAAAGGTCAAGAAAGAAGAGAGATGGGGAGTAAAGGGATCATCAATCCATAACCCTCTATTCTTTTGGATAGGGATGAAACTTTTGAATGGGTGATTTCTGATTCATTGGAGTAGTTGGATTTATAGGATCACGAGCACCTCATGCATCAGCCAACCATCCACTCATCTTTTTCCCTGCCCCATGCAGAGACATTGCATGAATAGGTGTTTAGGCATCCAAAGTCTAAACATGCCCACAAGTGATGGATTATATGTATTTGCTTGGTCTTTGCTATTACCCAGACCTATGAAGTTGTTGAAGATTCCATGAACAATGTTAGGCTGCAAGGAGTTCTCTGGTGTAGTATGGAAGCCCTACAATAACATGAATGTCAACAAGCTGGGCTGACTAGTTTTTGAAGCACTAGAATTGAGCTGGCTAAATATGATTTTTTGTGAAGACAGTTTCATATTCTTATTAAGTAGTTTGTGTAAGGCATCAAAACCCTCTTGGAATCTCTGTAGTTCTTGTTAAATGTGGTTTTCAAAGTTTGAAGAAGCAACTTGACTGAAAGAAGTGATGATGATGTTCCACCAATATGTATGCATATGGTTTGGATTCAATTAGTTGTTGATTTTTTTTTTTTTGTCATTAAATATTGAAGGACCTTTCACCTGGTTTTCTAGAGGGTATAGGGTTCCTTGTCCACTTGCAATAGGTCCAATGGATTATGAACCTAGTGCTTGCTTTGCTTACAGAAAGACATGCTCTCCTTTGGGGAATTTTTGTAAGATATGTACTTCATTCGTTACATCATATGCATGAGAAGTTTGCAAACTTTGGACTGTGATTTTGTGGATTGCTAAGGGGAACAAATAACTGTTATGAGCAGTGGATTGGGCACCTGGGCAACCACCTAGGTGATAGACTGGTCATAGAGTGCTAGGTAAATTTTGCCTAGACCGTCAGGACTCAGGAGTGTCATCCACTTACCATTATGTACATGTGTTTCTGTGTGCCTATTGTTGTATATATGTATATACATATCATGAATGTTTGCCTATATATGCGCATGTGTTCTTATGTTTTTGCTTGTCTAGTTGTGTGTTTATAACACATCATAATTTTTCTTCTACACATAGACCATAGTTCTAAATTCCTGCAAGTTTTATGAGCAAGAAGCTAAGCAGTTTCTGCCGTTTGAGCAGCAATAACAATGCACATTACCATTTATATAAAATGACCATGCGCATTATTGTTTCTATTATACTTCATATATGATCTTAATATAGTTTTCTTAAATTAGTGTATATCTTGAAAAGTGCTCTTTACTTTCAATGATTAGTTTACAGTGTTCACTGCACATCTCTTGAGGCATGTTAAAGTTTTAGTCACGAAATATGGTGCGGACTCTGATAATATAAATGAAGTAGATTAGTTGAAGGTTGGAAACTTCTATACAAAGTTGCATGGCTGATCGCATGTGGACCTTTCCTGCCTGGGCGGTCATCTGGGCTCTGGCAGTTTGACAACCACCAAGCAAATGTAAAATGACCCAAATTTTCTTGCCATTTTCTATTTAAGAACGTTGTTTGGCGAGGGTTAAATTATCACCAGACATTCTCACAAGTGCATTTACTTCTGAAATATTTCTTTGTTGGTCAAATATTTTACTTACTGTTGTACATCTTGTAGGCATCTCCATGCCCTTATGACAGCACATGGTGGTCATCTTGCTTGGCACCTAGACCCTCTGTTGGGCAGGGGACAAAGAACTGCATGTTATATTTGTTCGCTTCTTATACTTCGGAAACTATTATTCAAATTCATGAAGGCTTTGTTGGTATTGTATGATGACATTTTATTTTGGATTCTCATATTTCATTATTATCTGTTTCTCTGCTCCTATACTAACTTGTCTTGGAAAGCAGTCATTGGCATTTTGAATAACTAAATACATCATAGGATTTTATGAAAGATGGCTGAAGGAATTGGTTCAAACAAGCAATATGATGTCTTTCAAAACGTTGGTTTGCAATATGAGGCGTATCTAGAGTGAATAAATATTGTGGAGAAATCAAAGTTCATGTATAGTTTTATTCGACATCCTCCATAAGCCAATGAAGTTGCAGCCACAGAAAGGTAATGATGGTTCAGAAGGCTGCAGCTTTCTGTCATGATTTACATTTTCTTGGGCTATAAAAATGTTTTGATATTAGGAAACTGGTACCTCTATCGTACGATGTTTTCAGGAGAACAAGTGGAAACCAGATAAGATGGGCATTTCCATTAAATTAAAAAAAAAAGGGGTACTTTTATGCGATGTCAAAGCGTACTCCATCTAATGCTGTTATCGGGTACTATTATATGGTGGCTGGTCTGATACATTCGGTCCCATCTTCATATTTTTACTTAGGATCCGTTCTTTTACTTTTATAGATAAAAAATTTATCTAAAAATTTATATTTTTTTAAAATAAATATTTTTTAATGATATTTAGATAAAAAAATAATTTATTTATTTTTTTTTATGTTTGAAAATATTGTTTCAAAATTTGTTACTAATATTTTTTTATATTACTATTTTTTTTAGATAAATTATTAAAATTTATTTATATTTTTTATATTTTTTATGTTTTTTTAGATTAGAGAAAATGGATGATTGAATTATTGATCATTAAATCATAGGACCATTAAAAATGAAGAGGGGGCATTATAAGTATAATATTAAATATTTATTTTATTATTTAATGAAAAAATAATTTAATTGGATGGATAATTTTTTTTATTTTATAATAAATATTATTTAAAAAAATAATTTTTTATTTTAAAAAATATAAAAATATGATTAAGTTGATAATATTTATCTATAAAAAATATTATAATTTAATAAAAAAAAATAAGTTTGGTGTTTTGAAATTTTATATTCTTAGGGCACCGAACGAGGTAATGTTTTCCTCCTAGAAAGATCAAAGACATGTTAATCTTCAAATAAAAAAGAACGCTGATGAGAATAGTGTTAATCAGTATTTTTTTAATATTAAATTCTTTTTTTTTTTTTCTGTTGCTAAATGCTGCAAAAGGAGACTTTTTTTTTTTTTTTTCCAGTTCCTAGAGGGATTTGAAATGATACAATATTTATCAATCCATACCCAACTCAAAAAACCCTAACACATACTGCATACTATGGCCTCATCGTTGAGGGTTTTTTCGAAAATATGCACTCTAGCATAGAGTAGAGTACGGAACTATGTGGCCTTTGCATCCTTGGCTAAGGTTTACTTCCCTGTAAGAAAGAGAAAAAAAAAATAGATTACCCAAATAAAAGGAAACTCTTTTCAATTAAAATATTAATCAGTGTTTTTTTTTAATAAATGCAGCAAAAAGTTCTCAATAAAGAAGATTGCTCTTGATTCTAATACATCTGTAAAATTCCTGATTAGGAGATTTAAAGTGAATTGATCTTTTCTTTTTGGATAAAAATAGGCGGTCATACTAGTTTAGTGCAAGAGCAGTCCAAAAGATCAAGATATACAAAATTTCATAAGGTCAGTGGGCAAGCATCACCCTATCTCCATATTCAATCATCTGAGTGCTCAGCAACAAAACTCGCCACCTAGTCTGTGGTAGTGTTCGCCTCCTGATAGATATGGTAGGCAGTAACTGCAGCAATCTGACGAAAAAAGCTCCAGATATCTCGAATAAGTAGATGGCTCTCAAGCTATCTAGCACTTCTCTGAATCCAAGAGATAACAGTGGTAGAAACACCATTCAGGAAGATTCTCTCGATGTAGAGTTGCTGCCTAGCAAAGGTGACACCTACCCAGGCAGCATGAAGCTCTGCAGTCGGGATCGAAGGATCAAAGAGATGGAAACCACCAGCCACCAACAGTCTATCCTTCGGACCGTGGATGACGAAATCAGCACCATCTCTGCCATCTCTGACACTGTAATCAAAGTTTATCTTGATAAATTCTGAGGGTGGGGGCTCCCAGGATATGAAGAGAACCATAAGGGATGCTGCCGGAGCAGCCAAGGAGCTCCAAAGATCAGGGCTGTTAAGGGATGGAGTGGCAGAGTCAAATCGATGGTACTCCTAAGCTAGACTGATAGCTCTCTTCAATACTCGCCGAGCAGGAGTAACCTCAGAGTCAAAGATAAGGTTGTTCCTGGACAACCAAACCTGATAGGCAAGGTAAGCCAACTGACCATCGATGATAGACTTCCTGTCGGTGACATTCTGACGAACCCAGCCCAGGAAGGATACCAGCCAAGGATCAAAGCTCGTCTCCCATGGGTAAACACATGCCTGTCTCCAGATAACCCTCACCCTAGGGCAGTGAAGGATAGCGTGCTCTGCAGTCTCTGTTAGATATATGTGCCCTAGAAGCCAGAATTGGCTGATACTTGTAATACACTTCTAGGGGCAAAATTATAATTTTGACTATAATTAATGAAATGGGTTATTTTCTATCACACATGTGTATTTAGTGTCTGTGATACATCCTTTGAGTTAATGGTAATGATAATTCATATTTTCAAGAGTTGAAAATTTAAGACATGAATAATCATTATTAACTCATAAACAGCTCCCGACCATAGGATCATCACGAGGATGGTGATTGATCCGGAAGGTTGGTGTACGATCACTTCTCTTTAGTAGATGAGTCTTGAGTCTACGGTGTGGAGACACCGGAGCGAGAGTACAGATACTCGTTAGAGAACGAGGGCACTGAGCGTGACCACCTCGAGTAGTCATTAGGAAGTCTACCTTCTCGTCAATGACTGACTCGATGCTGCAGTAGTGTGTCTGGTTCTTTGACCTGAGATGCATCGACAGTTCACCTTGAGGGTGTTATAGTTTGACTACACCATTACTCGGTCTCCTAGCCATATGGAACCCTGAGGTGTATGTTGGCTATAGCATGTTCATTGTAGGAACTGGATTGCATCAAGATGGAATCTATCTACCTCGGTGGTAGAGGAGTAGCCCTATGATGATCATGAGAATCAAGTCCAGAAATCCATGGCCATGGTAGAGTGAAATAATAGAAAGAGTTTCTATTTAGATTTTCACATTGGACTCGAATCGAATGATTACATCATATGACAGAGACTAGGGTTTGACGAGTTTACCTTAACCCTAATCTGATCGGGGCTCAAGATAGAAGAACTTGAATCACACAGGTAGCTGCACCAAGAGGTTCGCATTCAGCTCTGATGGGTTGCCACCATATACTGCTAGGTGTCACTGGTGGATTTTGGGAGCAATTAGAATGATTTAGATGATCGATCATTCTAGCTGTTCGAATCAGAAGAGTTCTGATCCATCGAAAGGAGTTTCGATGATGTCTATGATAGAGATCATGACATATCCCATTACCATACAGAACTGAACCTAACTGGGTCACACAAATAAGGGTTTGAATCTGGTGATCATCAATTGAACTGATCTAGTTCAATTGATCTGAATGAGATTCAATTAGGTTCAAGAAAATCGTGCTAGCACTCGATTGAACCTAACGTTCTTCTTTTACTATCATAAATAAGTTGTCCTGACTGAGCCAAAGGAGTTTGTGCTCAATCAGAGGCCTTCATATGGTCTGACTGGAGGTTGTCCAAGTCAGAATAGGTTGTCTTATTTGTAAGATATTACCTGCCATTTTTGGTCACCTGCCATTTCTTGTTCTTTGACTTTGGTCAAAAGTCTACCTTTGACTGGTCAAACGTTGACCATTGATCCTTTGACTTTTGACCACATGTCATGCACCTATTGGAGAGCTGGTGGGGGCCTGTCCCCCTGCCAGAACCTGGCAAGGAGAAGGGCGCACGCCAAGGGTGGCGTGAGCCCAAGTAGGAGGCGCCTAGGAGTCCTTGTTGGACAAGGACTCCACCTCCCTTTTGGATTCCAATCAGAGTTCTACTAAGAATCCAGTTTGACTGATCTTAGGCGCCCTCTAAGGAGGAATCCAGGGGTCTCTATTCCAACCAATCAGATTTAGATCTGATTTCACAAAGGGTTGTGATTGGTTGAGAGGAAGAGGAGTTGGATCACAAGAGGTCTATAAATAAGACCCTGCGCCCAACCCTAATTCTAAGTGAATGCAATTCAATTGAGAAATCCCACGCCCCAAGGCTGCCTCTCCCCTCCTTCTCCATGCCATAGTCTCTTCTCCCCTTGCTCTCCACGTCCAAAAGAGTTTTGGACTTAAGTTGGTGCGATTCAGATCAAGGAAAGGCGATCAAAAGCAAGAAGGCTGCGCTGCTGCAAAAGGACGACTGCAGATCTTCAAAAGAGTTTTGAAGATCCTCCAGATCAGATCCAGATCTGATTTTTGGAGGTGTGATAGAGAAGAAGAGGATCTCCAGATCCAATCCGAGTGGATATCGGTAGAGGCCAGGCGCTTGCGTGGCTAGATCCAGAACCTTCCGCTGCAATCAGGATCATCTACAGGGTAATAGGATTACCCAAATCAAGGTAAATTAAATTTGATTTAATTTATCTTATTTTATTTTATTTATTAAAATAATAAGAATCAGATCTGAAATATATCAAGATCTGATTGAGATCAAGAGAAAATTTTTGAAATATATCTCTTGATCTAATCAGATCTGGACGAACCTGGACCGAGAAATCAGGATTTCCCTTCAACTGGTATCAGAGCCATGGTTCTAAAATTATTTAGATCTGATTTTAATTTTATTTTAATTAAAAAATAAAGTGATTTCAGATGTCACATGAGATGTGATCAGATCTGAAATCAAAAAAATTAAAATTAAATGATTTGGATCTAAGAACATGAAGATATGCATGACTAGTTCTAGAATAGAATAGTTCTATAGAATAGTTTTGCATGTCTTTGATTTAATCTGATTAAATCATATTTTAGATCTTCTTATTTACTATTTTTTGATATTATAAGTGTTATAATAACATCTGATAAATAGCAAATAAAAATTATTTAATTTTAAATATCATATGAGATATGATTGATGCATGTCTAGACTAGTTGTAGAATAGTTCTACATAATTGTCTAGATTAGAATTTATTTTGATTAGATCAATTTAAATCTAATTTTTTAGATTATTATGAGATAATTTAGATCTGAAAACATGCATGATTATGATACATGAGATGTATGCAAAATATGCCATGATTAGATCTACTTTATATATGAGATATATGATATAGATCTGATATTATTTTGTAATATTGAATGTTCCTGATTAAGGCGTTCCTCTTGGCCGTCCGGTCATAAGAACGAAGAAGGGTTTAAAGGCCCTCTCTTCCCATTCGATGGGGTGTTCTTATGACGTGTAGGGGTGCTGCGTGTTCGTCCTTAATCAGAAATCCAAAACTTACTTTCTGCAAAACCCTAGATCCTGAAACCCTAGGATTTATTGTGCATATTTTGTTTATGAACCCAACTTAATTAAGAATTAAGTTTATGGAATATTAATTAGGTCTAAAATTGAGAATTTTAGATCTAAGACATATTCATAATACTGGGTTCGGGCTTGGGTAGCTCAATTAGGTCTAAGCGGTTGATCAAACCGAATCAAGAGTTGGTTAGATGGGATCAACAATGCTTAAATTGACCAGCCTAATAGGATTAAGTCTGGGTCAAGATCGAGTCACGATCAAGCAAGACCTAATTAGGCTCAGAGGTTAGAGTCTGGATTGTAGGCTAACCCAATTGGTTCTGACTCAACAATTTGGTGTCTAAGGTAAGTTTGGCACAGACGACCGACTGATTTTTAATTGGAAAGCTACTCGACCTGAATGCGTTCTTGTGCGAGTTAATGGCATATTCCTTCCACCGGTCTCACTTACCTGGCCATATCTGTTGACACAGTTCTGATCTGAGGTGGTCAATAATCCGAGCTAACCCATGCCACTAGGTTAGTCATAATTGTTATGACTAAGCCAAGTCTAGTTTAATGAGACCTGAATCAATTCTCCCTAAGAAAAGATTAAGTCTGAGGTCTTCCACCATTGTAGATGTGCGGGCCCTTCCCGGGGTTGATTGTTCTCGGCTGGATACAGTGGCTCAGTTGCACCGGGAAGATGCAACCATGTCTATTAGGCATTGGATGCTATGGGCTGGAGGATGAGTTGGGCTCAATATTCTGGATACGGTGAGAGACCCAATTAGGAATCCAGTCTATGCAAATGGTGGGTCTGACTTAACTAAGGAGTGGATCAATATTCCGGATACGGTGAGATTCATGAATTAGAGACCAAGTTTGGGTGCACCATGATTAGAGAATCATTGAACAAGAGTTGTTCACTCATTGGCTAACCCATCACCAATAACTGTTAGGTGAGGTGATGAGTCAGTTGGTGAGACCGCACCACCCACTAGAAATCATCAATCGCGAAGATTTTCGCATCTCTACAGAGGGAGTGTAGGGATCCGAGAAAATAGTGGAAGCTAATTTGTTTAAAAATAAAATCTCTAAATAAATTGGTCAAGTCAAAATTACAGTATCTAACTAGAATCTTTGACTCTCTATAGGAAAATGTCTGCGTCCAACCCATTGGCACGTATCCTGGAACACATAGACTGACTGGACCCAATTATAAAGATTGGCTCAGGAACTACAAAATTATTTTGGATTCAAAGAAGTTAACACATATTTTGGACCAGGACCCTCCCACCTTACCAGCTCGTCCATCTGTTGAACAGAGAGCGTCTCTGGAAAAATGGATTGACGAAGATAATAAGGCCAGATACTACATGTTGGGCTCGATGTCTGATGAGCTCCAGCGCCAACATGAAGATATCGGGACTGCTCGCCAAATGTTGGCTCACCTACAGGAGATGTTTGGTGAACAGAGTCGCGCAGCCAAATATCAAGTCACAAAATGACTTTTTAAGGCTAAGATGCGTGATGGGCAGTCAGTCCAAGATCACTGTCTGACAATGATCAAGGACATGGAAGAGCTTGAGAAGCTCGGTGTGAAGTTGGACTTGGATCTTGCAGAACGATATTATTCTGCAATCCTTGACTGATGCATATGGGCAATTCATCATGAATTACCACATGCATAAACTTCAAAATTCCTTGGCCGAAGTTGATGAATATGCTGGTTACCGCTGAGCTTTCTATGAAAGGATTCTAAAGGCTCAGTTCTTGCTATGGAACGGACTTCTTCCAAAAGAAAGTCTTATGGAAAGAAAAAGAAGTCTGTGAAAAAGCAAAAGGTGGAAGGATCAAAGAAGAAGAAGGCAGAATCGAAGAAAAAGGTCGATGGCAAAGGAAAGTGTTTCCATTGCAACAGCGACGGCCATTGGAAGCGGAACTGCCCTACTTACCTGGCCACCCTAAAGAACAAGAAGGAAGGTCCTTCTGGAGGTATGCTCGTTATTGAGTCTAACCTTATGATTTCTTCTGCATCCAGTTGGGTGCTTGACTCTGGTTCTAGTGCTCATCTGTGCACTTCTATGCAGGGTCTTGAGGATAGCAGGAGGCTGAGGGATGGAGACATGATCCTACGCGTCGGTAATGGAGCAAGAGTTGCTGCAGTAGCCGTGGGAACATACCCTCTTCGATTACCATCTGGTTTAGACTTAGTTTTAAAAGACTGTTATTATGTGCCTGCAGCTAGCAGGAATTTGATTTCTGTTTCATGCTTAGCACAAGAAGGTTATGTGATTCACCTTCTTTAAGGACCATTGTAACATTCTTTATGAAAGAAATAAAATTGCAAATGGTTTCCTTATTAATGGTCTTTATCAGTTGCATATTGATGTACCTGTTTTAACTATCGAGCAAAACGTGAATGCCAAACGACCTAGGGATAGTCCAAACGACAGATATCTATGGCACCTGAGATTAGGTCATATAGCAGAAGATAGGATTAACAAATTGGAGAAAAATGGGCTATTGAGTCCATTGACTTTTGAGTCATATCCAACTTGTGAATCTTGTCTTCAAGGCAAAATGACTAAACTTCCTTTTGTTGGACATGGGGAGAGGGCCACAGATCTCCTTGCCCTAGTACATACTGATGTGTGCGGCCCATTCGATGTGCCGGCTAGAGGCAATTTTGTCTACTTCATTACCTTTACCGATGATCTGTCTAGGTATGGGTATGTGTATCTTATGAGACATAAGTCTGAAGCTTTTGAAAAGTTCAAAGAATTCAGACATGAAGTAGAAAAACAAACAGGAAAATCCATTAAGGTTCTTCGATCAGATCGAGGAGGTGAATACCTTAGCCGGGAATTCCTAGACTATCTTAAGAAAAATGGCATAGTCTCTCAATGGACTCCACCAGGAATACCTCAACTCAACGGGATTTCAGAATGGAAGAAATCGGACTCTATTGGATATGGTTCGATCCATGATGAGCTTCACAGACCTCCTGATTTTCTTTGGGGACATTCATTATTAACTTCAATCTATCTACTGAATAGGGTTTCCTCTAAAACCGTTTCCTACCACACCGTATGAGATATGGCACGGTAAGAAACCAAGTCTGAGTCATCTCAGAATTTGGGGTTGTCCGGCTCATGTCAAAAGACAACAAGCGGACAAGTTAGAGTTTAGGTCCTTTAGAGCTCGATTCATAGGATATCCTAAAGAGTCATTAGGATACTATTTCTACATTCCAGAAGACCACAATGTGATTGTGAGTCGACATGCCATATTTCTTGAAAAATAGTTTATTCAAGATAGTGGCATTGGAAAGCAGATTAAGCTTGATGAGAGAAAGTCTCACAAGCAGAACGAGCTAAGGACCAAGTGGAACCAAATCAGGTTGAGCCAATAAGAACACTACCTCCTCCACCTCGTAGATCGGAAAGAGTTTTCCGTCCCCCTGAAAGATACTTAGGTATTATTTCAGAGAACGTAGAGAAAATGTTCCTCATAGGTAATGGTGCTCATGGTGATGATCCCAAAACCTACAACGAGGCGATATCAGATATCGACTCCGAGAAATGGCTTGAGGCAATGAAGTCAGAAATTGACTCGATGCACTCAAACCAAGTCTGGACCTTGGTAGATCCACCAGAAGGTATAGTACCTATTGGGTGTAAATGGATCTTCAAGAGAAAGATTGGTGCAGATGGGAATGTGGAGACATTCAAGGCTAGACTAGTGGCAAAAGGTTATAGTCAACGCGAAGGCATTGACTATCAGGATACCTTTTTTTTCAGTAGCTATGCTAAAATCCATCCGCACATTGCTTGCTGTTGCAGCCTATTTCGATTATGAAATATGGCAAATGGACGTGAAAACGGCATTCCTAAATGGATATCTTGAGGAAGATATCTATATGGAACAGCCGCTAGGTTTCACATCCAGTGATACTGATCACAAGGTTTGCAAGCTGCAAAGGTCCATATATGGACTTAAGCAAGCATCTCGGAGCTGGAACACTCGTTTCAATGATGTGATCAAAAAGTTTGGTTTCATCAAAAACGAAGAGGAACCATGTGTTTTCAAAAAGGGTCAGTGGGAGCGCTGTTGTCTTCCTCGTATTGTACGTGGATGACATCCTCCTTATTGGGAATGATATTCCCATGTTGACATCAGTCAAGATGTGGTTGTCCAAGGAATTCTCCATGAAAGACCTAGGTGAAGCATCCTTTATTCTAGGAATTAAGGTCTATAGGGATAGACCGAATAGGATGCTAGGACTTTCACAGAAGATGTACATAGAGGAAGTACTAAAGAGGTTTAGTATGGAAAAACTCTAAGAGGGGATTAATACCCTTCAGACATGGTATTCATCTTTCCAAGAAGATGTGCCCAGCACACCTGAGGAAATAGAACGCATGAGCAAGATCCCTTATGCTTCTGCAATAGGGAGCCTCATGTATGCCATGCTATGTACACGACCTGATATAGCCCATGCTGTGAGTGTCACAAGCAGATATCAGTCAAATCCAGGTGAAGAACACTGGACTTCTGTGAAATGTATCCTTAAGTACTTGAGAAGAACTAAGGATATGATGTTGGTCTTTGGTAATGGAGAACTCCAAGTTCAAGGATACACAGACTCGGACTTCATGTCTGATATAGATGATCGAAAGTCGACATCTGGAAGTCTGTTTGTGTGCAATGGTGGAGCTGTCAGCTGGAAGAGTTTCAAGCAAACTGTGATAGCAGATTCCACCATGGAAGCAGAATATATAGCTGCATCAGAGGCTGCAAAGGAAGCATTCTGGTACAAGAAGTTTGCTGCAGAAATTGGAGTAATGCCATCAGATGCCATTCCTCTTTACTGCGACAACAATGGCGCCATAGCCCTTGCTAAGGAGCCGAGGTCTCACCAGAAGTCCAAGCACATTGAGCGGCGATATCATCTCATCCGCGATTACCTTGAGAAAGGTTACGTTGAGGTCAAGAGAGTCAACTCCGCAGATAATGTGGCAGACCCACTTACAAAGCCGTTGGGCCAGCAGAAGATCGAAGCCCACCTTGAGAAGATGGGACTTAGACTTGTAGCCAATTGGCTTTAGGACAAGTGGGAGATTGTTAGATATATGTGCCCTAGAAGCCAGAATTGGCTGACACTTGTAATACACTTCTAGGGGCAAAATTATAATTTTGACTATAATTAATAAAATGGGTTATTTTCTATCACATATGTGTATTTAGTGTCTGTGATACATCCTTTGAGTTAATGGTAATGATAATTCATATTTTCAAGAGTTGAAAATTTAAGACATGAATAATCATTATTAACTCATAAACATGCTCCCGACCATAGGATCATCACGAGGATGGTGATTGATCCGGAAGGTTGGTGTACGATCGCTTCTCTTTAGTAGATGAGTCTTGAGTCTACGGTGTGGAGACACCGGAGCGAAAGTATAGGTACTCGTTAGAGAACGAGGGCACTGAGCGTGACCACCTCGAGTAGTCATTAGGAAGTCTACCTTCTCGTCAATGACTGACTCGATGCTGCAGTAGTGTGTCTGGTTCTTTGACCTGAGATGCATCGGCAGTTCACCTTGAGGGTGTTATAGTTTGACTACACCATTACTCGGTCTCCTAGCCATATGGAATCCTGAGGTGTATGTTGGCTATAGCATGTTCATTGTAGGAACTGGATTGCATCAAGATGGAATCTATCTACCTCGGTGGTAGAGGAGTAGCCCTATGATGATCATGAGAATCAAGTCCAGAAATCCATGGCCATGGTAGAGTGAAATAATAGAAAGAGTTTCTATTTAGATTTTCACATTGGACTCGAATCGAATGATTACATCATATGACAGAGACTAGGGTTTGACGAGTTCACCTTAACCCTAATCTGATCGGGGCTCAAGATAGAAGAACTTGAATCACACAGGTAGCTGCACCAAGAGGTTCGCATTCAGCTCTGATGGGTTGCCACCATATACTGCTAGGTGTCACTGGTGGATTTTGGGAGCAATTAGAATGATTTAGATGATCGATCATTCTAGCTGTTCGAATCAGAAGAGTTCTGATCCATCGAAAGGAGTTTCGATGATGTCTATGATAGAGATCATGACATATCCCATTACCATACAGAACTGAACCTAACTGGGTCACACAAACAAGGGTTTGAATCTGGTGATCATCAATTGAACTGATCTAGTTCAATTGATCTGAATGAGATTCAATTAGGTTCAAGAAAATCGTGCTAGCACTCGATTGAACCTAACGTTCTTCTTTTACTATCATAAATAAGTTGTCCTGACTGAGCCAAAGGAGTTTGTGCTCAATCAGAGGCCTTCATATGGTCTGACTGGAGGTTGTCCAAGTCAGAAATAGGTTGTCTTATTTGTAAGACATTATCTACCATTTTTGGTCACCTGCCATTTCTTGTTCTTTGACTTTGGTCAAAAGTCTACCTTTGACTGGTCAAACGTTGACCATTGACCCTTTGACTTTTGACCATATGTCATGCACCTATTGGAGAGCTGGTGGGGGCCTGTCCCCCTGCCAGAACCTGGCAAGGAGAAGGGCGCACGCCAAGGGTGGCGTGAGCCCAAGTAGGAGGCGCCTAGGAGTCCTTGTTGGACAAGGACTCCACCTCCCTTTTGGATTCCAATCAGAGTTCTACTAAGAATCCAGTTTGACTGGTCTTAGGCGCCCTCTAAGGAGGAATCCAGGGGTCTCTATTCCAACCAATCAGATTTAGATCTGATTTCACAAAGGATTGTGATTGGTTGAGAGGAAGAGGAGTTGGATCACAAGAGGTCTATAAATAAGACCCTGCGCCCAACCCTAATTCTAAGTGAATGCAATTCAATTGAGAAACCCCACACCCCAAGGCTGCCTCTCCCCTCCTTCTCCACGCCATAGTCTCTTCTCCCCTTGCTCTCCACGTCCAAAAGAGTTTTGGACTTAGGTTGGTGCGATTCAGATCAAGGAAAGGCGATCAAAAGCAAGAAGGCTGCGCTGCTGCAAAAGGACGACTGCAGATCTTCAAAAGAGTTTTGAAGATCCTCCAAATCAGATCCAGATCTAATTTTTGGAGGTGTGATAGAGAAGAAGAGGATCTCCAGATCCAACCCGAGTGGATACCGGTAGAGGCCAGGCGCTTGCGTGGCTAGATCCAGAACCTTCCGCTGCAATCAGGATCATCTACAGGATAATAGGATTACCCAAATCAGATAAATTAAATTTAATTTAATTTATCTTATTTTATTTTATTTATTAAAATAATAAGAATCAGATCTGAAATATATCAAGATCTGATTGAGATCAAGAGAAAATTTTTGAAATATATCTCTTGATCTAATCAGATCTGGACGAACTTAGATCGAAAAATCAAGATTTTCCTTCAGTCTCATCCTCCACCCCACAAGCCGGACATGAAGTCGGAAGATCTATGCCTCTTTCCCTAAGAAGAGTCCGAGTAGGTAGCCAATTTCAGGCAAGTTTCCAAAGAAAAATTCTCACCCTCGGATGGGCAGCAACTCTCCAAATCCAGGCACCCTCAATCCTTCCGGAGGGCGGCGAACCAAGTAGATGGGAGAGGTTTCTCAAGGGGACCTTCGGGCAATAAGAGTGACCCCAGACCCTCACATCTTGAGAGGGATACACAAGAATCGGGATAGCAAGAATTCGCTCTGCAAGTGGGCCCCTAAAGAGCCCAGTGATCTTTTGAGCTCTCCAACTAGATCTGTCGGCATCGATGAGGTCAGACACCCTTATATGGTCCCCCACCTCATTGCTGATAAGAGTCGGCCAGTGAGAAATAGGAGTACTTGAAATTCAGGCATCCTGGATCATCTCAATCGAGCGACCATCGTCGATCAAATATCTCATCTGGTCCATAACAACGGGCCCTCGAGCACAAATCTCCCTCCATAAGAACGAGTACCCTTGAGCAATCTGAATGGGAGTCTCATGGCTCCACTCACCATAGCGGGCTCTCATGACTCTGCTCCACAGACAATCTAGTTGAATCAAGAATCTAGCTGCATGTCTGGCAATCAAAGCCTCCCTCCTCAACACTAAGGAGTGGATCCCAAGACCACCATCCCGCAGCGGCTGGCAGACCACCTCCCATGGGAGCAAGTGGACTCGATGATGATCAGGCCTAGATCCCTAGAGGAAGCTGCGAAATAGCTGCTCCATCCTCCTAAGATAAGTAACCGGCACCAGGGTGTTCGCCAGTAGGTAAACCAGAATAGAGCTCAGCATCGATCTCACCAGAGTCGTCCTGTCTATGAATGAGAGGGTATTAGCCTGCCAGCCTTGAAGCTGCTCCTAGATCCGTTATTCCAAGGGCCTGCACTCAGCCTGTCAAAGATGACGATCCATAATCGAGACACCAAGGTAGGTCAAAGTCCCAGCCTGCTCCTGAATCCTCAGGATCGCCCTAATCGTAGCTTTGACCTAGGGCTTCATCCTCAGGCTGAAAAGGACAGCAGACTTCTGAATATTGACCAACTGCCCAAATGACCTGCAGTAGGCTCTGATGGTGGATGTGAAGCACTTCGCATTGCAGGTCGATGCCCGTCCGATGAGAATGCAGTCGTCTGCAAATAGAAAGTATGAGAGAGGCAGGGCACCAAGGGCAGGCCAGTATGGCTCCAAGGTTTGGCCCTAGACTACTGCCCTCAATGCCCTGGATAAGGCATCAGCATATAAAATGAATAGGTATGGGGAGAGAGGACAACCTTGGCGAAGGCCAATAGTGGAATGAAAAAACTTCGTCGGAGTGCCGTTGACAAGGATGGAGAAGCACAAGCCCTTAACGCAGTCCATGATCTAGCCAATCCATCCCTCAGCAAAGCCCAACTCAATAAGCGTCTGCCAAAGGAAGGCCCAACTCATCCGATCATAAGCCCACTCCATGTCTAGCTTGACCGCCATGAGGCTGCAGCGGCAAGGAGCTCTTTGGAGGTCATGCATGAACTCCTGAGCGAGCATAACATTATCAGTGATAGACCGACCACCAACAAAGGCATCTTGCTTCGGACTGATTAGACTAGGCATCAGTGGCTTAAGCCGCCCCACTAGGACCCTTGCACAGATCTTGTAAAGGATGGTGCAGAGACTGATAGGTCTGAAGTGCTCAGGACTGGAGGCATCAGGATGCTTCAGAATGAGGGTAACAAGGTTCCACTTCCATGCTGTCGGGATGCCTCTGGACTGAAAAGCTGCCTGCACTGCCTCCACAATCTTCTCCCTGATGATCGACCAGTATCAATGGAAGAAAAGTGGAGAAAAACCATCCAGTCCAGAGGCCTTATCCTCGCTAAGAGATTAGAGGACCTCATGCACCTCCTTCGAAGTCATCGGACTAGTCAAGAACTCATTCTCCAGCACTGAGATACGAGCAACCGACTGGGCACCCGGGATAGGATAGAGCTCACCCGAGAATCTCATCCATTGATCACTGAAGAAGTGGAGAATCTTAGCTCGGATACCATCACTATCATCCACAACACTGCCATCACTCCTTCGAAGCTGTTTGATGCGATTGGCGGACCTCCGAATCATAGTGGATTAATGGAAGAATCTGATGTTCTGGTCCTCTTTTCGAATCCACTGAGCTCTAGATTTCTATCTCCATAATATCTCCTACTGTCTCAGAAGAGAGTGATGCTTCGAGAGCTTGCCATGCAAAACCTCCAGCTCTGGCTTATGTAAGCCGCCCTCTTGGTTCTCCTTCAGCTGTAGCTCCACAATATCACCCTCGACCTGCTCAATCCGACGGAAGATGTTGCCCATCTCCATGCGGTTCCATCTGAGAAGTCTGCATCTGGCCAGCTCCAGCCTATAAGTCATCCTATACCTCGCATCCCCACGAATCGACATCCTCCATACCTTCCGAACTAAGTCCCAAGACCTTGGATAAGAGGTCCAGAACTTCTCGAAGTGAAAGGGGCCCCTAGGCTGGTCCAAGCCATCAGTCAAGACAAGAATCGGACAGTGATCCAAGGCAATCCTCGAAAGATGCTAAACAGAGTATCCTTGATAGCGCTGAATCCAATCAGCAGAAGTAAGTGCCCGATCGATCCTTTCCCAGATCCAAGCAGACCCATGTCGGTTGTTACACCAAGTGAATCTCTGGCTAGTGAATTCGAGATCAATCAACCCAGAGTGACTAATGAACTCTCTGAACTCTTTGGACTCTACACTATCTCTCTGCTGCCTGCCACCTCACTTCTCATGGGAATCAACAATACAATTAAAGTCACCAGCCACTAGAGAAGGCAGCCTCTGAGTCACAAGTTTAGAAGTTTCCGCCTAGAGCACCCTCCTCTCCCTATAGTCAGTACTCGCATAGACAGTAGAGAGGAGCCAAGGCTGCCCAGATTGGTCAGTAATGACAAGAATCACTTGCTGCTCACATCTATGGAAAGCACCACTCTAATTAGGCCGCAACGCCACAACACTAGGATCCCTTCAGATAAACCTCGAGACTCCACAGCATAAGAGCTCCAAGTCCTCTTGATCCTCCATCTAGCCTGGGCTAGCCCAATACCAAAGAGGCGCGTCTCGCTCAGAACACAAACATCAGGGCTATGCTGCTGGATCAATCGATCGATGGTTGACTGAAAGGAGGGCTTTCCCACCTCTTGACAGTTTCAAAGTAAATCCCTCATGGAGAGGGCTCGTGCTGAGGGAGGCCTGCACTCGTACCCCCCTTGCTCTGAGAGCTTGTCTCAGCCACAACGTCCATTCGCTCCATCTCGATAGTTGTCCCCTCGTCATGGATAGCCTGCCTAAGTCTAGCCACAATAGCCTCATGAGTGAGGCCCTGCTCGGCATCTAATGCCTCCAAGTGCTCCGGACCCTCTGTCGTCGTGCCCCTGGGGGTACTCTCGATCACAAGCTTAGGTGACTGCTCCAGCATCCTTGCCGCCTTAAGAGCACAAGAATCCTGACACCCCCCGTCGCACTCCAATGGCCGCACCTTCGCCTCCATCGAGACCCTGGTAGCAAAGACGAAGGCTCCAGGGCCTTGGGATGCTCGTGGCGCCTCCAAGTCCATGGAAGAATGGGCCCTCAATTTTTTTTTCCTATTATTTTTATTCCCCCCATTTTTGGGTGCCACCAAGCCCAACTCCTGGCTTGTGGGCTTTACAGGGGCCCAGCCTGCATTAGGTTCACGGGATCGGGCCCGCCCGCTCCCAGGACATACCGTCTGCCTGGGCCGCTTACGGCTGGGTAGGGCCGTCCGCCCCAGCACCAACGCGGAGACAAGCCCATCCACTTCCATGGCCAGCGAGCATAAGGGATTGAAATTTCCCCCATGCCCGTCGAACTCGACTAGCCCGAAGATCGCCGTCATGTGATTTTCGCTGGCTGGGTCCAACCGGTAGCTCCAGGGGCAGCTTTCGATCGATCTGAGTGACGCGACTGAGACACCATTCCAGTCACCCTCCTCCCTACAATGCCGACGTCCTGTTGCACGTCCCGTTGGCGGACAGCCAGTAGCCACGATCCGAGAGGGGGGCCCGTCGGCATCTGCTCGCCATCCACCTCTTCTGGCCGGGGGAGATTGTCCATTCCCAAGCTCACCACCGCATCTTCCTCCAACCGATAGGATTTCTCCGGTGAATGAAAAAGACTGCAACGGAGGCAGACTCCATCAAGGCATTCGCAAACAAAAGGTTGCCAGAAGGGTTCGGCTGGACCCTTCACCAAAACAACCGACCGTAGAGGGCGACAGAGATCGATTCTCATGCAAACCCGGGCAAACCCCATCCATCGCAACTCCACGGTGCACTCATCGAGGGACTCTAGCTCACCGGCCAGCTGCAACACCTCTCGGATGGCATCCTCATCCCAAAATTTCGCCAGGAGCTGGGGAAGCCGGACCCAAACCAAGGCCGAAATAATCGCCCCTTGCACCGAAAAGAAACTCGGTTGCTAAGGTTCAAGGGCAAGGGCCTACCCTGCCACAGTCCACGGCCAACGGAGAACCATGTCGCACTCCACTGACTCCCCAAAATGGAAGAGGAGCAGCCTCCTCTCCAAGTCGTATGCTAAGATCTCACCTTAGACGGCTCCCCAGAGTCGAAACTTCCTAGCTACTAATTTCGGAGAGATCCACCACCCCAATCTCCACCCAATGACCATCGTCACCTCCCAACGTGCCGTGCGTTCTCGGAGGGGCTCCACTAGGGCCTCCATCACCTCCGCGTACCATCGGATGAGCTCCATCACCATCTCCGATGATGGATCAGTGGAGACCCATATGGTCCGACCTTGGAGGGCTCCTTTCCAACTGCTCTCTGGCTGGTCGCCACTCATCGCGACAATCAGAGTGTCCCGCAGCTCCTCGCCAACAATCACCACGATGGCAGCTCCGGCAAAGCCCAGGTCGCCGGCGATCACTTCCAAGAAAAGAAAACACGAATATTAAAATTGGACGAAGATGCCTGTTACACTGAGATCACGTCTCCTTTGCACCTGGTCTTTACTAATTCATACCCAACTTGACAAAGCAAATAAGCTTAACCTAATGCAAAGTACGGGTTGGGTCATATTGGTTTTTGGGTGAGGTTGATCCAAATCACCCCTCTTAAAACATTTCTCCTTGAAAAGCTTATTTTTTCCCAATTATTGAGTTATCTTTTATATCCTTTCCCTATTTTTACTAATATTTGTTCGTAATTCAGAAACTTACTAATATAGGCTTGTTCCTGTATGTTTCTTTTTTTCTTGTTTAATGCTAGAATTAGATACATGCAGTGCACATGATGAAGGTCCAAGTTAGTCCAGGTTACGCTTCCAAACACATTTATCCTAGGAAACCTTTTTTCCCCCAAAATCTTCATACTAAGTTTTCCATTTCTTTGCTTATTTTTATCATTAGTTTGATCCATAATCCATAATCTTAAATCTACCAATTTAGGCTATTATTTACATTTTTATTTTATTATATTTAATACTGCAACTAAATACATGCAAGGTATATGATTAAGGAAAACAAAAGAAGGTGTTTGGGATTAGGTAGGTTTCAAACTCTATGGATATGTGGCATTGGATTACTTGGTTATATAAAAAGATAAGGATGTTGCTTCTTTGCCCAACGACATCTACATAATGAGAGTAGACCCAACTTTTTATATCCACAAGGGGGGTCAAGTTGTTAATGTGGGGCTAAAATGCCAATTTACCTTTCAAACTTCTGAATGAAACATGAGTTAAAATGTGTTTTAGGGAGATTTTGTGGGATATGATTCAGTCACCAACTAAATCGTTCAGTTTGATAAACGGTTCTTATTAAAATACTAGTGATATCATATTATAGAATGACTAACCAATACAAGTGTTGGATCGCGCGAAAAATAAATAATTAATAAATATTAAAATAAGTTTATTAGATGATGTGCCCCATTAGCTTCTAGATATTTTTTTCAACACAAACAACATATTGATGATCGTATGTATAGCTACAGTAATTTTCATATTTAGGAAACCTAATTATCCAATAATTTGTCAATTCAAACTAAGATTGGATAACATCAAGTTTTATTAACTCACTTTGTGATGGGAAATTTTGTTTCTAGAGTTTATAAACATTGCATTTTACCCAAAAGAAAAAATATATTTCATAGTAATCCAATGCAAATAATCGAGATGGTCGGTACGGGTCCCACCGAGGAGTCAGACCCGGCAATACACGGGCCCAATTGCGTTATGACATGTGTCCTGGAATGGAAGGTGTTTTGGTTCTTGGGTGCCGTACCGTTGTTCAGTGCGGCAACCGGCCCCAATCGAGCGGGTGCGAGGTCATCAATGTAAATGTGGTCTCGGGCCTTCCCATCCCATCCATCGATCTCTGGATATATCCTCTGTTCGGTATCCTCCTCTCCGCCATGGAACTCTTACCATTCCCGCATGGCTTCCTTTATTTCCCGCTCTCTCCACCGAGATCTCTTCCTCTCTCGGAACTTTCCATCTCCAAGCGGCTCCAAAGCCCACTTCTTTCCCCGTTTCGACCCTCTCTCGGCACCCACACCTCCTCTCCTCCGCGAGTTCCCGACGCTATCCGTTGCTAGATCGCACGCGAGCAACGTAGCTGAGAAAATCCCCCAGAGAGAAGAGACCTGTGAGAAGAATGCTAAGAACCACGCGAGACACAAAGACGCTGGCTCCCCGCTCCCGTCTCTGAGTTCGCTAGATGAAAGGGTGGAGATAAATGATCGAGAAGCTGAGAACCGTCCGGCGGTGAAGGAGAAAATGGTAGAACTTGGAGCTACGAAACATAGGAGTAGGTCGAAAGGTAGAGGTTCCAGGTCCGGGACGTCTTCTTCCTTCGGATCAAGAGTTGAAGGGGGGGTTAGAAAATTAAAAATGATCGAAACTTTGGGCAAAAGTCACGAGAAAATGGAGCTGAAGAAAGGGATTAAGAAAGCTGAGGTCAATACAGCAGAAGTTGAGCTGAGACTTGGGCTGGACATGTGCTCCAAAACAGGGGACGTGATGGGGGCCATATCTCTATATGACTCGGCTGTGAGGGATGGCGTCAAGATGGAGCAGTACCACTATAACGTGTTGCTTTATCTGTGTTCTTCTGCGGCCATTGGGGTCGTTCTTCCTGCAAAAAGTGGTACCGGTGGTGGTAGTATCACTTCCTTTAAAGAGGACGCAAGTGACCTGGATGAAAACAGGGACTTGGCTGATGGAAGGAATCGAAAATGGCAGCTTTCAGGTGACATCAGAGGACATGGTCAATTACAAGATGTTCTGCATCATTATAGAACAGAACTGAAGAGAAAAAAGCTGTCTAAGCTAGATGTCAGCAAGAGTGTAGATGATTTCTTGGATGGAACAATTGAACGGAGTAAGAAAGATGGTGTTCCAATTCAATTTAGCGATGATGTCAGAGACTATGCACGAATGAGGGGATTTGAAATCTATGAAAAGATGTGCTTGGAGAAAATTCCTATGAATGAAGCAGCTTTAACATCAGTAGCTCGAATGGCAATGTCGATGGGTAATGGAGACATGGCTTTTGAGATTGTAAAACAAATGAAGGCGCTGGGTATAACTCCAAGACTGCGGTCATATGGTCCTGCTTTATTAGCCTTCTGCAATGCTGGTGATATTGAGAAAGCATTTGAGGTAGAACAGCATATGTTGGAGTCTGCAATCCACCCTGAAGAGCCAGAACTGGAGGCACTTTTAAGAGCTAGTGTGGCAGCTCGTAGAGGAGACAAGGTTTATTACTTACTGCACAAGCTCAGAACTAATGTGAGACAGGTTTCCCCATCCACAGCAGAATTAATTGAGGCATGGTTTAAGAGTTCAACTGCTTCCAGAGTAGGAAAAAGAAAATGGGATATAAAGATGGCAGCACAAGCCATAGAGAATGGTGGAGGGGGTTGGCATGGGTTGGGTTGGTTGGGTAAGGGAAAATGGACTGTGGCACATGCAAATGTTGATGCGGATGGTGTCTGTTTGGGCTGTGGCGAGAAGTTGGTGACCATAGACCTTGATCCAATTGAGACTGCAACTTTTGCTGAATCTGTAGCTTCTATAGCTAGCAAGAGGGAAAGGAATGCAAGCTTTCAGAAATTCCAAGTACGGGAGCTTTACCTATAAATTACCCTTTCATAATGCAGCTTTAGATACTACATAGTCACTCTTTTTATAACATTCTCTCTTCCTGCAACAAGCTTTTATATCCTGAATATTATGGCAGTAGACTTTGTGCTTATGTCCAATCATAATGAGTTTCCAGCAGTGACATTTTTAACTACTCTAAGACTGAAAAGAATTATGAAATCCTAAATTTTATCTGAAAGATCAGATATTCTTTTTTTTTTTTTTTCCAGACCATTTTTCATCTTTATATATATATATATATATCCATTTTTTGGAGCCTCTGAACTTTTTGATTTGCAATTTTTTCCTGCACCAATTCATTATTTAACTCTAACTTAGCTTCATCATGTCTTATTATCCATGAATGATACACATCTAGGTATGAGGCTGATAAAAACTTGTTCGCCACTTGTAGAAATGGTTGGACTATTATGGCCCTTTTGAAGCTGTTGTAGATGCTGCAAATGTGGGTCTTTTCAGCCAAAGGCGGTTCTCAATAAATAAGGTGTGTCTTGAGTTCAATAATAAATAAGGTGTGTTATAAGAATATCAGGATTGCATTTAAAACTTCCTTATCTTTAAAATTCTTTGCTATTGCTGCGATTTAAGTTTTATATTTTACGTATAGGTAAATGTTGTTGTCAATGCCATACGCCAGAAACTTCCATCAAAGAAATGGCCACTGATAATTGTGCATAACAAACGGCTCAGTGGAGGCAAGATGGATGGACCTATCATCGGGAAGTTAGTAGAGAAATGGAGAAATGCAGATGCTATTTATGCAACTCCTACTGGATCAAATGATGATTGGTGAGTCTGTCTTGGTCATAACATTTTTCAAGTTTCACTTATGCCTATATTTGCGATCCAGTTTCTTTTGGCGACCTGTCTTTTATTTAATTTGCTCTATCTAGTGATTTAACACCTTGTTGATCTCATCATGTGGAAGCTGAAAAAGGAACAAGCAGCTTGAATTAAGCTAAATTAGAACTTGAACCATAGAAAAACATACATTTTGCAGCAGCAGAAGCATCCATAATTGCATTTGATCTATGATGATTAGAGGAGTTTTTAACATTCTCTTGAAATATACCAACATTTCTTTGGCATGAATCACAATTGTATAACCTATTCTTGCATTTTTGGGTGGGAAATTCTCCAACAATCAACTCAACCTAATGGGTCGAGGAGAATGGAGCTTTTAAGGAAAACTGAGAGGTAAGCACAAGTGAGAGTGATTGTGAGCCCTTAAAAATTCCACTAGATTGAAAAGACTAGAAGTGGGGAAGAAGGGAAAGAAAGGAGGAAGAGGAAGATGAAGATAGATAGAGAAAATTGGGTTTGACAAAGTGTGTATAATGAAGGTGGAAAGTGGTAGAAAAATATTGCAGTGCCCTCCATACTCACGATTCAAAGAATCCCTAGAGCTGACAATACTTCTCCTTAAGTCGGCACATAGATATCTACAAAAATTAACTTGTGAAGAAGTTCGGCTGTCAATATTGCCCTTCAGTATCTCAAATGCAAGACATCTTTTTCGTAACAAATTTTCTCCAACGAAATAAGTATCTTTCTAGATCTTCACTTTAGTCATGCTGAATGGATTGTTCAGGAGCAGGAAGTAGCAGCACTGCAGAACTAGCTGTGACATGTGAAGACATTGCCAATTGGTGATAGACGTCTCACTATAGTGTCTATAGAGTTAAAAAGAAAGGAAGGAGAGACGGATGGGAAATCCTTCTGTGGACTAGCCTATAACTTTCTCCAGGATGCATGGATGAAAAGTCTCAGCTTTAAACTGACCCATAACTTACTGCTGCAAACAGTCCCAAAGTTCTGGTCTCTAGGCATACAACATGGGCTTCATAGCTGAAACACCTGGACCATATCAGCACAATGTGTAAGTCATACATGAGAACTGCTAAATTCCACCGTCTTGTTCTCATAAATAAAAAGAACATGCAAAATGTAGAATTGCTTGATAACTTGATATCTCTGCCTGGCTGGAGGACCCATTACGACTGTTCAGTTAGTCCCTTTTTTTTTCTGAATAGAAGAGAGGAAGAACCATCTGAATTTAATTATAGGAAGAAAAAAAGTACAAAAACTTTCTAAGGAGGCAGATAATTAAAGATTAGAAAGCTTGCCATAGAGGTCAGTAAAACTAGAAAATTGCTTCTGATTGCAAAGCAAGGGCCAGTGACAGAAGAGGGACAAGGCAGCATGAAGAAAGAGGAATCAGAAGAATATCTCTTGAGAAAGATTCTTGCATTCCTCTTGTGTACCTGAGAGGTACTTCGCTAAAGATTATTACTTAATACTGGTCTTTCGTTTAGATCATCCATTTGGTATGAAGTATGCATCATGGCTGGTCCTTGGAGTTTCACATGATACACACCTATAAATGAATGCTTGGTGTGCTAAGCTTGTAAAAACAAGAGGAAGTTCCTCTAAGGAGAACAATCTCCGACACATAATCAGACCTGTTGCAAAAGAGCTCAGTAAAACATTATGAACATTTAGACAGCTAGGAAGAACTATAACCAGATAATAACACATAAGAACACCTTAAAACTGGTTTAATTGAGAGAAAATTAGCATGATATCTGGTATCCACACGAAACAATAAATCATTCAAATTTGTAAACCTGATAGTTTCAGTGGATCATGCATGCAAAAGTTAAGGAAAAAAAAAAAGAACTTACCTGGATTCAGATTGTTCTTAATCAGAACATGCATATATATATATATATATAGGATAATAGCAGTTATAAGGGACCATAAGTGAGCCTTTTGATCTCCCAGCTAACTTTAATTGAATGAATGACCCTAAACAGATAATGGGGGCAATGTACCAAAATTAGTTGAGATCTTTTAAGGGTTAAGGCTTGATAGTGAGTATTTTGTGATTGCAATTATAACTCTGGATATTTTTCACTAATAAGGATTATTTTGGAACCAAACTCCATGGTACTTAACCAAAGTCAAGATTCAGAACCCCTAAAGGGCCTAAACTCCTATTCTAACATATTATTGAGCAGTCGAAGGTTCTCAAGTTGCAAGATTTTAGAACAAGATTTTATGGTTGCAAAGTGTTTGTATGATTTAAAATTTGGTGGCAATGATGAGCTCTGGAACTCAATTTTTAAGGAAATTATTCTCCCTATAAAATCTGCAATGTGAGCTCTGATACCATTTAACTAAGAGTGAGTTAATTGCATCCATTAACTGATAAGGTGATGGTTACTTAGCTAGCATATGAACAAAATCCAAGGTGGTATGCCAGGTTTGAGAGTAAGCATATAATTGTGCAGGTATGCGCAAGATGCATGTTGACAATAGTCTACAATAGTTACAAGGTTACCTGCAATCTACATTGATTTTCACTGTTCATGTCTATGGGATGATAAAACATGGCACTTTGTTTACAAAGAAAAGCCTGCAGAAGCTTAAGCAAGACCTATTTCACAGTTTGTTCATCATCTTCTACAGTGTCTGTCAACCTGACGCCAAAAGCCCAAGTTTTCCTGCTTAGAAACTGATAGCAGCTGTGTTTCTTTATCATCTATTATGCAAAACCACTGTCATTCATGTACCATTTTAATTTGCTGTCACAGTCATAGCTCAGGTTGGTTGATTCTTAAGATGGAACAGAAGAATTTGGTTTGTTTTTTTGGAGTTTCCTTGGACAAATCATCAGCTGCTGATTCTGTTGTTCAGGTCATCTTGAAATAATTAATACATTATGGGTACTGGGACCTAATACATCACAATACAATATCTATGTTGACATATTTGGAAATCATATAGATCACAACTCAACTGTTGCATGTTAAAGCTAAGCAACTCTGTTTTTATTCCCACTTCATAACGTTGTTTTTCTCTCTCGTATTGCTTTTGCAACATCTTATGTTCCTGTTTGCCCAACTGCAATAAATCAACTGTAAGTAATAACATATGGTTCAGGTACTGGTTGTATGCAGCTATAAAATGTAAGTGCTTGATCATGACGAATGATGAAATGCGAGATCATATATTCCAGGTCTTAGGAAATAATTTCTTCTCCAAATGGAAAGAAAGGCATCAGGTATGTATGCAGTTTCCAAAAATAAAATTCACTGATTTTAAATAGAGCTTGTTATTATGTTTATTCTGTGCATAAAACAATTTTTTGGTCAGAAAAAGAAGTGAACTTCTACAAGATGCAATGACCAGAAATGCCACAAGTGGTACACCCTGCATGCAATGACCACACCAACTCTAGATTTTTAGTAGACAACAAGTTTTCGATCTCCTTTTGCAATACATCCTTGATATAATTCACTGAAAGTTATATACTCTTCTAGTTGGTAACAGCCACGTTAATGTTTTAAAAGCTGATCGATGTATGGATCGCTGATCTCTTGCTCTAATATAACAATTTTTTGCGGTGTCCCTAGGTGCGTTTCAGTTATCATGATGGCAATTTTGAATTTCACATGCCGCCTCCTTGTTCTGTGGTTATCCAGGTTTGTTTCACTTCCACTTCACTCTTCACTAGACTTCATTGTTGCATCGCATATTTTTTAGTCAGAACTGTGGACAGGCATAGAATTTATGTCAGCTAACATGCTGTATTTGCATTATTACGATAATATAGGTTTGAAGGCTCCTAAGTTTCTTTTCCTCTCATAGACTCTTCACTTTACCAAATAGGATGCCTTTGTTTTTCTACTTGGCTATTTTATCTTATGCATGCCAAAATATTCGGTAATAAGGGGATACATATGGTAGTGAAAGCCTAAATTAACCTTGATGTGAATAGCTTTGTTGTTATGCCAAACCACCAGAGGAAAAAGTAATCAAAAATTGCAGTGAGTGGCCGCAGGTCACTTTCATTTTGACCATAAAGCACTGTGCTAGCTTGATATTCTAATGGAAGTAATCCAAGATTCCAAATGCATAGATTGTCACATATGATGAACTACCACAAATCAGGAAAAAAAATAAAAAGAACTAAAATGTGATTTCACTAAATGGAAATCCATATGACAACTAGAATCCAGTTATTTTATTTATTTATTTTTTTTCTGTGGATCCAGCTTTTCATAATCATGATATATGCTTAATCTGAAGTTCAGGAATCTGAGAAAGGTCATTGGCATTATCCAAGATTCCAAATGCATAGATTGTCAGATATGATGAACTACCACAAATCAGAAAAGAAAAATAAACAAAACTAAAATGTGATTTCACTAAATGGAAATCCATATCACCACTAGAATTCAGTTATTTTATTTTATTTTTTCTTTTTAAGTGGATCCGGCTTTTCATAATCATGATATCTGCTTAATCTGAAGTTCAGGAATCTGAGAAAGGTCATTGGCATATCCCCATCTCAGTGGAACGTGATGAATCAGAGAGAGAAAGAACCTGGTTATGTGTAACACGTGGCCACTTGCATATGATGATGGAAGAATTGTCAAATTCACCTACAGGTTTATCGATTCATTCCTTTGACTTGTTAGATATTATGGCAATCTTTTATGTTATAAGTGTCATAATTCGTGTTATCCTTCTAGATTGGTAAAATTTTACATTCAGAATGTTTAAAAAAACACTTTGGTGGGCCATCAACAAAATGTCATGCTTCAAAAATGATCAAGAACAAACCATTTAGTGACATGGTAAAGAAATGAACAAAAGCTTAAAAGGGTGGAAATTAATCCAAGGGTGAGTTCATATGGTACGATGACCTTTATACAAGGAAATAAATCACAGAGTTTGAGCTAGCTAGCAGAAGCAAAGAAAAGATTTAAGGCATTCAGAAGTCATGATGTAACGAAATAGGGAAAAATGGTGAAAATGCATGTTAAAGTCATGATGTTTGAGAAATCCAGCAGGATTCATGGATTATACAGCCTATTTAAGTAAAGCTCGTGTCAACCCAATCCCTCTCTAGCCCAAATCCTGAGGGATTTTTTTTATGAAAAAATAGAGGTTTCCCCCCCATCCTATAGTCCAACAGGCCCATAAATGGGATTTAGGCCAAGACTAGGATAGGCCCAATTCCTATACGAAATCCAGTCCTTTTCTGTTGGATTTTCCAAACAGGCCCTAAGTGTGATGGGAAAACATCTTTCTTAGCAGAAGGCTGCTCAATTCAATTTATTAAAAAATGTTCCTCACCGTTATCTTCCTATAGGGCTGAAACCGGATCGGATATGGATCGGGTAGCAGTATATCTATATCCATATTTGTTTGATCTCGTGAATATAAATACAGATATTATTTGGATGCAAAAATTCATATCCATATTTGTTTTAAATGGATACGAATATAATTCGGATACCGGAAGTATGGATGTAATTATGAATATAACTTAGATAATTAAACTTTATGGTGATAGAATCTAAGATATTACTAAATAAATAATAAATCAAATTAATAACATGTTTATATGGTTGTATATTTTTCTTAAAAATTAATAAATGCTATATAAAATTATATCCTATTACTTGTAGATTCGGATATTTGGATACGGATCGGATGGTTGTCTATCCATGCCCATATCCATTTCTGTCCATATCCGGATTGATTCGGATATGAAAATAGATCCGGACAGATAATATCCATACCACTTTCACCTCATCTTCATGTCAAAGTAGTGGCCACCAATATGTGATTCTTAGTCTGACCAATTGTTGAGGAGATACTCATAGTTGAATTGATCATCAAGGAACCTGCTTTTTTTTTTAAAAAAAAAAAAAATAAAAAAAAAAAAAAAATCTAAATATGAGCGGCCGACAATTGGCCATTATAAAAATATATGGTACATCTTTGTTTATTAAGATGAAAGTGTTTCTGCAATATCAGGCTAACAGCTCAGTCTGAGATGAGTAAATTCCATGCATATGATAAGTCACACCCATGCAACACAAACTTGACAAGCTTCATCACATTTTACAAGCAGAAAATACTTAAATGAGAAAAAAACTCATCATTTTCCAACATGACACTGGAAAAATGAAGCTTATCAGGACTTGAGCGATGGCTAACCGTAAGTGTAGGTAATATTGATTTATATATCTTTAAAAACAGAACAACAACCCGAGAAGATGGCAATCAGTCCTACTTCATACATTGGAGCTAGCAACCAGATGAGGTCCAGTGAAAGCTCAAAAGAGAAGTTCATAAGAATTCCCCAAAGAGAGATAGCTGACAGGGAAAATCCAAATACAATGATATCCAGTATTGAGGCTGCTGAGAAATTGTGTGGCTGTGTTATTGATTTCCAAATCTAACCGGGACTAACAAGTTTTACAAGTCTCATCATCAGCAGACATGTTATGGCCTATCAGCCAGGAAAATTTGTTGTCAGAAGTCAGGAAATATTTCAGGCTCCTGAAGTCTAATTTTCAATGTTAGTGGTTCTTGTGTAAATATTTACTTCTTTTTTGGCCCTTACTGTCTTCAAGATAAGATAATATTCTTTTCTTCTTTCCTTTTTTTCTTTTTTTTTTTTTTGTGATGATGGAACCATGAAATCCACACTGAAAGTGCTCCTTGATATTTTTCTGTTGCAAAAATCTTGAATTATGAAAGTCATTGTATAGGCATAGCTGGTGGTGAATAACCACCGTATTCTCAAAAAAGGAAAGGCCTTGTAGAGCTACAAAAGAAATGGGGCCAAAGCTGACAGAGCATAAATACATTTGGTCGTATCATGTCGGTATCATCTCATCAATACTACAGAATGAACCAATCATAAAACACGCTCGTCAGCAGATGCAACCGAAAATTTCAGATGAGCCGCTGGCTGCAATTTATTGGTGAGACAGGAGAGGTATCATAATTCAACTTGAATTGAATTATACTTAATAAATGATAGTTCAACTTAAATTGGCTTTAAAGATACAAATTTTATTTGTTGGTTCTCTCTCGCATATTCCCACCACTCCATCTTTAAAGCCATTTCTATCTACAACAAATACAATTCAACTTAAATTGGAGTATAATTTTCAAATCATATATCATTTGCGTGCTTTGATAAATGCGCTCAAAAACTCATATTTCCTGTTAGAAGCAAGCATTATGCTCTATGTTCTTTTCTTTTTTTCTCTTTAAGGCTAGGAGGGAGACCCGCCGTGTTTTTAACGATGGTCCGTTGAAATCCCACTTGATTCGTGCGATTGGAAAAACCAAATTGGAGGGGGAAGCGGAGTGTGAAGAGAGTGTAGGAGAGGAAGCGTGAGAAAGATCTTGGTTTGAGGCCTGCAACACCGACAATCTCACTCCAGCTCCCAAGTTCCAACACCTCCGGTCCATCGTGTTACAGTCTAAGCAAATCCCACAAAGTTTCTGATCTAAGAATCCGGTTCCCTGTCCCATGAAATCATCGAGATTATCCAAACGGGGCCTTAGGACGGGGCATGTCTTGTTGCCCCGCCCGGCAACCATTTGTTCACGGATAAAATGGGCCAAAGGTTTGCCTTTTAAATAGCTTTTTAAAAATAGGCATGAGCAAGGGGTATTTATACAGTTATGCCTATCCACCTATTTTATTTTTTTAAATTTACAATGAATTAGACCTATCAATGGATCAGATTCGGATCAGAAGATGAATATTCAGATCTGAACCTGATCTTAATTACTGGTATCGGACCTGGACTCAAATACCCGATGGGTCTAATTTTGAAGTATCATATCAGGATCCCAATGGATCTCAAATATCCGGACTAAATTTCGAGATCCAAAACTCATATTCAAAGTCTCAAAAAAATATCTAAAAATTATATAATAATATAAAAAAATATTTAAAAATTATATATATATATATATATGATTTCAAAATCATTTAAATTTCAAAGCAGCCACTTATATCTTTCTTATTTAATCACTGTCTATGGTTATGAGATGCAACATATTGTATAGTCTAAGAAATAATATAGATACGTCATTATGAAATTTAGAAAATTTAATATTTATACTAATATAATGGCTCAGCAAAATCTTAAAACTAAAAAAAGATCATAAATTTTTTTTTGTGGATCTAGTCAGCTACAAACAAGGAAAATTGGTTGTTGTTAACCAAAGCTCCGCATATTTTGTCTAAGAGGTAGTTTTTATTTTAATATTTTTTAAAAAATGATTAATATATTTTAAAACCTATAGAATGATAGATTCGGTGATATAATTTTAGAAATCCAATGAAAATATTTAGTCAGCTACTCATGAAATCAAAATTCCTACAAACTATGAAAATAAAATACCTTCTGAATAAAAAAGATTTTGGATCAAAAGGAGAATTGTGCATAAAAAAAAAAAGCTAAAAAAAAGAGATGGACACTATTATTGAAAAAGGAGATTTTTCTTTTCCTTGGGGTGCCGTGATGGAGATTCAATTGAGCATCATGGGCCTGTACTTGTATTCATCTGGCGATATGAAGACCACCTGGTCAAACTCCATAAAGCTCGCTAGAGTCGCATCAATAGGAAGAGATGCAAAGCAATGGAGCCGCAAAAGGCAACGACGAAGGAGGAGAGCATCTCCGGATGTAGAGACAATACAAGGCAAAGGGATGGGGTGTGGAGCAGCGATGTTGCGGAAGGTGGCGGCGAAGGAGGAGAGGCGGCCCAGATGGCGATGGAGAGCTGGAGATGATGTAAGGTAGAGTCATAGAGGGAGGGGGCATGAATCTCGTGGGGGAGAGGTAGCTTAGATCTCCTCCTTCCATAGTCTTGATGTCAGAGTTGTGAATCTCATGGCAGAAAGAAAGAGGCGGGCACTGGAGCGAGAGAGGAGGGAAGGGCTTGGAGCGAGAGAGGAGGGGAGGGAGAGATGCCGTTGGGAGACTGAGAGAGAGAGGGGGGGATTAGGGCTTCTTTTTTCTTTAAAGATTTTAGGATCCAAGATCTAACGGTTCAAAATATTTTTACCATCCATCTATTCATCCATAATTTGAATATCGGATTTGGATAGACCCTACCCATTTATATTATAGTTTATCAAGTTGGATAAACGGATTCGATGCTAGTATCAAATCTGGATCCAATAAATATCCAGATCTCGAATTCAGATATGACTCATTGATAGCTCTATAATGAATACACCCCTAGAGTATTCTAAAAACGGTAGCCAAGCAAAATAACCTGTCAGAAAATTATTCTTCTTTTTTTAATTTTTTTGGATATTAATTTTCATGCCAGCCATGATATCAAACATTTATTTTCCAGTAGACCAAACAAGAAATATGGTTGAAACAAATTATAATTAACTTTGCCACTCGGAAGAGTGGATGCACATCTCAAGGTGTCATCCAATGAGAAAACCATTCGCTATATAAGCCAAGGGGCAAAAGCATCCACTTATGAAGCTGGTAAAATCTTTAATAGCCGTACCAAATAAATTGGGATCAACCCTACATTCATCAGGATTTGGGATGTCATAAATATTTGGAGGAAAGACCCTCCCATCAATTGCCCATCAGTCCTTTCCATCAAAAAATTAAACAAAAAAATAAATGAAACAAAAAAAAGGCCTGGGGGCCTATTAAATGTCTCAAAACAGTTTGTGGAACTGCAGCATGAAAAATAGAAAACAGCAAGAAGAGAATATAGCAACCGATGTGAACCGGCGAGACGCATCCTTCAGCACTCCTTCCCTGCTTGTACCATTTTAGAAAGAAACTCGAAAGTCAATCCACGGAAGTCCCTCTCGTACCTCTCCTTGGACTAACAAGACGACAGCAGTACAAACATCCAACGGCTAAGTCTCTCGAGTTCTTCAGTCCGCTAGGACTTGGTACTTTGCAACGAAATACAGTTTACCTAAACTGTGAAATTGTAAATGTCCGATGCAAACCGTTAAAGAACTTGCAACATTATAGATAATGTGACTTTTTCTATAAAACAGCCATCAAGACTGCCATTAACAAGAACTCTGAAACCTTGTGTTAACAAAAATAAAAAGGTATCTTGAATCTCTCTAATCAATCTATTTCCATTTTCCCTCTCTAGATTAAATGTACATGATTAAAACCAACAGACATAACATACAAATAGGGAGGCAGAAGAGAAGAATATATATAAAAGAAAGAGCCAAAGCGAGAACCGCAAATCACTAAAAAATATATATAAAGAAACAAAACAGAAAGGACCCACTCACTGATGCTACAACCTCCCAACCTTATTAGCAGAAGGTTTGATTGGCTTTGATTTGGCCATATTGACAAGGTCACCAAACAGCTTATCTTCAGGCTTGGGTGGCTTGCTGGACTGCTGCAGGTAAGAAGAGGACGTAGGTGTCTGATAATAGGGAGTCATATTCATATATGTGCTGCCACCTTGCATAGAAAGCCCATACATTCTCTGAGCGAGCTCATTTGCACCACCAGAAAGGTACGTAGGTCTCCTCTGATCATAAAACTGAGCTCCTGGCTGCAGTCCGTATCCATATAGTGTTAGCTGACTGCCCTGCATGGGTAGTTGGTGCATTCCTGCCATCTGTCCTCCCAGCACTGGTTGAGAATAAAAACCTCCAAGCTGGCTGTTCTGCATCAGTGGAGGATACATGCCTGCAAACTGACTGCTCTGCAAAGTCTGCATAGGCTGGGGTTGCAAACCTCCAAGCTGGCTGCCTGGCAATGATTGGGGTTGCATGCTTCCAAGCTGGTTGCCTGGCGTTGGTTGGGGAAACATTCCTCCCAGCTGACCACCTTGCATTAGCTGGGGCTGCAAATTAGGCAATTGGTTACTCTGCACTGTTTTAGTTTCCCAGGGTGGTGGGGGTAGAGCTCCAGCTTGGTCACTTGCATCTGTTGAGAAAGATGACAGCAATCATAGGCCAGCCAATATGCATGTAGAAAATTATTGAAAATGCCCTCAGTATGGAATACTTTTTTTTCACAGGAAACACTTTTGGAAGAAAGTAGACCCAGAACTGCTCCTTATTACTATTATTCAATCAGCAGTTTCATACAGCACTTGCTTCATTCTGTCTCGATCCATAATTTAGCAATCTCAATAAATACAACATTTAGTACAAAAAAGACTTCAAGCAGGTAGCCATATATAAAATGTAGGCAAATCTACAATCAAAAGCAGTTTGGAGTCAAGGAAAAAGGTTCCAGTGTTTACCATAGCCTAGTGCCGGCTGCTGTGGATTTAAGTCCTGAGCAACCTGACCATTCCATGTAGAACCTGCATGGTTCAATAGAGCTCCTTGATTATAAGTTGACTGCTCATATTGAGGAACGCCTGTGCCTGGGACACTTCCATTTGGATAAAGAGTAGACTGTTGTGGCTGTTGGGCCTGCAGCTGAAGCTGGGGTGCAGCAGGATGTGTCTGTGATGCTGTGGAATGCGAATCAAGAGAGTTGGAAGGATTGCCATGGCTATTGTTAGCGTTGTTTTGGGGAAACATGTCCACCAGAGCTAAGAGGTTCTGATCAGAAACAGAAGTTGCAAGTGGTTCACTGACAGAAACAAGGGCCAGTGGATTCTCATTTTTAGGTGTATTGTAGTCCTCCCCGCTAAGAAGGTCCATATGAGGATCAATTTTTGCTGCTGGAGTTGCTGAACTGTTGGATGCCGGAGGTGCAGGCAACAATAATTGCTGAGTCTGGTTACCCGTGCTTGCACCTGTACTGGGCCTACAGATTTTTTTCACAAGCATTAAATATAAAAAACATAAAATGTGACCAAAATCAAAAGAAAAATCATCTACTTAATTGGTGACTCTTTGCAATGTGAGTCAAAGAAAACCAAGGTTTTCAATTATTTAGCTAAATATTTTCATAAGTCTAATCTTGAGGATAATCAATAAACTGCAAATAAGAAGTCCAAGTCAAAAAATTTCATATAATCCAACTACCGTACATGTCTATGTACTGGAAAACACAAGCAGGACATTCAGATCATGGAGATTTTTGTATCCTTAGCAGCAGCTAATATGTTTTAGGTGAAACAACTACAATGCACTTGCTTAAAACTGACAAAACTTCATCACATCTTCATAAGAGAAAAACAAATGACTTAGCAAGAGAATATGGATTGATTACCTGCGATCTGGTTGTACTGCAGAATCATCAACATCTACTAATGTCTGAAGTGATTTGGGTTTTTCCACACGAACAGCAATTCCTGCAGCAATAGCATCATGTTTTGCTAGCACACGCTGCAAGTCATCATTCAGAGAAAGTCCTTGGGCAAGTAATTCTTCATCCCTATAACAACCGGAAAAGCTATTATGCAAGTTGATAGACCATAATCTTCTTTACAAGACAAATAAGTTCAAGGGCTTTATGACACAATCAAACAATTGTCAGTTAAGAGGTGAAAATCAAAGAAAAGCAGGCATCCAGCCGAAAGCATTGTTTTTGCACACATCTGTTCCAACAACAGCATCAAATGAATGAGAGAGTGAATGAATTAGTGAGTGAGTGAGTACAAGAGAGACAGAGACAGAAGAGGGAGGGGCTACATAGAAGAATGGGGAACACGCCCAAAAAAAAAAAAAAATTGTAGAACGTGCAAAAAATGCACTTCCAAAATTTTATCTATTTCCATTTAAACTTATGCCAGACAAGCAGGAAAATAAATGGTACAAAGACTTACGAAGTTGTGTTCACAAGCTGTACCACTCTTTGTTTGTAAGTACGGCACTGTTCAACAAGGTCAACGATCACCTCCTGCCTGAGTCCCTGCGTTGGCATTAACATGGCTCAGCAGTTGTGATTTTAATGATTACACCAACTGTATTGCATAATCATCGGACAAATTGGAGCAACAATATTTTGCTTAATAAATCAGCATCTCAACATTAAGGAACTTGAGTTTTGCGAATCGTCTGTTAAAAATGTATGAATAAGCAGCCAACATAATGGCAATTGATATTATCTTCAACTGCAGATTTTTGGAGATCATGATTCTGAGGAAAAAGATGCATTCCAATGTTTTCAAGCATTAACATATATGGTTGTTTAACAGAAAGGAAAAAAAGTATCAGTAATATTTTCTCAAAAAGTATAACAAATCATGTTATGATCAGAAGTGTCATATTGCAGGATACCTCTCTGTTCCCAGGATCTAAAGCATTAAGCATTTCAGCAAGAACATCCATGATTCCACAAGCATTCTGAATTTCTGTCAGGCTGAGAAAATAAAGAAAATTTCAATCCTGAACCACAGCACTGGAACTTAGAATGTTAATCTGAATGGAAAAAAATTGCAGATAGAATTGCACCCAACTATTGCATGATTCTAAATTAAGGAAAGGTACTACTAGCTTAAGTTATGAGAAAACACCTTCTAAATTATATAACCATTGTTTTTATTTGATTCAAAAGAAACACAAACATGTTTATATTTTACACTAATAATTTGATATATCATTTGAAGGAAAAAATATCCCTCAAAACATAAAGTGATCCCATGGTGAATATTTTTTAACTACCTCTTTTATTTTAAGTCAGAATGAAGTTCAAAGAATTGTAAGGTATCAACATGTTGATCACTTTATGTTTTTATCAAAAAATATTTCATATTAGTTTCAAAAGACGTTTCTAACCCTAATTTTGGCCATCAGATTTAATATGTGGCAAAACAATATAGTGAAAATTAGAAAATTTGAAGAACTGGAATATTGACCAATGATCATATGCATTTACAACTATCATACTTTGCTTATGTCGTATGTTCCAGAATGTAGATGTCAGAAGTTAGGCACTGCACCTCAAAACAGGAAACTCAGATCCAACAGATGACTCAGGCACTTCTTGTTGATAATCAGGACTTCGCAAAGATGGTGGATAGGATCTCAGAGGTTGCATCTGTGGGGGAGTAAAAATTGGTGGAGACCTCTCGGGCCTCTGAGGAAATACAGCTCCAGCACGCTGATGTAGGGGGGATTTTAAGAGAACATCTAATTAGAAAAAGATTTTTTTGCTGACATATTATAATTACAAAAACACTTTCTCCTAGACTTGAAGCAAGATAGGAGCTTTAGTCAGATAGTGTAAGAACTTGCTTGGCAACAGGTTTAGATAGTAGATATACAGCTCACAACCTAGCTCAAAAAATTATGAACATAGTCTAGCGTACCAACAGCTCCTGGTAAGCTGCATAATATTGTGGATATCTTGCCCGTGGACCACCAAAAGCTTCTTGCCAGGTATCTATTAATATTAAAATCTTCTCCTTGACATGGAAATCTGGCTGTGGAACGAAAAAACTTCAGGTTAGTTGAGATTTCCATAATGAAGAAAGAAATAGCAAAAAAGGAAAATTTTATATGAACCATTGCAACCTTTCTTTTCACTATCTTCACCATCTCATGCAGTATATCTTTCTCGGCCACATGCATATGGACGATGTCTCCACAATTTTTTATCACTGTTTCCAACAGCTGAAATATGATAACAAGAGCAAAAGACTATATTAGTGTAAAATAACTGCAATCGGAAGCCTTCATATAATACAAGAATGATCATAGAAACAAATGATGCTTCTAAACTACTAAGAGCCTTAACTGACAAGTTTCGTTTAGTCTATATGATCCAACTTTAGAGGCTATCAACTGGATGCTCACCATCAAATGTTCTAAGATAGGCTATTAACCCTTTGAGTTGGTGCAAAATTCCTGGCTGAGGCATCTTTATACAAGAGCAGTTGCCTGCCATTAAACCTGAAGGACAAAAGGCAGGCAGGAAGACCCCCCTTTTTTTTTTTTCATTTCCCACTTTATGCTCATGCAGTCACCGAATGACACTTCAAAGTTCCCTTAGACTAAGAAGCTAAATGCAACAGGAGGTGGAGAATTACTTTTTATAAGGAATTGCAAACAATCTAAGACATCAATTATTACCAAAGAGCCTGCTTACAACATAGTCCTCAATGTCTACTTAAATTAGGAAGAAAACATTTATGAAGAAAATAATATCTTCCTCACTGTTTTCTAGGAAAAAAAAATCCTTCCTCCAATGACTTCTTACATTATTTGTTCTTTTGAAAAAAAGGATCCTTATCACATCACTATGAAGCTCACAAAAGAAGATGACAACTAAAGGCATCCATGGACAACTGGTTCCTAATATTAAGATCGCTTGCAGCGACATGACAGGATATTAATGTTTCGTACTGAGATGAAACAGGCCACAATTTATCAACTCATCCCAAGCAATGGTCAATAAACTTTAGAACGACAATGCAGAATTGCAGATGATAAATATAACCAGTGAATGTCTTGACCCATGCAAACAGCCAAACAATATAAAAGTTCTCTTCATCCAAAAAGGTTAGAAAGTGCAATGGGCTAATAAAAAAAAGACTAGAAGTATTAAATCATCTTCAAATCCAAGATTACAATCATGAGAGAAGTTTTATAATTTACCACAAATGGTGGTAAAGATAAAAGAGCAAAAGAAAACAATTACATCTAAAAATTTGTTTGAAAAATTGAAAATATAGAACAGAATATAATGTTCCTATCAGCTCCATGGTTGGATGATTATGGCTTGTACCTTAAGTCTACTTTATGCAAGAATGGACCTGCATCAAGGTTATATACATCTCATAACATTAGTTTTTCTATGATAAAAGTATGAAGCATTCCATTGAGAGCAGTCATATCCACTGACTACTGATGGAAAAAGACCAGATGAATACTGATGAAGCCCAACAAAGATAGGCAATTTCTAATGGTCTTAGGAATTGCCCAAGAAGTTCATCATTTTGTCCCAAACTTGGACCAAAATAAGATAGAGGTGCAATTAAGTCTTGCAAAAGTACAAAATTGTACCAACATAAGATAGAAGTGCAATTAAGTTAGAGGATCAAAGGGCTGGTCAACATGGTTGGCATAAATCAGCATTTTCTGTGCTGGTACTTTAAGCTCAACAAAGATAGGCAATTTCTAATGGTCTTGGGAATTGCCCAAGAAGTTCATCATTTTGTCCCAAGCTTGTACCAAAATAAGATAGAGGTGCAATTAAGTCTTGCAAAAGTACAAACTTGTACTTGTACCAACATAAGATAGAAGTGCTATTAAGTCAGAGGACAACATGGTTGGCATAGATCAGCATGTACCATGCTGGTACTTTATTAGCTGCATCATGGGTGTGCCCCAGGCTGCATGCTAGTGCATGCCAAGCACTGACATGGCATGATACATATTATGTCAGTGTCCCACTGGTGGAGCATTGGCACATGATACCTCAATACTTACAACTGACAACAATGCAATTGATGCAGTAAAATAACTTGTACAAAACAAATCCAGACCAAAATTATTGCATATGAAAAGCTACAGCCCTATCAACCACACCTACCAATTCAATGATCAAGCCGGTCTTCAAACCTTAGCTATATAAATATAAAGCAGGAGCAGATTCAAGTGGAAGCAAGCAAAAAGGACTCGAAGAAAGTAAGTGCCTAGGAAGCACTTGCGGAACAAGATTGGGTAGATCTTTTAATACAACTGCATCACCCTCGAAAGAGGACTTTGGTTACTTAATTCTATGCAACAGCTATTAAACCTTATCCACCAGCAGCAAGCCATGCAAGATTGGAGAACGTTTGTAGTCATCACCAGTCCATTAACAAATTATAACAATTGAAGATTTACGAGTTTTCTTCAGATATTACTATATCTGAACGTATTATATGAATTGAACTGACTATAACATTGGATTAAGGTTCTGGCTGTACTGGTCTTTGCCGCCAGGCAAGTACAATGTTAGTGTGTGATCAGCACAAGGCATCATCATGTGTCAGCATATTGTACCCCAGGGTACCAAGGTATGCCAAACACCGGCATGGCATGCACTACGCCAGTGTCAAGCCACTGACATGCAATATTTAAAGCCTTGAACTGTTTTGCATATGAAGGGTTACAAAAAGTTCATATTCTGTTTATGTTATAAAAAGACAATTTGATGCAATAGAATCCAAGAGATGAAGCACCAATTCCATAAAATGATACTGGTTGGCAGAGGAATAAGGATCTTAAAGCTTTAAAGAATTTAATGTCACAAGAACTTCAAGTTACTGACATTTTCTGTTTTAACATAAAGTACTTCATGAATAGATATCTTAAGCAGATTGATGTGAGAAGTGGAGTTCAACCTGGTTTCATTTGGGAGTTGCAGTGACATTTCGAAGGATCAAAGGAAATCCCCAGTTTGCTCATCAAGAAACCATAAATTCGATTATATATAAACAATGTAAGTCACTCACATGATCAGATGGTTTTACAGGATGGTTTAAAGAATTTGGGGAGACTGTGATGGGTTAAGATAGAGGAGAAAAGAGATTTACAAGGCAAAGTTCAATAAATAAACGAGAATACTGAATAAGTAATATTGCACCACTTGGTATTGGAAAACTTCCAAAAGGTGGAAAACTCGCTTCAGGATCTCTTCAAAAACTCATCTTGCACCTGATTTGCAAACGTTTCCTTAAAATTCATTTTTTTCTGCCCAAAAAAAAAAAAAAAAAGCTTCGCTGCCTCTGCACCTATATCCACTTCCACAACTGGACATGCTTTTGGTAGCTAACTTGCAGCCTCCATATTATTTAGCTGTCACATGTCAAAAGATACAGACATTTAAGCATGAAGTCACAGCAGAAGAAAATATCAATGCCCTGCTGCCTGATTGCAATGAGACTGCAGCCTAGAATACATTGTAGAGCTAGCCCTTATTTTGAATGTTATATGTCATTCTAGCAATAAGAGGATATAAAAGAGTAAAGAGATCCCTTCTCTCAAAAAGTTTCAAAAGGCTCTTGTCATCACTTTCCTAGACTTAGAATGCAATATGGAGGCAAAAATAAAAAGAGTTAGAAAATTCAGATTCTCATGGAATCCCACATAGGCTAAGAAAATTTCTTCCCCTTGCTTTGAAGGTTGTGCTTGATTCAAATAATACCACCTTGACAACACAAAAAACATAAAACCTATACGTTTCACCTTGGTTTGATCGCCTAAAAAACCAAATGAAAAACATTAAAACAAGTGTGTTTTTTATTTTCTTCCTGGAAAGAATTATGTTTTCCATTTCTAGACAGGCCAAAGCCCTTGAGGTTGAGTAGTTTTTCCAGGATTTTTCAGTCCTTCTCTATTCAACTAAATTCCAAATATGGAAAAATGAATTCTGTGAGTGTTTATATATGTAGGCTTAAGCAAATGTAACAGCATCAAATCAAGAAGAATTTTCTTCAAAATGTTAAAAATTCTGACAAGGGATGCAAATGACCACATACTGGGAAATGAGTACAAGCACAATTGAGTTATGGGGATACAGCAACAAAGGTCGAGAAAGGTGCAATGGGGATCGTGATGGATTTTTCAAGTCTACACAAGGTGAGCAAAGAAAATTCACTGTTGGTTTGACTTGGATGACCTGGGGCCATGATGCAAGCATCATCAAGCATCATTGGGTCTGGTCAACTTTTTGGTCTTAGTTTAATTTGTTTTTCTCTACTTTTATTTCCTATTTTAGCAGTTATAGTCCATGGGTTCAGTTTATTTGTGAAAAAGACTAAATACAAGTGACCAAGTTCAGTCAGATGATTAGTTCAAAGTTCGAGGGCATTTTAGAAATAAAATTTGTGCAGGTTACTGTCCGTGGTACTGTAGAATGAAAAATAATACTACAATAAGTGTCTGCTAAGGACTTCTTTTTAGGGTTCTTTGTGATGGTGATGTTGTGTGCTTGCTCTTTAATGAATGAAGAAACTCTTTCTTCTTCTTTTCTGCATATCAGGAGTGGAATATGGGTGTGAGGCCCTAGGGAATGAGTCCCTATTAAACCGGTGTGACATTGCTACCCTTCTTCCTTTGTGATTGTCTTTTGCATCTAGTTTCCAGTTCTTTTTTCTTTTTTGAGAATAATTTTTAGGAGAAAAATGCTTATGTGCGATGCCAATTGAAGCCAAAATGAAGCTTTCAGCTTCTCAGCCAACTTCCTCTACATAAATATATCTAAGCAGAAAGAAGCAAGTATTATCCTAATAAATGGCTGATAATGTATCATACCAGTTTCACAAGAATAGCTAATGCCCCCTATGTGGAGGACTATAGATACCCATAATAGTTAAGCTCTTTACAGAACTCTTAAAAATATATGCACCAAATCAACCAAGCATAAGCCTTTGTTGATCATTAAAACATGAAGCTTGGTTTCCTCAGGCTGAACTTTGTAAATCTCTATTTGCCAATCATTTCTACTAAGCAGCATGTCAATCTTATTACGAACTTCTCAAAATCCTTTCCGACAACCTCCATATATTTCAGCTTAGGACATCTAGCCTTCTTGATAATCCTTTGTGGCTCTGACACATAATCTTTGTGGCAATAGGGCAGCCTTCATGACAAGTAAAATGAGTTTCAAAATAAGTACAGTATGCAAGATTCAAGCAAGTAAGAACCAGGTGTATGCACGTTCACCAGTGAGTATAGTTTAAACAAAATACGGGCAAACTTAAACATTTCATTGAGTTGGATAACCCATTGAGGGTTTGATGCAGATTTTTGTGGTGGTAGAGCAGGCCTTTTGTCAAATGAAATAAGATTCAGGACAGGTACAGTATGCAATATATAAATCAGGCGAGTAAGAACAAGGTGTATACATGTTCGCCTGTAAGCATAGTTTAAAGGAAATACGTGCAAACATATGCATTTCATCAAGTTAATACAAAAACCCATTACAAGCAACTCCAGAAAGTCAGTGATTGAGTATAGATATCTCAAAATTTATCTAAAAAATGAGGAAATGAAAACTATCTATGGAACTTACTGTGAGTGCAAGGAGCTGAATCTTTGGATTCTTATGGCCAATACGTTTTTTGAGGGCTTTTATGGCATCTTTTACTTGTCTGTAGTCAAAAGAAGAAGAAGTAAAAGAGTAAGCATGACGTATGCCAGCTTAACAAGCCAGAATCAACAAGTATATGACTTTACATCAGAACATGTGAACTCTACATAATTAGAAAGGTATAAACTTACATGTGAATAGCAGCTTCTTTTATGTCCATACAAAATCATTTATATTGCCTCCATAATCCTACACGATTTTGCAATATAATCCTGGGGCTTAAATCTGTGCATATTCTGAAGCAGAATATCAGGGAAAAATGTCATAACCCGGGGAACATGTCACAACCTCATGCAGCTAAGGTTCTGGTCATTTGGGCAAATAGGTTCATTATCTTATCTTTTTTTAATACTCCATTAAATAATTATCTAAAACTTAATAACCAAGTAAGTAGATAAGGATTAGTTAGTATTTAATAAATGCTTCCTAAGCACTTCCACACCCTTGATTTCTTTAGCTGCTCGAATTTCACATTTCTGTATCTGCTCTTGCATTTACTCCTGATTCAATCAACCAAGATGAGATGTTAAAGATGCATTGGTGAAACATTATCTTTCTTGTTTTTGAAAATGAAAAGGAGACATAACAATCGAAGTTTGATCAAATAATGACCGGATAAGATTTGATCATCTGAACTTATTTTCAATTTGAGAAAACAAAAAAGAGAAAGAGAGCCAGGGGAACAGAAGGAAAGTGGAAAGGTATAGGAAGATTTAGAGAGAGATTTTTTTTTTTTTTGATAAATCAACTCTGTGTCACACACGTAAATGTAACTTGCATGCTAATTGAAAGCCCAATAAAACTTATCCCTCAATCCATCATGCTATTCTCCTTTTACTCTATCATTTTCCTCTTGGTATTTCATCAATCGCCTTTCCTTAGATTTATCTTAGCATCTAGCAACCTTCTCTGCACTATCATAAAATGATCAAAAGCCAATCTCCAATAAAGAATCACAAGCAACAACCCTTGTCCCGGCTATGTGTTATCAACCTTATGAGGCCAAATTTGCAATTCATTTTAACTAATGGCTGAACTGGTCATTGCCAACTAGTGCAAATCATTTCTCACACCTTCCATTAATGTAATTCACTTTTTGAAAGGAATATATCTAAAAGACCATGTATGAATATATTCAGATTTAAGCATACTGTAAGTTTTTAAATGTTGTCTCCTAAATGAGTCAAGATTGTGTCCTATCCAATTTTGGGATGGATCATCATATTCAAACTAGGAAACCTTGTCGTGCTATGCTTCTTTCTCATGCAATATCTTAACCCTAGAGGCATAGGGCTTTATACATTGGGAACCCTTTCTCTAGGTTGCTGCTTTTGAAAACATTGCCAAGGCGTTTGTTCAGTACTTGACAGTGAGGTCAAGAAATTTATACCAAACAACCTTATGATAAAATCACAAAGCAATTCCTGCATAGACACAATTGTTTTATCTTCTAAGGCTTGTATCCATATAATCTTCATAGCTACTAATTGAGATTCAAATGGGTTTGATTCATCAAGTGCCAATCTTTGTGAAATATTTAATTTATTAGATTAGGAGTTATCTGATGAGTAACATATATCTATTTTGGTACTGCCCAGTTGCACAATTGATCAGCTGGCATGACTACTTGCAATGCAAATGACTGTGAAAGTTGGCATCCCACCATTAGTTTTGTTATTCTATTATTAGTGAAAACAGTAGAGAGAATTCAGACAATTTTTTATTCCTCCATAGAGCTAGGAGGGTCGACGCCACATGAAGTGAATCTCCGGAGGTTGGTTTCCATGAAGCAGGCCTTCTTGTCTTCATCTCTATTTCAGTTTCTTATTTTGTATCAGGTATAATAACAGCTGTTATCAGAGCATTGAGTGGACTGTGATTACACTGCTAGGGATCCTAATGAACAACAATTTAAAATAATTAAGATAGTTGTACAAGGACTGATCAGGGGATAACAAAGATTTAGAGAAGGATTAGACCAAATAAGTGTTTTTATTAAAGACATGGATGCTTGGACTGGAGAATTTCAACTTGGCAGTAGGGACATCCAACATGTTTGTTCATGAAGTTCAAGGGCAATGTCTCAGTCATCTAAAATTTGTCATCCACATGTTCTTTCATTTCTAGGAGTTTCCATGATGAGAAGGCAGATTACAATCTTCTTGTCTTCATCATTGCCTGCAAAGCTCAATCTTGCAAAGGCCACATTCGCTTGCATAAAAGGCAAACAAGTGGCAATCTTTTTGTTCCAGAAAAAATGCAAAAAAGACTCTATATCTTGGAGGTTCCAACCCTGATGACAAAGTCGTCTTGAGATTGGAGTCTTGTGTACTTATTTTGTCCCCACCCCCCCAAACCCCCAACACCACCACCTTGTTACACACCACAACTCAAACAATGACAATTTAAAAAAAAAAAAAAAAGATTTATGCGATTTAGGAGTTCTCCATTGAAGGCATCTAGTTATTTCCACGTCTAACTAGTTAAATGATCATTTGGGGTGGTGATTTATAATAGGTCTAATCACAGTAGTAGTGACGAGTTGGCATCAGTCCAGTTGTCGCCTCGTTCTAGCTACTCTTGTATCAAGAAAATAGTATATTATTCAGATCGAATTTTGTTCATTTGGAGAACTAAGAGGCTGATGACCCAAGAAGTAAATTTTGGGAGGTTAGTGCCGCTCAGAGCAAACCTTATTTTCTTATTTTCTATTGTCCCTTATTTGAATCAGGAACCTAATCTCCTAGAACAAAAACTATATAGAATCCCACGATACCATCAAACTTTTCCTTAAAAAACCCACTTTTGCTTCTAGATATTACCTGACCATAAACCAGGTTCAAGCAAACAGGAAACTTCCGAAAGAAATCGATTGGAAAGCAACAGTGAGAATTCCACATATCCAACGGAAAAACATCTTATCTAATGATCACCACCAAGAAATCCAAGCCAGAAGCGAATACATGTAAAATATGACCATCGAAGAATCGAACAACAGAAAGGAATATAGGCTAATAATGCCTACCCAGGGTCACGATTGAGGATATCACAGATCTCGAGGTTCATCGCCCAATCCGGACCGATCAGCACGTCGCTCGTGGCACGCTCGACCAAAGAAGCCGCCATGTCTCCAACAACACGAACCGATCCCAGAAAAGAAAGGAAAACAAATCCCTCGAACGCAATCAAGGCGAAATCCGGAGCTCACCGGCGAGATCCCGGCGAAGACCGGCGAATCCCACCACCACCCTCCTCTACCGGCGATCAGAGGCGAGAACCCAAATAACCCCAAGAAAAGAATCCCAAGACGAGAAGGCCGTCGAATTCGAAAGCCCTTTAGAGAGTCGTCGGTGGTACTTCTTATCCCATATCTCTTTAGCCTTTTATTCTAAAACCCCAACGGAAACAAAAATAAAATTTATATATATATATATATATATATATATATATCTCGCCTTTCTGTTGCTGGTGGGCTACAATCCCCTTCCCCGTCGAAATGCTCTCGGGTTTTGGAACTCTCTCCAGCGTGTTTTTCCTGTCGGAGTGCGCTCAGGTTTTAAGAGGAAAGTGGCAGGTTTGACCAATGGGGTGCCTTCACCGTCGATGACAGGGAGGTTTTTTTTTTTTTTTTTTCTAATAAAAGGAGGAGGTAAAAACCTTGTTTTCTCCTCTTCTGGAAACGTGGTTAGCTTTGACCTTGCGCAACAGGGCAACGAGGGTTCGGGTTGTTTCTTTTGTACTAAAAAAATAATTAATCTTTTTTTCCACGATCTCAATTATTGGATCATATCTCTTGTATCTCAAAATATTCCGAAAGGTCTCTTTTATTTGCCTACTTCAGAGATCTGAATAATGGCTATTGCCATGAACGATGCAATCCGATCCTATAAAAATATTAATAAAATGATCTTCTGTAAATAAAGTAAAAGACTATTGCTTGGGGTGATCAGGACCATCAAAAGGTTGTTACCATACAAATTATTTAACTTTTTTAAGAATATAATTATTATCATGAAGGATTTTCATGTATGTACTTCGAATATAATGCAATTTATTTATTAGGACCATTTGATTCGTCAACCTTGCCCCAGCTCATCTGCTTGATGAGGTCAAATTGGGCAGTATTCCATATAAATTGAGGCAAGAAAAATTGGTCAGAACTGGAGGATCTAAGTTGCCGCAGGCTTAAGTTGAATTTAAGATCAACGATGAAATGATGCAATTATTTTGCTTTATGCTATATTTTGTTTCTATGTGGATAAGTGGAGGGTCTCAAACACTCAAAACTAGCCGAGCCTCCCTCCTCTTTCATTTCTAATATCATCTGGAATCTTCTCGAAGGTTAAGCATTCTCATTCTACTGGAAGGTATGGATTAGATACTTTGCCTATACAATATACACATAAAAAATGCATGATTAACTAATTTGGTCAGACATTTTGTGGCTAAATAAATTGAATTTATTTTTTTATTAATTTATTAAAAAAAATATGTAGAACATGAAAAACTAGTCAACTCGGCATGGCTTATAGGTAATCACTTTCAAAAACTAACCGCATTAACCCTTTGTAGTTGGTGGTTATAAACACTGGCCGCTAAAACTTTTGCCACATTGCAAACCCAACTTTCACACAGAAGAAATAGGAAAATTTTATGATTATTTGCTAATTTTCAAAATTATTTTAGAGTTTTCTCGAATAAAATATGCCCCTTCTAGCTTTCACACTTTCTTTAAAGGAGCTTTTCATAATTCTAGTGTTTGCAGTGGATGTATTCGGTCCCTAACAATTTCAATCACAATGTAAACTATTTTGATTTTTATATGTATGTCTTATATAGTAAAATTTTACATAAGGTACAATCTTTAGATTTGTATCTCATAAACCATAGCATGATACTGATGTATCTAACTCCAATTAGAACTTTGCCTATTCGATTTATGTTGGGTTTACATTGCACTTGCTTTTAAGGGAAAGGGAGGAGAAGACTCACCTACATGGTAATTGCCCAAATCCCATATTTGAGGATGCAATACTCAACAATCGAACCAATATCCTATCTAGGAGCCGAGTCCAAAACCTCAAGTTACCAACTAGAGAGGTGTAACTACTAGGACAAAAAATCCCTACTTCACAATTCATTGCTTATTAAATTGTTCATAACAAAAGAGTAAAAGTTTTAAAGAAGAAGAGCATATTAATATATGAAGTTGTGATATCTTTGGTAGGATAGCAAGACTTACAGGCAAATTAAGAGTTAAGTACACGAGAAAAGAATACATAATTCAATCATATATACAAATATATACTATAATATTTGAAAGATTATAAATCTTTTCATCTATGCGATAACCACAACTCAATAATAAATCCTAATGGTCAAGCATTGGAATCAACAAAATCAAATTGTAGCAATTATACGTTTTCTAATGCATACTACTATTGTTTTTTTTTAATCTTCAATAGTCTAAAAGGCTTGCTTAACTCTGTTGTATTAGCCGATCTAAGCCACTTTATTTTATCATTTTGTCTCGTATATATAGAATTTATAAATAAAATTGAACTCAAGGGCTGGGACGATGATTACTATTTATGATCTTGCATACCTGGAATTTATGAATTCAAAAGGGGCTCTAAGATGGCTCAACTCGTAAAAAATAGAAAAGTCCCTATAAAGCGTGACAACCATATTGATGGTTTTAATACCTAGGAGATGTGCAGTACCATAAAATTATTCTTTTTTTTTTTTTTGTGAACAACGATAAAGTTATTTAGTCTCATATTTATACCATGAAAGCAGCAATCCAGACGCTATCACTAGTAAAATAGATGCTTTTAGTAAAATAGATACTTTCATAGAGAAAAGGCTGTACATTTATGTCCTATCTTTTAGAAGCTGATAAATCAAGATTAGTTTACCTATGATTATCATCCCACTAATTATATCTCTTATTATAAAGAAATGAGATCCTATGCACCAAGACATCCATCTCAGAGATGTATGGCTCTCCTTCAGTTCGATGCATCGTGTATCACATTGAAAAGTGCATGGATATCTTTCATGATAAATGAGAGTTATCGATGTTTAAAATGAATAATTTAGGGATATAAAAGTCGCACCATAAAGGATTCAAATTTAATTATAGAAGAGTTTGATTTGGACGGCCCTATACAAATAATTCAGAGCCGACTTCTTCGAATGGATGGAGAACGATGTCAATTCGGAGCCAACAATGTCCACATTGGTATGCGAGATAGGTACTTAATTTTGTCAGTTTTATAGACAGTTGCATCTGGGGAGGTGACCGCCACTTAAAAACAAATGGTTGCTGTTGAACCTTGAGTCTCCATCTCTTTAAAAGAAAAAAGATAGGAGGTGTCATCTTGGGTCAGCATGTCGAAGAGTTTGTCCATCAAAAATTCCATTGCCTGCTCTTTTTGTCCAATTCAATGCTTGTTTGGGGACGTGGTAGAAACATTCTCCTTCCCATGTGCTAAAATATGGTCCACCACGAGAGATGTAAATACTAGTTGAGAGAGGAGGTCCAAAGGCAAAGAACAGGGCGCTGAATCACTTACTATGTAACCTGTGCAGAATGTGTGAAATGGTGGGTGGATTCCAAGGGACCTGTTTTCGTAGTAAAAACTGAGTTGTTAAAGTACATTATTTCTCTTTCACCACAAAAAAAAAAAAAAAAAAAACGAAAAAAAAAAAAGAAAAAAAATAAAAGTGTACATTATTTCTTCCAGAGTCGGTGCCGTAATTTCAGTAAAAATGAATAGCCCCTTCCCGGATGGAGCTAGTTAAATTTTAACCGCAGAATTAAATTACATTCCGGTCCATAAATTTCTTAAATTATGTTTAACTTTACCGCCTCGGTCGGCTGCCTTGGAAAAAGAACCGGTCCCGTCACGCGGCCTGACGAGACTGGTTCACTTCAAAGGGGGCGAGGAATTACACAATAGTCCCCCTCAGCGGGTGGTAAAAGTGAATTGCTCGGTCACGCGGCCTGACGACACTGGTGCCCGCGTGCAACTGGATATGGCAGCCTTTTTTTTTTTTTTTTTTTTTTTTTTTTTTTTTTTTTTTTTTTAATATATATATTTTAACTTCCATTATTTTTGAAAGAGATAAATAAATAATTTTTATTTTTATTTTTTAAAATATTTTTTCATCTCTCTCCTCTCAATTCCTCTTCTTTCATCCAACCTCACCCTCTGCCCTGATCATGTCAACTTCTCGGACGTTACCGACTGCCTCTCCATCTGATACACAGCTATCTCGCTTCTTCAATCATGTCATCAGCCTCATCCTTTTCTTTTCCTTTTGCCACTCCCTCGACTATCTCTTTATCTAACTCGAGCTTTCCTGCACCGATGATCACATCACTAGCTCTTTTTTGCTCTAGCACCTCTTCGATCACCTTCTCACATCGTCCATCCCATCCCACCTCTTTTGACCCTCATTATTATTATTTTTTTAATAATGAATATCCTTCTGGTATCAGAAATCTGAAAAAATAAATATTTCTATTCAAAAAATGAAAAAGACAATAACATCCTTAGATTTATCCTTAACTGGAGAACTAAGTAACAGATTTTTCCGCACTCCACAGCTGCTGCTGGGGAAATAACTAATAAGCCAGTCCCAGCAGTGGAGTGACGAGACTACATTCAAATACTTATTTAACATGAAACTTAAAGTGATCTGATGATAATTTAGTCTAACTAATTATTTGGTCTTATCGTGGAAATTCGGTTGCCGGAACTACTTGCTTTTGGGAGAATTACTTTGATGTCTCAGGTTTTGCAAGCCTAGAAATTTTGAAGATAATAAGACGAAAGCCTCATGAACTCTGGAACACACATAAGCACTTAACTTCCGACATCTAAAACTAAATTTATATAAAAACTGGCAGAAGTAAACTACGATGAAAGCTCATACTTAAGTATTTTAATCACACATGGACGTAACGTTTTAAGCTTCAATTGTTATTGAAACTCTTCAATGTCTGGAATGTGTAATTAATTTGAATATATGCATAGAATTGTCCCTCACCGTGCTTTTCCCCATCGGGTACATAATACGTGATCAACTCACAGAAGCATTTTCCACTTTTTGACATTTTGTTTCTAAAATAGGGAAACTAAGACTAAAAACCGTGACATGGGCTACAGTTGGGCCTAATCCATAGAAAGAGATGGTGGAATGGTCTAGCTCCGCGGACATCATCGCCAGCGGTGATTGATTCGAGAGAAATTTTTTTTTTTTTTTGAATGTCATGCTCCCTGAGATCCAGTATCTGACACCACCCACGATGTAAAAAAAAATTTCCTAGTTTTCAATTCTGATGGTAAAAGGGAAAAAAATTTCTACAGTCTGAATTTATTAGGTCATGGAACAAGGTGGGTGATTCTATTCAAGTAATATCTTTAGATTCGAAAGCTGGTGGACTAAGGAGCTGGATTTGGATGATATATGGCGAAAGCTGCGCGGGGACCTATCGAAGGTAGCATCAGTTCATCAGCGAGGTGGGTGGAGAGTTCAAGGAACCCTCGTTCCGTCCTCAAAAGATAGGCATCTTCAAAGAGAATTGCCAACAAAGCTTCTTCATGATATTGACATTCTTGTCGGAAAGAAAAAAGTCAACAGATCTCTGCTTGGGAACTCTCACTCAGAAAAATCTTTAAAAATTCTCAAATAATATTTATGAAAAAGAAGAAATATACTAGAGTCAAAAGATCGAAAATCACTTGGCTTGGCTTAAAGAACGGAACCACAATATTTTGTTCTTCCATAAGGTGGCATCTGGGTGGAAGAGAAAAAAACTCATTTCTTTACCGGTGGAAGATGGAGTCAAATATTCTTCCGAAAAGCTCCAGTCCTTTCGGTGGCTTTTCTGGGTCTTCCAGGGAACAGGGCAGGCGGCCTGTTCAACTCACCCACACCAATTGCTTAACCTTTAGGGCTGAAGCGGTGCATGAAAGAGGAAAGAAAATGAAGAAAAAGGCAGCCCCCCTGACAGTCGTAACTATTTCTGCTTGTGAATCCGCTGACCGGATTATTTCTTGTATCCGTAATTGATTTGCATGATCATCGATGGAAGCATAATCCCTCCCGTTTTTGTGGGAACTTTTCTTCAATAAACTTGAATGAGTCATAGAATTTGGAACCTTACTTATTTTTCTGCAACCAAACAGCACCAGCTTGATAAGAGAAGGCAATGAAACTAGCATTTTCTAAATTAAAGGATCTGACAAAGTGCATTGCTTAAAATTACATCACAAGAATTTTGAGATCTTACAAGTTATAAGTCCTAGCAATTTTATATCATGAGGCCATGGGTTCAGGTCTTATACCATATTTTTCCATTAGTAAACAAGGGAAACAGCCAAGCTAGTTCAGTAAGGTACAGGCACACGAACAACCGGAGGACCGGACTTCATGTCCTCCAGAATGAGATCAAAAAGAGCTCGAGCCACAGGACCTTCTTAGCCTGAAACAATAAAATGAAAGATCACCATTCCAGTGATTAGAAGGTTCATATATTTGCAAGAGGCTACCACCATGAAGGTTTTACCTCATTTACAGGAATATTATTTAGCCTTGTATCAGAGTAACAGGATGTTTTCAAACCCAGTACACCTGATTGGTTGATTATTCAAATAATGTGTCTGCCAGATACTCATTCACACTGATGGAAAACAATTTAAATAAACCCTCACTTGTCAATTTAGTGTTGTGAAGCCCCAAGCTACACCAGCAGAGGTGTTCATTATATATCAAAACATTTCAGCCTCTAGGCAATTACCATCTGCAAGAAACAAAGACTACCAACTGCTACAAAAGCAGCCCAGTTAAGGCCTATATCAATGACTTCCTAGCGATACTGTCATGCTTAAAGCAGATGATTATGATTTAGAATTCACGACCGATCCCAAAACATGAATGCAAAACTCTTACCGATCTACCAAATAAAATCAAAATTCATATATGAAATCAAATCCAATGAGATATGGGATAACAAAAACATGAAACTCCAGAAGAAAATTTAGTGTATTAATCTTATTTATGTTCCTATATTCATGTTCTTGAGCGCGCACACGCACAGACACATATATATATTTGGTGGATAATCATGCTTTCAAGCATCTTCAAGTGTTTGACTAAGAACACGAGTTTAATGCATATTTGTTGCCCACGCTAAACGACCAGAACAACAGAAAGAAATTTGTTAGAAATTGAGGGAAACTCAGCATACCAGCACCAATGACTTGGTCATCCCATTGCAGGACAGGCTTTACGATAACACCACTCCCAATAAGCATCATCTCATTAGCCATCTTCCCTTCCTGGACAGATACATTCCCTAGTCTGATTCCTCTAAGTCTCCCATCTGCCACAAGTTGTTCAGCAAGAACCAAAACTCTTTTTGCTGTGGACCCACTAAGAATTTTGTCGAAGTGGGGCATCACAAGCTCTCTATCCAATGTCACAAAAGCAACATTCATGTTAGGACCCTCAGCAACAAACCCTTCATCATCTAACCAAATTGCCGCAAATGCTCCATTCTCTTCGGCTTCCATCTTGGACAGTGCATTAGGCGAGTAGTTTACACTCTTCATCATGGAAAACTCTGGTGATTTCATTGGGACCGATGATGTGATGACTTTAACACCCTTCCGGTCTGGTAAAGCTCGGCCTTCAATCACAATGGCATAGAGGGCAGGGTTTGGACACCCGGATGGAGATAATAAGAAATCACCAGGTCCTGGAGAGAGCCAGTACCTCAATGAGCCTTGCCTACATCTTGACGCACTTACAGTTTGTACAAGGATGCTTCTTATGGTTGACAGCTCAAATGGGAGACGAATTTTGGCCATAGATGCAGGCCTTAAGAAACGGTCTAAATGTTGATCTAGCTCATAAAGGTATCTGAGATCATGAAAACATGCGAAGAAACTATGTCAAGATTTGGAGTGAGTATTGGCTTATTTGTGAATATGGAAGACATGGCTGAGTGTCATGAATGGGATTTCTCTTCCTTAATCTTCTAAATTTTTGCATTTTGCCTTTTGTTCTTCACTATATTTAAGAAAAACAAAAGAAACCACACAAGGCCAAGTAAGCTACCAAATTACCAAAAGATATATATATATATATATATAAGAGGCTCAATTTGGATAATTCACAATGGATACCTTTAGTCAAGCATGCATTCTCATATAGATATTTCTATATTTCACGTATTGTATATCTGCAAACATCATCTAAAGAAGAAAAAAAAATTCTGATAAAGTATGAGAAGGACACCCTTTTTTTTTGACAAAATATGACAGGTCCGCTCGTCAATACAGTGATATAAATTGAAAACTAAAAACAAATCAAGTGCATCAATAAATAATCTTAGTTGCCTTCTATGTGCAGGCCTTGAGTCAACTTATTTTCGCTTTTCAATGGATCTTAGGATTGTTGGGCTAGAATAATGGAAAGTTCAGGTTCATGAAGAGAAAGGCTCAGCCAAGTGATCTGGAAAGTTCAAAAGTCAACAACTAGTCATCAACCACGTTACAACTATCTGTTCTGTTAGTTCAATAGTACTAAATGATAAGAACATATGCAGAAAGTAAGGCCAAAATATTTAAGCCACTCCATGCATCATTTTAAGGAAAGCAAAGACAACATTTGCATCTTTCACATGTCAAAAAGTATGTCAAATGCCTTGGTTGTTACCCATCCATTATGGCTGCAGTATCAAAAACACCATGCCCTCGATGGACTAGGTGATCATCCATGTGTATCATCATAACTGCAGGATCTGTAGTGATTCCACCAAAGATGCTAGAGTACATGGCCATGTAATTTTGCTTGCTAGTTCTTTTTTCCTGGAATTCTCTAAGCTTTTCTGCAACCTTGCATTCATCAAATCAAATTTATTAAGAACTTAATTCTATTTATAAATATTATGCAAATTCGTTCTAACAGCAGATATGTTAGCATAAAACACATACAGTCATAAATTAAAATTTAGGGCACTGGACCGCCAATCAATTTGTTTGGATCCTCTCAAAATGAAAAATTAATAACAAAAAGCTAAGCAACCTAGTGTTTGAACTAGAAAAAGACATTAAGTATATAGCATATCCTCAGTTATAACATATGAAACTATTATTTTTCCAGCTAGTCTGCATGTGTGTTTAAACCAGCTGGTATATTTGATATAACCTTTTTTCTAAGAAAAGGGGAGGGTGGAATCCTCCTATTCACACACTATACCCATTCACTCTGCAAGAAAGAATTTATCCTCTCCTTTGATTCCACTGCCAAGCTATGCTCACAAACCAATCAGCTGTCTGGAGCACTTCATTCTCTCGAAATGTGTTGTATTTTAAGTCCTCGAGCTGAAAATAAAACAGCTATTTGAATTGCTATACATGGTCAAACAGAAACAAAGTTTGAAACTACAAAATACAAATAAATTCGGATTCTCTATCTCTCTCTTCAAAGAAATACAGTGAGAATGCCACCAACTGATTCTGAATCCTGGACCTCTCACTTGAGCAAGATCTTAAGGGTGGGCTGCCAATCACTGGATACAAGTTGTGTTGGCAACAACTCGGATACTTTGATCATGGCTGCATTCCTCACTGTCTCACCAACCGAAGAGCTATCTGAAATATCCCCTCGTTTCCACCACTTTGTAACTTATAAGTAAAGCTGATTATTAGAAAAATTCTCCAATATTTTGATTTGGCATTTTTTTTTTTGGATGCTTTTCAATCAATCAGCTATATGCATTGGAAAATGAGGTACTCTTCCTACATCATCTCTCCCATCTGCAAAGAAGTCATATTTGCAAAAAAGTTCACTGCTGTGCACTGACCTGCCAGCACTAAACAAGTGCCTATTATGTGTATAATTATACATTATTTGATAAAATACAGCCTATGAACCCAATAACTTATTTCATACATTAAGAAACAACCACAAACAGATAAAAAGTAATTACAATAGTGAAGGGAAGGTGTTAATCAACACATATCGCCATGAAATGAATCTTATTGCACCACTAGAAACAAATTATATGCAGGTGTGAATAATAATATTATATCAACAAGTTGGTAATTTAGAAGAAAAGAGACATTTTAATATAGAATCATTAGAAAAGAACAGACAACAACAAAACAAACGACAATAGTAAACTATCATCATTAACCACCATAAACAAGCTTAGTTTTATCAAATCATTCTGTATACCATCTAGCGGTGATTATAGTATAATAATCGTTGTAAAGTAAGGAGGGAACTGAGGATTGTAGGAGTATACCTCAGAGCCGGACTAGAGGGGAACACGAAATGTATCAATACCCACACCAGCAGGATCTGCTAAAAAAAACTAGCAAATGTCTCTTAGGTGATGTTTATATGAATCCTCTATCAATAAATATAACAATTTCTTATTTCCGTGGCTCAACAAAAAACTCAATTATGGCACCAATAATATAAGCATTAGAACTTTCTATAAAACCGGTAATTAACGTGTAATATGTCCCCTTCTCTCTCTACAAATTTGAGTCCATACAAATCTAGAAAGAGTCCATGGCTCACACCTTCCCTCTCCCTCTTAATGACTTTTATTGCACCCATCAAAATAGAACATGGATCATGCTTCAAAAAACTACAAAAAACCAACCTTATTTTCCTCCTCCCCCCGTCACCCTCTCCCCAGATTCAGGTCCAAACAAATCAGAAACACCAAAAAAAAAAAAAACGAGTGGTAGAAATACATTTATGAATTCAACCAAATTCCTCTTTCTTAAAGAAGCATTCAACCAAACTCCTTTTATTAAAAGAAAAAAAACAACTAATCAAAAAACGAGTGGAACCTCCAGCTAATTCATAGAACTTTTAAAGGCCAACCTTCCTACTCTTTTCCTCCTCTCGCTACCAATTAAAGTCTACCCAAATAAAAGACTTTAGGTAGAAAGAGTATTAAAAAGAGACCAAACCGAACTCTTTTAATCAAAAACAAAATAACCGACGCAAAAACAGAGGAAAACCCGATACCCACCAGCCCAATTCGAACTCGTCACGGCCCTCACTCCACACCGCCTCCCCTCCACCCCCACCCCAAAACCCCGATACGGGCCGCCGTGAAACGCGACTCTCGGCCTTCTAGGTGAAAGGATAACTCCCGGAAACCCGGCTATCCTCCCGAAAGGCGGGTTTCCTGATACCGGCTCGCGCAGAGACGACGCCGGGAGCGAAGCCATAGCAGCGAAGGACAGAGGATCGAAGCAATCTCGAGATTCCTCGCCGGAAGACCACAGAAAAGTACCGAAGGCTCTCCACCAGATGCCTTTGTCTGCATAGAACAAGAACAAAAGCGAAACCAGGGGACTGATTACAAAAACTCCGAGCCCGTATTACCGGGAAGCACTCAGGTTTGTTTATTCCCAGAGAAGAGAATCTGGTCCATACGAGAAACACGTTAAAGTCGCGCCACCTTCCGGTTTTGGTCACCGAAGCAAGGTCAACAAATGGTTTGAATAAACTACGGATTTTAGTACCGTGCTTCAAAAATATTTTAATTTTTTTATTATTTAATTATTTCTGACCATTAATATTAAATATATACTAGCTTATAATCACATGACATGAAATATAATTTTTTTAAAAAAATATATTTTATTTTATAAATTTATTAATATCTAAGATATATATATTAAAAATAATTAAAAAATAAAAATATTTTGTACATGGTATGGATTATAAGCTATTATTATCTTTTTCTAAATTTGAGGTTTTTCATGGGATCTCTTATGGCCTAGCTCCTTCTAAAACTCTTGTCCTTGTATTAGCATTCGTTCTTATCTTTCTTTCGCCTTTGGAGCTCGCTCTTTCTTCTTTTGCTATGTTGAAGTTCAAAAAGCTCTCAAAGAGTTGATATCTTATTCGGATAAGCATATTAGCATCTACTTGCATATCTATGACTTAGGCTTTGACTTCGCTATGAAAGCTTGTCCGCTTGGTGGAGGAGAGGAATAGAATGGTGTGGTTCCACTGCGAGGACCATGGCGAGAATCTAAAGAAGCCCAAGCTCCCCAATTTTCTGCATTTGCTCCGCCTTCAAGATTTGGTTCCTTTTATGCCTGAAACCCTAAAAAAAATTAATTACTTTCTTCTTCTTTTTCTTCTTCTTCTGAGAGATCTCATTGGGTTTTTTCTTTTATTGTTGTTTCACAACTATCCTGGATCAACTGCAGAGAGACGTTCGGCCAGTAGGGCGTTCAGAGCCACAATCAGTGCATTTTTGAAGTAGTTTGTTTGTTTATTTGTTGATTTTATACAAACCAATCATATTATTTTTGATTTGCATGATAATAATTGATTGCGAGGACTTCAATGATGGGGGGGGATTGCGACCAAAATTTACTGGTAGGAGAGGAGGGCGAGGCCAACGATTCGTGGGAGAAGAGCCATTAGGGGGGGAATAAGGGTTTGATCATGGAGAAAGGATAAAGGCTGGTTTAGAATTAATAAGAAGGAAGGAGAGAGCAAGAGCGTAGCGATAGAAGTGCAGAGGTTTCGAAGACAGATGTCGAAGACTCCACTCAAAATTCCACACGTCTAATAGAGATAGATGCCTCTATTTTAATATATATATATATATGTGTGTGTGTATGTATTTTAGATTTCAATCGATTGAAGTGCTGGTGTGCATCAGATAAATATTTCAAAAATTAAAATTATTTTATATCATAATTATTTTTTTTAAAAAAAATCTTCTCCATGGGCCACAAAGGCAGAGGAGGTGTAGGTGGCATGGGGTGGGGGGATGGATGGTTGCACGAAGAAAAAAAAAAGTTCACTTAGATTGTTTACATTGCTTATCATATCTAACATACTAGGAATGTCGAGATCTTTGAGACTAGCATCTAGTCGCCGAGATGCAATATAGAGATAGCATTCTCACGGATAGATAAGATTATTTATTCATCGATATTTGAAGAGTTTATGATAACTAAGAACGCTTGCGAATCGTCATCAATATTTACGCTCCGAATGATCTTGTTCACCTAGGAGTTTCCATCTCTTAATTTCTTTAAGATGAACTCCGATGGGGAGTTGCGATGTATTTTGTACTGCTTATATCGACCATAAGATAAACAATATTGCAGGCTAGATAGAAGATGCATATAGAATATATATAGATATAGATTTAGAAGGAGGATTTACTTATTGAAAATAAATTATTATATTAAAAATCTTCATAAAATGGCTCTAGTATTACTTGGATCAGATCTAATTGGACCATGCCAAATCTCAGGGTGGATAACATGCCCCATTAACTCTTCTATTTTACCAATTTCCAATTGTCCACCATGTATATATGGTCCGAGATTTGCATTGATTTGGACTAAGTGCATTCAATAATTTCTCCATAAGAATACAATGAAAACTACACAAAATTTAGAATAAAAAGAGAAAAATATATTCAAAATTTTGAGCTATATAAAATAAAAATAGAAATATGTTAAATAAATAACAACCAAACTTTAAAATATGGATGAGCCTGATAGAGGACAACCTTTGGAGCGACTCATGCTTCCACCCATTCTAGCAAGGTGGAGGTTTTGTGGCCTAGTTGATGGAATATGTGAATTATTTTGCCATTGATGGTAAATAATGTGAAAGCATATTCCCCGTTGGGTGTAGCAGCCTCGCATGGAACAAGGATGGAAGTGCGGTGCTCTGGTTTGAAATGGCCGTGGGTCTGAGCCTAAAACCAAGTGCTGGAGTTTTTGATAATGGGTCCAGAATTTGCTGTCGGGCAAGAAAAGACTTCCCACTCTCGTAAGGGAATGGGCTCTGTTTTTTTTTCCTTAATAAAAAAAGAGCTGGAAGCTATATATTAAAATATAACAAAAGGATTACCCTTCCTGGCACTTCCAGAAGGAATGCAACAGTACAGGCAACAAAATGGAACCGTGATACAGGATAAGCACATGGAACGCACAAACAGCCTTGGCAAGGGATGGTCACAGTGAGAGTAAATAGGGAAATTGTACCACTTGTGACCGGGAATAACATCTGAAGCAACCGCCCTTAGCAAGAATTCCAAGATAGTACATCAGCAATACAGACCTACGCAATTTACGCCTCTTGCTGGCCTTTCGTCTGCAGGATAGCATACAGCAAGGCACAACTTCCATATATACTAGCAAATAATCCGTATTACGCAACAAAATTTAATTAATTTATCAAAAAAATTTAGTTGAAACATAATAATAAATAGAAGCAAGAATTATAGTAAATATTAGATATTATATCAAGATCTAAATAATATATAAATAAAAATAAATAGTATGCTTATTTTTTATTTATTAAATCTCAACGAACAACCACTTTATGGCAATGGACACCACTCTCTGTAACAAACTCCACGTGATCCTGAGCGATCCACTACTGAATGGTTATGATAAGCTCCATCTATAAAAAAGGATCCTCCATGTACATTTTCTCTAAGCTCTCTTTTTCTTTCCGAAACTCTACTAAATTCTTGCCTGAGCACTCCATTTCTGTTGGCCAGAAGAATTGACTTGATCGTCGTAGGGTCCTACCGGAGCCACCACCACCGACTCCGGATGGAACTTTATTTTACAAGTTATCGATGGCGACCTCATCTTCCTCGACTCCAGCTCGATTCGACGTCAACCAGATTCTGCACAAACAAAATTGATGCTAGAAGGAGGGCCCTTTGTTCCTGAGGTACTCTTGTTCTTAAAGGAGTGCTTAGTCGATTCTTTGGATCTTCTTTTCCAAAGAAATGCCTCAATCCTCTTCCTCAATCCCAAGAAATGCCTCCAAATAGGACAACTACCCAGAGATCTACCACTTCTACCATCAGATCTGGGCCAGATCCATCTATCCCTGCTCCATCACCGATACTTCAACCTTCTCCTTCATCGACGGCTATGGTAGATCCGAAGCAGTTCAACCTGCTAATGCAGCGAGTTTAGGGCCTCATTAAGATGGTGTAGGCCATACGGTAGCCTCCGATGGTGATTTCACTAGAAAATCTGTCATCAGAATGTCAGAAATTGGTCTCAAGGAGGAGCACTTGGGCTGGCATACCCATCGCCCCTAGGAAGGAGAAATAGAGAGCAGAAGATTCTTACTCGGATCATAATTCTTCTCCGAAAGGGATCTTTTTCATCTACTGTCGGAAGCCTTCCAAGATCTGCAATCGAGATGATGTTCTCGATCAAAAATTATGGGAGATGGATCGATGGATTGAAGAACTCTGCTATATTTTTTTGGCTCTCCATGACGATGTCTGCACTGATCCTTCTTTCTCTCTCTCAATTATACAAGAGCCCATTTTGTCAAACTTCAAGCTTCTCCAACTTAAAAGCTATGACGGAACTTCTGAACGATCGATCACTTGGAGGCCTTTTGGATCATGATGTTGCTCCATGGCGCACCAGACGCCATATTATGTCGAGCTTTCTCATTTACCTTAAAGAGAGCAGCAAGAAATTGGTATTCAGCATTGAAGTCCGATACGATCTTTTTCTTTGATCAGATGAGCCATCGATTTGTGACTCACTTTGTCAGCAGTCGACGTCCATACCGAGGTTTAGATTTTCTGATGAATGTCAAGCAGAAGGAGAAAGAATTCATCCAGACTTATGTCATCCAGTTTAATGCTGCTGTATTAGAGGTCCGAAACCTAAACCAGTCTATTGCAATGGCTACACTCAAGGATGGCCTTTAGAAGAACGATTTGCTGTTCTTCCTGAAGAAGAAGTACCCTAGAGACTTTGTCGATCTACTAGCCCGGACCGAGGGATATGCCCGTGCGGAAGAAGCCTTCAAGTTGAAGGATGAAGAAGCCATAGGAGAGTGGCAGACGGACGAGTCTAGTAAATCCATGACTAATAGAGGGCTGAATGAAATTCGACCATGCTCACGGACTCCCCTCGAGCGCAAGCGAGGCCGAACTCCCCCTTGAGCTCTTCATCAAAGAAGCTCTGACAGAAGGGCACGAAGTACTTCGACGAGCCGCCATCTCTCAGCCTCAGAGCCAGGAGAAGCTTGCCCCGAATTGGAAAGGCCCATATAAAATAGAGGAGATCGTCTGGTCTGAAATTTATCGCCTGAAGAAGCTCGGAGGAACAATGCTCCCACGATCTTGAAACTCAGAGAATCTGAGAATATACTGTCGATAATTTTTCTTCAATAAAATTCCTCCATTTCAACATTATTATTTCTCGGTGCAAAAACTATCTGATAATCGAAAAGAAGTAATCAATAGTGGCCATGTTAGAAATAGGAGGAGAACCTTATCCTAACGCGAGCAAAGTCGAAGACCTCATTCATTTTAGACGAGATGGAGGGAGAGGCCCTGACAACAACCCTTATGTGCCTCCACAGCCCATTAGGAACATGATGAGAATCTCATCCTAATGCGAGCAAAGTCGAAGGCTTTGTTCATTTTAGATGAGATGGAGGGAGAGGCCCTGACAACGGTCCTTATGTGCCCCCATAGCCCTATTAGGAATAGGAAGGAGAACCTCATCCTAATGCAAGCAAAGTTAAAGATCTCGTTCATTTTAGACGAGATGAGGGAAGAAACCCTGACAATGGTCCTTATGTGCCCCCACAATCCGTTAGGAATAGGAGGAGAACCTCATCCTAACGCGAGCAAAGTCGAAGGTCTCGTTCATTTTAGATGAGATGGGGGTAGAGGCCCTGACAATGGTCCTTATGTGCCCCCATAGCCTATTAAAAATAGGAGGAGAACCTCGTCCTAATGTGAGTAAAGTCGAAGGCCTCATTTATTTTAGACGGGATGAGAGGAAAGGCCTGACAACAGTTCCATTATGCCCGACAATAATAGAAGATAAGATCTACTTCAACCTCGGTTGGAGATAAAATCTTCTCCGAGCTTGGACTTCAACGACAATCTTGGTTGGAGATAAGATCTCCTCCAAGCTTCTACGATAATAGAAGATAAGATCTTCCTTGAGCTCCTATATCAATAGGAGATAAGATCTCTTTCAACTTTAACTTCAACCTCGGCTGGAGATAAGATCTCCTCCGAGCTTCTACGTCAATAGGAGATAAGATCTCCTTCAACTTCAACTTCAGCCTCGAGTTGGAGATAAGATCTCCTCTGAGCTTCTACGTTAATAGAAGATAAGATCTCCTTCAATCTCAACTAGAGATAAGATCTTTTCGAGCTTCGACTTTAATGTTAACCTCGGCTAGGAGATAAGATCTCCTCTTAGCTTCTACGACAACAGAAGATAAGATCTCCCCCGAGCTTCTACATCAAAAGAAGATAAGATCTCCTTCAACCTTAGCTGGAGATAAGATCTCCCCCGAGCGCGCACTTCTTACGGTCAATAGGAGATAAGATCTCCTTCAACTTCGACTTCAACCTCGGCCGTTGGAGATAAGATCTCCTCCGAGCTTCTACATCAATTGGAAAGAAGATCTTCTTTAACTTTAACTTCAACCTCGGTTGGAGACAAAATCTTCCTCGAGCTTCAACGTCTACATCAATAGAAGATAAGATCTTCTTCAACCTCGGCTGAAGACAAGATCTCCTCAAGCTTCGACTTCAACATCAATCTCGAGTGGAGATAAGATCTCCTCCGAGCTTCTACATCAATAGAAGATAAGATCTCCCCGAGCTTCTACATCAATAGAAGATAAGATCTCCTTCAACTTCAACTTCAACCTTGGTTGGAGATAAGATCTCCCCCAAGCTTTTATGTCAATAAGAGATAAGATCTTCTTCAATCTCGGTTGGAGATAAGATCTCTTCCGAACTTCAACTTCAACATCAACCTCGATTGGAGATAAGGTCTCTCGAGCTTGAACCCCAATGGATGTAAAGCCCAAAAAAAGACTTCGATAGTTGTCTTTTTTGTACTCCCTTACTTCGAATTTCGAACTCAGAAGTGGAGGAACTATTATTGGGGATAAATTTTGCTTTTGTCGAAGTTTAGTCTAATGCTTAGCCTAATGCAATCGGTAATCACGGAAGAGCTTTAATAAAAAATTCTTCCTCCAACGGTCAAATCCCAGCCAAACTCCTTTTGGACTTCAACCGAACTTCTTTTGGATTACTTCTTAAACAGTCGGCCCCCTCTAGTGGCCGAACTCCTTAGGATTTCTTTTTCAGTTGGACTTCTCTAAGAGCCGAACTCCTTCCGAACCTCTCCTTCAGTCAGATTCCTATAGGAGCCAAACTCCTCCTAGATTTTTCCTTCAGTCAAATTTCTACAGGAGCCGAACTTCTTTCGAACTTTTTCTTCAGTCGAATTTCTACAAGAGCCGAACTACTTTCAAATTTCTCCTTCAGTCGGACTCCTCCAAGAACTGAACTTCTTCTGAATTTCTCCTTCGATCGAACTTCCGTAGGAGCCAAACTTCTTCTGAATTTCTCCTTCAGTCAAGTTCCTCCAGGAGCTGAACTTCTTTCGAACTTCTCTTTCAGTTGGATTCCTTTAGGAGCCAAATTTCTTTTAAACTTCTTCTTTAGTCAGATTTCTCCAATGGATTACTTTCAGAGTTTAGCTAGCATTCCTTCCGGATGATCTTCTCTAGCCGTATTCTCTTTAGGAGTTCGAACTCCTCTAGAATTGATGTATATTAAAGCTTTTCATCATTCAACACCTTCTTCCTACAAACTTCGACTATTAAATCTCAACGAACGGTCACTTCATGATAATGGACACCACTCTCCGTAACAAACTCCACGTGGCTCCAAGCATCCCACTATCAGACGATTACGACAAGCTCTATCTATAAAAAGGAACCCTCCAGATATATTTTCTTTAAGCTCTCTTCTTTTTTTCAAAATTCTGCTGAATTCTTGTCTGAGCACTCCATTTCTATTGGTCAAAAGAGCTGACTTGATCGTTTGAGGATCCTACCGAAGCCACCACATCGACTCCGATCGAAACTTTATTTTGCAGATCATCAGTGGTTACCTCATCTTCCTCGACTCTAGTTCGATCCGACGTCAACCAGATTCTGCACCAACAACAGTAGTCATTAAATATTGAGTTCGAAGGTATAAATTTTTTTAAGATAGGAAAGTTTTAGATGAATCAGAATTTTTTCTTTGCTATTAGCAGCAATAAAATTAGAGACTAAAGCAAAATTCTATCAGAAGATGTAAGTTCTACAAAAAATTTTCTAATTCAAACAATCAAATCCTACATGTACGATTCTTTCTCAAAAGTGAAAATATCTTCTAAAATAAACTACTACACATAGAAGAAATCTAAGCTAAAGCACCTATAATGAACAAAAATTATTTTTTATAAATCAAACATATAACGTAGATCATGAAATTTCATCATTATCAATATTAAATAATCATTCAAAATAAAGCAAACAAACATACAAATAAAATATACCCATCATCTATAGCAATCCGATCAAAGAACATACCCAACATACAAAGAAAAGCTATACCTGCACAACAAAATATATTCTAAGTTAACAAACAATATTTAATATCAGAAAAAAGAAAGAAGTATGAATAAAATTCTGTCAATAGAAAAGATAAATAAATTAATATCAAGAAATCATGTCTACTGACATAAAAGATGAAGGAGGACTCACCATTTCTCGAGATTTTTCTTATAAAAATAAATATATGCAAATAGATAGCTGATATCATCAAAATCTTCTTCCAAGAATTATGAATTAAAAAAAAATAAATTAATTTAGAGGCAGCCTTTATCATGTTCTAAAGAATGGGTTATGCTAAAGTACAGGATATTCTCTAAAAATAATATTTTTAAATATAATAATAATAAAAAAAATTAATATTTTTTAAATATATAATTTATTTTTTAAAAATTTATATTGATCCTATTTGCACTCTCTAGAAATATACAATCATTCAATATAAAGTAATTAGTATTTAACAATAGTACAATAAATAACTATATACATCTTTTATAAGACATCAAGTATCATTCTTATCTAGAACTTTATTTTTTATTTTAAAATTTTATTTAAAATTATCATCAAGATAGTAATAATTTTTTCAAATTACTAAATTATAGTAAAAAAAATTATAAAAAATAATATATTTTAATAAATTTTATTAAGAGAGGAGAGAGAATTATCTCAGGCACTTAAAATTTTTTATTTAATTAAGATGAATCTAAACTTTTCTATTTAGCTACTCCAAGCCTCCCACCAAATTGAGAAAACTAAAGAAAAAATAAAAAAAACATGCAAAATATCAATGAAAACAAAGAAAAAATAAAAAAAATAAAAGGTAAAATCTTTTTTCATATTGATTTAAAATTTACTTTAACACAAACCAAATGCTAAAAAAATAGTAACGTATTCTTGAAATATAATAAAAAATTAATAACCAAAAAAGATAATGAGATTTACCTCTTTATCTGATGAGTGCTATTGATAACTTCATTATGTTATATTGAACCTTAATTTCGTATATTGATTTAAGTAATTCTAATTTCTTCATAATTTCTTTCAAATTTCTTCCTAATAAAATTTTAATAATATCCATTTATGAAATTATAACTAAGAGATAACTAATCAAAAATAAATATTAAATATATTTCAAAATTAATATTTATAGGATTATGAACTAAAATCACTAAAAATATCTTAAAAATTTTAAAATTTGATATATTTTTTCTTACCGACTAACATCATACACATCATGCCTCTTTAGAATAATATTTTTATCTTAGCCTAAAAATCTATTTAGATTGACTTAAAAAATTAAATATAATAGAAGAAAAAGAACTATCTAAATGATCAAATACTCCATAGTTAAGTGATATGAGCAAACATAACTAAATCAACAAAATCACATAAAAATATAAAAAATACTTAATTAACTTACTCCAATAATAAATAATATAATATAATAAATTTTAATAAAATAAAATATAATAAATATTATAATTTTTATTTTATTAATAAATTAATATAGAGTAAGACATAATAAATACTTCTTAAAGATATCTACTCAATAGATCAATCCGAAACTATAAAATCATTCATAAAAAAATAGATAGCTATAATTAACTTTTTTTCTAAAAAAAGATATCTATATAATAAATATTATTTTTTATTATTGAAAAGTCCATTAAGATAGTAGCAAAATACATAAATTTTAAATTAAATTTATATTAATAAAAATTTTTATTATTTAATTACCTTCAAGCTATCTAATTTTAAAATCAAATAAATATTAAGATAATAATAAAATTTTAAGCTACCAAATAATAGAAAAAAAAATTTATAATAAATAATATATTTTAATAATTTTATTGAGAGGAAAAAATTGTTACCTCATCAACTCGAAGCTGCTCAACTGATTAAGATGGATCTAAAATTCTCTATTCGGCTGCTCTAAATCTCCCATCCGATTGAAATTCCTGTGAATGAAAAAATAAATTAAGAAAAGCTATATAATAACATTAATCAAAATATTTAACCTTAAGTAATCAATATAAAAGCATATGAATAAACACTATAATTTGTTAATATATATTTATGAAAACTATATATAATAAATCTAATTTTTTAAATCTTCCACGTCACCTTATTTTCTCTCTCTTTTTTTTGTTACTAGGTTGGTTATGATGATTGACACAAATTTTAATAAAATAAAAATTATAATCTCATAATTTTTTTGTTTATCAATAAACTAATATAGAGCAAAATGTAATGAATATATTCTTGAAAATATTTACTTAATAGATGAATTCAAAACTACAAAAATCATCCATAAAAGATAGAGTTATAAATCTTTTTTTAATTAAAAATTATATCGATACCATAAATATTATTTTCATTATTAGACTCTGAGATAGTAGGACCTATAATTATTAAATAAAATTTATATAAATAATTTTTTTCATCATTTAATTATCTTCAAGCTGTCTAATCATGAAATCAAATTAACATCAAAATAATAATAAATTTTTTTACTATCAAATAATAATAATAAATAATTTATAAAAAATAAATTTTAATAAATTTTAGAGAGAGAAAAAGTTACCTCGTCTGCTTCAAGCCTCCCATCCGATTGAGATGGATCTAATTTTTTTTATTTGGCCACTTTGAGCCTCTTACCCGAATGACATTCCTAGGAACAAAAAAAGTATAATAAAAATTTTAAAAAAAAATTAATAAAAATAAAAAAAATTAAAATTTAAAAGACCAAACCTTTTCTTATATAGGTTGTTCAGTATTTTTTCTTTTTTTCAATGATGAAGATCCACAGAAGGTAGTGGCAAGGAAAGCATAAGAGAATATATTTGAAAGAGCCTTTTATTAGTTTTATAGTCTAAAAGCATCATATGAGAGAATTTTGAAAGAGTTACTATTGTACTTACAGCAGTTCTTTATTTTTATTGATGAATTATTTAATAGATATGAAAGCTTAAATGGATTATGAGGATTTTATTGAAAAATACTTAAGTAGATTAGAAGGATTTTGCTGAAAAATATTCAAAAAATTTTGCATCTATATTTTTCTCATCAGGTTCATAGAAGGTTGCTGTTTGCAAGATCACAACATTCAAATTCTAGAGAAAACCATCATTTAAGAAAGAATTTATAGCCTTTTCTGATCTTTAAAAAATATTGATGCAACAAGACTGTGAATAAAAAAAAAATATTAAAATCAGTTCATCATTTTGATATATTTTGGATAAAAAAAAATACTCATCTTTCCTCAATTCCTTACTTGTCGAATACTCAGAGCACCATCATTCTTATTTTTTATATCATTCAAAAAATTAACTAAACAACAAAAAACAACAATCAAAAAAAATTTTTAAAAAATATTTAGAAAAGGTACTATCAAACTCACTTTTTTTTTGAAGCACGGATGACTCGGTTCCATCGATGGAGTATCGTGCTCTATCTATGAATAATTTATTCGATTTGATCTGATTCGATGGATCGATTTAGATCTTAAAATATATTATTTTTTAAAAAATAAATTAATAGTATAAAAATATTATTATTTTTTATAATATTTTATTTTTAAAAAATAATATATTTTTTTAAAAAATTATGTTTTCATTTCTTATCCCTTCCCTCCTTTTATTTTAAAATATTATTTTTTTCTCATTTTTTTAAATATTACTTTAGTATTATTTAAAAATAATATTTTAAATTATTATTAATAATAGAATAATAATTTTTTTATATTTTTTCCTCCACCTTCCAAAATATATATATTTTTTTCTTTTTCTCCTTTCCTTCCCTTCCTCCCGGTGCCTCCCCGCAAACCCCCTTTGGCGCCGCGTGAGGCTCGGGTCATGGTCGCCGCCCTCACCATGCTGCACCCAACTCCCCCTCCCCTCCCTTCCCTGGCTCCAACACCACCAAACCCCCTCCACTCCCTTAGCTCTAGCATCCCCTCCCCTCCCCTCCCCTTCCTTCCTCCCACCACCTCACTCGCACCCCCCCGCCCCTGCCGTGAGGCCTAGGTCGCGGCCGTTCGTGTTGCCTCCATCGTGACTCCGCTCCATCGCCATCCATGCCGGTCGAATACGAAAGCTTAGACGATGGCTAGGTTTTTGTGTTGGGAATTTTTTTCCTTTTTTTCATTTCTTTTTCTATTTAGGGATCTATGGGAAGGAAAGCACCTGAGGGAGATCAGAGGAGAAAGCCAAGCCGATCACAATGGGGAGGAAGGCGATGGTGGAGATCGACATGAGGTGGCGGCAAGCAAAGTAGGAAGGCGGTCTACATCTATAGGAAGGAAGGCACTTGAGGGAGACCGGAGCGGTGGTGACCAATGTGCGGAGAAGGTAGGCATCCACAAGGCTTGAAGAAAAAAAATGAAAACACTACTGGAGAAAAAAAAGAGAGAGGGAATAGAAGCACCTGAGGAAAATTGAAAGGGAAGGCTGATGCCGATGACGATGAGGAGGAAGGCGATGGTGGAGACCAACGGCGGATGGCGGCGAGCAGAAAATGAAGGAGATCGGCATCTCTTTTAGAAGATCTATGGGAAGGAATGCACATGCAGGTAGTGTTGGGAATTATGTCCCAAAATCAATCATCAGTCTGTTGATGGTTGAAATATTATAATTAATTTATTAATTAATAAAAAATATTTTGACATCTTTTTTCATTATAAGTTTACATCTTTTAATGAACTTCATTGTTGTGATGAAATCCTTAGGATTATTCAGTTTTGATAAAGAGAGGATTTATCGATTACTCCTTAAATTTGTTCACAATCAAATGATAGATTATTAATTAGGACGACAGCATCTATCGAACATAGGTCGCTATATACCATATAGATTGATTGTCCTTTTAACTAAGATGTGTGAAGATACTGGTATGGCATATAGGTGAGATGTATGGGTACATCATCATTGAACGTGATCAACTCCAGAGCATTCTACTATAAAAAATGTCTCTGATGAGATATAGGTATAAGTATCCCGTAGACCTGAGATCACCTCAATGACTTACAAGCAACTCACTGCGCTTTGATACCGGACTAATTGAATTTCTAATTCAGTAATGGAAGACTTCTGAGCACAGTTAAGTACTTGCAAAGTTGGAGTGTGATCAAGATGGAATTGACCACTCCAAGAGTTGGAGAAGAATGTATCACTGTATTTCAATATAGCAAAATCTTGGCTAGGATAATCCATCAGATGGATTTGGTATTTTGAAATACAATATGGACAACTTGATCAGAGTTGACAGTTGAACTCTGATATGTCATACGAGCATTGTGGTTAAGAAGATGAATTATATAAAAACTATATCCGCATGGGTTCTAAGGATGGTGTTCTACACCTTCAATCTATCCAGCCATCGAGTATCATTGCTAGATGGTCACTTCGATTGGTACAAAAATTTATTTCTATACTATCGACTTAGATTCGGACCTATGAGGTCACATACATTAGAGCTTATGATCTGATCGGATGGTTGATCAATGATTAAGAATCGTTCTAGGATTAAATAATCAATACGATTGGTGTTTAACCTAGTGCAAATATTGTAGGAGGATCGATTAGCAATTAGACTGCTAATTTACTTAACTTGATTAAGCCAATAAGCTGAGGTTAAGTTTAATTAAATATAATTTAATTAGATTTAGTTTGGACTTAATTAGATCAAGTCCAATTGGTTTATTGGATAAGCCAAGTGCAAGGAAGAACTAGTCCTAGTCTAACTAGGACTCAGATTAACTCAATTTTCTAATTTAATTAAAAAAAAAATTAGAATTAAATATAATTTAATCTAATTTAATTAAGTTTTTAAATAGGTTAGGATCTTATTTAATTGAGTTGATTTAATCTTGATTTTATTTGATTAAAAAATCTTGTTTGACTAAGTCAAAATAGGAGTTCTAGTGTGATTAGGACTCCCTATCTCCTTGCACCACCCTGGTCCCAATGCCCTCCATACCTATTTTTTAGATATTTTTTATAGAAAATCCCTTTCTTCCTAATTTTTATGCCTCCTCTCTCCCTCCAAGTCATATTTGAAAGTTAGGTGGAAGACCAAGTCAAAGGAGGAATTGATTTTGCTTAGGATTCTATGAGATAGAATCCTTGTTGACCAAAACATCTTCCCTTAAATGCCATCCCCTATTTTAATTAATTCTTCTCTTATTTCATAAAAATAATCTTTTTTTTTTCATCCTTCCTTGCTGGTGCATGCCAAAAATTATGGAGGCGCCTAAGGCGCCCCAACAACTTTCCATGTTTGGATATTCCTAGTCTAAAAATTTGACCTAACTTAGACTCTTCTTTTTTTTTATTTATTAGATGAATTTTATTCTAATTTTTTTATAAAATATAAAGCTTTGGAAGAAGTTTGGGGTGTGCAAAAATTAGAGGAAGAGGGTCCTTGGGCATGGGGGTTCCATAGGCACCAAACTAGGTGTCTAGGTGAGAGAAAAGAGAAGAAGAAGAGGATCTTCTTTTAGGGCTGTTTTATTTTCAATCTCTCCTCTTTCTTTTGAGTTTTTTTGAGAGAGTCTCAAATCAACAAACTCTCATCTTTCTTTTCATATTTTGGAGAGTCCAAATTTTGAAGAAGAGAGCATCGGATCGACCATCGAAGAAGGATCAGCATAATACTAGCATGCTGTGCTGATTTTCTGCATCGGACTTCATATCAGAGATCATAGGCTCGTGTGGACGACTCCTAGAGGTCGGATGCATGTGCGGCTTGTGACTTCATCCTCAAGCCCAGATTAAAAAGTTAGAACGTTTAAACTTACTCAGGTAATAGATCTGATCTATAAACTTCATACCTACATTTGATATAGTATAGATCTAGGTTGATTTGATCAACCTTTTTCTTATTTAATTTTAATTTTTAATTTAATATCATGCATTAATCATATAATAAATATGAGATTTGGGTATTTATGTAATTATTTAAATAAATTTTAGATTTATTTAAGTCTTCCCCTGTAAAATCTTAAAAAAATTTTAAGATCTACCTGTGAAATCCTAGATCTGGTTTCTTCAATTGGTATCAGAGCCTAGGTTCTTATTATATGATTTTTATACATATCTAGATCATTTCTTAGATTAAATCTAATTTATAATTTAATTATTAAATTTAAAATTAAAAAAATAAAATATTTTAGATTACACGAACTGCCATAAGATTGTTCTACTGTAAGATTTATTTCTTATAGTGAAAAGATTGTCCTAGTACGTGTTGATATAAAATATTCATCATAAAATTTTAGATTAGATCTAAGAGATTTTATGATCTGATTAAAAATATTTTAATCTAATTTTAATTATCATAAATATGTTAGATTTGATCTAGAAAGATTTATGATTGATTATTATTAAAATTATTTTAATTACACGAATCTATTTAGATTAGATCTAAAGTAGTTTTATGTTTATTTTACTTGCATATTGATTATGAATCAAACATGCAACTTGATTGATAGAATCATATTATAAAATATTTTATAAATATAAAAATTATTTTTAAAAAGCCGAACCCCAACCCTCAATCCAAAACTTAATTGAGAATTAAGAAGTTGATTAATTAGGATCTAGGATTGTGAATTGAAGATCCCAAGACATAAATCATAACATATTGGGTTAAATGGGTTAGTGGAGATTAGGTCCATTAATTGGGTTAGACCTAGGGTTAGATTAAAGAATGGACTTAATTAGAGAATTGACTAAATCTAATTAATTATTATCTTAGATTAGGTCAAGAATTCTCTAGATCAATTATAATAGTTATGTTGGTCAAGTTCATATCTTTAACAAGATCCAAAATGGACTTGATTCTTAGCTATGCGGTCTAGCACAAACTGTTAGGATGATCTAATTGAAACTAATTAAATCAGTTGCTATCTAAGATAAATCAGACCAATGATTTTTAATTGGCAGCTCGCTTATCTGGTCATTTCTGATGGTGTCTAAGGCAAGTCTGGCAGACCCTTCCACTGATCGAACTTACCTGGCCTCTTGATGAGATTATATTTTGATCGGATTGCTTGACTATTCGAGCTAATCCATGTCAGCTAGGTAAATCAGTGTGACTGATTTAGGTGCTCCTAGACCAGCCTATTAGTGGTCTCCCTTAAGCTAACTTGGTAAAGTTAGTAGGAGAATCATGACAAACTGGTTAATCTGATCTATTCACTTTTATAAATAAATTTTTTAAAATTATTAAGTTTCTAAAATAAAATAGTTATATGATAATTGGATCATAGCCTCCCATTAAAGTGGATGATAATGGGTCCATCAGTTGGATAATCATTGGAGGCCCAAAGACATGGTGCTTATCGGTTGATGAAATTATCATTCGTTATATGATCTCTTGGATACATCTTTCTAAATGATGGTCAGGTAGACCAACTAAAGTTGGATCTGATCATTCATTCGTTAGATAGGCCAAGTATGGTCATGTTAATGATTGAACCTAACTGGATCCTTTTCTAAGAAGGCCAAAGCCAACTGATTAGAGCCTGAGGCAAAATTTAATTACTGAAAATTATTTAAAAAAATAATTTATTATGAACCTATTCTTAGATGTACATGAGTGGGCCAACCAAAGTTGGACTTATATACAGTCTATGTGGATTCTAGTACCCACTAAGAAAATAAGATAATTTTTCGAATTAGAGATAAAGGCCATCAATTCAAATAAAATAGTGAAAGAAATCTTTTGATTAAAGTTCAAATCTTTAGGTTTAATGAATCAATTACTAATTAAATTTTAGTTTTTTTTTGTGCAGACATGGCCACTTATCTATCGCTCCGATCATTGTTGGACAATGATAAGTTGGTGGGATCCAATTTTGGTAGTTGGTACCAAAAATTGAAGATTGTCCTGAAGCATGAATAGATCCTATATGTGCTGATAGATCCTATATTTGAGGAGCCAACTGCCAATGCACGTGAAACAATCAGAGATACTTATCAAAAGTGGCTCAGTGATCGAACCATGGTGCACTGCATTATACTGGCTGCGATATGCGACAAGTTCAGTCATAAGTTTGAGACAGCTCAGCCAAATGAAATACTCTAAGTATTGGAGGATTCTTTTGGCACACCCGATGATGTTGAGAGGCACAAAATTAGTTGCACCTTCTTCAACGCCAGAATGCAGGATAGTGCCTCTATCATTGATCATGTATTGTACATGATCGAGCTGATAGAGCACTTAAGCAAGCTCGGCTTTCTCTTGTACAAACAACTTAGAAAAGATGCAATACTGAACTGCTGTCCAAGTCTTATCTCTCATTTCTTATACATTATAGAATGTCAAAGCCTGAAGTAGACTACTACGGGTTACTGAGGTTACTTCAAAACTTTGAGAAGGATCACCAACTTCATAAGGAGTCGATGAATTTAGTAGGAGGTTCGTCTTTTCGTTCTCGATCCTTTGGAAAAGGGAAGAAGAACAAGAAGAAAAAAGCCAAGAAGGTGCATGTTTATGCTAAGACACCTGTGCAGGCTCAGACCCAAAGACCAAGCTCAATAAGAGTCAAGCCGAATGCTTCTTTTGCAAGAAGTGGGAGCATTGAAAGAGAAACTATCCTCAGTACATTGCCTTCCTAAACTCGAATAGATAGAGAAAGAAGCAAGCTATTGCTGGGCAAGGTATTTATATGATAACTCCTTATAATTTTTCTATTTATGATATTACTGATTGATATTGGATACCGATAGCCCTTACCATATTTGTAATTTGTTACAGGGATTGCAGATCAGTAAAAGATTCGAGTAAGGTGAGAGATTTCTAAATATTGGAGATGGAAGACCAATACCAGTTCTAACTTTAGAAATTTTAAAACTTATATTTGAATCTCATACCGTTGTTCTTAATGATTATCATTTTTGTCCTAGTTTTTTTTTAAAATATCATTTATATAGGCCTTTTGGCTATGAATAATTATAAAATTTCAATAAAAAAATGAGTTTGTAATGTCATTATGAATAGTATTACTGCTTTCTATGGATAATTGAATAATGGTGTATATTTGTTATCACAATCTGTTAAAATAGTCTATTCTACTGACAAGCATCCTAGATTAGATAGTGTATCAGATATCTACTTATGACACTGTAGGCTAGGTCATATAAATAAGAACAGAATAAACAGGTTGACTCAAGAAGAAATCCTCGAAGTCAATAATTATGAATCACTTTCAACCTATAAATCCTGTCTTCTTGGTAAAATGACCAAGTCACCTTTCACTAAAAAAAGATGAGAGAGCCAATGAGCTCTTAGGTCTAGTACATACTGATGTATGTGGACCAATGAGCATAAGTGTCAGAGGTAGATATATCTACTTCATTATTTTCACAGATGATCTATCCAGATATGGATATGTCTATCTGATGAAACATAAGTCAAATTCTTTTAAAATATTCAAATGATTTTAAAGTGAAATAGAAAAATAAACTAGAATGAGTATTAAAATTTTTCGATCTGATCGAGGAGGAGAATACCTTTCTGATGAGTTTCTCACATATCTAGGAGAGAATAAAATTCTCTCCCAATGGACTCCTCCTGAAATACTACAGCATAATGGTGTGTCTAAAAGGAGGAATCGAACTCTGTTAGACATAGTCCGATCCATGATGGAATTTGCCAACTTGTCGATATCCTTCTGAGGATATGCACTCGAATCGGCTTGTTATCTATTAAATAGGGTTCCAAGTAAGTCTTTAGTTAAAACTCCATATGAGATATGGACAGGACGTAAGCCAGCACTTTTATATCTTAGAATTTGGGGGTGTCCGACTATGTCAAACGGATAGTTATAGATAAACTTAGATCTAGATCTGACAAGTGTACATTCATAGGATACCCAAAAGAGATCAAAGGATACTAATTCTATCATGCTGATGAACAAAAGGTGTTCGTTAGCCTTAGGACAACCTTTTTGGAAAAGAAGTTCTTTGATGAAGGAACTATTGTCTCTAAGGTTGAACTTGATGAAGTTCAATAGGTAGAAAGTCCGACACAGAATGTTGAACCTAAGTCGAATTTGATCAGATCATATCCGAAGCCTAGTGAACCCACACTATTAAGATGATCTGGTAGAGTACCCCACCATCCAAACAGATACTATGAATTCTTAGTCCAAGATGGTGATCCCATTGAACTCGATGAGAACGATGAGGATCCGATCACTTATATGGATGCGATGCAAAGATCCAACTCTGAGAAATGGCTAAAAGCCATGAGATCCAAAATGGATTTTATGAAGGTCAATGATGTATGGACATTAGTTGACCCACTTGAAGGGGTTAAATCCATTGGGTGTAAATGGATCTTCAAAAAAAAGAGAGGCACAGACAAAAAGATGGAGATCTATAAAGTCCGTCTGATTGTCAAGAGATATCATCAATGTTATGGTATTGACTATGTTAATTAATCATAATATGTTAGATTTGATCTAGAAAGATATTATGATTGATCTATTATTAAAATTATTTTAATTACACGAATCTATATTGTAGGGATGTAGATCTAAAGTAGTTTTATGTTTATTTTAACTTGCATATTTTGGATTATGAATCACAAACATGCAACTTGATTGTATAAGAACATATTTATAAAATATTTTATAAATATAAAAATTAATTTTTAAAAAGCTCGAACCCCCCCCTCATCCAAAACTTAATTGAGAATAAGAAGTTGATTCAATTAGGAATCTAGGGAATTGTTGAATTGAAGATTCCCAAGATCCCATTATAATCATGCCCACTAATACCATATATGGGGTTAAATGGTTACGTGGAGAGTAGGTCCATTAAATTGGGTGTTGACCTAGGGTTCAATTAAAAGAATGGGACTTAATTAGAGAATTGACTATCTAATTAATTCATTATCTTTAGATTCGGTCACAGAAATTCTCTAGCTCGAATTATAAAGTTATGTTGGTAAGTTGCTATTCTTTAACCAAGAGAATCCAAAAATGCACCTTGATTCTTAGCTATGCGGTCTAGCACAAACTGTTAGGATGAATCTAATTGAAAACTAATTAATCAGTCTGCTATCTAAGAAATCAGACCAATTGATTTTTAATTGGCAGCGTCGCTTTATCTGGTCATTTCTGGGATGGTGTCTAAGGCAAGTCTCGGCAGACGCCTGTCCACTGATCGAGACTTACCTGGCCTCTTGATGGATTTATATTTTTGATCGATTGCTGACTATTCGAGCTAATCCATGTCAGGCTAGGGTAACATCAAGCTGTGACTTGGGATTTAGGTTGCTCCTAGACCAGCCTATTAGTGCGTCTCGCTTAAGCTACACGATTGGTAAAAAAAGTTTAGTAGGAAATCATGACAAAACTGCGTTAAATCTGGTCTATTCATTTTTATAAATAAATTTTTTAAAAATTATTAAGTCTAAATAAAATTAGTTATAGTGATAATTGGATCATTAGCCTCCCATTAAAGTGGATGATTAATGGGTTCATCCGTTGATAATCATCTGGGAGGCCCAAAGAACATTGGTGCTTATCGGTTGATGAAATTTCATTTCGTTAAATATGATCTCTTGATTACATCTTTCGTAAATGATGGTCAGCGTAGACCAACTAAGAGTTGGGAATCTTGATCATTCATTCGTTAATGAGGCCAATCATGGTCATGGTTATGATTGAACCTAACTGGAGATCCTTTTTCTAAGAAGGCCAAAGCCAACCTGATTAGAGCTGAGGGCAAAATTTTAATTACTGAAAATTATTTAAAAAATTAATTTTAATTATGAACCTTATTCTAGATGTACATGAGTGGGCCAACGCAAAAGTTGGACTTATATACAGTCTATGTGGATTCTAGTCCGAAAGCCCCTTACTAAGAAAGCGAATGAAAATTTTTCGGAATTAGAGATAAGGCCATTCAATTCAAAGAATAAAATAGTGAAGAGAGATCTTTTGATTAAAGTTTCAAACTCTTTAGGTTTAATGAAATCAATTACTAATTAAATTTTGTTTTTTTTTTGTGCAGGACATGGCCACTTATCTATCGGCTCCGATCGATTGTTGGACATGTATAAGTGGTGGGATCCAATTTTGGTAGTTGGTTACCAAAATTGAAGATTGTCTGAAGATTGACTAGATCCTATATGTGCTGATAGATCCTATCATTTGGGGAGCCATGAACTTTATTTTGATGAATCCTTAGGATATTTATTTTTGATAAAAAAAGATTTATCAATTAATTCTTAAATTTGTTCACGACCTAATGATAGGCTGTTAATTAGGACGATAGCATTATCGAACAAGGTCGCTATATGCCATATAGGTTGGTTGTCCTCTTAACCAAGAGTGTGAGATACTGGTATGGCATACAGGTGAGATGTATGGGTACATCATCATTGAATATGACCAACTTCAGAGCATTCTACTATCGAAAATGTCTCTGATGGATATAGGTATAAGTATCCCTTAGACCTGAGATCACCTCAATGACTTACAAGCAACTCACTGTGCTTTGGTACCGGGCTAACTAATTTTAATTTAGTAATGAAGACTTCTGGGCACAGTCAAGTACTTGCAAAGTTGGAGTGTGATCAAGATGGAATTGACCACTCCAAGAGTTGGAGAAGAATGTATCACTGTATTTCAATATAGCAAAATCTTGGCTAGGATAATCCATCAGATGGATTTGATATTTTGAAATACAATATGGACAATCTGATCAAGTTGATAGTTGAACTCTGAGGTGTCCTACGAGCATTGTGGTTAAGGAGATGAATTATATGAAAACTATATCCGATGGGTTCTAAGGATGGTGTTCTACACCTTCGACCTATCCACCGTCGGTATCATTGCTAGATGGTCACTTCATTGGTATAGAAATTTATTTCTATGCTATCAACTTAGATTCGGACCTATGAGGTCAATACATTAGAGTTCATGATTCCGATCGATGGTTGATCAATGATTAAGAATCGTTTAGGGTTAAACAATCAATACGATTGGTGTTTAACCTAGTGCAAGTATTGTAGGAGGATCGATTAGCAATTAGATTGCTAATTTACTTAATTTGATTAAGCTAGAGGGTAAGATTAAGTTTAATTAAATAATAATTTAATTAGATTTAGTTTGGACTTGATTGGATCAAGTCTAATTGGTTTATTGGATAAGCAAGTGTAAGAAAGAACTAGTCCTAGTCTAACTAGGACTCGGGTCAATCCAATTTTCTTAATTTAATTAAAAAATTAAATTAAATTTAATTAATTTAATTAAATTTTTAATTAGATTAAAATTAATTAATTTTAATTTATTTTTGATTTAATTTGATTTGAAAACCATGATTGACTAAGTCAAATGGAATCTAGTGTGATAGGATTCCACCTTGCACCACCTTAGCCCTCCCTCCCATACCTATTTTTTATGTGATAGAAGTCTTCTCTAGTTTTTATGCCCCTCTCTCCTCTTATTCTCATATTTATTTGGTGGTTGACCAAGTCAAGAGGAAGTTGTTTTGCTTAGGATTCTATAAGATAAATCCTTATAAACCAAAACATCTCCTTCCATGTACGACCCTATTTTATTTTTTCTCCCTAATTCCATGTGATTGAGAGAACTTTTTGCACCTTCCTTGCTGATTTACAAAAAAAATTATGGAGGCACCCAAGAGCGCCCCAACACTTGCCAAATTTGTCCTTCTTGTCTAGTTTTTGACCTAATAATGACTCTTCTTTTTTAAATTTAGATAAATTTTATTAATTTTTTTATAAAATATAAGCTTTGGAAGATTTTGGGTGTGCAAAAATTAGAGAAGTGGATCCTTGGGCGTATGGGTTCCATAGGCACCAAACTAGGTGTCTAGGTGAGAGAAAAGAGAAGAAGAAGAGGGTCTTCTTTAGGGCTGTTTTATTTTCATCTCTCCTCTTCTTTTGAGTTTTTTGAGAGAGTCTTAATTAAAAACTCTCATCTTTCTTCTCATATTTTGGAGAGTCCAATTTTGAAGAAGAGTGTCGGATCGACCATTAAAAGGATCAGCCCAGTACTAGCATACTGTGCTGATTTCTACATCGGACTCAGATCGTGTCGTGGCTTATGTGGACACTCCAAGGATTGGACATGTGTATGGCTCATGACATCATCTCAAGCCTGATCAGTAAGTTAGAATATTAACTTGCTAGGTAATAGATCTGACTATAAACTTACCTACATTTGATATAGTATATATCTAGGTTGATTTGATCAACTTTTTCTTATTTAATTTTTAATTTTTATTTAATATCATGCATTAATCTATAATAAATTAGATTTGGGTATTCTATTAATATTTAAATAAATTTTAGATTTATTTAAGTCTTTCCCTTAAAATCTTAAAAAAATTTTAAGATTACCTGTGAAATCCTTAGATCTGGTTTCTTCAATTGGTATCAGTTAGGTTCTTATTATTATTTTTATACATATCTAGATCATTTCTTTTAATTAATCTAATTTATTAATTATTAATTTTAAAATTAAAAAAAATAAAATTTTTAGATTTAACGAACTGCATAGAATTGTTCCTGTAAGTTATCTTATAGTGAAAAGATTGTCCTAGTATTTGATGATAAAATTTGATCATAAAATTTTAGATTCGATCTAAGAGATTTATGATTTGATTAAAATATTTTTAATCTAATTTTAATTTCATAAATATTTAGATTTGATCTAAGATTTTTTGATTGATTATTATTAAATTATTTTAATTACATGAATCCTGTTTAGATTAGATAAAGTAGTTTCATGCTTTATTTTACTTGCATATTGATTATGAAATCAAACATGCAACTTGATTGATAGAATCATATTATAAAATATTTTATAAATATAAAAATTATTTTAAAAAGCCGAACCCCAACCCCTCAATCCAAACTTAATTAAGAATTAAAAGTTGATTAATTAGGATCTAGGATTATGAATTGAAGATCAAGACATAAAATCATAACACATTGGGTTAAATGGGTTAGTGGGGATTAGGTCCATTAATTGGGTTAGACCTAGGGTTAGATTAAAGAATGGACTTAATTAGAGAATTGACTAAATCTAATCAATTATTATCTTAAGATTAGGTCAAGGATTCTCTAGATCAATTAATAGTTGTGTTGGTCATATCTTTAACAAGATCCAAAATGGACTTGATTTTGCTATGGGTCTAGCACAACTGTAGGATGATCTAATTGAAACTAATTAAACAGTTGCTATCTAAGAATCAGTCAATGATTTTTAATTGGCAGCTCGCTTATCTGGTATTTCTGATGGTGTCTAAGGCAAGTCGGCAGACCTTCCACTGATCGAACTTACTGGCTCTTGGTGAGATTATATTTTGATAGATTGCTTACTATTCGAGTAACCATGACAGCTAGGTAAATTCAGTTGATGATTTAGGTCTCCTAGACCAGCCTATTAATGGTCTCCCTTAAGCTAACTTGGTAAAGTTAGGGATAATCATGACAAGCTGGTTAATCTGATTATTCACTTTTATAAATAAATTTTTTAAAATTATTTGTTCTAAATAAATAGTTATATGATAACTGGATCATAGCCTCCCATTAAAGTGGATGATAATGGTCCATCAGTTGGATAATCATTGGAGGCCAAAGACATTGGTGCTATCGGTTGATGAAATTATCATTTTTTATGATCTTTGGATACATCTTTCTAAATGGTGGTCAGGTAGACCAACAAAGTTGGATCTTGATCATTCATTGTTTGATAGGCCAAGTATGGTCATGGTTATGATTGGACCTAATGGCCTTTTCTAGAAGGCCAAGCCAACTGATTAGGCCTGAAAATTTAATTACTGAAAATTATTTAAAAAAACAATTTTTTATGAACCTATTCTTAGATGTACATGGTGGGCCAACCAAAGTTGGACTTTGTACAGTCTATGTGGATTCTAGTACCCACTAAAATAGATTATTTTTCGAATTGAGGTAGGCCATCAATTCAAATAAATAGTGAAAGAATTCTTTTGATTAAAGTTCAAATCTTTAGGTTTAATGAATCAATTACTAATTAAATTTTGTTTTTTTTTGTCAGACATGGCACGATCTATGCCCGATCATTGTTGGACAATGTAAGTTGGTGGGATCCAATTTTGGTAGTTGGTACCAAAAATTGAAGATTGTCTGAAGCATGAATAGATCCTATATGTGCTGATAGATCCTATATTTGAGGAGCCAACTGCCAATGCACGTGAAACAATCAGAGATACTTATCAAAAGTGGCTCAGTGATCGAACCATGGTGCACTGCATTATACTGGCCTGCGATATGCGACAAGTTCAGTCGCAGTTTGAGACAGCTCAGCCAATAAATACTCCAAGTTTGGAAGGATTCTTTTGGCACAACCGATGATGTTGAGAGGCAAAATTAGTTGCACCATCTTCAACCCAGAATGCAGGATAAGTGCCTCTATCATTGATGTATTGTACATGATCGGCTGATAGAGCACTTAAGCAAGCTCGGCTTTCTCTTGTACAAACAACTTAGAAAAGATGCAATACTGAACTGCTGTCCAAGTCTTATCTCTCATTTCTTATACATTATAGAATGTCAAAGCCTGAAGTAGAACTACTACGGGTTACTGAGGTTACTTCAAAACTTTGAGAAGGATCACCAACTTCATAAGGAGTCGATGAATTTAGTAGGAGGTTCGTCTTTTCGTTCTCGATCCTTTGGAAAAGGGAAGAAGAACAAGAAGAAAAAAGCCAAGAAGGTGCAATGTTTATGCTAAGACACCTGTGCAGGCTCAGACCCAAAGACCAAGCTCAATAAGAGTCAAGCCGAATGCTTCTTTTGCAAGAAGTGGGAGCATTGAAAGAGAAACTATCCTCAGTACATTGCCTTCCCTAAACTCGAATAGATAGAGAAAGAAGCAAGCTATTGCTGGCAGGTATTTATATGATAATCCTTATAATTTTTCTATTTATGATATTACTGATTGATATGGATACCGATAGCCCTTACCATATTTGTAATTTGTTACAGGGATTGCAGATCAGTAAAAGATTCGAGTAAGGGAGAGATTTCTAAATATTGGAGATGGAAGACCAATACAGTTCTAACTTTAGAAATTTTAAAACTTATATTTGAATCTCATACCGTTGTTCTTAATGATTATCATTTTTGTCCTAGTTTTTTTTTAAATATCATTTATATAGGCCTTTTGGCTATGAATAATTATAAAATTTCAATAAAAAAATGAGTTTGTAATGTCATTATGAATGATGTTATAATAATGCTTCTATGGACAGCAAAGAAATGATATTTATATTTTATCACAGCCTATGAGTGTAATGTACTTAACTAATAAATATCCTAGAATTGGATAATATCATAGATGGAAACCTACTTATGCATTGTAGGCTTGGTTACATATAACAAGAATAGGATAAATAGTTTAGACTCAAAGAGAGAATCCTCGATGTCAATAATTATGAATCACTTGCCAATCTGTGAATCCTATTTTCTAGGAAAGATGACAAAATTACCTTCTCACTTAGAAAGGATGAAAGAGCCAGTGAAGCTTCTTAAGTCTCATACATAGTGATGTATGTGGACCTATGAACACTAAGTTGCCAGAGATTGATATCACTATTTCATTATATTTCACTAGACGATCTATCTAGGTATGGCTACATGTCTATCTTATGAAAATATAAGTTTGAATTCTTTTTTGAAATATTCAAATGATTCCATAAGTGAAGTAGATAAATAAACTAAAAAAAATATTAAAATTTTTTTATCAGATCGAGGAGGTGAATACCTTTCTAATGAGTTCTCTTACATATCTAGGAGAGAATGAGATTCTCTCCCATAGTGGACTCCTTCAGAAACACCACAGCATAATAGTGTATCGAAAAGGAGGAATCCAAATTGTTATTGGATATGGTTCGATCCATGATGAGAATTTGCTAGTCAACTTGTCGATTATCCTTCTGGTGATTATGCTCTTGAGACTGCATGTTTCTATATAGAATAATATTCTGAGTGAAGTCTGTTAGTTAAAGACTCCATATGAGATATGGAGTGGGCATAAGGTCTATACTCTTTCACCTTTGGGTTTAGAGTTGTCTGGCCTACGTCAAACGGATAGTTGCATACAGATAAACTTGGATCCTAGGTCCGATAAGTGTGTGTTTATAGGATACCCCAAGAAGAGACTAAGGGTTACTTACTTCTATCATTGTTGAAGAACAAAAGATGTTCATCAGCCTAATAGGACAATCTTGTTAGGAAAAAGAGTTCTTTAGTGAAGGAATTATTGCCTCAAAAATCGAACTTGAGAAAGTTCAATAGGTAGAAAGTCCGACACAGAATGTTGAACCTAAGTCGAATTTGATCAGATCATATCCGAAGCCTAGTGAACCCACACTATTAAGATGATCTGGTAGAGTACCCCGTCCATCCAAACAGATACTATGAATTTCTTAGTCCAAGATGGTGATCCCATTGAACTCGATGAGAACGATGAGGATCCGATCACTTATATGGATGCGATGCAAAGATCCAACTCTGAGAAATGGCTAAAAGCCATGAGATCCAAAATGGATTTTATGAAGGTCAATGATGTATGGACATTAGTTGACCCACTTGAAGGGGTTAAATCCATTGGGTGTAAATGGATCTTCAAAAAAAAGAGAGGCACAGACAAAAAGATGGAGATCTATAAAGTCCGTCTGATTGTCAAGAGATATCATCAATGTTATGGTATTGACTATGATGAGACGTTCTCTCATATGGTAATGCTTAAATTCATTTGGATCATGCTTGTTATTGCTGTCCATCTAGACTATGAGATCTGGCAGATGGATGTGAGACAACTTTTCTAAATGAAGAGCTGACCGAAGAGGTGTATATAATATAACTTGAAGAGTTCACATCCACAGATGAGTCCAAGGTATGCAAGCTTCAGAGATCCATTTATGGATTGAAGCAGGCATCTCGGAGTTGGAACATGCATTTTGATAAAGTGATCAAAATGTATGGCTTCGTTAAGAATGAAGAAGAACCCTGCATTTATAAATGGATAAATGGTCCAGCAGTGGTATTCCTTATTTTATACATGGATGATATTCTCTTAATCGAAAATGACATCTCCGCACTATAAGGAATAAAAGTCTAGTTGTCATCATAGTTCTCCATGAAGGACTTGGGTGAAGCATCCTATATCCTAAAAATAAAAATCTATAGAGATAGATCTAAAAGGATGCTTGGTATATTCCAATCCACGTACATAGAAACTATGCTGAAGAGGTTCAATATGGAGAATTCCAAAAAGGACTATCTTCCAATAGGCCAAGAAATTTTTCTCTCTAAGAAGGATTGTCTGACAACTCCTGAAGAGAGAGCATATGAGTAGAATTTCATATGCTTCGATAGTGGGGTCTATTATGTATGCAATGACATATACAAAATCAGACGTGGCATACTCACTAGGAGTAGTGAGTAGATACCAGTCTGACCCTGGAGAAAATCACTGGAAGGTGGTTAAAATCATTCTTAAGTATTTGAGAAATACTAAGAATCAATGATTGATTTATGGTGAGTCAGATCTGAAGCTTATGGGATTTACAGACTCCAACTTTCAATCTGATCATGATGACAGTAAAAATATGTCGGGGTATATCTTTACTTTAAATGGTGGAGCCATCTACTAAAAAATTTTCAAGCAGCATATAGTGGCTGACTCTGTTTACAAAGTAGAATACATGACAGCATCAGATACAGCAAAAAAAACTATATAGTTGAGGAAGTTCATCATTGAGCTCGGAGTAGCATCCTCCATGATGGTCCAGTCCTGCTCTACTGCGACAGCACTAGCATCATAGCTCAAGCAAAGAAACTGAAGGCACACCAACGAACAAAGCGCATTCTGCGCCGCTTCCATTTGGTCCGTGAGATCATGGATCGTGGTGACATCGATCTTTAGAAAATCGACGAAAAGAAGAACCTAGCCGATCCCTTCACTAAAGTCCTGGCAATCAAGGAGTTCGACAATCATAAGTCAAAGATGGATATTAGATACTATACCAAGTGGATAAGTGGGAGTTATTAGAAATTATATCTCAAAATCAATCGTCAGTCTATTGATGGTTGAGATATTATAATTAATTTATTAATTAATAAAAAATATTATGGCATCTTTTTTTATCATAGTTTACATCTTCTAATGAACTCAATTATTGTGATAAAGTCTTTAAGACTATTTAGTTTTGATAAAGAAAAAATTTATCGATTAATTTTTAAATTTATTCACGACCAAATGATAGACTGTTAATTAGGACGACAACGTCTATCGAGCATAGGTCGCTATATGCCATATAGGTTGGTTGTCCTCTTAACCAAGATGTGTGGAGATACTGGTATGGCATACAGGTGAGATGTATGGATACATCGTTATTGAACATGACCAACTCCAGAGCATTCTACTGTCGAAAATATCTCTGATGGGATATAGGTATAAATATCCCGTAGACCTGAGATCACCTCAGTGACTTACAAGCAACTCACTACACTTTGGTACTAGACTAATTGAATTTCTAATTTAGCAATGAAAGACTTCTGGGCACAGTCAAGTACTTGCAAAGTTGGAGTATGATCAAGATAGAATTGACCACTTCAAGAGTTGGAGAAGGATGTATCACTATATTTCAATATAGCAAAACCTTGGTTAGGATAATCCATTAGATGAATTTGATATTTTGAAATACAATATGGATAACCTGATCAGAGTTAACAGTTGAACTCTAATGTATCCTATGAGCATTATGGTCAAGGGGATGAAAACTATATCTGCATGGATTCTAAGGATGGTGTTCTACACCTTCGACCTATCCGATCGTCGGATATCATTGCTAGATGGTCACTTTGATTAGTATAAAAATTTATTTCTATGCTACCTACTTAGGTTCGAACCTATGAGGTCATACATATTAGAGCTTATGATCTGATCGGATGGTTGATCAACGATTAAGAATCGTTCTAGGATTAAACAATCAATACAATTGATGTTTAACCTAGTGCAAGTGTTGCAGAAGGATCAATTAGTAATTGAACTATTAATTAGCTTAATTTGATTAAGTCAATAGTCTGAGATTAAGTTTAATTAAATATAATTTAATTAAATTTGGTTTGGGCTTGATTGGATCAAGTCCAATTAGTTTATTGGATAAGCTAAGTGCAAGAAAGTACTAGTCATAGTCTAACTAGGACTCGGATTAACCCAATTTTTTAATTTGATTAAAAAATAAATTAGAATTAAATATAATTTAATTTAATTTAATTAAGTTTTTAAATGGATTAGGGTCTTATTTAATTGGGTTGATTTAATCTTAATTTTATTTGGTTAAAAGATCTTATTTGACCAAGTTAAAACATGAGTCCTAGTGTGACTAGGACTCCCTATCTCCTTGCACCACCCTGGTCCCAACATCCTCCATACCTATTTCTTAGGTATTTTTTATGAAAAATCCTTTTCTTTCTGATTTTCATACCTCCTCTCTCCCTCCAAGTCATATTTGGAAGTTAGGTAGAAGACCAAGTCAAAGGAGGAATTGATTTTGCTTAGGATTCGATGAGATGGAATCCTTGTTCACCAAAACATCTTCCCTTGAGTGCCATCCCCTCTTTTAATTAAATTTTTATTTTATTTTATGAAAATAATCTTTTTTTTTGTGCACCCTCTCTTGCTGGTCCATGCCAAAAATTATGAAGGAGGCGCCCAAGAGTTGGATGCCCCAACAACTTTTCATGTTTGGATATTTCTAGTCTAAAAATTTGACCTAACTTGGACTCTTCTTTTTTCCTATTTATTGGATGAATTTTATTCTAATTTTTTTATGAAATACAAATCTTTAGGAGAGGTTTGGAGTGTGCAAAAATCAAAGGAAGAGGATCCTTGGGCATAGGGATTCCATAGGCACCAAACTACATGTCTAGGTGAGAGAAAAGAGAAGAAGAAGATGGTCTTCTTCTAGGGCTATTTTATTTTTCATCTCTCCTCCTTTATTTTGAGTTTTTTTGAGAGTCTCAGATCAGCAAAGTCTCATCTTTCTTCTCATATTTTGGCGAGTCCAAATTTTGAAGAAGAAAGCATTGGATCGATCGTCGAAGAAGGATCAGTACAGTACTAGCATGCTGTACTGATTTTTTGCATCGGACTTCAGATCAGAGATCAAAGACTCGCGTGGATGACTTCTAGACTTCGAACACATGTGCGGCTCGTGACTTCATCCTCAAGCCTGGATCAGCAAGTTAGAACGTCTAAACTTACTCAGGTAATAGATCTGATCTATAAATTTCATACCTACATTTGATGTAGTGTAGATCTAGATTGATTTGATCAACCTTTTTCTTATTTGATTTTAATTTTTGATTTAATATCATGCCTTAATCATATAATAGATTTGAGATCTAGGTATTTACATGATTATTTAAATAAATTTTAGATTTATTTAAGTCTTCCACTGCAAGATCTTGAAAAGTTTCAAGATCTACATGTGAAACCCTAGATCTGATTCCTTCAGGTAGCCCGATGCCAGAGATCATGAAGAGGACGGCGATGGCGGAGACCAATGGGAGGTGGCAGCAAGGAGAGTGGGGAGATGGGGTGGACGGTGATGGCGAAGACCCATGCTAGGTGGCTTGGAGGAGAGAGGGGAGGTGGTGTGCATTTGCAAGGGTTCTAGAGGGCTCGAAAAGGGTCCAAGCAAAAAAAAAAACGTTGCCAGAGAAAAAACACCATGGGGAGTTCGTAGCTCGACACTTGGCATGCTGGGAGAGCTCTAAACTTTTCTTTCATATATTGTATAGATGAGAAGAAAGAGCCCTTTAAAGCCACAGAACTTAACCATGCAGTAGTGTAACACCCCAGCCGAAAGAAGATTAATATCAACCTACAAAAGAAGAATGATACTTGACGATCAATCAGAGCCTCTTGTACATGCAACTAATTCCATTTCCAGGCATCTCCTATGGGTAAGTAACAGAACCAGAGTGGGAAGTGGATAACAAAAGTTTCATCCACAGAAAGTTATCCCAATTTAAAGATATGCATGAGAACGCCAACAATCCTGCCGATTTGAGGCTGCAAAAGCCATAACAAAGGATGCATTGAAGAAGCAAAATAAGAAACAAAAGAGCAATGAAACTCAATGCCGATGTAGTCGACCATACCATAATAACCCCCCAACATTTGAGGTTGCTAACTATTGAAATTTAACACTACCTATTACGGATCTGGTATCACTTATTTTGGCAAAAAGAAAGAAGAAAGAAAAATAAGATGCTATTAAGTACATAGACTAGACTAAAGTTTTTCTCCATGGGACATGCAAAGCTTCATTATAAGAACAAAAAATTTACAAGAGAAGATCACACCATCAACTTTCGGATATCAATCTCTTTTTCTTAATAAAAAGCACTCATCTCTTATCCCTTACAAAAGCTCTTTCTTTAGAAGACCCCCTTGAAACGACCATTGTCTACTGCTTGGCAATCTACCTGAAGCCTCTGTTTCAGCTCTTTGCTGGCACTCTTCAGGGTCTATGACTGCTGCTCAACCTCTACCTACTGTCATCCACCATTTCACAGGACTCTGTTGACCACACACTAGATGCCTGCAGACAAGCCTTTTTAAAGGCTTTGGATCAGATCAATTTGAGTCCAGATTGGAGACTCTACTCTAATTCAAAGTCAAATATCCTCCCGATCATTGGATAATGATCACAAAGCTCCCTGGCTGCAAGATCATGCCATTTTGGACTTGTGGACTGTGTATAGACTAAGTCCATATTGAACCTGGTCAGCCACCACATGCCATGTTATCTAAAATATCCAAAATATCCCATATGCCACATTTTTACATGGTAAATCCGTTAAGGGTCTATGGTGGACCGTGTGTGACGTTGGTCCATCATGGATCGTGTCAAACTAGTGCACGCCCTGTGTGTATACCCGCATTAGGCCCTGCCTGTGCTGGGCCATGCCCGCATGTTGGGCAGCCTGCACGCGCCTGCTCTAGGCCATGCCCAGCTCACGTGCCCTACTCTGGCCTGCAGGCTAGTCTACAGCCTATTATGGCTTGTGGATGTTTTTTTGAACTTCTCCTCACTGCGGTCTTTGCCGTAGGCTCTTTGTGGATCGAATTTGAGATATTTTTTCTAATAATCTCCATCTTGACTTGACATTCGGTCTTCTCCAACTTTCAAAGTCTTTTGGATGATCTTGCCCCTATGCCCTGGGACGTACGCATGCTGATTATAGATAGATAAATATGAAAGTCGAGCAAGGTCGCTCGATTCCATCTCCATCGTATATTGTGCTCCGTCTGACCTGAGATCTGCTCGAAGCATCCTCCTGTGGCAATAGAAACCATCTTGCAATGTTGCATGTCATCCTCTTAAATCTCGTATCTCGTGTTTGGTCCACCTGCATCTGGAGCTTCATCTTGCATTGGGCTCTCATTGGCTCTTGAAGCTCCACCTTGCACTAAACTTCTTATCAAGAGATAATATCTGTCATACTTTTTTTCTCATGATAATCATATTACCGCACAAGACCTTTAGAATTTCTTCATCAGCTCTCCACCTGGAGCCTTTATTGAATAACTAAAAAATATGGATTTATTGGAATCTTTTGATGTACTTATTAGTGAGAGTATTACTACTATAGAATAGGACTACAACAACGTTTACTATTGCAGCAGTTTAAAAATCATTATTATAGATATCTAAGACAACGGTTATACCTAACCACTGCCATATGTCTAATCTATGGCAGCGATTGCATAAAATCGCTGCCATAGATTCAATCTATAGCAACGATTATATAAAACTACTGTCAAAGATTTGACTTATTATATCAGTAAATTAACTGCTATTATATGTTCAATCAGTGGAAGTGGCTATGCTTAACCACTACCATAGATTAGATTTATGGTAGCGATTTTAATCACTGCCATAGTTGGACATATGATAGTAATTTTTGTAACCGCTGCCATAGGTGCATAATATAAATTTTTTCATATTTTTTTTTGAATATGATATAATTTTAAAATTTAAAATTCATCTTTACTATTCATTATTTAAATAACTATTGTTAGAGTACCATTATAAAAGACTACCTCGATTCGATGGCCCTAACTATGTCGATTGATAAAATTTGATTTCAACGGCTACGAATGATCATGTGATGATCTGATAGATAAAGACCATCGATTGATCGAAAACTTACAACGATGATCTTGATGATGTTTGTAGTATACTATCAAAATTTTACTTTAATTAGATTTATTATTATGGTCAAATTAAATTGATGTTTTTTTTTACATGTTTTTAATAAGCTGATCAATTGTTATAGCTAACGAAAGAGGAGGTGATGTCCATCCGTAGCACTATCTTTCGATCCAATCATACAGATAAGAAGGGCAGGTCGATGAACACCTCGATCGAAAGAATTTTTGTAAGTAATAAATAGACTAGTATGATTAGTATTATAATATTTCTTTAATATTTTATTTAAATTTATAATTATAGGAGTGGTTAGATATGCTTGCAAGCGAGAATCCGGATACCTTTGGCCCTCATGACCATCTATTTTAGATTTTGGGGCTCGAGCAATCTGGAAGGATCCGATGTAGGTCCGAATATATATCGACAAGCTAGTAGTCTGAGGTGAGCATCTCTTTACATGTTTCTAGGATTGTTAGTTGGGAGTAGCTTGAGGAGATGTTGGTGCAAGTAGCTTAGGCTACGGAGCGGGCTGCTTAGGCTGATAAGCACACATCTCAACTATAGAGCATCGTGACCACTATGGTAACGAGGCTCTCCATGAATTTTAAAGTTGATTTTATGGATCTTGAGGATATGTTGGCTAGCATTTCAGCTCCAGCCACTCCAGCTCCTTCAACTCGTGCTCCATTTCCTTTCGATGATGATGATTTAAATTTAGATATAGACTTTTAATGCATTTTTTAAAAATATATTATAATAAATTTTATTCAGTAATAAAATTTGAGTATTTTAGATATATTCTTGTGTTATATATTGAACTATATTTATCAAATAAAAAATAAAAATTAAAAAATAATATTTTTTATTATTCAAAATCTATAGCAGTAGTTGGCAACCACTGCCATAGGCATGTCTATCATTGTCGTAGATCGCATGTCAATCATTATCATAGGCCAATCGCTGTCATAGGCGTGTCAACCATTGCCATAGATCGCATGTCAATCGCTGTCATAACCTATGGCAGCGGTTGCAAACCGCTGCATTAGCTCCATGGTAGTGGTTATACAACCATTACCATAGAACCTATTACAATAGTTATACAACCATTGCCATAAGGCCTGTAACAGCAGTTTAACAATTACTGCTATAACTTATAAAGTAGCAATTATGTAACCGCTGCTATATAAATCTAGAGAAGGATTGATGAACCACTGCTATAGATCATTATAGCAGTGGTTGAATAATCATTGCTATACATGTCATATGGCATTGGTTATTATAACCGCTGTAAAAACCACTATTATAGATCTATAGTGACAATGATAGTGGCAGTAGTTAAGTAACCGCTATCGTAGGCTATGGCAGTGATTTTTTGGGCTACGATAGTGATTTCATTTTATAGTAGCGCATTATTTTTGTTAGACATCATATAAATATTATAAAACTTTTATTTTTATTATTTTTATAATAGAATATTATATTTATATTTATGTACATATGGTTGATTATAAATACTATTTAAATGAAAGTTTTAGGCATAAAGGTATTGCTTAAGAATAAATATTTTATTTGAATCGAGATCTTAAGCATAAAGATGTCGCTTGAGCGTAAAGATATTGCTTATGTTATAATTGATATCATTGATATCATAATTTATCTTAAGATATAAAAGGCTCATCTTGAAACATATGATGAAATTATGATATAAGCTTAAAATTATTGTAGCTTTTATCGAAAAGCATAAAGAGGTTTCATTTGAAACTATAAAATGGATTGATGATGAGTTTTGTATGTTTTAATCACATGGATATAAAATTCACATTACACGCACTACATCACTAGTATCAATGTTGATAAAATTACTAACATTTATAACTATAGAGGAATCTTATATCAATAAATGGGTACTAAGACTGCTATGATTCAATGTTAGTGATTTAACGATCGGATTTTTTTGACTAAAGATATTATTTATTTAGAACATTTGTATATATAGCCACATGAGATGTACTTAGCTCAAAAGTTGTTTTCGAACTATATATGATAAATATATTTTTTTAAATAAAATAAGATCTTAATTAATATTGTCTAATTGGGAGAATGCTGAAAATTCTCATAAAATGGACTTTCATTGACTATAGATCACCAATTTCTTATTTTTTGATTTGGTACGAAAATATGGGCTAAATTGCCATCTGAATGAATGGTTAAGGAGTCTATATTATCTATGATCATATTATTTGGATCTTATTATCTTATTCATATAATGTAGTAGATATCGGTGTAAGCCTGACTCGACTAATGGGCTCTATAATGGATGGGCCTATTAGGGTTTACTAACTAGGCTAGGTCCTTATTCCACTTCTATATATATCCACTTATAAAGAAATCTTAGGGCATCAATATCTCTACATTTATAGAGTGTAACTCCCAAAGAGGAGAAGGAGAGGAAGATCTGTCCTATCTTGATTTCTTCTTTTTTAGGATATTCCAATAGTAATCATTAATGACTGCTCAAAGTTTTCAAGGCATGATTGATTGTTTATCATTATTATTAATCTCTGAAGATTTGTTCTTGAATTATTTTGTATTATGATCTTCTGCATAAGATGCATAAAAATTTATTTTTCTTACTTCATCATCATCAATATTATATACTTATGGTGACTTTTAAAATATCATCATAAAAATATATATTTTAGTGATGAATCATAAAATCATTATTAATATTATTGGTGCAAAATTTGGTTGATGTCGAATTGAGCTAGAGTTGAGGAAGAAGAGGTCACCGTCGGTGACCTATAAAATAAAGTTCCGTCTGGAGTCAGTGGTGGTGGCTCTGGTAGGATCCTCCGATGATTAAGTCTGCTCTTCTGGCCAATAAAAATGGAGTGCTTAGAAAAAAATTCAGTAAAATTTTGGGAAGGAGAAGAGAGCTTAGAGAAAATATATCTGGAGGATCCTTTTTTATAGATAGAGCCTGTAGCAGATTGATAGTGACAGCCATAGCCATCCAGTAGCGGGCCGCTCGGGGCCGCATGAAATTTGTTTCGGAGAGGAGCGCCATCTGTAACAGATTGATAGTGACAACCATAGATAGTGACGGCCATAATCATCCGATAGTAGGTCGCTCAAGACCGTGTGGAGTTTGTTACGGAGAGAGGTGTCCGTTGTCGTGATGTATCCATTCGTTAAGATTTAATAGTTGAAGTTCGGAGGAAGCAGGCATTGGTTGGTGAAGAACTTTGACATATATCAATTTCAGAGAAGTTTGAACTCCTAAAAAAAATACGACTAGAGAAAATCATCCGGGAGGAATGCTAGTTAAAATTTAGAAGTAATCCACTGAAGAAATTCGGATGGAGTTCGACTGATGGAGAAGTCTAGAAGGAGTTCAACTGATGGAAAAGTTTAAAAGAAGTTCGACTGATGGAGAAGTTCGGCTGAAGAAGGAGTTTGGGAGAAGTTCGACTGAAGAAGAAGTTCGGAAGAAGTTCGATCGCTGAAGAAGTTCGACTGCTGAAGGAGTTCGAGAGGGATTCGACCGCTAGAGGAGTTTGATCGCTGAAGAAGTTTGGGAGGGGTTCGACCATTGAAGGAAGAATTTTTAATTGAAGCTCTTTCGTAATTATCAGTTATATTAGGCTAAGCATCAGACTGGACTTCGGTGGGAGCGGAGTTTATCCCCAACACTAGTTCCTCCACTTTTGAGTTCAAAATTCGAAGGAAGAAAGTACGAAAAAGATGATTGCCGAAGTTCTTTTTCGAGCTCTGCACCCATTGAGATTGAAGCTCGGGGGAGATCTTATCTTCTATTAAAGTTGAAGCTCGGAGAAGATCTTATCTTTGATTGACGTTAAAGCTCGGAAGAGATCTTATCTCCCATGGAGATTGAGAGAGATCTTATCTTTTTTTGAAGTTGAAGCTCAGAGAAGATCTTATCTCTAGTCGAGATTGAAGGAGATCCTATCTTCTATTGAAGTTGAAGCTCAGGGGAGATCTTATCTTTGGTTGAAGTTGAGAGAGATCTTATCTTCTTTTGAAGTTGAAGCTCGAGAAAGATCTTATCTCTAGTCGAGATTGAAGGAGATCCTATCTCCTGTTGAAGTTGAAGCTCGGAGGAGATCTTATCTCCAACTGAGATTGAAGTTGATTCTATCTTCTATTGAAGTTGAAGCTTAGAAGAGATCTTATCTCTGACCAAGATTGAAGTTCAGAAGAGATCTTATCTTCAGTCGAGGTTAAAGGAGATCCTATCTTCTATTGAAGTTGAAGCTTGGAGGAGATCTTATCTCCGACCGAAGCTGAAGGAGATCTTATCTTCTATTGAGGTTGAAATTCGAAGGAGATATTATCTCCAACCGAGATTTAAGGAGATTCTATCTTCTATTAAAGTTGAAGCTCGGAGGAGATCTTATCTCCAATCGAGATTGAAGCTCGGGGGAGATCTTATCTCCAACCGAGGTTGAATGAGATCCTATCTTCTATTGAAATTGAAGCTCGGAAGAGATCTTATCTCCGATCGAGGTTGAAGCTCATGGAAGATCTTATCTCCAGTCGAGGTTAAAAGATATCCTATTTTCTATTGAAGTTGAAGCTCGAAGGAGATCTCATCTCCGACCGAGGTTGAAGGGGATCTTATCTTCTGTTGAGATTGAAGCTTGGGAAAGATCTTATATCCGATCGAGGTTGAAGGAGATCTTATCTTCTATTGAGGTCGAAGGAGATCTTATCTCTTGTTGAAGTTGAAGTTCGGAGGAGATCTTATCTTCAGTTGAGGTTGAAAAAGATCTTATCTCCTATTGAAGTTGAAGTTCGGAGGAGATCTTATCTTCAATCGAGGTAGAAGTAGATCCTATCTTTTGTTGAAGTTAAAATTCAGAGGAGATCTTATCTCCGACCAAGATTGAAGAAGATCTTATCTCCTATTGAGGTTGAAGCTCGAAGAAGATCTTATCTTTGGTCGAGGTTAAAGGAGATCTTATCTTCTGTTGAGGTTGAGGCTCGGAGAAGATCTTATCTCCAACCGAGGTTGAAGAAGATCTTATCTCCTATTAAGGTTGAGGCTCGGGGGAGATCTTATCTTCAGTCGAGATTGAAAGAGATCCAAATTGAGGCTCGAAAAAGATCTTATCTTCAGTCGAGGTTGAAGCTCGGAGAAGATCTTATCTTCAGTCAAGGTTGAAGGAGATCCTATCTTCTATTGAAATTGAAGCTCGGAGGAGATCTTATCTCCGATCGAGGTTGAAAGAGATCTTATCTCCTATTGAGGTTGAAGCTCGGAGGATATCTTATCTCTAATCAAGGTTGAAGCTTGGAGAAGATCTTATTTCCAACCAAGGTTGAAGGAGATCCTATCTTCTGTTGAAGTTGAAGCTCGGGGAAGATCTTATCTCTGATCGAGATTGAAGCTCGGGGGAGATCTTATCTCCAGCCAAGGTTGAAGAAGATCCTATCTTTTATTGAAGTTGAAACTCGGAGGAGATCTTATCTCTGATCGAGGTTGAATGAGATCTTATCTCCTATTGAGGTTGAAGCTTGAAGGAGATCTTATCTCTGACTGAGGTTGAAGGAGATCTTATCTCCGGTCGAGTTCGGACAGAAAGCGTGCAAAGGCAGGATAGTTCGAAGATTCTCCAAGGTTGACCTCGACTTTTGGGAGGAGGAGAAAGACGACATGGAGGTAGGATCGTCTAATACGGTAGTCGACCTTTTCTTTTCGTATTTGACGTAGTCAGATTATTGGGGGAAAGCATGTGTAGGTATTCTCCATCGAGTTTCTTTCTTGTCAATGTCTTTGGTCTATGAGGTTTCGAAATTTGCTCATATTAGGACGAGGCTTTCCTTCTGTTCTTAACATGGCTTACGGGGGTGCGTTAGGATCATCGATAGAGCCTCTTCCTCCATCTTATCTTATATCGATGAGGTCTTCAACTTTGCTCACGTTAGGACGAGGTTCTCCTCCTATTTCTAATGGACTATAGGGACACATTAGGGCCGTTATCAGAGCCTCTCCGCTCACCTCGTCTAAAATAAACGAGGCCTTTAAGTTTGCTCATATTAGGATGAGATTCTCCTCCTATCCTAAATAATCGGAGATCTTCGACTTGCTCATGTTAGGATAAGATTCTCTTCCTGTTCCTAACATGGCCACTTTTGATTGTTTCTTTCCTATTATCACATAGTTTTTGCACCAAAAAATAATAATGTTGAAATGGAGGAGTTTTATTGAAGAAAAATTACTAGTAGTACATTCTCAGATTTTTTGAATTTCAAGATCGTGGGAGTGTTGTTCCTTCGAGCTTCTTCAGATGATAAGTTTCAGACCAGATGACCTCGTTTATTTCATATGGGTCTTTTCAATTTGGGGCAAGCTTTTTCTATCTTCGAGGCTGAGAGATGGCGGCTCATCGAAGTACTAAGTCCTCTAGAGATAGTATTGATAATGCCGAAAGGCGGTCGATCTTCTTGTTATTCCTTCCTTATTGATGGTTCTGACTGCGGTAGCGCCCTTAGCTGATCTTCTCTTGCTTCAAGCTGGTATCTAAGGAATCAATCCAACCGACCTCTTCTGATGAGCTCCTCGATCTCGTCTTGAAACTGAATGCATTCTTTAATATCGTGGCCATGATCATGATGATACAAATAGTACTTGCTTCGATTGTGCTTGTTGAGAAAGATGCGGTTCTTCTGATCTTGGTAGCTGATTCTTAATTTTCATTAGAACTTGAGTTTTAGGAGCATTAAGGGGGGCATAGTTGTGGAATCTTCTGGGGGGAGAACTTCTTTGCGCTCATCTATTGGGGCTTATTTGACGACGAGCTCGAGGAGGAGTTCGAGCTCGTTTGCGCTTGAAGGGAGTCTGTGAACGTGGTCGAACTTCATTCGGCCCTCCATCAGTGATGGGTCTATTAGACTCATCCGCCCGCTGCTCTCCTACAGCTTCCTCATCCTTCAACTTGAAGGTTTCTTCTGCTTGGGCATATCCTTCAGTCCGAGCTAGCAGATCAGCAAAGTTCCTAGGGTACTTTTTCTTCAGGAAGAAAAATAAATCATTCTTCTGAAGGCCATCCTTGAGTGCGGCCATTGCAACAGACTGGTCCAGATTTTGGACCTTCAATGTAGCAGTATTAAATCAGATGACATAAGTCCGGATAGATTCTCCCTTCTTCTGCTTGATATTCATCAGAAAATTCAAATCTTGATGGAAATGCCAGCTGCTAACAAAATGAACCATAAACTGATGGCTCATCTGATCAAAGAAGAAGATCGTACCCGACTTCAACGTCAAGTATCGGTTTCTTGCTGTTTTCTTTAAGGTAGACGGAAAAGTTCAACATAAGATGGCATCTGATGCGTCATGGAGCAGTATTATGGTCCGAAAGGCTTCCAGGTGATCAATCAGATCAGCGATTTCATCGTAGCTTTCAAATTAGGGAAGCTTGAAGTTCGGCGGAATGGACTCTTGCATAATTCGGAGAGAGAAAGGAGGATCGATACGGACGTCGTCATGGTGAGCTGAGGCGACGTGGTGGAGTTTCTCAATCCGTCAGTCCATCTTTCGTAGTTTCTAATCGAGGACATCATCTCGATCGTAGATTCTGAAAGGCTTCCGACTGTAGATGGAGAAGATCTCTTTCGAAGAAGAATCATGATCCAAAAAAAGGATTTTCTATTCTCTGTTTCTCCTTTTCAGGGGCGACGAGTATGCTAGCCTAAGTGCTCCTTTTTGGAATCGATTTCTGACATTCCGATGATGAGTTTTCTGATGGAACCGCCATTGAAGGTTGCCACATGGTCTGCATCATTTTGGTGAGGCACTGAATCCATTGCATCAGTAGGTTAAATTGCTCTGGATCTACCGTGACCGCTGGTGGAGGAGACTGAAGTGCTGGCGATGGAGTAGGAATGGATGAATCTAACTCAGATCTGACGACAGAAGCGATAGATCTTTAGGTAGTCGTCTTTTTTGGAGGCATTTTTTAAGATTGAGGGAGAGGATGGAGATGAATCTTGAAGAAGAAGATCCGCAGAGTCGACTGAGTATTCCTTTAAGAATAAAGGTACCTTAAGAATAGAGAGTCCTTCCTCTAGCGTCGATCCTGTTGGTGTGAAATCTGATTGACGCTGGATCAAGCTGGAGTTGAGGAAGAAGAGGTCAACGTCGGTGACTTGCAAAATAAAGTCCTATCCGAAGTCAGTGGTGGTGGCTTCGGTAGGATCCTCCGACGATCAAGTTAGCTTTTCTGATCAATAAAAATGGAGTGTTCAAGAAAGAATTCAATAGAATTTTGCAAAGAAGAAGAGAGCTTAGAAAAAACATATATGGAGGATCCCTTTTTATAGACGAAGTCTATAGCAGACTGATAGTGACAGCCGTAGCCGTCCAGTAGCGGGCCGCTCGGGGCCGCATGGGATTTGTTATGGAGAGGGACACCATCTGTAGCAGACTGATAGTGACAGTCATAGATAGTGACAGCCGTAACCGTCCGGTAGCGAACCGCTCGAGGTCGCTCAGGGCTGCGTGAAGTTTGTTACGGAGAGAGGTGTCCGTTGTCGTGATGTGCCCATTCGTTGAGATTTAATAGTCGAAGTTCGGAGAAAGCAGGCATTGGTTGGTGAAGAACTTTGACATATATCAATTTTAGAGGAGTTCGGACTCCTAAAGAAAATATGGCTAGAGAGATCATCCGGAAGGAATGCTAGTTGAAATCTGAAAGTAATCCGCTAGAGAAATCTGGATGGAGTTCAATTGATGGAGAAGTCCAGAAGGAGTCCGACTGATCGAGAAGTCCGAAAGGAGTCTGACTGATGGAGAAGTTCAACTGAAGGAGGAGTCTGGGAGAAGTTCAGCTGAAAGAGAAATTTGGAAGAAGTTCGACCGCTGGAAGAGTTCGGCTGCTGAAGAAGTCCGAGAGGGGTTCGACCACTGGAGGAAGAATTTTCAATCGAAGCTCTTCCTTGATTATTAGTTATATTAGACTAAGTATCAGACTGAACTTTGATGAGAGTATGATTTATTTTCAACAAATATATTAATGAATATTCATTTTATCGACCATTTTATCAGTTCATCGTTAAAAGATATATACATAGTGATAATTTTAAAATATCATCATTAATGACATAAGTTTTAGTGATAAATTATAAAATTATCACTAGTAATTTGACTAATATTGATATTGACACCAATATTATGATAACATAATATATTATTACTAAAAATATAAATTTTTAATGATTACTCTATAAGTTTTATCATTAAAAATATATATCTATGATGACCATTTTAAAATATCATCACTTAAAAGATAAGTTTGAGCGATGAATTACAAAATTATCATAAATGAGTTGACCAAAATTAATATTTGATGCTAAAAATATTTTCCACCATAAAAAGCTTAATTTAATGATGAATTATTTATGATAAATTAAAAAGCAATCATAAAAGATATATAATTCATAACGGAATCTTATTTTATTATTATAGGTATTAATCAAAATGCTTTGTTACGATCATTTTTTATCGTCGATGTGGCTTTGTTGACCAGATTTATGTTTCGGCACTAAAAATTTCTTAATAAAAATCTAAACTTTTGTAACGTAGTTAGCTACCAAGGATAAAACAAGTGGGCTCCGGATGGATTTGGAAGAAACCGGCAAGTCCACGAGAATTTTTGTGGAAAATATCATGGCGTTGAATTCCTCCTAAATTTTCGTTGCTTCAAAGGTCAATTTTAGCTGATAGTAGGTGATGGAGTCGAATCCATTGATCATTTTCTTGCTCAATGTACTTATGCCATGGAGGTCTGGACGTTGACGTTGAATTTGTTAGTTGCGCCTTTGTTGTCCAGCCGTGCCAATCATATTCTGTCCTTCTTATCTGGAGACTCTGCTTGGAGGCTCAAATGCTTGGTAGCCTACATAGGTGGCTGCCATTCGTACAACAGAAATAAGCGTAGTTTCCCTTTTTTTTTAGCAGATTATTACTTCCTTTGCACTCCTGCGACAAGCCTCTATCCTCTCTTCCGAGATTTCAGGTAGTCACCATGCCTAACTGTTCCGTACACTGGGGCCCCTCAAGTGAATCTCGATGGTGCTCGAAGAAGTAATCGAAGTAAAGGAGCTATTGGTTTCATTCATTGTCAGGAGGTGCTATTATTAATTAATACTTCTGCTAAAACCTATTTCCGTCAATTCTGGTCCCGCATGGTGTTAACGGCAGCCTGGGAAGCTCTACTCTACATACGGCTTGTCATGTTCTTAAGTTCATTTGGCTCGATGGGGACTCTTAACTGTGTGATTAATTGGAGCAATGAAGCTGATGATACCTTGGAAAATTGGTGTCAACCTTTATCGTCGGACATCAAGGATATAAAGGGCCGACCGGAATTCTTCTAAGCCGCTCACGGACTTTGGGGAGGAAATCAGATGGTCGGGCTGGGGACAGGCAAGCTCAAGTTAATTTTGCTTCGCATCTTCTTCCAGCTTTTTCTCACCAGCGCAGCTGGATTCTCTTTCCTCGACCTTTGTAGCTGGGGAAACCACCCTCTGCCATTTAAAACTATTTATTTATGCATTTATTTTTCAGTTACAACCCCTTATATTTTGCTGACGTGAGAATTCTTGAGCTCCTAATCAATACCGTCGATGACCTATTCAGCTTCATTATCTCCCAAACGAACGGTATAGATTAAGCGCTCCTCCATAACTCCATCGCCCCCAGTGCCGATCTCTTCCACTTAAAACCCGAGTATTCTTTTTCTTTATTTCCCCTCTCTCCTCTCTTCCTGTCGCTCTGGGATCTGGCGGAGCGAACTAATTCCTTCCTCTCCGAAACCCTATCGATCGATCAGTGAGGATGGCTTCCTCCTATGAGTACGACGATCCGTCCTACGACTCGCGCTCGTACCCGCCATCGTCGTCCCAGGCTTCAGACCAGGGCTACGACCCTAACTTCGTGCCGGACTCCGTGAAGACTTTCGTGGTCCACCTTTACCGCCATATCCGGGAGAAGAACGTGTACGAGATCCACCAGATGTACGAAGGGAGCTTCCAGCGCCTTAGCGACCGGATGTTCCGCGAGAGTCCCTGGCCGTCGGTGGAGGCCGTGGCCCCCTACGTCGACAATGACCACGTCTTCTGCCTCCTCTACCGGGAGATGTGGTTCCGCCACGTCTACGCCCGCCTCTCCCCCACGGGACGTCAGCGGGTCGAGTCCTGGGACAACTACTGCAGCCTCTTTGGCGTCGTGCTCCACGGCGTTGTCAACATGCAGCTCCCTAACCAGTGGCTGTGGGACATGGTGGATGAGTTCGTCTACCAGTTCCAGTCCCACTGTCAGTACCGGGCCAAACTCAAGAACAAAACGGAGGAGGAGTTGCAGCTGCTGCGGCAGTATGGCCAGGTATCGGTAGCAAAAAAGAGAAAAAAGTTTTATAGTGTCAAAATTGTTGTTATTCAACTTTGGTTTTCTGTTTGGGAACCTGCAGCTTTGGAAAAATTCGATTTTCATAGTTTTGTGCAGTCTCGATTTTGTATCATTTCCTGGAAGGTGTTTTGGAGTAGATTTTGGTGCATCGAGAATGAATTAGATATTGATGTCTTCTACGATGAATAATGTTCAACTATAACGGAATATAAGAAAAACTTGAAAACCTTCTTGCTCTTGATGTGTAATTTGAGAATTTAGTACTTTGTGATGCAAATCATTCAATTACATATAAGAACAAAGGTTGTAAGATTGTTCTGCGAATAAAGTACACTAGGAAGTTTTTTTGATGTTGATGTTACAAAATTTTTTGGTATTGAGACTTATATGAGAAGTGTCCAGCTGGAAGGCCTAGTGAAAATAATGAATTTAAACTCTTTTTTTCACTACCTTAAGTATACCATGTAGTTGAGTTTTTATGCATAGTGGAAGGAGAGCACACAGAAAGATCATGTCAGTAAGAAGAAACATTTAGAGGAATTACATGCAAGTGAGCTAGTCGTGGTGTGTGCATCGAGGCTCAAAAGGTGGTAAAATAAAATTGGGCGTTATTCTTAAGAACATATCCCTTGTCATCTATTGAGAGAGAAATTACTTTTGAGCAGAATCTGCTTGATGTATGTTATTTGAAGATGATTTGGTTTTAGTGTTAATTGATGAGATCTCATAGTTGACCAGGTTAATGTGGTCATTATTATGCTAACTTTCCTTGTCGCATACTGATTGAGAAATTACTTTTTTTTGACAGAATCTGTATCAAATGCTTTACCTGATGATGATTTATTTAGATGTAGTGTTAACTGCTGAGATGGATATATGACTAGGTTTTTTTATCATTCCAATATGGAGTAAAAAGCTATCACTTACCATATACTAATATTAATGCTATTCAGGAGGGAGGGTGAGTAAGATGAGAGAAGGGGAATTGTGCGGGCATATGTATATGGTCAACAGTTCTTTCCTGAAATTTCTAGTTAACTGGGGGTAAAACTATTGTCCATTTTTTAGAGGGTTTTCGTAATTGTAATCATCCAATTTGATGGAAAGTGGAGACCAATTAAGGTCTTGGTGCTTTAATGAACCTGTTATTTATTTATTTGTTTTCCACCCAACTTCCAAGTTTGAAGGGAACACCACTATTAAGGTGGAAATCTTGAGAGCTCAGTGCACTAGTGTGGCTCCATCTCTCAAGAAAAAGAATGGTTTCGGAAGGATCAATGAGAGGCTGTGCTGCAATATGAAAAAGAAAAGTTAAAAAGAGGAGGTGGTAATTCATAGGAACCATTGTCACCTTATAGGCTGTGCTGCAATGAGAGACTTTGAGAAGGGCCGCTATTGTCACCTCATAGGCATATTTATTTCTCTTATGGGATGATAGGAGTCGTCTATCAGACTTTTGCTACTCTGATTATGCCTTGAAGCCACAGAAATCAGATTAGATTGGACATGTAAAGAAAAGGTTGACCGAGACTGATCTAGCGGAACAGCGTTGGATTAGGCTAGCAGATAAAATATGAAGGGTGGTGGGGTTTGGGAGGGTTGGTGCTGTTGTATTTTTAGCGAAATTTAACTCATTGGAGTGCATAAACCTATAGCATTACTATATGACTGAGTTCATTGGGTTGGGGGGGGGGGGGGGGGCGCCAATGGTTTGAAATTGTTGCATACTTATTTACAAACTGGTTGCTTTCTTAAGTTTCTTAGCATTCTGACTGAAGTTCTGTGGGGGATGCATATCTCTGTGTTATTTGTAATGGATTTCAATGCCGTAGTGGTCAAAATGCAATGTAGTATGATAGTCTTCACACGCAATTGTCATGTTTTTTTTGTTAATACTTCCTTGATGCTGTTAAAATTGTGATCATGTTGTGCACTAATTCTCCTTCATAGCCAATAGTTTACATCATGCATGGGGTGCATAAGCAGAAGATTTTATGTCAGAGTGCTAGTCTTTATTTTTCATCTTAGGTTGTATGCAATGTTAAGTTTCATTGCATTGTTATGTTATATTGACTTGGTTCAATCCTGTCATGTCTATTTCTTGTAAATATTTACAGTCTGACGTTTGGTGTGTGATATGTACGAGGAAGCATGTGTGCATGTATGATAGCTGTTGGGCATCTCCTTGTATATCCGTCTAAGACTAATAGGTGACTTTCTCTAGGTCAGTACATGATAAGCAGGCTTTTTTGGCTGTTTGTAGACATGGATTATACATGGTGCATGTTTTCTTTTACACATACAATTATATCATGCTTGCTGTCATCTTATCACCCTGTTCTTGTTAAATCATGGTAGGCATGGAATGTGTATGGTGTTCTCAATTATTTGCAAGCTCTTGTGGAGAAATCCATGATCCACCAGATATTGGAACGTGAGAAAGAAGGGTTAGAGCAATTTACTGCTACAGATGGATATGATTATGAAGGTGGAAGCAATGTATTGAAAATGTTGGGTTATTACAGCATGATTGGGTTGTTGAGAGTTCATTGCCTGTTGGGTGATTACAGTACGGGCCTAAAGTGTTTGGCTCCAATTGACATCAGTCAACAGGGTGTTTACACTGTTGTGATTGGAAGCTATATATCTTCAATATATCACTATGGGTTTGCAAACCTGATGTTACGAAGGTAAAGTGCTTTGTCAGCCTTCTTTTTTCCTGGTTCTTCACTTTTTTTTAAAAAAAAATATCATCTGTTGTGCTACTAGGGAAGACAGTTCTTTACTAGTTGGTATGTATTTTGGCATATTTCATGGAGGTCATATGTTGTTATGAAGTTTTTACTTGTTATTTCTGTTTTTTCCTTTTGCTGATATCATGACCATCATATTGCATGTGTTCCTTGTATCTCATTTTGTATCTTTTTTGGCCATCTCTATGGGCTAGAGTTCTGGAAATAATGTAAGTTAGGATATGATTTTGTACTATATATCATTTTTTATTCTCTTTCTGTTTCTGTAACATATACATAGATGTATGATTATGCATGACTTTTCCTTGCATTGATGTTTGTTGTGGATAGCGCCTGCTTCAGAAATTGTATCAGAACAAATACTTTAACATGTCTTTTAATATATTGTTAGTGCATATCATCTAACAAGAGAAGTCTAAATCATGATTAGCCATTCTAAATTTGAGTTCTCCAAATTGCTTCATGCTGATGTAGGATTCTCGGAGGAGTAAATCATTGCAGATTCACCCCATATTTTATTACTAGTGGGGCCCAATGTTAATCATTTAATGATCATATAACATAGCACGGAAGTATTGTTTGGTGGATGGGACTCTTTCTAAACTTAGAGGATGAGACTTGGAATTGAGATATCACGTTAGTTCTATTCATGCTTCCTAATGAAATTTAAACCATTAGAAGTATGTGATTTACAATCGCTTGAATCATTCCCAATCTTTCCCGGAGGTTGACTAAATCCATATTGATAGAGAAATGTGATGGTCCGACAATATGAGAAATACTGCTGTCTTGGTTAGAGAATATGCTTTGGCTTTATACCTTTTTAAAAGAATATGTTTGTTCTAAGAATTTGTTTGGTCTATATAATGGTTTGTGGCATGGATTGCCAAACTGGCCGGTTCGGTACGGCAATTATGGCAATGAAATCAACATACAGAATAAGGCTTGCTGAACCGGCTGCTGTACTGAACTGGCCCGATCGGTTACTGGCACAGTTCAGCCCATACATTCAAGATGCGATGGTTTATCAATGGTTCGAAGATTTTGTTCAAGGCATATTTCAGTCTCTCCTGTTTGCTCCTGCTCGTCTCACCTCGCCAAATGACACGATCGATGATTGTCCCATGTAACCCTCTCTCCCCCCCTCCTCCCTCTTTATCGATCGACACTACCAACTTCTTTGTGAGCGCGGTCTACATGTCCACCACTTTGACCACCGCATCCTGAGCCATCTCCCTGGCAGCCGAAGCTCACATCTCAGCCCTCCCAATAGCCTCCACCCCTCCCTCTCCTTCCCTCTCCTTTTCACCCCTCGCCCTCCCTGTCCGCCCTCTCCTCCCTCTCCATCTTTCTCTATCTGTTTTGGTATACTCCGACATGGCATGGCATGGACCCATACCATACTGATAACTGACTGGTAAGAGTCATAGCACCGGTTCGGCGAACCTTGGTTTGTGGTGCTGTTAATTTTATTGGATGTACCTCACTTTGGATCATGGATTGGGGTGACTTTCTACCATAAGATATATACTTGCTATGATAATTTTGCTGGTGCATTGAGGCTATATAAGATATGAACTTGTTGATAGTGAGAACACTTCTCATAGTCTTACTGGTAAAATTAGTTGCTGGTGCACCGAGGCCATGCACAATTTTACCTATTTTAGTGAATTTGACAACTGTTTTACTATGATGAAGTTTTGCTGTTCTGATGCTATCCCTTGATGTCTCATTGATAACACCTGCTACTTCTTATGTTTAGCAAAAACAAGTTTGAGTCAGTATTTTAGGAGAGGAGAATCTTATAGAAATGAACGGCCAGCTTGGGTGACATGCAAAATCTACCAACATAATTCTTAGAATTTTCTGAGTTTTCCCTCTGGTTTAGCCAACACCTGCTAGAGATCGCAAACATTTTTTCCCTCCTGGTTGGCATGTAATTTATATAGTGGTTTGTTGCGTTTTATTTTTGTATTGCTTGTCAATCTAATATTTTATTACGTTTCTTTAAGTACATACTGGAAAGATCTTACATAATTCATGAACCTCTCATCTTAATTTTGCTAAGTTATGTGCATAGTATTGTTCCCTTAGTCTTTTAGGTCAATTCACTTTGTTGCAATAACCATACATTTTTTTTTTATGTTGCTTCCATTTGATCACCAAGTTTTCTGTATGCTCATGGAAAGGTATGTTGAGGCAATACGTGAGTTCAATAAAATCCTTCTGTACATTCTGAAGTACAAGCAGTATCATCAGAAATCTCCACAATATGATCAGATACTTAAAAAAAATGAACAGATGTACGCTTTGTTGGCAATCTGCCTGTTGCTGTGCCCCCAGACAAAACTTGTTGAGGAGAATGTGAGTGCTCAGTTGAAGGATAAGTACAATGAGAAGATGTTGAAGATGCAGAGATATGATGATGAAGCATTTGCTGTCTATGATGAGCTTTTCTCATATGCCTGCCCCAAATTCATCACTCCATCAGCTCCTGTTCTAGAGGAGCCACTTACAAATTACAACCAGGTGGTTGCTTTCTTTATTGCATATCATGTTGATTGCATTGAATCTGCTTTTGGTTTGTAATCTAGATGAATACTGTTTTGATTTTGTTTTGGCACCATTATCTGTGCTACATGGATGTGCTGAGCCATATGGATTTCACTGGATTTAGTTGTCTGAGCTACACATATGGTTTGCAAGTGATTGATAGGAGTGTTTTGAACCCATTATTGGCAAAAAAATGACTTCAAAATCTGAGCTACAAGCAAACAGACCTGCATCTCCAATGATATACAAATGCAACTTTACAACTTGTCTCTTGACAGATAGCAGTTCTAGCCTTCTAGGCATCTTTACAATATCTATAAAGGGGCAGCCAGCTCAAGAGGCTCCTGCTATTGCAGGATTTGAGGAGGGCCAGATGTGCGGAGAGGCTGTTTCATGTTTTGAATCTGTGATTTCCAGGTTGCAATGGAGGAACCTTACTGTTACACCAAGGCTCATTTCATCTTTACAACATCTGTTGTTTGGTTTAATAATATATCCAGTATTCCAGTTATCTAATTATGGTTCACAAATAAACTTCCCAATCAAAATGGCGATTCCTCACATTCTGTTAAGGCCTGGTGGAGTTACTGACCAGCATGCTGGCTCACTGCAGGATGCTTATAGGCTGCAACTGAAGTTGTTCCTTTATGAGGTGAAGCAACAACAGTTGCTTGCTTCTGTTCGCAGTTTCTTGAAATTGTATTCAACCATATCAATCGGGAAACTTGCTTCATATATGGAAGTGGATGAACCCACATTGAGGTCAGTGGTTTCTCAATCTTTCCTACCTTGATCATTGATATCATCTATCATTGCTAAAGAAATGGGATTTCTTCATTATAATTTGAAAAGTGTGCATCAGGGAGGGGTTGTGCATTTCCTTTTGATGCTAGGAGTCAAAATTTGACTATACTTTTAGTTAATCATTTTTTTTTTTTAAAAAAAAAAAAAGAAATCTTGTTGAGCTGTAAATGATTTCATGACCGCTTGCTAACAATTGCTTGCCGACAGGACAATCTTGATGACGTACAAGCATAAAATGCATTCAGTTGATTCTGATGGAAAGATCATTCCGAATACAGATGTGGATTTCTACATTAATGAGGTAATTTTTGTCTGCATTCCTTGAATTTGGAATAAAATTTTAAGTAATATCTGTCCATAGCATATTTATATTTGTAAGAATCGTCATTTCTTGGAAAATATTAAATTCAGTTGTCATACCCTGGTATTTTATTCGTAATGCTGGTAACCTGACTACCATCAGATGGTTGATTGTTAATGATCAAGGCCATCACATACAGAGGAAACACAGAACTGATCTATTGAATAGCAAAATTTTGTGTTACGAATGTTAAAATACTTGCTTTGTTGTGCCATGCTCGCCCCTTGATTACTTTGTAGGCTTCTTGCTTGTGAGCAGGTATGGTGGTTTGTTCTCAATAATGTTTTTACATTGCAGGATGTTGTACATGTTGTTGAACCTAAGTCTACAAAGCGATATGGTGACTATTTTCTGCGCCAGATTTTAAAGGTTTGTTACTGCTGTCTGCTATTTCTGCCTCATCTTGCTGCTGCTGCTGTTATCAATGATACTTGGTGCCGCAGCAGCACCAGCTGTTATCAAGTACATAAACTGCCTTGTCCTATCACCTGTATGCTGATTCTGTATCTGGCCTCATTGATGTTGCAGTTTGAGGAGATGATCAGTGAGTTGGACAGAGTAAAGCTGGACTGAGTCTGTCCATGCCAGAGTGGTGCATGCCGTTCTTTTGTAGGTGCATGCTGTTCTTTTATAGCCACCTTTTTTGTTTCTCTTTGCTATCCCAAAAGGGCTTTACTTGCTGGCTTTAGATGAGTTGTTTGACAATTATAATGGGAAAATATTTTGATTAGAGATATAGAGTAGCATCTACTGTTTTTGTGCTCGTTAAATGGTTAATGTGCTTCCTTATGGTCGAGTAATTTAATTTATACATCTATGATTTTTAATCTTTTACAATGAATTGCTATTGCTATTGATGTAGCTAACATTACGGTGAGACTTATTTTCTGGTAATCCATTTCACGCATTTCCATTAGAGTGAGGCAACTGAATATAAACCTGTATTGTTGGGTATGGCTCATGATCAGGTTGTTTTCCCATCTTACAATTTTGCTCCACAAAGGAACTGATTGGAACTGTATTTCTTGTTTCTTTTCTTTTCTTTTCTTTTGTGTGTGTATGTGCGTGGTGACCATCACCTTGATACCATAATACAAAGTTTAGACACTTTAATCCAGCGACATGAGGCCTACAGTAGGATGTGAAGGGGGTAAATAGAGTCCTGGCCATACAAATCACTGAGGTCTGTATGAAACCCCTTTTAGCATGGATGATTGCTGCGTTTTTGTGGTGCAAGTTTCTGTGGTTGAGCACAAAATGCACCCTGACAACAAATGGTTTCCACCCTTCTTATAGTGGTTGTGTCTCGCTTTCTCAACATCTAATCACATATTCTTCAATTTCTTTGAGATGATTTAGCTAACGCTCGAGGATCATCAGCTAGAAAGTTCTTGTTCATGGGGTACTATAAGTCTCGAGAGGAATTATATCGAAAAGGATCTGCAATAACTTTGTATGGTTGTATGTATGAATTATATATTTTGTGTATGACTTGACAAGAGGTTTTCTGCAATCTAAAAGATTGAAAAATGAAAAAGTACTATGAATTTTTACAATATCAATGATTTTTTAAACCTATTGATGAAACATGATAGTAGTTTAGCATGAATTCTCCAGAAGAGAATCTTCCAGCCTCTATTGCTCTTTAGTGAAAAGAGGTTCATGCAATCTATGTGGTGCCTTAATGAGCATCTAATAAATAAGTTATCTATAATCTCATTTGAGGATGGTGCAAGTCAGAATAACTGATTAGTAGCTACAAGGATGTGAGGAAAAGGTGATCAGGAGCTAGAAAAGTATGTATGGTATTTTGGATAAGAAGCACCCGGTGGGTACCCAGTGTGTCAAACAGAAGTAGCACTTTCCTATCTACAAACGGGGGGAAGAACCACTGATCACTTTATAATTCATCTATCAAGGCTCTAACATGCTTCTGAATTATCTACATTCAAATCCAAGTTTTCTCTCCCTATCTGTGTCCGTTTTCACGTCTCCTGTGTTCTGTAGAACCCCTTAATGGCAAGCTCTTGGGCTTCTCAAGCCTCCCAAGTTCTCAAGCTTCTCTATGTATGAGAATTTCTTTGTCACAATGTTAGGAGGCTTCTTGAGTTTTTCCATGTCCTCATTCAAATTCCCTGAATCCTTTTCTGCTTCTGCATCTGGATCAAAATGCCAACCCATGAAATCTGACAGTGTCATTGATGTAGGTGCTTCCTTCAACTTCTCTAATTCTTCCTTTGGGTCCAGCTTCTTTACCATTCCTGTTGTGTCTGAATCGGACAATGAGTGTTTTCTGTTCGAGCCCTTATGTGATGGATCTCGAGCAACAGAGTCTGCGTAAAGGACATCTTCAATTCGCGACATCACAGTGAATGCTAAGCTTTCTAGAACCCTGGAGTAGCTTTCCAAAACAGCCTGCCCAACATCCTGCAGGAAATTCAGTAGATGATTAAGAGCTTGCTTTCATTGTTCTTTAGTTGAGGGAGAAACATGTTATTTTAGGATAATAAGGAAAGAGATGGTTTACTCTGTTGTACTGGATTTTGCTGATGTCAAGGGCTGATTGGGGAATGCCAGGAAATCTTTGCTTGATAAGGTGTAGGATGGTTTCTGCTCTCTCTTCAAATTGCTCCCTCTTCTCCAAGCTAACAGTAGAACCCCAAGATGACTTGCCATCCTTATTGTGCATCTTCCTCTTCCAAATTACAATGGATGCTTCAATCCGATCTTTAAGGTCAAGGACCTTGTGCTCCGTCGACAAGTCCATTGATTCAAGAAACTCTTCAGGGTCAAACACATCAACAGTAATGCTCTTATAGATTGCATCTCCAAGGCTTGACCTCCCTTTCTGTCATGAGGAGAAAAATGCCCAACTCAGGAAATAGATATCATTAAACAAATAATTAGAGTGAGCATGCTTCTTTTTCTTCCAACAATAAGGATCAGGAAAAATAAATAATACTATCTCGTAGGAAAGTTTGTTCAGAAATTGAACACACTGTCAGAAAGGGAAATGATCGGTTTTGATCATCTGGTACGCAGACTGATAGTTTTCTGGTGAACTTCACCGAAAATGATAGGGGGCCCAAGCATAACATTAAAGGATGTAATTTGCTCTCAAAATAATTTGCATATCATTGAACATGAGACAAAAGAATAGTCCTTTTCATTACTGACAATTGGATAGAAATGGCAGGGTCAAAAGAACAGGCACAAGGATCACTCAGAGAAGAAGCATGACCTTTCACAAGCCATTTTAGATTACAAAATTCCTGTGCCGAAGTGTTAATTCTGGTATGTATTATTTATGCAATGGAATCAGTGAATATTGAACCTGCATTTATAATGTGCAACCTGATAATGTTAAGTGAAAGATGATGTCATTCTATGGTGGCATCTCGGTAGGAATTTCATGATTGGTTTCATCAAAAAATAAAAATAAAATAGGAATTTCATGATTATGTGGCCTTGCAGCACATATTAGCAGGATAATATAAAAAAAATCAAATGAGTGTCTACCTTTGGAAGCGATTCAATATACACATCAGGGACCTCCATTTCCATAAGAACCTGAGCATTTATAGCCATAGCTGCCTTGAGAACTTGGTTTACAGACTCTTTTTGGAATAACAACCATCTATTGGTGGCCTCAGGGAGCCCATTTGGAGGAACTTTGACGGTGGGAAGCCACCATTTGTCATCCTTCCTCTTTGCATTCCCCCTCTCGGACTCATCAGCATCTCGTGATACATACCAAAATTCGTCCTGGTCTTTGAAGTTGTCAAGATAGCCCTGAATTCTCGTGGAAAAGGATATGAAATTAGAATTGATATCGTCATAAATAATAAAAGATTTCTACCTTATTTTTTTTTTAAAAAAAAAAACAAAAAGAGGGTTGGGCTATCTCACAATGAGCATTGCGTCAAGCTTGCGTAAGGCTGGGATGTTAGAGTAAAGATCTCTGCGTTGCTGAGTTACCATTATCTGTAAAGAAAACAATCCAATTCATGCACATTTGAGGCAGATCACTATATATATCTAGTGCTTAAATTTGGAATAAGAAAAGAAGGAAAAGAAGAAAAAGTTCATCTATGACCTCCATGTGTGATCCATCTTTTGATATCTGTTGTGAAGGAACAAATTCTACAATATGATCCGTGACAGATGAAAGCCAATCAATTTCTCGACGCCACCTTGCTTTCCTTTCTTCAGACATTGGCTCTAAACGCCATTGCTCACCAAACACAGAAGCTGCAATATCTAGCTCCATTAACACTGGTAAAAATATGGCTTTGGACATAACCAACCCAATCCAGAAATAGTCCACCTTTTCTTATAAAATGATATAAAAGACCTGATTTTTGATTAATGGGATATGATTGTAATGCATCCTTCTTGGATGATCCAGTCCATCTAAGGTTATGATGGTAGATTGGAATAAGGTTATAATCATCCAACATTAAGAGACTAAGAGGACGTTTGGTTCATGACTGGAATCGAAATCGGAATGACACTATCCTTTGAAGCATTTGGTTCGTAATTGAAGTCGAAATAAAAATTTAAATTCTTAGAGGAGAGTAAAAATTGGATTTTAGGAGGATTAGATCATTTTTATTTCGATCAGAGTTGGAATTCAAATGATTAGAATGAGATTCATTCATTTTCATTTCTGTTTCCATTCTAGGCTCCAACTTTCCTCAACCAAACAGCCCAGGACTCTTTAGTTGGATGGTGGGGACTATTTTGTTTCTTTGGTAACCAAAAATTAAAAAAAAAAAAAAAAAAATTTGGGGGGGGGGGGGAGAGGAAACGTCATAAAAAGGATTACGTCGAAATTGTATTTTTATAGATCAAATTCCCATCGGCATGCACCGACAAAGTTGGGCTATGGGAGGATTGGTGGAAGTGTCATGGCTGGGATATGTTTACTGCTGTAATTACGCAGGGGGCTGTAAGTGGTACCAAACATGGTGAGATGAACGTTATCCACACTGTGAAGAACTAGTTTAGGAATTGTTGTCAGGTCCTTAAATCAAAAACCAGCGAGAAACCAGCAGAGGTCGCTGGATCAATCAGAAAACTCAAGCTGATAACTATTTTTTTTGGTTAAAAGTTATTCTAATATTTTCGCTTCTGCACCTAACCGTTTCTTTAAGAAAATAAATATATAAATAAAAGAAAATAAAATTCCCTCTAAAACAGATATGGTTGCAATATTTTTCCTAAAACTGGAATATTTCGTTCTTTTTTCCTCCCTAATGAGATCCTGTGACATATATTAACAATGGCCAATGCTAAACCAGCAATTGTTTCTCATGCTGCGAACACTATAGTTATTAGCTGATAATCGAACCAATATGCTCTCAATCATTTCTAGATATAGGAGTTGCTTGAAATTAAAATAAAGTTGTCTAAATATATAAATCAACTTTCAAAGAATATTTACTTGAAAAAACCTTAGAAGATTATTATAAAAACAAATTTTATTTTCAGTCAGCACTTACATTTGATTTCATACAACTAGTTTTCTTCCAATTGCCTATATGAACTGTACTAGGTGCTTTCTACCAACAATTATATATATCAAGAATGAACAAATGGCCAGAAAATTAACAATACCGGCAAGATTGGTGATGGCATTGGACAACAATTATATATATCAAGAATGAACAAATGGCCAGAAAATTAACAATACCGGCAAGATTGGTGATGGCATTGGACAGAGCCAGAGCTGAAGAAACTCCCTTTCCACCACCGGACATGTCTTCGCCCAGAAGCAGCTTTGCAAATCTCTCCTTCATTAGCTCCATGTCTGAATCAGATTTACCAAATTAGATATTATCATCCAAGCAATCTACATACATACATACATATATATATATATATATATATATAGAGATACATGTATACATGTTATATATATATACATCTACATATATATACATATATATATAAATCTACATATACATACATATACATACACATATACATACACATATACATATACATACATACATACATACATACATACATACATATATATATATATATATATATGCTGAATATTTAGATGCAGGATGGTTTAATCTAATATAATTCAGACTTTTGAATGCTTGCTCTACCAATTTATATACCTCATTATTTCCTCTTCCTCAACTTTCCTTACCGTATCTACTAGCATTAAAAACTCGAACTCGAAATCATAAAATTAATTTCCATTTGGATACGGTGGCTTTTACCTGAAGGCATCCCACCATCGCCTGGCCGAGACTTTGGGGCATTGCGGGACGACGGGTCGAGCGCCCAGCCGATCTGCTGCCCGTCAAGAGGACGGCCCATCGTTATTCCCTGGCTCCTCAAGATTACGTTCTCCTCATTCCCACCCACACCCTCCAGAATTAGGCTCTGCGGCTGGCGTCCCGAGATCTCGCACATCCCCTCCCTCCCCTGCAGCAGCTTCTCGAGGCTTGCTCCGCGCTTGAGGAATCGAACCATAACACGTCCTACCGACTCGACCTTGGACCGGATGCTGCGGAAGTGGGGGTGGTCATTTCTCTGAGAGGGAGAGCCAAGAAATGGGAGGTGGGTGGGCTTGGGAGACCGCCTGCTGAAGGAATTTGAGGAGAGCAGAAGTAATCCACCTATCGAAAAATGAAGCTAGGAGTCGGAATGGAAGGGAAAGGCGAGAACTTGATGGCTCTAGACCTATATAATCAAGCAAGGAGATGAAAAGGATAGGCAAGCTGGGAGGCTTGATGGCTTCAAGACCTATGAAATCAAGCTAGGAGATGGAAACGAGAGGAAAGGTGGAAACTTGATTGATTTCAGAGGCCAATGAAGAAGACCACCTCTCCACCAAGGCCAAGGAAATGGAGAAAGAAGGAAAGGTGGCAACTTTGTTGTGTTGGAGAAGGCTTCGAGGGAATGGGAGAAGGTAATTTACCTCTTCAATAAGAGCAGGAGATGGATGAGAAGTTAAAAGATGGATGGGAGAAGGTACCTCTTCTGTTGAACCGCGGCAAATGAATGGGGAGGGTTCCTTGGGGGGGTGGGGAGGTCTTCCATTACTATTTTTAAGAGCTCAAATGTGGGGTGCATGTTTGAGAACCGGGTTTGGAGGAGGAGAGGTGGTGGGAGGGCGTAGAATAGTTCGGAAAGGAGCTTTCCATTTTTAAGGAGGGGAGATCAGCGAATGCGATTATTTGGAGGGAGGGCAAGAGATGGGGATGGTAAGTTCTCCGTTTGAAGTTGCAACGCTGGCAAAAAGCCCGGGAAATGTGCATGAGAACCCTCCTCCCATCCATGGAGAAATTATTGGATGCACCAGCTCGGCAGTAGACCAATCCAACCACGGATCGAAGGAAATAAGAAACAGGAAGAGAAAGAGAAGGGAAGAATACAGATGTGTCGGTTAGTGGATGGACCGGTCCACCAGCTCAGGAGTGGACATCGTCCAACTGAAAGATTCACGACTTTATGGGGCTATCACGAGGCTGAATTTGGTTAGGCAGAAGGCAAAGATACGGAAAATTGAAATATTATTTTGAGTAGTTCTGGAGACACAAGGAATAGACCTAAGAAAATGACCCAAGTCAGGGCAAGAGGATATAGTCAAAGCGTGTGACAATCTGTCAATCACCACCTCTCATGACACCACTGGATCTATATGGTATGGTTGGCCAATTTGTTTATGTTAAAGGCCCGGAAGGTGGTGGGTTCCCTTGTTCTTCAAACAGCACAAGTGAATTAGATTATTAGGGGAAAGATGGTAGTTATGATCTAGCTTAAGGAGCTATCAGAAGTAAGGAGAAAGTTTCCCTGTTCAATTGCGATCTATTTCTGGGGGAGTCAACTATACATACAAATTTGGCAGCATATGCGGATTGAGGAGCGAGTGTCCATGCATTTGCTTGCTTTCATAGGGTACCACCTCTTCAACTCTGATGAAAAGTTTTGACAAAATGGAATGGAATGAAATGAAAGAACTGCAATTGCCAACCAGGCACAAAAACCCATGTTTCTTTCTGAAACTCATGATCTATGGTAAAAAGTCCACCTCTTCCTTTGGCTTGCATAATTTGCAAGCTTGGTCTCTTAGCAGAGAAGGATACAAACAAGTCTTGAAACACCATGCATTTGGCTTGCTAAAGTGTTGCAGCATAAGAATTTGGAGTAAGCTAAAAATTTTTTAGCAAGAATTTGCAGATCATGTGGGATGATAGGTCTAATACTATATTACAACAAAAACAGAAGGTTGAGAACAATAACATATCAGTACAATGGGTGAAAACAGGATTTGGCTATTGATGTGAACCAATGGATGCATCCTTCCACATCCCTATTTAATTCGAAGTTAAGTTCTTCAAGTCTCTCCTTTGCTTAAAATGGCCAAGCCTGCAAATTTCTTAAAACTTCAGAACTACCAAAATTTTACTTTCATCCTCTATAACTTGATATTCGGGAACTGCATTTCGGTTAGATAAGCCATTTAAATTCTCGAGTAAAATTGAAGATTCTTACATTTTATCTAATATAGAGAGCAGGATCACAAACGTTCCCATGTAATCACATTTATTGAGAAGCACAGCAACCATAAATTGTCTTGAGAGAACTTTCTCTAAAATTTAGAAAGAATTTTCTTTGTAATAGGCTAGCTTCAGCATGCACACTAACCCATATATGCTACACCGTTCATCACACGATGGATGGCCATAAACAGTAGTGGGTCATGGCACATCACATAGGACTGTACACGGCTGTCTATCGTGCGATGAACGGTATGGAGCATCGCATGCAAAGCAAAGAACCCACACTCTACGCACCTACACATGCACGTGTAGAGTGTGATCAGTCTAACCTAACATCGTGATTGGTCCCAAAGACAGGTAACAAGACTCTTGAGTCCTTTCTGGCCCCTTGTTGATTAACAAGGTCAGTCACATGCAGTCATCCGATAGAGGATTACCAATTGGTTTCTGGTATCACTCAGTTGAGGGGTAAATAATGCTTGATCCAATTAATCTTAGATTCTACAAAGTGAAGTCTCTTACACAACAGAAGAAGGCTGGCTAGCCGTAAAACCTTATCATCAAATAGGAAACATTTTTAAGAATATTAGTTCTTTGCACATTGTATCCATGTCAAATTAAGATACCATGGAACTTACGACTGAGATCCAGTTCTGGAAACCTTTGGTTTGGTGATGGCCCTGTGCTCTTGGAGTAGAGCAGGAATTGATGGATTTATTCATGGTGCCATTGGGGGACCCAAGATTGCATAAGTTGCCTACCCTAAGCTGAACATCATTCAAAATTTCAAACTAAGGTGATCATAATCCGTGTTCTGGTACTGCATTTAAATAGACCAAGCAAAAAAAAAAAAGAAAAACCGAAGATTCCTTCGTTGTTGAGTACCAATTTTTTCAGAGATGACAATTATTCAGGCAGACACATCTGTTCATCTGTGTCACCTCTATCACCGAGTTATTTTGACGACTGGTCTGATGCTATTTATTCCTCATGGCTGAGATGAGAAGACCAACAGTCCATGTACAGGCAGGCAGTACAGAGATATAAAAACAAATATAAAAAGTAAAGATGCCACTCATTCCTGTGTCCAGTAGTACTTCAGGACCATATAAGACCAAAAAATTTTTAAGGAAACTTTCCAGCTGAAAGATGATAAGCCGTTCGAGCAAGTTAGAATAATGGCTTATGTGCAAAGTAGATGAGATGAAATATGCAGAAGTTATTGTTTCACTCTGAAATCTGTTTAAAAATATGACAACCAGTCGTGTAGATCGAATGCCACAAAAATTTTACCATGTTCTAACATCCAGGGAAGAGCATTTTGGTGCTAGCGTTGATTCCCATATTTATGAGGGTAAGGGTTGGTTTTCATATCAGTTCACAAATATCTTCAGCATGTGCTGCACACGCGACATAGGGAGCCTGAGTAGATACGCTACATGTTAATATGCTTCACGAGACCATCTCCCTCTGAATACCGCTTAGAAGAGATAGGCTAAAGTTAATTCCATCTAGAGCTTCATTCAAGCTTCACAGCATTCTTGCCTGATCTTTTACATTGCTGTTCTAGTGATCATAAAATATAATGGAACAAAGAAAATCAGGTTTATGGTACAATAGCTTTCGGTGCATGCAGGTCAGGTTGTAAGCAGAGAAAAGTGAGATTTACAATTTTTAACATACAATTCAATCTTCTTCTGACCAATGACTTCCTGTTTAATATAGATGATGCACTCTAGAAGTACTTAATAATTAACTAATAGGAGTGATCCTCCTCAAGTTTCTCTGTGATTTCCTTTCTTACAATAGAAAGTGAAAGATTTGCTTGTTTTTGCTTACAAAATGAGACCATAATCTATGTGAAGGGGCTGGCTGACAGGGAGAAGGAGAAAAGGGTATTGGAGAAAATGAGCAAATGAGAAAGTAAATAACATGATTCAATGGAGGAATATAAAAGTATACATTATATATTTGGACAAGAATCTTCATCAAGGACCCGATTAGCTGTCCTGCGATTGGAAAAATGCAGGGCCAAATGAACATGACATACATAAGAATACCCCGAAAAGTCAGAATAAAATAAATCAATAGAGTGACAATGGAAAGGGGCATATACATTACTAATAACATCAACACAAGATAGATATTTACTTTTGGCATAGCCACAACCAGCTATCGGTAGCCCTTCATAAGATAAGAAGATGGGCCTGATAAGTTTACTGAAGTTCCCATATTGCCTACTTTCTTGTTTTCTGTTTTCCGGACAGGTGTTCCACATGCACTGAAATCAAGAACTCTCGCCTCTGTCTGGGAAACATTCAAAGGTTAGCAGAATAAATCATGAACAATATACAGAGGCACAGCTGTCAATAAAAGCTAAAATTATCACATCAAGAAAAAAAATTGATGAGGATGAAAAAAAAGCATCTAGACAACAAGTATAAAGGAGACAAATTTCCAGAAAATTACATTTCTCACACATATCAGAGACACGCTAATAAGGATAAAAACATCAAAACATCTACTATCTAGACTTACACAAGATGCAACCATATGGATAAACATGTCTCCAAAGCCATTGTAGTAATAGCCTATATGTAATAACCAAAGTTTGGTATAAACATATCAGCTTTTCAAGTCATTGCTGGAGCATTAGAAATGCTATGAGCAAATTGCACTAAAGATTTTTTTATTTTTATTTTTATTTTTAAGTTCCTTTAGATTTTTTTTTTTACTTCCTCTAGATTTTTTTTTTTTTTTTAGTTCATCTAGGCCTAGAAGGGAACCTAGGCTTCAAATTGTTCCATAAAACATTTCAGTTCAGGTGGTGAGATCTGCTGTCCATATTGTCCTATGAAAGTATTCAAGCCCTTCGTGCCAAGTGTCCCATCCACCTAATATAGGAGGATGATCTGGATGGGATGTCAATGAAGATGGCAGATCCTTCAATGGCATTGGAAAATATGATCCAGGATAAGAAAATGGAACTGGCAGATTTTAAGTTCCTCAAGGGCCTACCAATGTACAATCCTAAATTAAGGGTTTCTTCATATATAATATTCATATCCAAGTAGCCAGATCTGCTGCCCAGTTTGCCCCATTAAAAATTTCATGCACTTTATGCAATCTGATGAGAATTTTGATATAGATGGCAGATACTGGAATTGAATATATGGATCCGGCACTATGCCAATTTAGAGAGAACCATAGCATCATTAAAAAAAAAAAAGAGGAGTAAACTATCAAGAGCAAGCTACCATGACTTTTGATAACATAGGATGATCTTCCAATTCTTTGTCTGACTGAATATTTTCTTTCTGGAAGTTTTCCTCGCCAGAGTGCCTTTTGTCCGATACCACTCCACGGCTTCCGCTTGCCAATACCTCCTGTGCCTCAGCCACAACAGAAGCAGTGTGTTCACTTAACTGTCTCATCAGTCCAATGGCATCATAGGTTCTGTCTACTGGGCTCATGAAGTACCCTATGTCCTGTAAAGATTAGAGGATGGAACCAATGAAATGAGTAAAAGAACTCAGAGGTTCATGAGATATAGAAAATGAATCACAAAAAGTTATTAAGAAATTTTAAGTCTTCAACCGTACAATGGAAGCTAAAATATTTCTTTTTAAAAGTTGAGATAAACAATCAATGAAGTGACGTGAAAGTACCGAAAAAAAAGGGAGCCTAAACTGTAGCTTTTCTTCAATTAGAGGTAGTTTGAGTTATTTGTCAATGTCTCATAATGTATCACTGAAATTTCAAGTCTCATTGTATATTGTAAAGGTCAGCCAAACTAATTGTCCTTACTAATAAGTTTACCCAAATATGGATATTGGTGAACTTTAAAGGTCCCATATATGACTCAGATAATCAGTAATATGCTTCAGCTACCTCAAATGTTATGTCTGTATCGATTCTGTGCCCTGGAAGAAGTGAATTCATAAACCAAGGTGATTTCCATGCTGAAGGAGATTCTATCCCTCTTTTGATGCCCGGAGTATCTGCAAAACTGTTAAAACAAAAGAAAAAAAAAAGAAATCAGAACTAAAGACAGCCAAGAGCACAGGCATGCACCATTATTTCATATTAGTCAAACAAATATGCCCCTATCTCTTAAATTATTTACTAAATAACCACATACGTAGCAGACTAAAAGTTGCAGAAACTGAGAAGGTGGCATACTTATGATATCTATGACCCCAAACAAATCATTATATAAAAGAATTCTGCCCAACTAATTATGTGGTTCTACCAGTAATGAAAACCTGAAGTAGAGCTCTAAGGGTAGCGTAGAACAACAACATTTCAAGTCATAATAATGACATAGAGTTAAATGCAGAGCTATTTAAGAAGGATCCATGTAAAATAAAGTAATTGATCAGAAACAAATTAAAGAAGCAAATCAGTGCTAAGGAAAACAAGCGTCTAATTCAAAATTGTATGTTGGAAGGAATCATCTAAAGAGATTACCCTTACTGTGAACAAGAGAAAATGAACCAACTATTCCATATGCATTTCATTTTAGTAACTGATCTTTCTTGCATCCTATAAATTTGTAGAATCTGATGCTCTCACAGTCTCATCATGCTCGGTCAAAAAACAGAAAGAGGTATAGATAGCAAGTCAGTGACCTCTACTCTATGCAGTGTCAATGTACTGCATAACAACAGAACTTGACATAAGAATTTTTTTTATTGGTTACCATTTTGTACAGATTTGGTTGGCATATGTATAATTATATGCATTTTGTTTCTTTGAACGTATTATACTAATTACTGAAAAGCATATATGTGACAAACATAGATATCAGGTAGCTATAACTAAAGCATAATTGCATGCAATTGTGTTTCCTCAGCAGAAAACGAATATTGTTTAACTAACTTCCATAATGGTATAAAGTAGCTATAACTCATACATAATCACATGTAATTGTAATTCCTCAGCAGGAAAGCAAACATTATTTAACTAACTAACACAATGGTACTTACTGATATAAAGTAAGCCGGACAAGTATGTGGAAGGGGACCCCTTGGTCCAAATACGACTATAACACACTTTATATTGCTGTCTAGTTGAACTAGAGCCCATCGGAAAACTCTTGCTAAGATGCCATCATACCACAACTTAGCAAACTTTTAAATGTTGAATGCAATCAAAATTGTTTAGGATGCACTAGAATTGAAATTGTTTAAGATGAACTAGGGACACGAAAATTGTGTATAGCAAAAGACCTCAAAATTTTCTCTAATCAACAGACTGCAGCATGCAAAGTGACGATACAGTTAACAAAAAACTTTTGTACTTGAAAGGAGAAAATGGAGCAACTGTTAAAGTTGGCACAATCATGGGTTGCCTCAGTTGATCTTACATGTTTAAGTTTTCAAAGTCCATGTCAATGGATGAACCATGCTTTTCAATTGAAACCTCCGATGGATGCACTGACGGAGCACATTGTGCTGATGTAACTCGAACCTGATGCTGTACCAGCTCACTTTCACCAACTCCAGGAGACAGGAAGGCAGAAAGATCAGATAAAGATTTAGAAGGAACATCTGAGTGATCCTTATTTGGTGTAGCCTCAGTACTTCTGAAAGTCTGGTCTTTCAAAGACCTAGCAGCAGTACTCACATGTCCATTTATGGGATGCCCATCTCGATCAGTGGAAAATAATAGCATGTCATTGTTATTATGTTCAACAAGAACTCCAGCAGGCTGCTGCATGAAAACCACAAAGGCGGTGCAATTGCAATGTTAAGTGTTAAAAGATTGAACAACAGCCAAAAAAAAAAAGAAAAAGTAAATCTACCTGGAGAACACTCACAATCATCTTAAAATCACTCCAGAACAACTTTGTTATCTACTGAAAACCATTTAAGAACAATGCATCATCAGTAATCAAGGTCTATTATTAAACTCAAGGTGAGGCATTCTGACCATAACAACTTTGAAAACATTTGGCATACCATAATCACCTAATGTATTTTAGTTTCAGTCCTTAATCCATATCGGACAGCAGCCATATATAGCACATATAGTCTCCCTCCAGTTCATTGCATATATTCTACATAATCTATCCATCCTCATTCCTCAAATTTCAACCCAACTACCATAAAATGTGAAATTTGAGAAGTACATGTTGGACTCAAAGCAATATTTGAAAACCAAAACTGGATACCTATTTAAGAATGCGAAGGCCTATTCCAAACCAATTCAACCAGTACATATAACATGGGAATGATTGCTTTCTTCTCCCAAATGTTTCTGCTCCCTCTGCTTTATCACATGATTTTTTTTTTTTGATATTCTTACCAATTAAACATGCTTGGATGGTTGGAATTTGGGACAATATATATTTGACTAATATATGAGATAGTTTAACATCATCCATCAGGTATGATATTACGATTTTAGAAATAACTTAATAAGAGAAAAAAGTTAGTAAGAAGAATGAAATGCTTGAATAATTTGTATAAATTATAGTCCAGTTCAGCCACTATTTAAGTCAATTTTGTTGTCAGTTCTGATAAAACACCCTGCTGTATTCTCAAATACACTACCTATATTGCCATCTCAATCAAGCATACAAAAATATAAATACATATATACAAAACAGAATGTGTTCATGCACGCATGCATGCATGAGACAGAATACATACTTTAGAGTATGTATATCTATATGAGGTCTCCATAAAAAATGTGCCAGTGTACAAACTAGATTTGTTTCAATCAAAAGCATTCCAAAGCTGCTTGAGTTTTGGTAGTTTTGGCTCAGGAAATTTAGTTCTACCTGGTTCAGTTCCATGATTTGATCAAAATCTACAGATGTAAAGCTGAAATCCTGATATTCTAAGGATATTTGCTTTTAAGCAGGATATCGAAACTGCGGATGCAACTACAAATTTCCTGCAAATATAATAATGCCTGATATATATACAGCCTTGTGAAAAGTATAGAATACATAATGGAAAATACACCAAACATGCATTGCCAATTTCTGCAATAGTACAATACATTGGGCTATGAGAAGAGCTTTCTCCAACTATGCAAATTATTAGATCACTTATATAACAAAATCAATCCTTTCTCTTTTTCTACTAGCTTAAATTTCAATGGTCAAAAGATTTAATAGTTTTTGTTATGATATACTATTTACCTATAGTTTCAAGGTTAAGCGATAACTTCCTTTGCACATACACAGGCACTAATTACAACACATAATGGTCATTTTGCATTATTGGATAACACAAGTATCCTTTGATGTCAATAACTGACTGCAGTTTATATGTATGCTTTGTTTACAGCATCTCCATCTCTAATATCATCAAGTATAGACGACATGTCTTAAGTTGATGTGCATCTTCTTAACAAAATGCAGTAAATTTTTTAACAATATACCAGGCATTACAGAAACTTGGAATCAGAAGTAAACCCAATTCTTTTTAGCAAAGGTAATTTACATTCATACGGAGATAAACCAAGTGACCATAAACGGATAAATGAGCATCTGTAAAACAGATATGATTCAAAGTCCATAAAGCACACAAAATATGACACGTGATATTACTGAGTTTCATCCAACTTGGTTTAGGCATGTTTACGCCCCCCCCCCCCCCCCCAAATTAAGCTAGCACATGAAAAAAAAACTACCAAAAGGTAAGCTCTTTGAATTTTCCAAATCCACAGAGCTAGCTTTGCTCAGCTCAATGGATCTTGCAGCAAACAATCTCAAAGCCCACATAAACTACAGAATTTTATAATTCCAGAAATATTAGATATCATTATATGATAGTTATTATATGCATGGTGAACTCATTGGTACATTATATAACATATAAAAACAAGCCAAAACTAATCTGAGTCAAGCTTACCTCAGTTTCCTTGTGCAATGCAGGGAAACTGAGGCTGGGGTCATTTACAAGCCAAAAGCTTACAACATCCACTTATAACAGGCCAAGCAAGCTTTTCGTCAGCATTGCAAGTTCTAAATATAGAATACTGCAAAAGACAGTGTCTGGGAAATGGTAATTGCAAGCAGTAACATGCAATACTATGGAGAAGATAAAATACTAATCAGGAAATACTTACTTCTGTTTCTCTAACATTAACCTTAAGTTTAGTGGGCACACTGATGGTAGATGCACATTGTTCCATCTTAGATTGAAAATTACTGGTATTGGATGCTTTGCTTGAAATCCTGGCCTCCATGGAAGCACTTTCATCCTTTTGACAACTCAGAGCATGGTCCAAATTTTCTTTCTCCTCCAAACAAATTTCATGTTTCTTTTTCTGATGATTTGAAGGGGAAAAAGCATCTGCCTCAATAGAGCATGAAGAATTTCTGTAAGCACCACCTTCATCGTTCCTGGTATTCAAGGAGGAATTATCAGTTCTGCTTATAGAAGGTGTTGAAAATAACACACGATCCATGTCTGTCCCAGATTTCTTGTCAGCTCTCCGTTCCTGCAATGGTGACAATAATTCACGTTGCCGTTTCTTCATAATGGAAGGTGTGCATATGAAGCTTTTGGCAGCACTTCGAAGTAAAGCATCAGGACTCTCATCATGAGAAGGTGAATCCCATAGGCTGTATGGTGTAGAAGACATCATCAGTTGCCGAATTCCAAGGGGACTGTATGCTTGCTGAAGATCTCCAGAGGATATAAGGTCGCAGCTGACAAATGGAATTTCCAAACTTGGAAAACGAGGAGGTTCATAAAATAGTGCTCCAGAGTCCCGATGTTCTTCAGTCTGTATAGCTGGATTTTCAACTTGTGATGTAATTTTTCCAGTGGCATTTGGAGCTTCCGAACCCATCATTTCCATATAGGTTTGCTTTGGACTTTCGGTTTCCTTGCCCCTGTCTGCAGGCACACAAATCTTAGACCCAGCACCAGCACTAGGGGATAATAAAGAAGAGCAGCTGGAATAAGCAAAGCCACCATACGTGCATGCAATGAGTTCTGAATCTTGAGTTCCTACAGAAATCTCTCTCATGCCCACATCATCACTTCCATATGTTGGTTTTCCATCACTTGGACATACAAAAGATGGTGGAACTACAGTCATCAAGCCCTGACAATATGAATTCCCCAGCATATCTGATGAATTGATTAGATATAGAGGCTGCGAGCATGAAATCAAATCCCTATAATCCAAAGAACTGAAAAAATCAGGTTGGGAATTTACAGATCCAGAGTTGTAATCAATATTTGTAATGCTTGGTGCAGTAAAAGGATCTCCCAAAGTAATATCTTGATGCATTGCTGCTCCAAATAAATTATCACTACAGCAATCAGCTTCAGCAATCAAAAATTTATCCTGGTTGTCAGATCCTAAACCACTGTTTGTGACAGAAGTAGGCATTTCCATTCCCACAGGGTCCGGTAAAGAACCAGATTTGCTTTCATAATTTTCAACACAGTGTGCATGGTATTCTGTTGTCCTTTTTAACTCCGGCGATTTCTGCGTGGACTCCAGCAAAGAGTTGGTCAATTCTTGTGAAATCATTTGGTTAGCCAAGTTTTTTGATACTTCAACCTCATGCACACTATGACAGGGAATAGTTACTGAGACCTCATCTCCACATTGTATTTCAGGGAGAACATGTGCAATTTCCTCCATGGAAGTGTAAAATTCTTTGGAGCACATTGGCAACTGAGAATTTTGTACATCTTCTTTCTTGGCATCATCCCCAAGTTTTATATCATCATGCAGTTGAACTGTATTAGCCAATTCATAATCAGATTGAGAGCAACCGACCAAGGCTGATGACGGCCCTTGACTACATTCTGATGAATACTCCACGTCTTGCCTGTCTTTAAAGCCACTATTGTCGCTGTTTTGTTGATTCACTACAGATGAAGAAATGCACTGGGCAGGATTTTCCACATGAGGCAGGCCTTGGAATTGGGCAAGCAGACCTGATGCCATATACGAGTCCAGTTTCTTCTTTACAGAGCTGTTCCAATGATTTTTTATAGCATTGTCTGTCCTGATGATGCATAGCACAATGGATTTCAATATTCACCAGAAAAAGCAGTTGAATTAAAAGAAAAAATGTTGACATTAATGTCACTTGGCAGTCCACCGAACAAAGAAAGAATTGAGTGAGCACCAATAAATATTCAGAGGAACTGTAAATTAAATAAAATAAAAAAAGCAGTCAAAGAAGTTGTATTTGTAGACAGTAGTATCAGTATACATATCTGCACCAATGCAAAAAGAAGAACAAGAAGAAGAGTTGAATTCTTAAGATGATAATGGTTTATTGAGCAAATGTTGATATGTCCATGAGTGCATAAGCACATTCATGCATGCAACCCACTGGACAAGCACAGACAAAGGAATACACAGGTACTTACTGCAAGGCTGCAAAAACATAAATATACACATGCATATAAACATCAATATGGCAGAACATATTTTACTATGTGAGAGATAAATGAATATAGTCTAATTCCAATCCAGCAAACTGGCAGGAGAGCCCTGAAAAGAGTATTTGCAAGGAATTTTTACGAATTTATAAAATCTGTAGGGCAAAACTCTATTCATTTTCTTCAATGGACAGCCAAAGTTTCAGATTCTCACCTGCCTGGTAAAAATTTTGTCAACTCCGCCCACTTGTTTCCATAAATTTGATGAGCATGAATCAGCATTATCTCCTCTTCCTGAGTCCATGCCTGCTTGTTAATGGCAGGGTTAAGATGATTGTGCCACCTAAAATGTAACTCTTCCACAATTAGAAGATTCATTGATAGTGAAATGACAAATCAAAATCGAAAGGATTGAAGGGTCGAAAGAGCAAATATTTTTTAGCTCAAAACCCAAAGAAGATACGATGCTGAAGTTTCCAGATATTATTTCATTATAAAATTAAAAAGAAATTGTCAGTTACCAATTGGCAGTCCAAACAATCGTCGCATGGTGCATTCAGCAACTATTACAAATGAGCTTGATTTAAAGCAAAGTGTGAGTAGCTGGGTAAAGAAGCTACTAAATGCCATATCAAATATGAAGAAGTTTCTCACTTTAGAAGCTTGCATTGTATTTGAATCATTATAAACCTAAGATAAGCTATTGAACAAAAATTTAGAATGTAAAAATAGTTTAATTGTGCAACATTGACAACTGATAAGCCTTAATGGATCAACAAATAACTTCAAGTATCATGGTATCATTTCCAAAATTGCATGTAAAATCTTCAAGTGACTTCAGAGATGAATCTTTAAAGGATCTGAGCATACTCTAGTTAATCAAACTAGACATTGAATCCATGCAACAGAGTTCTTAATCGCCTGTGCATGTGGCTCAACCATCACGAGAAACAAGTAATTCTTAGTCAGCAGACACCAGAAAAGCAACAGGTCCCTGTCCATTTCTTGGGTATTTGATGATTCTTCAGTGTCCATCCCTGGTGCATTCAGATCATCAGAAGATCATCACATTAAGAATTTTTACCATATTCTTCTTCTGAGAACTAGAAGTGGAAGCTTGGCTGAATACCAGAGAGAGGACAGGACCGAACTCAAGCCTCTATGTCCACAGAAGAGACTTCACCACCTTGGTCAGTTGGCACCCTCTACTCTTACTTAATTAGTCTTTGTTATCTTCTTGTATACTGTCAATGATGCACTCAGAGGTTCATATTTCATTAAAAATTTGAGACACTCTAGAGAGGTCAACAAGCATGTCATTTCTTGGGCCCTCCGACAATCTTCCCTGAAGGCTCTCTTTTAGTACTGTCGAATGGTTGTAACATCCCAATGACAAGGAGTTATTGCAACTTTTATGAAAAACTATGAATGGTAATATGAAGAGGCTTTTGTTTAGTATGCTCCAACCTGTTGATAATTTTATGCTCCAATTTTGTATGAAAGGCCATCTAAACTCTCCCTCTCCCTGTTTCTCTCACATGCACACACACGCACTCACTCTAGTCCATCAGTGGTCATCAAGGTTGTTCCCAATGACAAGGATTATTGCAAAGTTTATGAAAAACTATGAATAGTAATATGAAGAGTTTTTTGTTTGGTATCTTCCAACCTGTTGATAATTTTATACCCCAGTTTTGTATGAAAGGCCATCTAACTCTCCCTCTCTCTCTTTCCCTTTCTCTCCCTCTCTCTCTTTCTCTCACATGCACACACACACACACACTCACTCACTCTGGTCCATCAGTAATTATCAAGGTTGTTGGAGCCTTGCTATGCTTGGTGTCAGTTTAATAATCAGCACCCTGAAATTTTACTGAAAGCAAGTCAAAGTTGTATTGAGTCCACCCTATCTTCACTCCTATAGGACTACCCATGGTTGGTAAACTATGAGATCATGGAATACTGTATTGGCCGGTACACCCCGTACCAAACTGGACCAGCGGCTAACCGATCCAGTTCAACCTGTTTTTTCGAAAAACCACCCAAACTGGACCGAATCGTGAACCGAGCTATATCGAACGATTAGTCCTTCGGTCTGGTACCAATCATGAACCGCCTGAACCGGCGGTACACTATAGCTTGGCTCGGTTCGAGCATGAATCGAGCCGTACCGACAAAAAAAAGGTGAGGGCGCGTGGGGTGGGGTGGGTGTGGGGCTCCTTTACTTTAAATGATTGTTGCTCTATCATTCATTCGAAAGGCAGAGCGCAGAGCTAGTCACAGTGGACCAAGGGACGCGAAACCTTAGAAAAAAAAATTCTCTTGCTTCGAAAATTTGTTATAATCTCTTTGAGAAGCCGACAAATTTCGACTAGAAGCAAGGTAATCCGCCGTTCTCTCGCTTATTTTTTGTTTTGTCTCTTTTTGGCCGAAAAATGGTAAAAATTTAAAAAATATGGAAAAATCATGCTAAAATTTATGATTTTACTATGATTTCATTATATATTGTAGATCTTTGGATGATCTACACAATGATGCTAAAATAATTAATTTTTATTAATTATATATATATATATTTTTTAAAAAGTATATATATTTTTCAAAATAAAAAATTAAAAAAAATATAAATTTAGAATATTGTTTAGGATGTCCGATTATGAAGTTTTTAATGCATTATGTGCAAAGTCACCTAGGCTTAATTTTGAATAAAATAAAAAAATAAATAGCATTTAACACATGTTAATAGGATTAGAAAAATATAGTAGCATCCATGATATATTTCTACTTGGATCTAAGCTTAAATTAATTTTTAAAAATTTTTAAAATTTAATATATTTTTTAATTACTTAAATAATAAAAAATATAACTAATTTAAAAAAATATATAACATTAGTAATATATTTTAGCTAATTCAGAAGTATTATTTGAACAATATAACATAAATAAAAAATATGAGAAATTAGAAATATGAAATATATTAATCAGATGTATTTCTGAAGCCACAAAAAATAGATTTTTCACTTTCAAAAAAAAATATAATTTTTTATATAATTATTAAATTGATATGTTTTGTTAAACTTACAGAAATAAGTAAGAAGGATACAAAGCATGACATTAATTGAGAGCATAGCGAGATGCTTTAGACTCGGCACCATTGGAGATGCAAATAGTATAATACAGAGTTCAAGACAGGAGGGATGACTAGCTTGAAATAGCTTTTGGCTGGTAGTTATCCCGATGTGGCCATATATCGGAAATGCCTGCAGGAGATCCAACAACTGATGAAAAAATACTTTTCTAATTCTAAAGCAGTGAAGGAGAGGGCAAAGCAGAAAAGAACAGAGGTGGATCGTTGAGCCGCAGAGTCACCATCTTATCACTCTAGAGAGTCAAAGGAGGCCTCTGCTCTAGATGATGAAGAGGCACAGATTGAGGCCGCCAGTTAGACGAACCTGGATGATTATTACTGGTTGGAGGAGATGGCCAAGTACAGAGAACAATTTGGACCATCATACTATGAATCAAAGTTCGGCTCTACGATCGCTGAGGAAGAATTCGAGTTCAGAAGGCCCACCTAAATTAGGGAGACAGCCAGTAAAGACAGGCATAGTATTTCATTTATGCTAGAAGCTTTGGGCAGTAGGAGGAGGTCCTCCAGAAACATGCCAACAGGAGCCACCATTCATTATTTGAATCAACATGCTTTTTCCTGCAAAGATTCAAAATAGTAAAGGATTGACGGAATGTTGAAGAAGGACAAGAAAAAGGTCATATGGCAAGTTATTGGATTATGATTTAATTTCAGCCACATTCTAGCAAATACAACAGGCAATACTTACTATCGGTCTGCCATTTCAGTTATACAGACAGTCGACCCGAGTATAGATCTCCCAGTACCTAAAGACATCTATGGTCAGCTTCTTGACAGTAACAAGGACGAGCTGCAAAAATAGATTTCTTCTTACAAGAATAAATGGCCCACATACAGATTGACGATGATGTATGATGGTTGGACTGGTTCTACTAGACGGAGCATCATCAATTTTTTGATATATTATAATAAAAAAAATATTTTTTTCATAAATTAATTGATGCTTCAAATAAGGTGCACAATGCCGCATATATCATTGGACTGGTGGAGAAGATGATTGATTCAGTAGGAGAGCAGAATGTCATGTAAGTCATCACAGATAATGGGCCGTAATATAAGGCCACCGGAGAGTTGCTGATGGAGTGGCGACCGTATATTTACTAGACCCATATATTGCACATTGTATTAATCTCATGTTGATGGATATTGAAAAGCTTCGTAGGGTGCAGTAGGCAGTAGACTCAGCTCAAACTATTACTAGATCATCTACAATCATACATAGATCCTATCATTGATGCGAACATATATTGAGGGGGGAGATCTTAAGATCAGGTGTCATCCGATTTACTACAAACTACATAGTACTTGATAGCCTTCTGGAAAAAAAAGTAGCCTTATGTTAGATGTTTGTTAGTGCCGAGTAATAAGAGAGCAGATATGCAAAGGCTGGTGCTGAGGGAAGTCGTATGGAGAACTTGGTGACGAGTCAATCATTTTGGCAATAGGCTGATAAAATAGTAAAGATTATCAAACCATCATACGAGGTGTTTCGCATCGTGGATAACGAAAGATACCGTCAGATGGGCTTCTTGTATCACGTGATGGACAAAAAAATAGATTAGTGAGATAGATCCGAAACATGCCTAGAAATACATCAACATTATCGAGCATCACTGAATGGGTGGGGATTTGCATCTAGCCGATAAGCATCAATTCAAGAGTTCTCTGAAAATTTTTCTTCTCTTGTACTTATATAAGTCTACTCAATAATTTATGAAATTTATCTGCAGCTTACTATTTGAATCCAAGATTTCAGTACACTATTCCTAGGATAGATATGGATAACGAGCTTCTTACTGCTCTCCATAATATGATATATAAGATGGTGCGCGATCTAGAAATCGCATACATATGTCTGCAAGAGATATATTAGGTTAACTGAGATGTGAACATTTAATTGAATTTAGTCTGTAATCAATAATATATTTGTTAATTTAAAAAAATATATTTTTCATAGGTGAAACAATTTAGGAGGATAGATAGCTTTGGAGTCTCATCGACTGTCGTAAGCAAAAAGAAGATGAATTTAGTTAAATTACATATTAATAATAAGAAGATTTTGTTGATTTTACATGCCCACTAATATCATAAAATATGATCTGTAATTTTTCTTAATATTTTTATAGCTGAATGGTAGATTTATTTTGGACAGTCTGCAAAAAATTTAAAAGGTATGGCTATCCGCATTCTTTCCTAGATGGTCTTCTCTAGTGGCTATTAGTGAATTAGTCAACTTTCGCTCTTATTCGCTAAACAGAGAAACCATCTGACACAGAAGTGCCTTAACGATTTTGTATACATAATTTGAGATTGAGGCTAAAATGTATCCAGGATGAAATATACGGATCCGACATTGGGTGATTATGCTGATGAGGATGACGAACCGATAATTGGATGGCTCACAGCCAACAGCAGGAGCTAGAGCTTGATGAGCCGGGATCTCCTCCACAACTAGCTAGTTTGATAGCGATGAAGATTAGGATGGATCCAGGGCAATGGGCAGATACAAATATTCCACATAGGATTTTAACTAATTAGCCACAGTCTGAGGGGCTACAAGGGAGTCATTCATCACATGACTCTATGTTCGGGACATCCTCCCAGATGTTTGAGCAAGATTTTTTGAGACAAAGCCAGCTATCTCAAGTAGGAAGAAGACATCCATCCTTCTAGACACAGCAAAATCAATCACAGAGGGGCATCAGGGACGGTCAAGCAAGTACTTAGAAGAAAAGATAAAAAAAGAAAAGACAATTACAGCATCCTCGAGAGTATAGGAATTAGCTGGCTCAGATTCGGTGACCAAGAAGAGTGATAATAGTAGTGACAGATTTGATGACCAGGAAGGGACTAGAGGATAAGAGACCATTGTTCATGAGATGTAGCTGCAGGATGGTATTCGATTTACCGGTGAGTCCCAATTTACACATGTCATACAAGATAGGGACCATGGTCCATAAGCTGATAGAGCTCGCAAGGATATTATTTCATATAGACGACAGCCTTCTAAAGATCGTCCAGCACACACGATGCAGTTGCAGATGACCTGACATGTATAGTAGGATTCATGGATATATCTGGATCATCTTCGCATTATGGATCCTATTATCCGCAGACAGCTTATGATCAATATGGATATAAATATGGTGCATCCGAACATCGTCTTCAAGTAGCTACTATCCTATGTAGCCCGGAGCATCTTATAGATTGGATTTTGCTGTCGACATATTTGGATGGACCCTTCCATAGCCATTCCATCATCCTAAGGATACCTCTCAGAGCTAGAGTTTAAGTAAGAAATCTGAGACATCTTACAATCTAGAAAGGATACCTTATCAGAGAATGTTTAGGACTACAGTGCTACTTGGATAGAGGGATATACCTATGTTCCTCTAGAGAATGCAGATGATCTGGATATTTATGAGCGTCACAGACACTCGACGAGATATTAGATCAGTAGAGATCTTGAAATTAATAAATTATATTTTTTATAATTTATATATTTAATATATTTAATATATTATTTTAAACTTCTTTTATTTTATTTTGAGATAATAAAATTATTATATAACATAAAAGAACATTAATTTGGATTTAAATTAATTTAAAAGTTTAAGTAAGAAATCTGAGACATCTTACAATCTAGAAAGGATACCTTATCAGAGAATGTTTAGGACTACAGTGCTACTTGGATAGAGGGATATACCGATGTTCCTCTAGAGAATGCAGATGATCTGGATATTTATGAGCGTCACAGACACTCGACGAGATATTAGATCAGTAGAGATCTTGAAATTAATAAATTATATTTTTTATAATTTATATATTTAATATATTTAATATATTATTTTAAACTTCTTTTATTTTATTTTGAGATAATAAAATTATTATATAACATAAAAGAACATTAATTTGGATTTAAATTAATTTAAAAGTTTTTAAAAGAATTATTTGGAATCAAAACAGACTTGGGAGGAAAAAAAATTGGTGCCAGTGCAGAATCGGCATGCCACACCGTATCGACACTCAGTACCAAGGTTTCAAAAATCGATACCGATTTTCATACCAGATTCTGACCAGTATGGTACAGTACTAGTACGGTACCATACCGACATTTGGTATGATGCGGCGTACCGGTCCCTATACCCATTTTTTTGGAACTCTGTTTTGATTCTAAATAATTTTTAAATTAATTTAGATCCAAATTAATGTTGTTTTATGTTATATAACAGTTCTAACATTCCGAAATAAAATAAAAGAAGTCTAAAACGATGCATTAAATGTGCTTAATGTACAAAGCATAGAATATTATATTGGCCTGAACCGGTCGGTACAACCCATACCGAGCTGAATCGACAGCTAGTCGGTCCGATTCGGCCCTTTTTTGGAAAAATAAAGAGAACTAGACCGATCCAATTCGGTCTGGTGCCCTTGTGAACCATCCAAAATTAGGTGGAACACAACGGTTCGGCTTGGTTCAGACATGAATTGAGCCGTACCGAGGGAGAAAAAGTGGGGGTGGGACATGTGGGGTTAGGGGGAGGAGAACACGTGGGGTTGGGGGGAGGGGGGTGGCTGACCACCTCCTTTAAATACCCATTATCTCTGCCGTTCGAAAAACAGAGAGCCAGAGATCCTGTGGCATTGCAAATCGAGAGATGCAGAAGGTTAAAAAAAATTTCTTCTGGTCCCAAAATTTATTTTCTATCTCTTCGAGGAGCCGACAAATTTCGATCGAAAGCAAGGTAATCTACCATTCTTTTTTTATCTTCTTTTGGCCAAAAAATGGCAAAATTTTGAAAAATAAGAAAAAAATCATGTCAAAATTTATAATTTTGCTATGATTTCATTATATACCGTAGATATTTGGATGATCTACGCGATGATGCTAAAATCATTAATTTTTATTAATTATATATATTTTTAAATATATATTTTTTAGAATAAAAAATAAAAAAATTATAAATTATAAATTCATAATATTATTTAGGACGACACAAGCTATGTATAGTATAAATTTTATGTCCGATTATAAAGTTTCTAATGCATTATGTGCATAGTAACCTAGGCTTAATTTTGAATAAAATAAAAAAATAGTATTTAATGTATATTAATAGACTTAGAAGAATATACGAAGCATCTATAACATGTTTCTACTTGGATCTAAGCTTAAATAAATTTTTTATTTTTTTTTTAAATTTTATATATTTTTTAATTATTTAAATAATAAAAAAAATATAAAATCTTTTAATAAAAAATTATAATTTTTATAGATATTATTAAAATAATATATTTTTATTAAATTTACAGAAATGAATAAGAAGGATACAGAGTGCAACATTGGTTAGGAGCATCGCGAGATGGTCTTGCTTGGCACCATTGGAGATGCAAATGGTGCAACACAGAGTTTCAAAGAGGAGTTACCTTGATATAGCCATATATCGAAAATGCCCGCAGGAGGTCCAATAGCTGATGAAAAAATACTTTGCTGATTTTAAAGCAGTGAAGGAGAAGGCAAAACAAAAGAAAATAGAGGTGGACCGTCGAATTGCAGAGCCACCTTCTTATCACTCCAAAGAGTCAAAGGAGCCCTGCGCTCTAAATGACAAGGAGGCAGATTGAGGCTGCCATTCGGACGAGTATGGATGATCAATACCGGATTGAAGAGATGGCCAAATATAGAGAACGATTTGAACCATTATACTATGAATCAGAATCCGACTCTGCAACTACTAAGAAAGAATCTGAGTTCAGAAGGACCACCTCAGTCAGAAAGACGGCCAGTAGAGATAGGTACAGTATTTTATTATGCTGGGGGCTTTTGGTAGTGGAGTTCCTGCAGGGACATGCCAGCAGAAGCCATCATTCATGATTTAGATCCACAGACTTTTTTCAACAAAGATTCAAAACAATAGAGGATTGATAGTATGTTGAAGAAGGATAAGAAAAAGAACATGTGGCGAGTTATTGGATCATGATTTTATTTTAGCCACATTCAGCAAATGCAGCAAGCAATACTTACTATCGATCTGCCATTTTAGCCATATAGGCAGCCGACCCGACTGTAGATCCCTCAGCATCTAGGAACATTTATGATTAGCTTCTTGATAGTAACAAAGAGCTACAAAAATGGATTTCTTCTTATAAGAATAAATTGCCCACATATGGATTGACGATGATGTGTGATGGTTGGATTAGTCCTACCAGACGAAGCATTATCAATTTTTTGATATATTATGATGAAAAAATATTTTTTAACAAATCAATTGATACTTCAGATAAGGTGCATGACATCACGTATATCCTTGAGATATTAATTCAATAGGAGAGCAGAATATCGTGCAAGTCATCATAGATAATGAGCCGCAATATAAGGCCGCTGGAAAGTTGCTGATAGAGTTGCGACCGCATATTTACTGGACTCCATATACTCCATTGCATTGATCTCATATTGATAGATATTGGTAAGCTTCGTAGGATACAACAGGCAATGGACTCAACCCAAACTATTACTATATTTATCTACAATCATACATGGGTCCTATCATTGATACGGATATATACTGGAAGAGAGATCTTGAGATCGGATATCATCCGATTTGCTACAAACTATATAGCATTTAATAGCCTTCTAGAGAAGAAAGCAGCAATGCATCAGATGTTTGTTAGTGCCAAGTGGTAGGAGAGCAGATATGCAAGAGCCGGTACTGAAAAAAGTCGTGTGAAAAACTTGATGACTAGTCAATCATGTTAATGGGAAAATAAGTTGGTAAAGGTTATCAAGCCGTTATACGAGGTGTTTCGCAGTGAAAGATACCCTTAAATGGGCTTTTTGTATTACATGATAGAGAGGACAAAGAAACAAATCAGTGAGATAGATTCAAAACATGCCCAAGAATACATCAACATTATTGAGCACTGCTGGGACTACCAAATGGGTAGAAATTTACATCTAATCGGTAAGCACGAATTCAAGAGTCTACTAAAAATTTCTCTTGTACTTGTATAAATCTACTCATTTATTTATGAAATTTATCTATAGTTTACTATTTGAATCCGAGATTCTAGTACACCAATTCTGGGATAGATATAGATAACGAGCTTCTTACTGTCTTTGTAATGTGATATATAAGATGGTGGCTGATCCAGAAATTGCATCCATATGTCTACAAAAGGTATGTTAAAGAGGATGAGATATTAACCAATTTCTTGCATACACATAGAATCCCTCTCTAACATACATCTTGTAGACACATGGATGTAATTTCTGGATCAGCCACCATTTTATATATCACATTACGGAGAGTAGTAAGAAGCTTATTATCCATATCTATTCCAGAAATGTGTACTGAAACCTCGAATTCAAATAATAAGCTGTAGATAAATTTCATAAATGAATGAATAGATTTATACAAGTACTAGAGAAAATTTTTTAGTGGACTCTTGAATTCGTGCTTACCAGCTAGATGCAAATCCCTACCCATCTGGTAGTCCCAATGACACTCGATAATATTGATGTATTCTTAGACATATTTTAGATCTATCTCACTGATTCTTTTTTTTGCCTTCTCCATCATGTCATACAAGAAGCCCATCTGGGGTATCTTTCACTATTTACGGCACGAAGCAACTCGTATAACAGCTTGATAACTTTCACCATCTTATTTGCCCATTGCCAAAATAACTGACTAGTCACCAAGTTCTCCACATGACTTTCCTCAGTATCAGCTCTCGCATATCTGCTCTCCTGCCATTCGGCACTGACAAACATCTAACGCAATGCTGCTTTCTTCTCCAGAAGGCTATCAAGTGCTATGTAGTTTGCAGCAAATCGGATGGCATCCGATCTCAAAATCTCTCTCCGAATATGTGTCCGCATCAATGATAGGATCTATATATGATCATAATAAATTTAGTAATAGTCTGGATTAAGTCCACTATCTACTGCACCCTACAAAGCTTCCTAATATCCATCAACATGAGATCAATGCAATGTGCAGCATATGGGATTCAGTAAATATGCAGTCGCCACTCCATCAGCAACTCTCCAACGGCCTTATATTACGGCCCATTATCTGTGATGACCTGCACGACATTCTACTCTCCTAGTAAATCAATCACCTCCATCAGTCCAAGGATATATGCGGCGTTGTGCACCTTATCTGAAGAATCAATTGATTTATGAAAAAAATATTTTTTTATCATAATATATCAAGATATTGATGATGCTCCATCTGGTAGGACCGGTTCAACCATCATACATCATCATCAATCTGTATATGGACCATTTATTCTCGTAAGAAAAAATCTATTTTGCAACTTCTTGTTACTATCAAGAAGTTGACCATAAATATCCTTAGGTGATGGAGGATCTACACTCGGACCGACTATCTGTATGGCTGAAATGGCAGATTGATAGTAAGTATTGCCTGCTACACTTGCCGGAATGTGGCTGAAATAAAACTATGATCTAATAGCTCGCCACATGTCATTTTTCTTATCCTTCTTCAACATACTGTCAATCCTGTAGGACCGGTTCAACCATCATACATCATCGTCAATCTGTATGTGGGCCATTTATTCTCGTAAGAAGAAATTCATTTTGCAGCTTCTTGTTACTATTAAGAAGCTGACCATAAATATCCTTAAGTGATGGAGGATCTACACTCAGACCGGCTGTCTGTATGGCTAAAATGGCAAATCGATAGTAAGTATTGCCTACTACACTTGTCGGAATGTGGCTGAAATAAAATTATGATCTAATAGCTCGCCACATGTCATTTATTTTATCCTTCTTCAACATACTGTCAATCCTGTAGGACCGGTTCAACCATCATACATCATCGTTAATTTGTATGTGGGCCATTTATTCTCGTAAGAAGAAATCCATTTTGCAGCTCCTTGTTACTATGAAGAAGCTGACCATAAATATCCTTAGATGATAGAGGATCTACACTCGGGCCGACTATCTATATGACTGAAATGGCAGATCGATAGTAAGTATTGCCTGCTACACTTGCTAGAATATGGCTGAAATAAAACTATGATCTAATAGCTCGCTACATGTCCTTTTTCTTATCCTTCTTCAACATACTGTCAATCCTCTATTGTTTTGAATCTTTATTGGAAAAAGCTTGTGAATCCAAATCATGAATAGTGGCTCATGCTGGCATGTTCCTAGAGGACCTCCTATTGTCAAAAGCCCCTAGTATAGATGAAAATACTAAGCTTGATTCTACTAACCGTCTCTCAGACTGAGGTGGTCCTCCTGAACTCAGATTCTCCCTTAACAGTCGCAAAGTCGGATCCCGATTCATAGTATGATGGTTCAAATCATTCTCTATATCTGGCCATCTCTTCCATCCGATACTGATCATCCATACTCGTCCGAATGGCACCCTCAATCAGTGCCTCATCATCATGTGGAGCGGAGGCCTCCTCTAACTTTCGAAGTGATAAGAAGATGGTTCTACAGCTCAACGGCCATCTCTACCCTCTTTTGTTTTGCCTTCTCCTTCGCTACTTTAGAATCAGTAAAGTATTTCTTCATCAGCTGTTGGACCTCCTACGGGCATTTTCGATATATGGCTACATAGGGATAACCACCAGCCAAATGCTGCTTTATCCTAATCACCCCTCCTTTCTTGAATTCTATGTTGCACCATTCCCATATTCAATGGTGCCGGGCCGAGAGCATCGCGCTATGCTTCCAACCAATGTCACGCTCTGTATCCTTCTTCTTACTCATTTCTACAAGTTTAATAAAAATATGTTATTTTAATAATATCTATAAAAATTATAATTTTTCATCGAAAGATCTTATATTTTTTATTATTTAAGTAATTAAAAAATATATAAAATTTAAAAAATTTTAAAAAAATTATTTAAGCTTAGATCCAAGTAGAAACATATTATAGATGCTATATATATTCTTCTAAGCCTATTAACATACGTTAAATACTATTTATTTTTGTATTTTATTCAAAATTAAGCCTAGGTTACCATGCGCATAATACATCAAAAACTTCATAATTGGATATAAAATTTAGATTATACATAGGTTGAATCATCCTAAACAGTATTATGAATTTACTATTTTTTAAATTTTTTTTATTTTTTATTTTATTTTAAAAATATATATTTTTAAAATATATATAATTAACAAAAATTAATGATTTTAGCATCATTGCGTAGATCATTCAAAGATCTACAGTACATAATAGCAAAATCATAAATTTTGGCATAATTTCTCCTTATTTTCCAAAATTTTGCCATTTTGGGCCAAAAAAATAAAACAAGAGAATGGTAGATTACCTTGCTTCCGATCGAAATTTGTCAGCTTCTCGAAAAGATAGGAAACAAATTTTGAGAGCAAGAGAAATTTTTTTTTCAACCTTCCACATCCCTCAGTTTGCAATGCCACAGGGTTTTTGGCTCTTTGCCTTTCAAAAGGCGGAGACAATAAGTGATTAAAGGAGGTGGCCAACCACCCCCCTCCCCCTAACTGCACATGTTCCCCTCCCCCCCACCCCACATGGTCCCCTCCCCTACTTTTTCTCCTCCGGTATGGCTCAGTTCATGCCCAAACCAAGTCGAACAGCTATGTTCCATCCGATTCTGGGTGGTTCACAGGGGTACCGAACCGAACCGATTAGTTCGGTCTAGTTCTCTTTGTTTCCCCAATAAAAGGGCTAAATCGAACCAACTAGCCACCGGTCTAATTCGATATGGGCTATACCAACTAGTTCGGACTGGTACAGTATTCCATGCTCCGTATGGTATGGCACAGTACCATACTATACTGATCAAGAATTGGTACGAGAGCCGGTACCGGTTCCTGAAATCTTGCATAAGATTTTCCTTTTCCTTTATGTTAAGTCACAATTTGCACCTCATTTTCCCAACTTTAGCATGCAATGACTCCAAGTTGCTCACTTTTGTTAGATTTGCTTGACTATGCCCATTTCAAGAGAATTTGCCTAAACTTATTATTTTGCTAATTTACTTGATGTCATATCATGAGCCTATCCTGGCACGAACCATCTAATTCTTCATTTTTTCTCTATTTGATGTTTGACTCTTTATTAATCAGGTGTATTGTTTTATTTATAGTTTTGTACTATCAGCTTACTGTCATTCCAGAGAAGGGTTTTTTTGCTGGTAAATAGTTGACATTACGTGTATATCTTTATAAATTTACTATTTGCATGATTATCCTTATCAATTATTTCTTATTGCATGTCTATCCTCAACATCATAGTCCGCTCGACAATTAGTTTAACTAGCATTTAACTAAAAAAAAAAAATCATGTACACCCTTATAATTATCTACATTGAATGTATAGCCTCACAAATTTAATATTTGCATATACCCTTGTAAATTATTTCTTTTTGAACATATACTTTTACAAAGTTAAAGTTATTTTGGTTCTTTCAATTGTAAACAGCTTGTTTCTTCATGTTGACTGCCAGGTAGATACACAGAGGGAAAAATTTATAACAATATGCAATTTGTGAAGATATACATGCAATTTCAGATATTTATAAGAGTGTATATTGCAAAAAAAAAAAAAAAAACCCTTCATAGAATCAATCATCTTGCTACTAGTCTTAGGGTTTAAAGTTTAAACCACCTTTTCCGGTCTGTGACATTACTACAAGTGGGTCCATCCTGCTAACTCATGGTCAGGTAACCTACTAGAGCCAGCCAATACTTGCCATTGGAAATGTGCACCTTTAGGGCTTTTGCTTATCTAAGGGCTTATCAAACCTTTATCTAAATCTAGAACACCATCTGACACAACCATGCCTCTTCCTAGTTCATGATTCTTGACTTGCACTCATTGTCATTTACATTCAACTGACATCATCAAGACCATCTTCCATCTTCCTTTCATGTGAACTAACACTCATCACATACTAAACACACTGTCTCAACTCTCCATCAACTCAGATTGATCCTTTCAGAGAAGCATTTGGAACCTTTGCCATTAAGATGACTTTGTTCGAATTATCAAGCATACCATCTTTCCTTGGCTAGGGACCAAATGCCGCATAGGATGCACGTATGTTTATTGTCTAAGTTTCTGCATATATGTGATCAAATCAAGCTAGGTGGATCATTTGCCCTTCAGACTTGTCCTTGATTCTACAAATCAAGCTTAAAATCTTATCTTGGATGAACACCTACCTCCAATGCATGGTTCGTTTAAGCACTTCTAACTTCATAAGTGGATCGGCCAATATTTTCCTTTAGCACTACATTGCCTATCGAACTTTCCCTTTTGATCTCGTCTTTGCTAGCCTAGATAAATCAGCTAACTTTCATGCATCCCTACAATGGAATGGCAATCACTAAACCAGCATCATCCTTAGATGCTCACAAAAGCACCTAGCTACCTCCTTAAATGATCATAGAATCCATTGGTGGCAAAAATTTTCTTCCACATTTTGAGCTACTTCAAATTTAACTGCATTCTCAACAATGGCGGTCCTGTCACACATGTTGTCCAGTGTCCAACATGTCAAATAGTTGCCTCTCATCAAAGCATATCACAGCTTGTTGAGTTGACCGTTATTGCCGCTAACCAGCTTCTTCACCAAGAATCTTGCTGCTAGCATCAAAATCTGGGTTTGTAGCTATTATAACCAAAGTGGTCTATCTGAGTATTCTCCTCATCCTCCTTTTTTTTGGACCAATCAGCAGTGTAGCAGAAGATTTCACACCTTAACTGGAGCATATTTCATGTTATTTATGCAGTAAACAAGTATGGCATGATTCTGTATTCAATCAGTGCCTCCTTGGATCCACTTATTGATTTATCTTATCACACAAATGAGCATCTTCAAGTTTGTAACCTACTTTCATTTGTTAATATTTATCCTTAAGCCTCTGATCAACTCCATTGAACCCAAACCTAGGCCATCTCCTCTATAGGTTATACTTGCTACAAAAGATTGATACCTATGGTTCCAATGCAAAGGGACAATAAGGGATCTATACATGAGCCAAGCTCAATAAGTAAGCAACGAGCTTACTCCATTGCCTGATTGGATAAGGTTTCAGATTAGGATAAGATGGCGTAATTAGAGACTAGGGAGAATGCAAGGAAAATTGTTGGAGTTGGGCAAGCAAGCTGGGACAAGGGAAGGAGTGGGGCAAAAGAAAACAAAAGGAGAACTCATAAATGTGGGAGGATGGAGGTAGGCATGGGTCTGCATAGGATCATAGTCTAGTAGGTGCCCACATTGCATAGAGTAACAAGGCATCAAGTGATAAGGAGTGGAGCTGAGATTAGTACAATGCAATGCTTATTAGTGGTGTCATTACTAGATAGGGTCATCAAGTGGTGCCTGTTGCAAGCTTAAAGTTGTGTTAGACTTCCAATGGTGGTACTGCTAGGTGGCATTACCAAGCAGGAGTGACTAGGTAAGGAGAGTAATGGGAAAGGGAGTGAATGGGCTTAGTTGGGAAGAAGCAACAACAAATAATGAAAGAAAGAGACATAGAAAGAGCAGAATTCTGTTTATATTAGACCATGATGTTATTCGCATGTATGTCAAAGAAATTGAATGTTTGATTTGTTCAGTGTAATCTGAGCCCAAACAAGAGATCTATTAAGCACAACCTTCTTGATTCAAATCCAGTAAGGAGATAGGATTTGCAAAATATTAGCATACATCGCCACCCCATATTGTTACACTGCATCACTTGCATGCCTCTTTTAATGTAAAGTACTATTGCTAATTGCAGAACATATTGAGCCATTATTTAGCAAATTCGCTGTGGAGATCCCTTTTAAGGTCAAGGGCAATGCTAAAGATAGATATGGTCATTTTATTGTGTTCGTCTACCAAGATATCCATGTTGCATTCTTTATTAATGATATAGGTCTGTGAATGTCATCATACATATATTCTACATATAAAATACCATTTATGTCATGTATTGCTCATCTGGCATGAGACACTGAAACATGTTTATGCTAGGCTGGCACCATTATAATTTAAAAATTCTCCAATACATGATCTTCAAGTTGCAATAGCAATCAATTTTAGTTAAAATTTATCATCAGATTACAAAATAGTTAATTGTTGTTAGTAAAACTTTTACTAATCATTGGATTTTTAGAGCTGTAATAGAGCAAGAGACTACAAAATCACAAAATGGAAATGATAGAGGACCTATGAGTTCATGCAATTCTAAATGCCATACCTTTCTCGGCATTGTTTTCCAATACGTCCAGGTAATGCTTGAGCAATGGTGGACCACTTCTTTGGTCCATATTTATTTACCATTTGAATGATTTTCTCATCTTCCTGTTAGAAAAAGAAAGAAAGAAGAACAACAGGCAACTTTATTTATAAATAGGTCCAATGTTTTCTCGGGAACAGTTCAAACAAATCAAGAAAAAAGCAGTGCATCAGGGACAAGTTGCATGGTTATATAGTATATGTCTAGAATGTGTTACCTCTTTTGACCATGGTCCTTTAACAAGCTCAGGATTTAAAACCTTCTGCCACCTGTGCAAGCACTGAACATCGGTCCGATCCGGAAAACATTCGGCTGCAAAGCAGACAGACAAAACAGTAATAAAGCATGCTTATAAAACTTCAATATATGAGAAGAAATAAGCAGCATTTCCATATACATGCAAGATATAACCTCTAATTGCATAAACTGATCAATGCCACTATATGAAAAATTATAGCATCTGCTTACTAAATTAGAAAGCTTAAGTTTTTTCAAGCAGAACAGAGTGAACTATTAAAAATCTGGCAAACAGAATAAACAAACTTGAGAAGGAATGGAAAATTTCATAATTTCCTACAAAAATAAAAAAATTAACTTAATAGATAAAAATATTAAGAGAACAGCCTAGATTCTCAGGATGTATCTGTTTCTTATTTACTCCCAAATTTAGAGAGAGAGAGAGAGAGAGAGAGAGAGAGAGAGAGAGCATGATAAAAAGGTCCGCTCATTTGCTGACAAACATCACAAGGAGCTAAATATACCTACAACAATGAATATATGTTTTCAGAGTGAGTTCAAAGAAAATGAACTTAAGCATGAATATCCATAGCTAACAGTTTGCAATTAAAAAAATTAAAATATAATTTCCATTTATATCTAAAAATGGATGTAAAATTGTAAGACTTGCAAACCAGATTGTAATCAACTTGGTAGTTAAGGCTACAAAGGAGACGAAAAGAAAATATACCAGATCTATAGATAGAGATGGAAAAGGGCAGATTTTCAGATTAAACATTAGTTATTCTACACTGGTTTACTCTGTACGGATCTTTTTAGTCACCATCTTGATGGAAGCCATGAGTGCAAAGAAAACCACATTGAAACTTTCAAAACACATCAGAAGGTCTAATAATTAATGTATTCAGTATAAACTTTGATTCCAATGTCCAAAATTTCCTAGGAAAAATCTCATATTGGAAAATCAAATAAATGTAATTCTCATATAACTATCAAATAGACCCACAGATAGAGTTTGGCATACAGCTTTTCGGATAGCTTTTGGGATAGCTTAAGCTTATTTAAGCTATTTAGGGCCTATTTGGCCAAGCTATAAAAATCAGCTTATTTTGAAATGATTTTTTTTCAAATGAAGTTTCAAAAAAAGTGCTGTGAGAGAGAAGCAGTTTGTATTTAGTAAAATCATTTGATAAGCACTTTTATCAGTATTTGAGAAGTAGTTTGTGTTTGGCAAATCTTTCAAAAATAATACTTCTGACTGTCAAATTACGAAAAAAAGCATGTATAGATTTACTGTATAATTAATATTATTTAAATAGATAAATAATTTTAAATATTCATTATGATTAATTTTAATTAAATTATTTATTTTTATTTAATTAAAATATAAAAATAATGAGGATGTCAGCCAGTGTGAGAATAATGGGAGGGTTAGATAAAAATAAATAGGGATAGTTATGGTAAATAATGATTTTGAGTAAGAATATTTATGTCTTGAAAAAATTAATTGCATGCTTCTGCTTCTACTTTCAAGAAGAAGCTCCAATTTTCTACTTTCTCTCCATAGCAGAAAAACTGCTTCTACTACCAATCAGAAGTATATTATTTTTTTAAATAAGCTTGGCCAAATATCTTATTTTTTCAAAGTAAGTATTTTTTAAAAAAATAAGCAACTTCTTTCTCTCTAAAAGCTTAACCAAATAGGCCCTTAGTGTTTGATAAGGATTGCTTATAGTCCATAAACTAGCTTTTATTAAAAGCTCCCTCACCTAAGGGTTCAAAATCAAAAACTAGCTATATACTTTTTATTTTCAAATTTATCCTTTATTTTTTTCTAAAATTACTCACTTACTTAACATTTAAGCTTCCTCCTCTCTCCTCTATTCTTTAAAATCTATCTACAAAATATAATATATTATAATATATTATAATAATATAATATAATATAATATAATATTATCATAACATAATACACATTATAAATATAAATATATTATAACTTAGAATATAATATATTATATATAATACATATTATAATATATGGTGTATAATATTTATCTTAATATGATAAATAATATATATAATATAATAATATTATTATATTAATAAGGTAATAATATTATATAATATAATATTATGTTATATTATAATAATATATGATTATATAATAAGAGTATATTATAATAATATATTATAATTATATATTATAATATAAATATATATTAGAATATAATATATGATATATAATATTCATATAATATATTTATATTATAAATATAATATTATATAATATAATATTATGTTATATTATAATAATATTATAACATAATATTATATTATATAATACTATTATTATTATAACGTATTATAACAATATAATAATATAATAATATATGATACTAATATAATAATATATTATAAGATATTATAATAATATTATAATAACATTATAGTATGTAATATTATATTATATTATTATAATATATATTATAAATATAAATATATATTAGAATATAATATATTTATTTATTTATTTATTTATAAATATTTATTATTAGAATATTATTATTTAAATAATATAATTATTTATTAATAAAATATTTATTTATTTATTTACTTATAAATATAAATATATATTGATAATATATATTATAAATATATAATAAATTTATTTATTTTATAATTTAGTAAATTTATTTTTTATTACATCTATTATATTTAATTGAACTAAATATTTGAAGTGATGTTAAAAATAAATAAAATAAGATTGTCCTTTTGTATTATTTTGTATACAATAGCTTACTGACATAGCTAATTTTTATCAAACACTTAGACTAACACAGCTACAACTATAGCTACAGCTCACAACTACAGTTCAACACAGCTATGGCTACATGCCAAACACAACCTATGAATGAGATTGAGCATAGTGGACTACAAAGAGATAGAATAACATATTTAAGTGAATTTGTTAATAATTTAAAAAAAATCATAAAACTTACTTAACATACCGAATAATAAAATTCAGTATAACAAAAAAAAAAAAGGAATAAATCATCTTGGCTGTTTTCATAATCTAGCATTACGATATAAGTTACATCAACTTTTCATAATGAAAAAAAAAAGGAATAAATCATCTTGGCTGTTTTCATAATCTAGCATTACGATATAAGTTACATCAACTTTTCATAATGAATACCTATCTTTTTCCAATTCTTCCCTCTAAACTTTTGGACAGCTCTGCACAATATTGCATCCTGCATGTATAATCAAAGCAATACATGACATCAATTACACAAACCCAAAAAAAAAAACACAAGCTGCAAATGAAACAGAAAAAGCAAAATAGCCTTTGATAGATTAGAATAAAAGATATGTCTTATCATATGTAGCCAGTAAATTAGCGCCGATCAGCATGTGTGCAACACAACTTGGCTTCTCAGAAGCAATATAACATGGTTACTACCTTAGTCATGAAGAACCAGGGTGAACACAATCATAAATTTGTAGAGAACTGGCCAATCTTTTCAAACTCGAAGAAGACTATTCTGAGACATCCAAAGATGCATAATCTAATATGTACATTACTTATGAATGTGCTAATCAGAGTTTGAAAACATCTCCTAATAGACTTATGCTTGAGGACAATGTGTTAAAACAAGGCTGAAACAGGAACCATTGGGCATGAAGAAGGTGACAATTTACTCACTAGACTGAAGCTTTAGCAGGAAAAGATCATTTGGTCCAACTATCGCAACTATCACAAATCATACAATGGGGGTAAAGCATCGTTTGCTATGTAACATGGTAGGTAATCACATTTTGTATGAATATAGTCTACAAATTGGTTGAGTAAGTTATCAGCAATAAATTATCACAAATACTTCACATTTTCCTCCAAATTAAGCAAAATTTGTAATTCTTTTTGACTTACAAAGTTTTGTATTGGCCTTCGGCCTCAGCCGACTTTTGCTCCAATACTGGAAACCATGACCTTGGTTACTACACTCGCTAATTGATGATATCATTGGTGGGATTTTGAAAAATCATAATCTCACATTGGGAGAATTAAATAATTCACTTTAGCCAATTTAGAGGAGAATTCAAAATAAATAGATGACCACTAAACAAGAAAACTACAGTTATAATATTTAGAGCTGACCAAAACAAAAGTCATGAGGAACAATTGTTGAAAATACTGGAACACGAGATGTGCATTCACATGAAAACATCTAAAAATGTGACACAAATTTCAAGGAAAACAAGCAGAATGTAAATCATAAAACTTTTCCCTGGATCCAGATCATAGAAAGCAAGAAGCACATTAGGAAAAGGTTGATCTTCCATGATGGTACACAAGCATCAGATTTCTGTAGTCACAACTTTTCCAATCTACATAATGCAGAATGTAACAAAATATATCTATGATCACAATTCCTTCTACCATTTATATAACTGCTTAGCTTAATGTCCAAACACAATGACTCTTAGGATCACATCAGGATATATAGCATATAAACATCAAAGATTACCTCTTCAGGTGTCCACTGCCCTTTGGTGGAGCGGCGCGTTGGACCAGTGGTCCTCCTGCAAAACAATCCAGTCGATGTATTAGCTGGATCTTCCTCTGCAATAACCCCCTATCAATCATTTTCTATCATCCCAACAAATCTAAATCGGTGGACCAATTAACTGGGATATACCATACCTCTAACCCACGACCACTAAAGCATGGAACTCAAGTCAAGAGTTTCCAGATATGGAAATGAAGATAACCCAGGTCTCAAAAGCATTAGGCATATCAAGGACTTACCCATGCAATAGCCGCTGTCTTTGAATCTCATCACTACTCCCATCCTGAACAGCAGTAGAAGGAGATGCAGAAGTTTCACCTTTCTTAGCACCCTTTTCCTTGTCACTTGCCATTGTCCCTTAACTGATGAGCGAAGACAGAAGTCCCAATCCCCGCTCGGTTGCAGAACTCCAGAGAGAAAGATCTCCAAACCATCATCAGGAACAAAGGGAGGCGATGATAGATTCCTCTAACAAAAGAAAGACCACAGACTGGAACGAAAACAGAAAATATGATCTTTAGTCTACATAAGATCCAGCGTACCCCACAAGATTCACAAGAAGAACACCCGTTTGATGGGCGATGAACAGCATAACTCGTCCAATTCAATGCCAATCAATAGGAAGGTCAATCAACGAAAAATATTTCAAATTGGCGAGGTAGCTATCAAGTAAAATCTCAAATTGGCAAGCTAAGCTGAGAAAAGCCAATCAAGGAACGATCCAAGTTGCCAAATTTCTTATACGGATCCGTTAACCGCGCCAAATACACCTAATCATCAAAAAAGGCAACTCGTTCAAACGAACTATCCTCTCCAGGGTGAAACTAGGCCCAGAAAGGGACAACTAAAAGAACCCTAATCATCAATTTCTTCAAGAATTCGAGATTCAACGGAAGAAACGATCAAGATATCCGGCGCCTCGCCTCAGAGAAAAACCCTAATTCAATATGGCACTCGAGAAATCGAATCGAAAGAGGGGAAAAAAAAAAATTCAAGAACTGACCGTCCTGATGCAGTCAGAGAGCGAGGACACAATACATCCATGGCGCATTTGAGATCTCCGCGAGCTTTTTCAAATCGAGAGAACGGTCCGAAGACTGAGAGGAGGGCGTTTTTTATTATTCTTTTCGAACTTGACGGGGGCAGACTAGAGCAGTTTCAAACCCTACCTTTAAACGTCGAGCAGCTCTTCTGCGATCGGACGGACGACGCTTCTCTATAAAGTGCATGGCAAGATCCACACCGTCCGTTCCAAGGGCGTCCGTGTCGGATTCCTCTTCAGCATTTTGAATTGCAACGGCTGTCAACCGGCTATCGGCGGTGGAATGGTGGGTGGGTGACCGACTTGGAATTTGTCGTGATCGTTAATTGCAAATCATTGCCGTTCAACTGATGGAGCAGGTGGCTCTGATTAGCTACTGTCTAATGGATTTAGCTTCTCGATTTCCTGTAAATGAGTTAATGCTAAATAGACCTGAAATGGGACTTAAGATGTGGTCACCCAACTTATAAAGTGAAATGCAATACATCATTTTTATGACCATGGCAGTAAAGTGGATGGATTTGTGTGGATTTATGTGATTTTATGATCATGGTTTTATGAGAAACTAATGCCATGGGCGGAAGAACCTGGTTTTTATTAAAACTTTTAGGATTTTTTATTTGAGAGTAAAATCTTACTAAAATAGATATTCATTAAAATATTTTTTTTTCATAAAACTCTTTTTTTTTTTTTTTTTTTGATATGTCACTTTTGGCAAAACATGCTAAAAAACAACTAAAGCGGGTGGATTTGTGTGATGTAAAGTGACTGGATTTATGTGATTTCCTGGTTTTGTGAGAAACTAATGCTATAGAAGGAAGAATCTGGTTTTTGTTAAAACTTTTAGAATTATTTATTTGAGAGTAAAATCTTACTAAAATAGATATTCACCAAAATGGTTTTTTTTTTGCATAAAACTCTTTTTTTTTTTTTGGTTCGATACGTCGCTTTTGGCAAAACATGTTTCATGGAAAACAACTAAACTACTATTTTAGTAAAATCTATTCATTTTGAGTTTTTGTTATATGATTTTAATAAAATTTGTTAACCAAAGGACCTCTTAGTGCATGATAGACAACTAAAGCTAGCAAAATATTTCTAGCATATGATGTTTTCTATCACATAAAAGAAAATTTTGCAATAATAACCATAGCTTTAGTCCTTGTAGCATTTCATTATTATTTGTCATAGCATGACCCTAAATTGAATACTTTATTTAAACTTATTATGAAATACTAAATGTCTAACAGTTGTGCAAGTAAGACCAGCAAAAAAAATATCTAGATTCAAAGATACATCGCTCTATAGGCATGATTTTAGAAAAGATCGATGTGAGAAGAAACCACCTATATTAAATTTTTTGTGTATAATTTAACATCTAACAGATAAGTAAGACTAACAAAAGTAGTCCTAACACTTTACATCTCACATCAAATAAAAGAAAATGTCATGATAGCATCCTTAACTTTTATTACTTTTGTAGAATTTTACTATCATCTAGCATGACATAAAATATTTTTATGAAAAATTAAATGCCTAAAAATGGCATAAGAAAGAACAATGAAAAATACCTATCTCGGGTGGATAAAGAGAGATCGACTTATAGTTTTCTAAGAGACATGCTATGGAATAGTCCCATGGTTTTTCTTTAAGCTTTTTTTTCATTAAAAGGGAGGTGATCCTCCATTTTTAATTGATATCTTTGGAAAGTACAACATATCAAATTAGGATCTTAAAAAAAAATGGAGAGTTTAGGGGGAAGAACATTTGGTAAGGACCAACTTGCTAGTCAGCTTACCACTTACCTTCATTAAAAATAAACTAAAAGTTGTGCTATTCTTATAATACCATATATGAGGATATGCATAAAAGGTTGTTGTTGGGGATAAATTCCGCTTCCGCCAAAGTCTAATTCGATGCTCGGCCTAATGTAACCTGTAGCCGCAGAAGAGCTTCGATGGATGGGTCTTAGCCGAACTCCTACAGTCGGCCGAACTACTTAGCGTCCGAGCTCCTTGGACTCCAAGCAGTCGGGCTTCGGCCGAACCCCCAGCGGTCGAGCTTCTTCTAACCCGTTCAATCGGCCGAACTACTTAGCTGCCGAGCTCCTTTGGGCTCCCCAGCGGTCGAACTCCTCAGCGGTCATCCTTCGGTCGAACTTCTAGTGGAGACGAACTTCCAGCAACCGACTCTCCGAGCGTCGAGCTTTAACGGAATCCTCCGACGTCCGAACTCCTCAGCGGTCGCCCCCTCGGCCGAACTCCCCAAGCGACCGTCCCTTCAGTCGGTCGAGCTCCCCTGAACTTCTCTACAGCCGAACTCTCCTATAAGTCCGAACTCCTCTGGACGAACAACGAGACTGGACGGTATGGCCGCCACTACTGATGATGCCACTCTCTCCGTAACCAGCCCCATGCGGTCCACGACCTGCCAGTATGGCTATCACCATCCGTCTGATGGCACCTTCCTCTCCGTACCGAACTTCATGCGGCCCACGACTCATCAGTATGGCTGTCATCATCCACCTGACAACGCCCTCCTCTCCATGCCGAACTCCATGCGATGGTATGGCCATCCCCATCAACTAAGCTCCGCCTATAAAGGACCCTCCAGATACGCTAACTAAAATCTCTCTGATCTCTAAGCTCTCCTCTTCTACTCTAAGCTCCGGAACTCATTCCGAGCACTCCATTCCTGTTGGCCAGAGCTGACTTGACCGTTGGAGGGTCCTACCGGAGCCACCCCCACCGGCTCCGGATGAAACTTTATTTTGCAGGTCCCCGATCGACGACCTCACCGACCTCAACTCCTGCGACTTTCGACGACGATCAATTTCTGCGTCAACAGATTGACGCTAGAGGAAGGGCCCAAACCTCCGAGGTTCCCTTATTCTTAAAGGAGTGCTCGGCGACTTTTCTCTTCCCTCTCCGGAGATCTCCCTTTTCTCTCCCAAAGAAGAAATGCCTCCCAGGAGAGCTTCGACATGGCGCTCGGTGGCCTCCGCAACCCGATCTCATCCAGATCCGTCCGTTTCTGCTTCGACCCTGGCAGCTCAGGTTCCATCTATACCTACGGTGGAGGTGGAGCAGTTCGACCTGCTTGTCCGATAGGTCCGTGGCCTCACGAAGGCATTGCAGGCTATACAGCAGCCTCCAGTGGTGACTCCACCAAAAAATCCACCATTGGAACGTCGAAAATCGGCCCCAAGAAAGAGTACCAGGGCCAGCGTATCGATCGCCTTGGAGAAGGAGAAACAGAGGGCTGAGGATCCATGTTCGGATCATTGTTCTCTTCTGAGGGAGACCTTCCCCATTCGTAGTCGGAAACACCCCAAGATCTGCAGCCAAGACGACGCCCTCGATTGCAGACTACAGGAGCTGGATCGGCGTATTGAAGAGTTCGACCGCGTCACCTCGGCTCATCATGCCGACGTCCATGCCGAACCTCCCTTCTCTCTCCGAATTATGCAAGAACCTGTTCCACCGACCTTCGAGCTCTCTCAACTGAAAAGCTACGATGGAACTTCTGATCCGGTTAATCACCTGAAGGCCTTCCGTGCCATGATGCTGCTTCACGGCACTTTAGATGCCATGCTGTGCCGAGCCTTTTCATCTACCTCAAAGGGAGCAGTGAGGAATTGGTGCTCGACGTTGAAGCCAAGTACGATCTTCTCTTTCGACCAGATGAGCAGTCGGTTCGTGGCCCACTTTATCAGCAGTCGACGACCGAGACGAGGTTTAGATTTCCTGATGAGCGTCAAGCAGAAGCAAGGGAAATCCATCCGAGCTTACGTCATCCGATTTAATGCCGCGGCATTGGAAGTCCGGGACTTGGACCAGTCTATCGCGATGGCCGCACTCAAGGGCGGTCTTCAGAAAAATAACTTGCTGTTCTCTCTGGAAAAAAAGTATCCCAGCGACTTCGCCGATCTACTGGCTCGGGCCGAGAGATATGCCCGTGCGAAAGAAGCCTTCAAGTTGAAAGATGAGGAAGCCCTGAGAGAGCGGTTGGCGGACGAGGAAGAGCCAAGCGAAGTTCGGCTGCGCTCGTAGATCCCCTCCGAAAGCAGGCGGGCCCGAACTCCTCGAACTCGCCCCGACAGAGGGGCACGAAGAAGCCCTCTTCCCAGAAGGTTCTGCCACTATGCCCCCCTCAACGCTCCTCAAACCCAGATTCTCACCGAAGTAAAAAACCAGCTGCCGAGATCGGAAGGGTTACAGTCTCTCCCAAACAAGCGCGATCGAAATAAGTATTGCCTCTACCATCGCGACCATGGCCACGACACCGAGGAATGCATCCAGCTCAGAGACGAAATTGAGGAGCTCGTCAGAAAGGGGCAGCTTGGTAAATTTCTTCAGCACCAGTCTGAAGTAGAAAAAGATCGATCAGGGGTGCTGCCATAGCCAGAGATGGCAAGGAGCTCGGCGCTGCCGTAGCCAGAGACCGTAAGAAGGTCGGCCACCTTACAGCATCATCCACATTGCCCCTGGGAGGAGCTTGGTGCGTCAGCGGTTCATCGTCTCCCAGCGACAAGAGCTTGCACCAAATTGAGGAGGCCAGCATGAGGAGGTCGTCCACCCTGGGGCTTATTGCCAAAGAAATGTGGAGGAACAACGCTACCACGACCTTGAAATATAAAATTTGGGGATGCGCTACTAGTAACTTCCTTTTAATAAATTTTTTTTTTTTGATAATATTATTTCTGGATGCGAAAACTATGCGATGATAAGGAAGAAGCAGTCAATAATTGCCGTGTTAGGAACAGGAGGAGAACCTCGTCCTAACGCAAGCAACAATCTCGACTAGAGATAAGATCTCTGCCGAGCGAAGGCCTCATTCACAAAGGATGAGATGGGGGGAGAGGCTTTGACAGCGGTCCTTATGTGCCCCTACAGCCTGTTAGGAACAGGAGAAGAACCTCATCCTAATGCGAGCAACAACCTTGGCTAGAGATAAGATCTCTCCCGAGCGACTGTTGACAACCTCGGCTAGAGATAAGATCTCTTCCGAGTGACCGACAACCTCGGTTAGGAACAGGAGGAGAACCTCATCCTAACGTGAGCAACAACCTCGGCTAGAGATAAGATCTCTCCCGAGCGACCGAGTCAACCTCGGCTAGAGATAAGATCTCTCCCAAGTGACCGTGGGCCCGTTAGGAATAGGAGGAGAATCTCATCCTAACGCGAGCATCAACCTCGGCTAGAGATAAGATCTCTCTCGAGCGACTGTGGCCCATTAGGAACAGGAGGAGAACCTCGCCTAACGTGAGCATCAACCTCGACTAGAGATAAGATCTCTCCGAGCGACCGTGGACAACCTTGGTTAGGAATAGGAGGAGAACCTCGTCCTAACGCGAACAACAAACTCGACTAGAGATAAGATCTCTTCCGAGCGAAGTCAACTCTTTCGAGCGAACAGAGAGATAAGATCTCTTCCTTAGGAATAGGAGGAGAACCTCGTCCTAACGCGAGCAACAACCTCGGCTAGAGATAAGATCTCTCCGAGCGATCGAGTCAACCTCGGCTAGAGATAAGATCTCTCCCGAGCGATCGTTGACAACCTCGGCTAGAGATAAGATCTCTCCGAGCGAGCCTCGATTAGGAACAGGAGGAGAACCTCGTCCTAACGCGAGCAACAACCTCGGCTAGAGATAAGATCTCTCCCGAGCGATCGAGTCAACCTCGGCTAGAGATAAGATCTCTCTCGAGCGACCGTGTCAACCTTAGGAATAGGAGGAGAACCTCGTCCTAACGCGAGCATCAACCTCGGCTAGAGATAAGATCTCTCCCGAGCGACCGTGACAACCTCGGTTAGGAACAGGAGGAGAACCTCGTCCTAACGCGAGCAACAACCTCGGCTAGAGATAAGATCTCTCCCGAGCGACGAGTCAACCTCGGCTAGAGATAAGATCTCTCCGAGCGACCGTCAACCCGGTTAGGAACAGGAGGAGAACCTCGTCCTAACGCGAGCAACAACCTCGGCTAGAGATAAGATCTCTTCCGAGCGACGAGTCAACCTCGGCTAGAGATAAGATCTCTCCCGAGCGACCGTTGACAACCTCGGCTAGAGATAAGATCTCTCCCGAGCGACCGTGGACAACCTCGATTAGGAACAGGAGGAGACGAGAACCTCGGCTAGAGATAAGATCTCTCCCGAGCGATCGAGTCAACCTCGGCTAGAGATAAGATCTCTCCCGAGCGACCGTTCGGTTAGGAACAGGAGGAGAACCTCGTCCTAACCGAGCATCAACCTCGGCTAGAGATAAGATCTCTCCCGAGCGACCGAGACAACCTCGGTTAGGAACAGGAGGAGAACCTCATCCTAACGCGAGCAACAACCTCGGCTAGAGATAAGATCTCTCTCCGAGCGATCAACCTCTCGGCTAGAGATAAGATCTCTTCCCGAGCGACGAGTCAACCAACCTCGGCTAGAGATAAGATCTCTCCGAGCGACCGTCAACCGGTTAGGAACAGGAGGAGAACCTCATCCTAACGCGAGCATCAACCTCGGCTAGAGATAAGATCTCTCCCGAGCGACCGTCAACCTCGGTTAGGAATAGGAGGAGAACCTCGTCCTAACACGAGCATCAACCTCGGCTAGAGATAAGATCTCTCCCGAGCGACCGAGTCAACCTCGGCTAGAGATAAGATCTCTCCGAGCGACCGTGGACAACCTCGGTTAGGAACAGGAGGAGAACCTCGTCCTAACGCGAGCAACAACCTCGGCTAGAGATAAGATCTCTCCCGAGCGACGAGTCAACCTCGGCTAGAGATAAGATCTCTTCCGAGCGACCGTGACACCTCGGTTAGGAACAGGAGGAGAACCTCGTCCTAACGCGAGCATCAACCTCGGCTAGAGATAAGATCTCTCCCGAGCGACCGTGGACAACCTCGATTAGGAACAGGAGGAGAACCTCGTCCTAACGCGAGCAACAACCTCGGCTAGAGATAAGATCTCTCCCGAGCGACGAGTCAACCTCGGCTAGAGATAAGATCTCTCCCGAGCGACCGTGACAACCTCGATTAGGAACAGGAGGAGAACCTCGTCCTAACGCGAGCAACAACCTCGGCTAGAGATAAGATCTCTCCCGAGCGACCGTCAACCTCGAGAGATAAGATCTCTTCCGAGCGACCGAGTCAACCTCGGCTAGAGATAAGATCTCTCCCGAGCGACCGTTGACAACCTCGGCTAGAGATAAGATCTCTCCCGAGCGACCGTGGACAACCTCGTTAGGAACAGGAGGAGAACCTCGTCCTAACGCGAGCAACAACCTCGGCTAGAGATAAGATCTCTCCCGAGCGATCGAGTCAACCTCGGCTAGAGATAAGATCTCTCCCGAGCGACCGTCCTCGTTAGGAACAGGAGGAGAACCTCATCCTAACGCGAGCAATCAACCTCGGCTAGAGATAAGATCTCTTTCGAGCGACGAGTCAACCTCGGCTAGAGATAAGATCTCTCCCGAGCGACGTTGACAACCTCGGCTAGAGATAAGATCTCTTCCGAGCGACCGTGAACAACCTCGGTTAGGAACAGGAGGAGAACCTCATCCTAACGCGAGCAACAACCTCGGCTAGAGATAAGATCTCTCCCGAGCGACCGTTGACAACCTCGGCTAGAGATAAGATCTCTCCCGAGCGACCGTGCCTCGGTTAGGAACAGGAGGAGAACCTCGTCCTAACGCGAGCAACAACCTCGGCTAGAGATAAGATCTCTCCGAGCGACCGAGTCAACCTCGGCTAGAGATAAGATCTCTTCCGAGCGACCGAGACAACCTCGGTTAGGAACAGGAGGAGAACCTCGTCCTAACACGAGCAACAACCTCGGCTAGAGATAAGATCTCTTCCCGAGCGACCGAGTCAACCTCGGCTAGAGATAAGATCTCTCCCGAGCGACCGTGGGCCCATTAGGAACAGGAGGAGAACCTCGTCCTAACGCGAGCAACAACCTCGGCTAGAGATAAGATCTCTTTCCGAGCGACCGTGGACAACCTCGATTAGGAAATAGGAGGAGAACCTCATCCTAACGCGAGCAACAACCTCGGCTAGAGATAAGATCTCTCCCGAGCGATTGAGTCAACCTCGGCTAGAGATAAGATCTCTTCCGAGCGACCGTGACAACCTCGGCTAGAGATAAGATCTCTCCGAGCGACCGTGTTAGAAATAGGAGGAGAACCTCGTCCTAACGCGAGCATCAACCTCTGGCTAGAGATAAGATCTATTTCGAGCGATCGAGTCAACCTCGACTAGAGATAAGATCTCTCCCGAGTGACCGTTGACAACCTCGGCTAGAGATAAGATCTCTCCCGAGCGACCGTGGACAACCTCGATTAGGAACAGGAGGAGAACCTCATCCTAACACGAGCATCAATCCTTGGCTAAAGATGAGATCTCTCCCGAGCGACCATGGACAACCTTGGCCATAGATAAGATCTCCCCAAGAAAAGCTCGACCGTAGGAGATGAGATCTCCCCCGGGTGCCCGATATAACCTCGGCTAGGAAAAGCAACCATATCAACCTCGGCTGGAGAGCTTCAACTTCGACCTCGGCTAGAGAAAGCAACCATGCCAACCTCGGCTGGAGAGCTTCAACTTCGACCTCGGCTAGAGAAAGCAACCGTGTCAACCTCGGCTGGAGATGGTATCTTTCCTGGGCCTCAATCTCGATATCAACTTCAGCTGGAGGTGAAATCCCTCCAAGCTTTGACCTAGACTGGCACAGAGCTCAGAGGAAGACTTCGGCACTTCCTTCCTTCGATTTTTGAACTCGAGAGTGGGAGGGCTAGTGTTGGGGATAAATCCCGCTCCCACCGAAGTCTAGCTCGATGATCGGCCTAATGCAACCTGTAGCCGCGGAAGAGCTTCGACGGACGGGTCTTAGCCGAACTCCTACAGTCGGTCGAACTACTTAGTGCCCGAGCTCCTTGGACTCCAAGCAGCCGGGCTTCGACCGAACCCCCAACGATCGAGCTTCTTCTAACCCATTCAGTCGATCGAACTACTTAGCTGCCGAGCTCCTTCGGACTCTCCAATGGTCGAACTCCTCAGCGGTCATCCTTCGGCTGAACTTCTAGCAGGGACGAACTTTTAGCAACCGACTCTCCGAGCGGCCGAGCTTTAACGAAATCCTCCGATGTCCGAACTTCTCAGTGGTCGTCCCCTCGATCGAACTCTCCAAGCGACCGTTCCTTCAGTCGGTCGAGCTCCCCCAAACTTCTCTATAGTCGAACTCTCCTATAAGTCCGAACTCCTCTGGACGAACAACGAGACTGGACGGTATGGCCACCACTACTGACGATGCCACTCTCTCCGTAATCAATCCCATGCGGCCCACGACCTGCTAGTATGGCTGTCACCATCCGTCTGATGGCACCTTCTTCTCCGTACCGAACTCCATGCGGCCCATGACTCGTCAATATGGCTGTCACCATCTACCTGACAACGCCCTCCTCTCCATGCTGAACTTCATGCTGAACTTCATGCGATGGTATGGCCATCCCCATCAACTATGCTCCACCTATAAAGGATCCTCCAGATACGCTAACTAAAATCTCTCTGATCTCTAAGCTCTCCTCTTCTACTCTAAGCTCCGAAACTCATTTCGAGCACTCCATTCCTGTTGGCCAGAGCTGACTTGACCGTCGGAGGGTCCTACCGGAGCCACCCCCCATCGGCTCTGGATGGAACTTTATTTTGCAGATCCCCGGCCGGCGACCTCACCGGCCTCAACTCCTGTGACCTCCGGCAACGATCAGTTTCTGTGTCAACAGTTGTGATCTATGACTGATGTTCCATGAAATAACCATGGTAGAATCTCCCACAAGACATATCTTTGGAGGATGAAACAACTCCATGGTAGCAAGTAAGCCTTCCCATGCTGCTCTTAGTTCAATCAATGGAATAGCTTAAGGACAGACTTATTTGGAAGCAATATGTATAACTCTACCATTTGAATTTCTAATAACATAATCAATCCCTACCACAACATTTAAGCTCTTATAGATATGCAGGGGTCCAGCAAAATACATATTCCTAGCTCATGATGTCACATGTTAGACAAAAGAAGATATCAATAACAATGCTCACTAATTATATGGCCTTCATAGTTCATAGCATTTTGCTATAATATAGCATGAGGTAGGACAAAATTGAAGTTTTTGTTTAAATTTATTAGGCACAAATATGTCTCTTTTCATATAGGCAAGACCAGTAAAAAACACTTATCTCAAATGGATTTAAGTGAGATTGTTTTACAGTCACCATGTCAGCTGGAGAGACCAATATTATGGAAACAGAATCCACATTTTCTATTTACGTTTTGAGCAACGTTTATTATCTGACATATAGCTATGACCAGTATGACATTCCAAACCTTTGATGTCTCAAATCAGATAAATCAAAATTTCATAATAGTATTCTTAAATTCCTTTGTGCTTGTATCATTTTAACACCATCTTGCCTGACATGGAGCTAATTGAAGTTTTTGTTTAAATTTGTTGCTAAAATTTACATGGCTAATAGTCATAGACACGACCATATTTTAAGCCGATCAAGCGATATTTCTCCGCTATAATGGTTTTCAAGAGAGACCACTGCTATGGTTTTCAAGCCAAATTTGTTTCGACTTTTTGTGCAATATCCAATGTCTGCAAGATTTGCAGAACATTCCTAGCATGCTATGTCATGTCAGGAAAAAAAAATCACATGTTAGTGAGTTCTATTACCCTGGTAACATTAATTTTACTATGACCTAGATTGATGTGGCACAAAATTTAAGCTTTGGTTTAAATTTATTATGCAACATTGTCTGAGAGCCATGCAAGCAGGACTAACAAAAAGTACACATCTCATGATGTTCTGTCTTGTTTATATGGAATCTTGTAATAGTCTCCGTAAGTTACATCATCTTCATGGCATTTTAATATCATCTAGCATGACTACAGGACAAGAGTGCTTATACTTAGTATTGGTGCAAAATTTGATTGACGTCGAATCGAGCTAGAGTCGAGAAAGATGATATCGCCGCCAATGACCTACAAAATAAATTTCCATCCAGAGTCGGTAGTGGTGGCTCTGGTAGGATCCTCCGACGATCAAATCAGCTTTTTTGGTCAATAAAAATGGAGTGCTCAGATAAGAATTTAGCAGAGTTTTGGAAAGAAAAAGAGAGTATAGAGAAAACATATCTAAAGGGTCCCTTTTATAGATGGAGTCTATAGCAGATTGATAGTTACGGTCGTAACCGTCCAGTAATGGGTTGCCCGGGGCTACGTGGAGTTTATTATGAAGAGTGGTGTACATTGCCATAAAGTGGCCGCTCGTTGAGATTTAATAGTCGAAGTTCGGAGGAAGCAGGCATTAGTCGGTGAAGAGCTTTGACATACATCAATTCCAGAGAAGTTCGGACTCCTAAAGGGAATATGGCTGGAGGAGATCATTTGGAAGGAATGCTAGCTGAAATCTGAAAGTAATCCACTGGAGAAATCCAACTGAAGGAGAAATTCAGAAGGAGTTCGGCTCTTGTAGAAATCCGACTGAAGGAGAATTCCAGAAGGAGTTCGGCTCCTGAAGGAGTCTGACTGAAGAAAAAATTTGAAAGAAGTTTGGCTCCTAGAGGAGTCTGGTTGGATTCAACCGTTGGAAGAGTCCGATTGAATTCGACCGTCAGATGAGTTCGGCTACTAAATGAGTTCGACCACTGAAGAAAAAATTATCGATCGAAGCTCCTCCGAGATTATCAGTTGCATTAGGCTAAGCATCAGGCTGGACTTCGGTGGGAGTGAAATTTATCCCTAACAATAGTCCTTCTACTCTCGAGTTCGAAATTTGAAGAAAAAAATATAAAAAAGATGACTATCGAAGTCCATTTTTGGACTCTGTACCAGTTCAGATTGAAGCTCAGGGGAGATCTTATCTCCAGTCGAGGTTGAAGTTGAAGCTCGAAGAAAATCTTATCTCCAGCCAAGGTTGAAGTTAAAGTTAAAGTTAGAGCTCGAAGGAGATCTTGTCTTCAACCGAAGTTGAAGAAGAAGTTGAAGAAGATCTTATCTTCTATTGACGTAGAAGCTCGGAAGAGATCTTATCTCCAGTCAAAGTTGAAGGAGATCTTATTTTCTATTGACATAGAAGCTCGGGGGAGATCTTGTCTTCTATTGTTATCGGACACAATAGGACTGTTGTTTGGGCCTTTTCTCTCATTCCATCTAAAATGAACGAGGCCTTCGGCTTTATTCATATTAGGACGAGATTCTTTTTGTATTCCTAACGGATTATGGGGGCACATAAGAGCCATTGTCAGGATCTCTTCTCCCATCTCGTCTAAAATGAACGAGGCCTTCGACTTTACTCGTGTTAGGATGAGGTTCTCCTCCTGTTCCTAACGGGCTATGGGGGCACATAAGGGCTATTGTCAAGATCTCTCCTTCCATCTCATCTAAAATGAATGAGGTCTTCGATTTTGCTCACGTTAGAATGAGATTCTCCTCCTATTTTCAACAGGCTATGGGGGCACATAAGGGTCATTGTCAGGACCTCTTCCCCCATCTCATCTAAAATGAATGAGGTCTTCGACTTTGCTTACGTTAGAATAAGATTTTCTCCTGTTCCTAATGGACTGTGGGGGCCATCAGAGCCATTGTTAGGGCCTCTCCTTCCATCTCGTCTAAAATGAACGAGGTCTTCGACTTTACTCACGTTAGAATGAGGTTCTTCTCCTATTCCTAACATGGCCATTATTGGTTGCTTCTTCCCTATCATCATATAGTTTTTGCACCAAAAGACAATAACATTGAAATGGAGGAGTTTTATTAATGGAAAATTACTGATAGTACATCCTCAGATTTTTTGAATTCCAAGGTCATGGGAGCGTCGTCCCTTCGAGGTTCTTCAAGCGATAAGTTTTAGACCGAATGACCTCCTCTACTTCATACGGATCATTCCAATTTGGGACAAGCTTTCCCTGACTCTAAGGTCGAGAGATGGCAGCTCGTGGAAGCACTAAGTTTCTCACTCTGAATATTTTATCTTTAACTTTGGAGTTATAGTATCGAGCCACCCTTCGCTTGTAGGCCGCCATCCGAACCTAAACGTCCTCTCTTTTTTTTCCAAGCAGGTCAAGGTTGACTCTGAGGTTCTATGAGTTACGCTGCTCATTGAAGGCTACAACCCACGCTGATGGGAGCTTAAGCTCGATTGGGATGACTGTCTCCATTCCGAAAGCCAAGATGAATGATGCTTTTCCAATCGATAGTCTTTGAGTAGTTTGGTACGCTCAGAGAACGTGGTAGAGTTCGTCCACCTAGGCCCCCTTTACTCTATCGAGCCTTGTCTTGATGTCCTACAGTAGGATTTGGTTGGTCACTTCAACTTTCCTATTTATCTGTGGGTGAGCTATCAATGTGAAGTGATGGAAGATATTTAGATCTTCGCAGAACTCGACGAACCTCATCTCAGCGAACTGTCGCTCGTTATCTGTTATGAGAATTTGGGGCAAATCGAATCGACAGACGATTAACTTTCAGACGAAGTCCTGTACCTTGATCTCGATAATTTTTGCTAGTGGTTCGACTTCAATCCATTTGGTGAAGTAGTCGATCATGATCAGGAAGAACTTTCGTTGTCCGGATACCATCAAAAAAAGATCAAGTATATTCATTCCCTACGCGCAAATGGCCAAGGTGTGTTTAGTGGAGTAAGCTCGAAGGTCGACTGTCTTTATAGGTTTGCATTCTTCTAACAATAGTTATATTTTTTGACATACTCCATAGAATCATGGTATAAGATCAGTCAATAGTATCCTTGTCGAAGTAGTTTTTATGATAGGGACCTGGCTCCTACATGACTTTCATAAATTTTCTCGTATACTTTTCATAATGTGAAGTAGACCTCTAAAGGTCCGAGACATTTTAGTAGTGGTAGTGAATATAACCTCTTATACAACTTATCCTCATACAAAACATACCGAAAGACTTTATTCCTGAGTTTTCGAGCTTCTTTCGAATCACGAGAAAGAACTCCCTCTTTGAGATAGGCAACTAATGGGTCAATCCAGCTCGACTCGAGCTCCATCTGCATAACGAATTATGATTCCTCCTAGCTTGGGCATTTTAGAGTTTCAAAAAATACTTCTTTGGATAGTTCGGCTGGGGTTGAAGTGGCCAACTTAGAGAGGAGATCGGCTCTTATATTTTCTGTCCTTAAAATCTGTCGAATGCCAAAACTGCCAAAGGTCGGAGTCAAATCCTTTACTTTCTTAAGGTATTTCATCATACCTTTCTCTCACGCTTCATAGTTGCCACTAACTTGACCAACCACTAATTAAGAATCACTATAGACTTGAAGTCAATCTACTTTTAATTCTTTTGCTATTTTTAATTCGACGATCAGCATTTCATATTCGACTACATTATTAGTTATAGAAAACTCAAAGCGTAGTGCGTACTCGACGATGACTCCTTCGAGGCTTACTAAGACTAACCCCACACCTACTCCAATGGAGTTCAATAAACCATCCACATACAGGATCCAAAAATCTTTGAAAAGATTGGCACTATCTTCGAAGAGGTTCGATTGCGATAATAGAGCATCGATCTCATTCTATTCAAGCTCGACATCATCTGAAATGGTACATTCTACTATAAAATCTATCAATATCTAGGCTTTGATTAATGATCGGAGTCGATAATTGATGTCAAACTCTATGAGCTCGATCATCCATTTTGCAATTCTTTCGGAAGTATCCATTCGATGAAGAACTATTTTTATTGGTTGATTCATGAGGACCATTATGGTGTGCCCTTGAAAGTAAGATTGGAGTCTCCTGGCAGCGATTAAAAGAAAGTAGGTCAATTTTTTCAGCTTAGAGTATCTGATCTCTGCATCCCTCAGGATCCAACTTATGTAGTAGATCGGTTGCTATATCTTCGCTTCCTCCTTGACCATGACTACTGCCAAGGTCGTCAAAAAAACTACTAGGTACAAGAATAACTCTTCTCTAGATTCAGGTTTTACCAGCAATGGGATGAACTGAGGTAGTTTTTAAGCTTCTTAAATATCCGTTGGCACTCCATCATCCAGCAGAATTTCTTTTGGTTGCTTGAGAACTTGGAAGAAGGACATGCATCGCTCGATCGATCTTGAGATGAAGCGATTTAGGGATGCCACTTTTTCAATCAGATGCTGAACTTTTTTTATTGTTCTTAGAGCAGTTATCTTCCAAATAGCTTGAATTTTCTCTGAATTTGCTTCAATCTCGCATCTTAACACCATATATCCTAGAAACTTTTCTGAGGTCATACCAAAGGCGCATTTGGTCGGATTCAGCTTCATCTTATGCTTTCTGAGTGCATTGAAGATCCCTTCGAGATCGTCAAGATGGTTTATAGAAGCTCAACTTTTGATGAGCATGTCATCCACATACACCTCCATATTGCGGCCGATCTGCTCCTTGAAGATCTTGTTGATCAGGCGCTGGTACGTTGCCCCTGCATTCTTGAGTCCAAAGAGCATAATCCTATAACAGTAAAGACCATGGTCAGTAATAAAAGTAGTTTTCTTCTCGTCCTTCGATGCCATCCATATTTGGTTATAGTCGGAGAAGGCATCCATGAAGGTGAGAAGTTTGTGGCTCGAGATTGCATCTACCAATTGATCAATCCTAGGAAGAGGATAGCTGTCCTTTGGGCAGGCTTTATTCAGCTTTTTGAAGTCTATACACATTTTTCACTTATTGTTTGTCTTTTTGACGAGGACCACGTTTGAGACTCAGGTCGGATAGTTAACTTTTCGGATGAATCCAGCTTTGAGGAGCTTGTCTACTTCTTCTACGATTGCTTTCTACCTCTTCGAAGTGTGGTTGCGCATCTTCACTTTTACCGACCAATACTTAGGATCAATGATCAGTCGATATTTCATGACCTTAGTGTCAATTTCTGGCATATCCGCTGGGGCCCAGGCGAAGACGTCTGCATTCTTTTTAAGGAAAGTGATGAGTTGCTCCCAAACCTCATCCTCCAAGTTGGAGCCAATCAGTACAGTATGCTTCATGTTTCTATCATTCAGGAGGACGGTCATAAGATCTTCTATGAGTTCGTCCCGTTCTTCAGTAAGGTCATCGCGAACATCTAGCCCATCAACAAGATAAGGGTTGGACCGTTCTTCCTTTCGTAGGGCGATTGAGTAGCAATGCCTTACCAAAGCTTGATCTTCCCAGATCTCTCCGATCCCATGACTTATCAAAAATTTTATTTTTAAATAATAAGTTGATACCACTGTCCGAAGTGTATTTAGATCAGGTCGGTCGAGAATAGCATTATAAATAGATGGAGCCTTTACGATTAGAAAATTGACTTGTGCCTTAGCCAGCTTCGGACGTTGTCCTACAGTCATAGTCAAAGTTATTATGCCTTCAACTGATACGGCATCGCTAGTGAAGCCTACCAATGGAGAGTTCATTGGTTCTAAGTGGTTATTGAGTAAAGATATTTTTGAGAAAGCATCATAAAATAATACATCAATCGATCTTCTATTATCTACCAAAATGCAGCGTACATCATAGTCGGTAATATTTAAAGAGATTACAACCACATTATTATGCAAAAACTGGACTCCTTGAGCATTCTCATCGGTGAAAGTGATGGGCTCTTCAGTTCTCCACCTCTTCACTAATCCCTCAGATCCGTTGGCCTCTTCATGTCGAAGTCCTCCAGAGATAGTGTTGATGACATTGAGAGGCGGCCGATCTTCTTATTATTCCTTCTTTTTTGATGGTTCAGACTACGGTAGTGCCCTCGATCGATCTTTCCTTGCTTCAGACTGACGTCTGAGGAATCGATCCAGCCGACCTCTCCTGATGAGCTCATCGATCTCATCTTGGAGCTGAATGCATTCTTCAGTATCGTGACCGTGGTCATGATGGTAGAGCCAGTATTTACTAGGATTGCGCTTGCCGAGGTGAGTGCGCATTCTTACAGGCCTTGGTAGTTGCTCCTTGATCTTCATTAATACTTATATTTTTGGAGCATTGAGAGGAGTGTAGTTGTGAAATCTTTGGAGGAAAGAACCCCGCCATGCCCTTCTATCGGGGCTTCCCTACCTCCGAGCTCGAGGAGGAGTTCGGGCTCGCTTGCGCTCAGGAGGAGTTCGGGAGCGCAGCCGAGCTTCACTCGACTTTCCTTCCTTAGTGGGCCTATATGGTTCACCGATTCACCATTCTCCAACGATTTTATTGTCCTTGGCCTTGAAGGCCTCTTCAGCTCGGGCATAATCTTCAGCCCGAGCCAGCATATCGATAAAGTTTCTGAAGTACTTCTTTTTCAGGAAGAACAGTAAATCATTCTTCTGAAGGCCATCCTTAAGTGTGGCCATTGCAACCGATTGGTCCAAGTTTCAGACCTTTAATGCAGCTGCATTAAATCGGATGATATAATCTCAAATGATTTTTTTCTCCTTCTGCTTGATGTTCATTAGGAAATCCAAACCTCGGCGGGAACGTCGACTGCTAATAAAATAAGTCGCAAACTAATAGCTCATCTGATCAAAGAAAAAGATAGTATCCGACTTAAGAATTGAGTACTAATTCCTAATGGCTTCCTTAAGGATGGACGAAAAAGCCAGACATAAATAGCATCTGGTGCACCATGGAGCAGCATCATCATCCGAAAGATCTCTAGATGGTCGATCGGATCAGTAGTCCCATCATAACTCTCAAACTGAGAGAGCTTGAAGTTCGACGGGATCGATTCCTGCATAATCCTCTAGAAAAAAGGAGGGTCAATGCAAATATCATTATCATAGGTAGAGGAAGCGTGACTGAGCTCTTCGATTCGTCAACTTATTTTTTGGAACTTTTGATCAAGGAGATCTTCACGATCGTTGATCTCTAGAATTTTTTGGTCGAGAGGATGTGAAGCCTCCCCTTGGATCGAATCATGGTCCGAGCAAGGATCCTCCATCCTTTGCTTCCCCTTTTTGGAGATCAGAGATCGGGTAGCCTAAGTTGGCCATCCCCAGATCGGATCATGGGGCTTCGAAGAAGCCTGCTCTGATCGAATTAGTGCCGGAGCCTATCGATATATGGTCTGCACGACCTCCATAAGATCGCGAACCTGTTGAACTAGCAAGTTGAACTGCTCCACATCCATCATGGCTGCAGACGGAGCTTCACTCAACTTTTCTTTCTTAGCGGGCCTATTCGGCTCATCGATTCACCGCTCTCTAATGGCTTCATTGTCCTTGGCCTTGAAAGCCTTTTCAGCTCGGGCATAACTTTCAGTCCGAGCCAGCATAGGTAAAGTCCCTGGGGTACTTCTTTTTTAGGAAGAACAACAAATCATTCTTCTGAAGGCCGTCCTTAAGTACGGCCATTGCAACCGATTGGTCCAAGTTTCGAACCTTCAATGCAGCTGCATTAAACTGGATGATATAATTTTGGATGGATTCTCCCTCTTTCTGCTTGATGTTCATTAGAAAATTCAAACCTCGACGGGGACATCGGCTGCTAATAAAATAAGCCACAAACTAATAGCTCATCTGATCAAAGAAAAAGATGGTATCCGACTTAAGAATTGAGTACTAATTTCTGATGGCTTTCTTGAGGGTGGATGGAAAAGTTCGATATAAAATGACGTTTGGTGCACCATGGAGTAGCATCATCGTCCGAAAGGCCTTCAGGTAGTCGACCAAATTAGTAGTCCCATCGTTACTCTCAAACTGAGGGAGCTTGAAGTTCGACGAGATCGATTGCTGCATAATCCTTTAGAGAAAAGAAGGATCAATGCAAATATAGTTATCGTGGGTGGAGGAAGCGTGATGGAGCTTTTCGATTCGTCGGCTCATTTTTTGAAGCTTTTGATCAAGAAGATCTTCATGGTCGTTGATCTCTAGAATTTTTTGGTCGAGAGGATGTGAAGCCTCCCCTTGGGTCGAATCATGATTCGAGCAAGGATCCTCCATCCTTTGCTTCTCCTTTTTGGAGATCAGAGATCAGATAGCCTAAGTCGGCCATCCCCAGATTGGACATGAGGCTCCGAAGAAGCCTGCTCTAATCGAATTGATGTTGGGGCCTGTCGATGTATGGCCTACATCACCTCCGTGAGATCATGAATTTGTTGAACTAGCAGGTTGAACTGCTCCACATCCACCATGGCTGCAGACGGAGCCTGAGTTACCCAGACTAGAGCGGGAGCGAATAGGTCTAGATAGGATCTAGCTGCAGAGGCCATTGATCGTCGGATCGAAGCTTTTCTGAAAGGCATTCTTTCTCAAGGAAGAACTCTAGAGAGGAAGAAGAGAGATTGCTGCCGAGCACTCCTTTTAGAATAAGAAAATCTTAAGAATAGAGAGCCCTTCCTCTAGCGCCAATTCTATTGATGTAGAATTTGGTTGACGCCGAATCGAACTAGAGTCGAGAAAGATGAGGTCACCGTCGGTGACCTGCAAAATAAGGTTTCGTCTGGAGTCGGTGGTGGTGGCTCCGACGAGATTCTCCGACGATCAAGTCAGCTCTTTTGATCAATAGAAATGGAGTGCTTAGGCAAGAATTCAGCAGAGTTTCGAAAAAAAGAAGAGAGCTTAGAAAAAACGTATTTGGAGGATCCCTTTTATAGATGGAGCCTATAGCAGATTGATAGTTACGACCATAACCATCTAGTAATAGGCCGCTCGAGGTCGCATGGAGTTTGTTACGGAGAGTGATCTCTGTTGCCATGAAGTGGTCGTTCGTTGAGATTTAATAGTCGAAGTTCGGAGAAAGCAGACGTTGGTCGGTGAAGAGCTTTAACATACATCAATTTCAGAGGAGTTCGGACTCCTAAAGGGAATATAGCTAGAGAAGATCATCCGAAAGGAATTCTAGCTAAACTCTGAAAGTAATCTGCTAGAGAAATCCGACTGAAGGAGAAATTCAGAAGGAGTTCGGCTTCTATAGAAATCCGACTGAAGAAGAAGTTCAGAAGAGTTCGGCTCCTGGAGGCACTAGACTGAAGAAGAAATTCGGAAGGAGTTCGGCTCCTGGAGGAGTCTGACTGAAGAAGAAATCCGAAAGGAGTTTGGCTTCTGGAGGAGTCTGATTGGGTTTGGTCGTTGGAGGAGTTCGGTTGGGTTCGACCATTGGAGGAGTCCAGAGTCCAGTTGGGTTCAGCCATTGGAGGAGTTCGGTTAAGTTCGGCCGTCGGATGAATTTGGCTACTGAATGAGTTTGGCTGCTTGAGGGGTTCAACCGTTGGAGAGAGAATTTTCGATCGAAGCTCCTCTGGGATTACCGGTTGCATTAGGCTAAGTATCAGACTGGACTTCAATGGAAGCGAAATTTATCTCCAACACTTAGTATTTGGAACTGTTGGGGATAAACCCCACTTCTGTCGAAGTCCAGTTCGATGCTCAGCCTAATGCAATCGGTAGCCACGGAAGAGCTTCAGCGGATAGATCTTAGCCGAACTTTTTTAGCCGACCAAACTTTTCAGTGGCCGAGCTTCTTCGGACTCCCAGCGGTCGGACCTTAGCCAAACTCCTTCCTCTGACCGAACTCCTCAGCGGTCGAGCTTCAGTCGGACTTCCGTGAGAGCCGAACTTCCTCCGCGCTCTTCCAACCAGATGCCTGCGGGAGCCAAACTCCCTCCAAGCTTCCCCTTCGGCTGAACTTCTTTAGGAGCCAGAGCCGGACTCCTCCCAGACACCCCCTTCGGTCGGCCAGACTCCTCAGCGGTCGAGCTCCTTTCGAACTCTCCAGCGATCGAGCCTTAGCCACACTCCTCCAGCCTGACGCCTGCGAGAGCCAAACTCCCTCCGCACTCCTCCGGCTGAACTCCTTCTGAGCTTCCCCTCGACCGAACTCCTTCATGAGTCCGAACTCCTCTGGAATTGATACATACCAAAGTCTACCGATCAATGTCTGCTTTCTCAGAGCCACGACTATTAAATCTGGACAAACGGTCACCATCAGTCTGCCACAGACGATGCTACAGATGGTGCCCCCCTCCGTGACTGACTCCGTCAGACCTCGAGCAGCCCACCACTATCGGACGGTATGGCTGTCATTATCGGTCTGACAATATCATCCTCTCTACACCAAATTTCGTGCAGTCTCGAGTGGTTCACCACCAGACGATATGGCCGTCACCATCAATCAAGCTCCGTCTATAAAAGGAATCCTCCAGATATATTTCCTAGAAACTCTAAGCTCTAAGCTCTCCTCTCCTTCTCTAAACTCTGCCGAACTCATTACAGAGCACTCTATTTCTATTGGCCAGAAAAGCTGACTTGATCGTCGGAGGACCCTGCTGGAGCCACCCTCCACCAGCTCCGGATGGAACTTTGCTTTGCAGGTCTCCGACGGCGACCTCATCCACCTCCACTCCAGCTGGATCCGATGACAATCAGATTCTGCATCAACAAAAACTATATTTTTTTATCCAATCAAGCTTATGTCAACAAGCAGATATTTAGGCTTGGATCCAACCTTGTAAGACTTCAACCTAGCTCTACAGAAAATGTTAGCAGCTAGTCTAAGTTCACCGATGGAACCATCCATGAACCATAATCTCAAATGAATGCCAGGCTACAAAATTAGATCAGTTTGTGATGTATCCTATTGCATCAAATCCACGTCAGCCTTGCATAAAGTAACTTAGAAATCTCACTCGAAGGAACACCAAGTTAATATGGAGCTTAATGTTGCTCAACTTGGACTTATATATGCTGTATAATCCATCTGACAGAAGAGCATTGAGAAAGTTTTAAACCAGTTCTTCCAAAATTTTCGGGTGAGATTTATGAATTACTAAATCCACTACTTAAATGTAGTAAGAAGAAGAGCTTCGGAGGATGAAATTTACCCAACCGTTTTCACTATAAGTAGAGTTGTTATAGACTAATTAACTAGAGACAGTGGACAGTTTAGATGACCAAATTGGGTCTGTTTTAGCTTCTAGTAGGAGGAAAAGAAACTTGTTCATGAAAGCCTACAAAATCCACTACTTTTTATGACCTTCTAATGGACTTGTCACATGGTGGGAAATTCTAAGATGAGAAGGACAGTACGTTTCCCTATTCTAGCAAGGACCATAACCTTCAACGTGCGTTAGGCCAAAAGATTCAAACTACCAATGGTTTGACCTGATCTAATCTCAGCTAAAAGCATTTAGATTGCATATGCTTGCAAAAACGGACCTCCAAGGCTAACATAATCCCGCTATTGCCGCTTCACAGGGAAATAAATTTTTGTTTTAGAAAAAGAGAAAAGTCCCTGTGCCTGCATTATATATATTTTAGGGGAGGTTTGTTTCACGACCGGAATCAAAATCAGAATAACAATCGAAATGAATTGGAATCAGAATCATAATGGTCAAACTCCTCAAAATATTTGATTCAAGATCGAAATAATGAAAATTTAAATTTTTTTTAAAAAATGAGGATCAAATTTTAGATAGATTAAATCATTTTCATTTTATTTCAGAATCAGAATCGAAATGAGACTCCTTTTAACCAAATAGTTGGAGTGAGAGTCATTCATTCCCATTCTGATTGCAGACCTAATTTTTTCCAACCAAATACCTTATATATTATTAAACCATCATGTGTTAGCATAGGACACAAGTATCTTAGTAAATTACGAACCTAGGAATTAAGATATATGCAACCTAATAAATTGTTATTTATTCATTTTTTAATTGAGAATCTGATAATTTTGTTTAGTTCCATATGGCACATGCTTCTCTCCATGAGCCTGTTAAACATCCGTCAAGCCAGAAATGAACATTGGAGCTGCTATATACAGCTTATCATCGACATATATGATCCTAATTCTCGAGTATGGTATTGCATGAAGATGCCAAATTCGAACTTAATAAAGAAAAACTCTATATATTCTATGCAATTCTTCTTTTTTTTCAAGAAAAGCGTGAATGAATTGTTGAGGATCTTTTACTTTTTTTTTTATCTTTTTTCTTTTTCTGTTTTGACTGGTTTGGGTTGGGGTGGGGGTTGTTGGAACGACAGACTTGTCAAGCTGCTAGAATGCATTCACATTCAGATGTAAATTAAAGAAAATAATAAATTTTATTATAATCCAATCATTGACCTATGATCATATTTTTTGAATTTGCTTTCGCTTTTTCTGTGCTAGAGGATGAGAAATCACTAATGGTAATCAGTATAGGGGTGACATGGTACTGAAATGTAATGTTGACCCATTCCTCCGGGCCAAAGTAAAGAGACTATAAAAAAAGGGGGGATATAATATAAACCCCAAATGGTTTCCAACTTCCAGCTCAAGTGGGCCACCTCAGGAAGCAAAATGGAGGACATTAGGAAAGGAAGAGAAATAAAGAAGGGTAAGAAAGCACATTTAAGTAGCGAAAGCAGAGAGATGTATAGGATTAACTCTAGTAAATGATTCCCTCGTGTGATGCAAGATAGAAAACGACTTTGAGGCATCTAATTTCGTGCGTTACATTTGTAATATGACTCCGACCAGATCCGCATCAACATCATCTATCATATTTTCTATTTGCAAGTCATTATTTTCTTCGCTAGCATTTTTTTTTAAAAAAAAATATGATGAGCTGGACAGCTCAATAAGCTGACTTGTTGGTTATAAAATTATCATCTTTGTACTCTAATCATCCTAAAGTTTTCGAGACATCTATCAGTAAAACGTGCTTCTTGAGGAGACTCGAGATTTCTTAAGTATACGTCTGTGTCATTTCCTTCCCCCTTCTTGTGATGAACATAGGCGGTGGTGGACTTTTTCATGTATGGGTTTCACAGGTAACATGAGATTCGGTAGCCACCTCAACATGGGAGTTTTGTGATTGCATTTAGCAATCTTCTTGTATTCCCTTTTTTTTTTTTTTTTTTTTTTTTTTTTTTTTGGGCTAGGCCTTCTACTCAAGCCAATGACCAAAGTAACTCTAAGAATCTGCCTGAATATTCTTATAGGATGGAATGAAAATCAATTAAGTTGTCCATTTAAGTATGATCTTTTATTTATCAAATACCATCCGGTCTAAATCCCATGGGAAGAAAAGAAAGACATTCACAAGTCTTTTTTTTTTTTCTATGCGGCCCAAAGATTAGGATATAAGCTAGATTTGGGGAGTCTAGTAGAAAATGCAAGATGGATGAATCAACGACTTGATTCCCGTAGGATTTTTCACTCCAATCCTATAACAACACTCAAATAAGCTCTAAATAATGTACAAAGGGCTAAAATTAGATCGGATGCGGATTGAAAATCAATATATCTATATCTATAATTATTTTATTTAATAAATATAAATATAAATATTAATTATATACAAAAATTTATATTTATATTTATTTTAAATGAATATGGATACAAGTCAAATACTTAAAGTATAGATATAAACCGAATAACTAAACTTTATGACCATATAATTAAAGATATTTCTAAGTAGATGATAAATTAAATTAATAGTATATTAATATAGTTATATATTTTTTTTTAAAAAAAATATGAGTATTATATAAAATTAAATAAGATTATAAATAAAATTGAATATTCGAATATAGATCGGATAGTTATCTATTTATATTTATATTTTTTTATTTTTAATAAATATATATATGAATATAAATATTAATTAGATACTCAAAATTTTAGTCAATAGATTTGGACATATTATTTAGAAATGATAATTTTAGTTGATATATTGGATATCTAATCTGATTTAAATGAGATCTAATTAGAAATCATAATGGAGATAGATTTTAAAAAGAAATATTCAAAATAGATTCGGATCGAATACGAATAATGATGTGATTCATCTTAATTTTAATTTAATTTTTTTAAAATTATAATTATTTTATAATATTTAATTGATGAGCTTCTCTGGTTCAATGTAATATGATCCATCTTTCTTCTGCATCCAATTTATATTTTTATTTGATCTGATCTGATATGAATATAAAATAATATAAACATAAAAATTTTAATTATGGGATAGGTACCAAAATCTATCGATTCAATCGGTTGCCGTTAATATTATCTGATCTATTTTCATCCAGACGAAGGCCAACCGGACAATTCACCTGATGTCCATGTACCTGTTCATGTACGTCGTTGCTTCCATACGTATGAGAGGACAAAGCCAACGGATCACTCTGGGTTCCAAATGAAGTCATAAGTGTGGCGATTGTATTGTCCAAGTACTTGAACAAGGACGGAGTAGAGGGATGAAAAGGAACTGGATTGCCTAAAGCAGCGGCATCCGACGTCATTTTTCTTCCCACAGGACTCTTGCCCATGGAGAGAGAGTGAGAGCCATCGGTTTGTCTGAGGAGTTCTGACGCTTTGTCTGACCAAAACATTTAAGAGGACGCGGACCACAATAATAGTTCTCGGCTGTAATGCCAATAAACAAAATAAAAAGTAGCATCCCAATTCATACTTCTGATCTCATCGAACCACATGTGCTTGATTTCCTCCATCAAGGACAAGAAGGAAAGGTGGCCCAAGAAATAAGACCTGTGACCCTTTTTTTGGCTGTTTGATCTTTCTCACGGCCTTCTTCTAGCTGGCTTTCGCTGTCTCTTTCTTTGCCGACCCTTCCTCTCTTCCATTAAGTATGGAGATATCGCTATCCTATTTCTTATCCAGATGTTGCTTTCCTTTTGTAGTCGTTTCCATACACTGGGGCTGGGCTGTATTATTTTCTTCATAGCCAAAAAAGATGTATTATTTTCTTGACAATATCTACAAAACTCACGGATCCACCATATTAGTTCAGAGTAAAGGGGCCATGCTGTGAAGAACTCCAACCAGCAAAACTATCCTTTACTCTTCTTCTCCTCCATGAACGCTAAGTTTTTGAGGAAGTCATGGATGTAGGGGGGAAAACACCCGGGATTCCTTTGGTTTGCAGGTGAATCTTCTTTTTTCCTTCACATATTCAATTTTGGTAGTTAACCATTTGCATTTATTTAGGACCAGTTGGATCATGGAAGGTAAAGCCGATACCAAAGAAAACTATTTAACTAAACAATTCAATCACACCTTCCGAAGTCTCTTACATTCACAGCCTCTGGGAATGATTAAATCTTTGCATTTTTCTTGTTCTTCTAAATCTCTTACGTTCGTAGCCTTTACAATCACCAAGTCTTTGCCTTTATCATGTTCTTCATTGAATCAGACACTCGTGAGGAGTTTATGGCTCTTGGGAGTAGATTTTTAGAAACGTGCAGTGCTGTGCAAGTTCCAAATCATGTAAGTTTCTTTTCTAGAAGTAGTGTTTGGGTTGGGGAGTTGGTTTTGTGTGTGGCGTCTGACCTTGTCCATTATTTCTTTTTCCCTGTCAATTCTTCTCAGTAGGATATGCCTCAAGACAATCTAAGATCAGCTGTTCACAAATCTTTAACAAAGAGCATTCCTGTTGGATTTGAAGTTGGGAATGAAACAGTCCAATGTGGGACAAGCAGAAGGTTCAAAAGCTCCCCATCTGTTGCATTAGAACCTATAGATCGAAGAGGCCGCCGCCGTGGCCCAGATCCGATGCCCTTCAGGGTTAAGGAAGAAGAGAAGGCCATGGCCTACCAAGAGGACAGCAAGTTGCAGCTGTTGCATGTCTCCAGAGGAGCTCAGAAGCTGAACCAGATGATTGACTCATGGTCAAAGGCACCAAATCTGGATGGGCAATCAAAATATTTTGCAGAAGATCTTCTGAGAAGTGCTTTGGATCTCGGGGAGTCGCTGATCATGCTCAAGAAGCTACAAAATGCCTCAAAGAGAATGGCCAGGATGAGTAAGAAGCAGAAACCAGGGTTCATATACGACAGAGAGCAAGAACTAGAACAAAAGAACTCTCCTGAAGCATTGGGTTCTAAAAGATTTGAAGCTGGTGGCTACTACAATAGGTTGCAGGAACCACGGCTTTCTGTCGGTGGGTCTTCAAGGGATCTTGATGAGGAGCTGAAAAAAGTGATAGGGGACAGCCTCGGCAGGCAGAACCTCTTGTCATTATGCTCTGATGATGAGAAGGCTTCTTCGAGCAAGTCAGCTAGGTACTCTCAAAGCAAGGTTTCCAATGGTAAGCATAGTGAACAAAAGGTAGAGGCAGTTGGTTTCATTTGTGCCTCGAACCAACCTAAGAAGCCAAAAGCTCCAAGTTTGATTGCTAAGCTTATGGGTCTGGAAGAAGTCCCTTCACAAACTGCTCAGCGAGTCAAAAGAGAAGAGAAAGGAAAGAACATAAATTCCCCAAGGCATAGTCTTGATATTGAGATGCCAAAGGCAAGGAAGCTGCAATTTGTGCAGCCAATTCCAGATCCAAAGAGAAAGACATTCCAGGAAATCATTGAAACAATGCAATTCAAAGGGCTTTTGAAGCGTAACAAAGCTGAAGACCGCAGATGTCGGTCTTGTTTCTCTCATACTCCACAGCTGCAACAGTGTGCCAGGGATTTCCATGGGGATGACAACGTGCCGCCAATTGTGATTATGAAACCTTTGCATTTACCATGCTGGGAGAGAGGAGAGATCCATAAGGAACATACTTTAGAAAAGTTTGCAGTTAAGGAAGACATCAGATCAACTAAGTTGGCCCAGGAAGATAAGGTTTCTGATCAGAAAATTATGGTAATCAAAACATTAGAAAGAAAAGAAGTGAAGCCCATGGGCAAAATCAAAGAGAAATCATTTCCAAATGTTAAGTCTGTTTCCGTAGCTTCTTCAAGTCAGAATCAGCAGAAGAAAGAGGCTTTTAAGACTGGTAAAAAACCCAATAAAGGACAGAAAGAATTATTTTTGAATGAGAAGAAACAAGAAAAGAAGAAGGATGTCAAAGCCACAAAGAAGTTAATATCATCTTCCAAGACCTCTGCAGCAGTGGCAAAGAATGATAAAAGACTAGCAGCAGCAAGGAATTATGGTTCCACGCAAATAAACACGTCGCAAAATCAAAATCTAAGACACTCATCAAAATTGGTAGCACAGAATTTCTCAGGTTCCACAAAGGAGAAGAAGACCACAGGAGCAAAACCAGTTAGAAGATCTAACAAAGCAATTGTGAGTTTATTCTCCAAAAATCTTCCTTACATTCTAACTTGTTTGTTAAGAAAAGGCTAGAAGTTTCAAATTAGCGACCTGCTGGTTTCTGATACTCTCCTCCATGCAATTGCGAAGGAGAGATATTCTGGTTTCGAACCACAGAAGGTGGTAATCCCACCATATGTTTCACGAAAAAAATAAACAGATAGAAAAGAAAAGGATTTTCAAGAAGCATGGATGATTGGCATCAATGCACTATATAAGTGATTTCCAATAGAAACATAGTCAATGAAAACATTTAATTTTACAGATATAGTAATCCTATTTTCGCACATTTTTTGGTAGTCTAGGTTACCATGCAGCCAAGTTTTATCAGATGAGTACATCACTGACCTTTTTTTGTGTGATACATCATGTTTTATTGTAGAATGGTGATACGAAATACAAAGATGACAAAGAAGTCAACTCTCATTATCAAACTGGTTGTCTTTCAACAACAAGCAGCACTTTCTCAGGTGATGAGCTCTCCGAACAGGCAGACCAAGATGCAGGACCATGCAGCAGAGGTAAAGCATTTATATAATTTTGAGATTTAGCTACAAAACCTCTTCTTCTAGTCATAAGTCTTGCTTCAACTTGCACATTTTTATTAATTGTCTGTATGTATACACTTCAATTTAGATTGTTCAAGTTGCCTGTTGGCTAGTTAATAACTTTGTACATGGAACTTGTAATTTTAGTTTGAATCCATGTTTAGTATCTTTTTCTGCAAAGCGAGACCACAGCAGAAAACTTATAGTCAACTGAATATTTTTTAAATTGCAGATGACACGGTAAAAACTAGTAAAATATTATGTGAAGTTATTGGAAAGATCAATCAAGATGGAAACATCTTTCAGTTAGGAGAAGAATCTATTCAACTTCCTGAAAAGAAAGTGACTACAGGAGAAGCAGCTGCAGTAGAAGATGACCTAAAACTGCTACTTTTAAGCAACCAATCATTCCTTAATTGTGCACAAGAACTTTTCAGTGTCGATGATAGCAGACCTTCATATTATCAGAGTAAAGGCGCAGATGAGGTTGGAAGAGGAAATGCTAAGCTCTTCTTGGACATTGCAGCAGAGCTAATGGCGCGCAAAAGCCACCACCAGAAGCACTTGATACATTCATCGTTCCAAGCCCACTTGCGGGGCAGAACAGTATATTACACTATAGACCTGTTGGTGGAGGAAATCGGTAATGAGATCAGTAAACTGACTAATTACAGTATGGTTGATGATGATGCTACTATAGATAACCTTTATAGAAGACTGGAGAGAGATCTCAAATGCAAGGAGCCAATGATAAATGCCATGTGGGACTTTGGCTGGGTGGATTGTATTTTCATGGAAGAGACGGACCAAGTTGCAGGTGAAGTAGGAGAGTATGTCTTGGCTTGTCTTATCGAAGAGGCAGCTATAGAATTAACATATTAAAATAGCTTTTATGTTTTTGGGGACCAACAACTGCTAACTTTTCTATTTCACACACGATGCTGCATTCCGTAGTCCAAAAACATTCTGGTTTTTTGGAAAAAACATAGAACAATATAATCAATCGAAAAGGAGTATTGAACATCGGTTAAGGTGTTGGCACTGTCCGAGCGATATTTGAGAAGGTTGTTGTGACTTAAAATGTGAAAGTTTCTTTTTAGCGAGCACTGGTGGTGATCAATAAGCATAAATCTTCATGATTCTTCTTATGAAAATTATCTCCTTTTGGTTTAGACTTAATATTTTATCTCTTTTTCATGGAGTATCAGGCCTGGAACCTATATGATAGGCAGCGCTTGCATTTGTTCTTTGAGATCTTAAAATGTGCTTACTCTGTCTGTCTACCTGTTTTCTGGATCAAATTTCATTTTTATGTTTGATATGAGAAGGCTAATTCATCTGGCCAACATGATACTGTCATGATTATTGTGCTTATGTCTAGCTTCAATTTCACAAAAAGTGTGGTAAATTACACTCAAACAGAAGCCAACATGACTAATCGTAGGTTGAATGGGCCTTTTTTGGTAAGATTTGAATAATTTCTTCCAAATAATATATAGTTCTTATGGGAAATCGATGCCTTGGACCTTCCTCGTTCTTGTAAGTTGAATGGTCTTTCCTAGCCGATGAAAATGCTGCTGGATTGATGAAAAAATGACGATGGCTAAGAGTTGACTGGAAATATGGTATGTTTTAATTAAAGCTTCGATGTGACAGTTGGATTAATGTAGAGTCCTGTCTTACCAATTTGGTTTCCAGTGGGCTTTTTCCTCTACTGCTGGTTCCCAGGCTAGAAATCTGAATTGCAGTATGGTGTGCATTGATCGAAGCCAAGATACCACTCGCTTTGGCAACAAAAGGCAGTGGTAATGAGCTTTCAAAGCATGGTTCACTGAGGTGGTAATTGTGATAGCTTGAAAGAGTTATGAATTTGGAGGAAAGCTTTGCAGTAGAGATGTTAAATTTGGATGGAGAAATGAAGTGTTATGGAGAAGCATGATGAGACGAGGAGAGAAAGTTGGTTTGCTAGGGGGTGCAGTATAAAGATTTTAAGAAATAATCTAAATAGAATGGAATAAAAACAAAATGCAATAAAAGCTTCTTATTTTCTGTTCCTTTCGCCAGCACCTCCCCTGCTGATTAATCTTATAGCTCGTTTCTCCAAAACAGGATGCAACCTCGCTTCTCTTGTACAGTTTTATTTTATAAATTCTGGGTTGCGGCTCTGCTGCTTCCCAATTCATCAAAAAAAGAGAGGCTAATTAAGCTAAAGCCATGCAAGTTTGCAATATCTAATTGAAGCTTTGGGTCGCGATGGCTGAGAACTAGATGAAAGAGAGAAAACATTGATGATTATTAAGTCGGACACTTCAGGGCTTGCAGTCTTATTCCTTCGCCACAAAGCATTTGGTAGCATCTTATTTGCATCAAGTAGAAAGATTTGACCGACAATGAACTGCGAGAGCACTTGCAACGATTTTTGAATCTGATTTTTCCTTTATTTCTTTGAGAAATGCTACTTTTCGGTTTCAGAACTAGAAAATTCAGCTAGCTGAGTAAAGAAGCGCCCACTAGCATAACAAAGCTCTTCATCTAAGCAAAAACAAAATTTAGAAGTTCAGACATGTTGCGCACATGATTAGGATGGTCCATCTAATCAATACATTAAGTAATTCAAGCTTGTTTTGACCCGATTTTAAGGCAAGCTCCTTCGATCTTATATCTTTATGATCATATTGAGGTGAGGAGCCATCTTGGTTCTGTGTGTTGAGCAGCCATACCCACAAAAAAGAACTGCAAAATGTGCATACCAACTTGGAATCATTTGTATAATAAATGAATCGAAATGAGCAAATCTACTTCAATTTTAGTAAATTTTTCGCTCATTGGCAATCGTCATTACATGGCTATGCTATATCTTTGCATGATAGAAGCCAAGGTGACCCAATCAATTGTCATTACATATATCTAGTTGATGATCTGGCATATATCTTCACTAATCTAATATAGATCAAGTAATTTCTGATTCACATCAACACTCTTTAGGTCTTTAAAAAACTTTTCAATAAATAAAGCTGATCCATATAAATGTCCAATAGATGTGGTCGGTGCAAGACTATGTGCATTGCATGTAGGACATCTACTTATGTGCAGATTTAAGACAGGCTTCAAGAAAACGAGCTTGCATGAGTTCTCAAAACCTGTAGTTGTGCCGGAGATCAAAGATGGATATTTGTGGAGCTGGAAAGTATTCCCCCTCCAAGATGTTAGAGCTTGTGATTGGGTTTTGTCGCCCCAGGTCTGCGATTCCTCTTGCTCATTGTCCACTCACCATTGACTATAATGCCCTGGAGAGCAAGGTGGTTCCTGGTCTGATCCCTGATGGTGCGAGGATTTGGTATGGAGGAGCCATCGAGACATGGGTTGGTAGTGAGCTCAGGTCTTGAGTTCTCTCCTTGGCAGTTACTTTGGGGGATTATCCGGATCAATTAATAAGGGATGAGATGATCTCTCGGCAAGGTCAGTGAGTTGTAATCTTTGATCGGGGGCTATCGAAAGGCCAAGAGACTTGGGAGGCTACAGACATCCCAAAGTGGCTCTTTTCATCTAGAAGGTTACAGGGGACGGCTACCTTGTAGGAGTATTTTGCACCATTGGAGTATTGTTGTGCCTTCTTCTTTTTGTGACTTTGTGTGGAGATGCAGTGGAGATCGATGATCATGTTATCTTCTTCTACCATGTTGTCCAAATTATTTGAAGTTGCATGTTCGGTTGGTTGGTGGGATATGGAGAAATTCATCCATTTCATTGGTCAAAAAAGCCAAATAGAAGCCGCATGGCAAGAGGTGATGACTTGCTTATGCTACATTGCTTATCACATTTTAGGAGCTAGAAATAGAAGGATTTTTGAAAGTATCCAAGATAGCTAGTGATGTGAGCCATGGTTGGAGCCACTGCCTTTATGAGGGCCAGAGAAAAGATTGAGACCCTAACTCTGCAGTTACTACGTCTCGGATGATCCATTTTTTGTGGGAACCCTCACCTCTTAGCTTCCTCAAAATCAACTTTAAGGGACAGAGGACAACATGGTGAATCGGGTTGTTATCTATGATGCGCGTTTGACGTTGGTTGCCATCGATGGCTTCTCTGATTTGGTGCATGTCATTACCATCTTAAGAGCTAATAGATTAGGACAGTAATTTTTTAGTTGTCTATTATTATTGGGCCCTCAATTGGCCATGATCCCCTGCCACCTGATACTCTGAGACTCACCATGCAGTGCTCATGTTGTTGGATAACTCATTACTCGTACTCATGACGGGAAAACAGAATGGCTAATTGGATGGTGTCCTATACTGCAGGAGCTGGATTCCATATTGTGTACATATTTTGACAATGTCGGACGCTTTTGGATGCTTATATGCTAGAGCCGTTTAGTAGCCGGCCTCAACCCAAAAAAGAAAAAAAAGCTCGCCGACCTGCTTCATCTTCATCTATCTGAGCCGTCCATTAAGAGAATAATCCAGGCCAGCAGCCTCGAACGATACCACGGACGATACGCGTCATGCAATTGCAATTGCTTGTCTAAAACGACACCAGCTATTCTAAGGAGAACATCTGATCCGGGATTCGATATTCGTCCCCTTATTTACCGCCTGTTTACTCTCGCCGGCGAAATGCCCCCACGAAGTGCCGGGTGGAACCGAGGACGACAGAAACCCTAACACTACCCCTTTTTCTTCTCTTACTACGCCGCCGCTGGCGATGGAGTCCCTTGGCGTCCTCCTCACCGTCCCCATGAACTCGTACCTCGAGGGGGAGCTCAGCAAGCGGTGCAAGCTGTTCCGCCTGTGGGAGACCCCGCTGGAGAATCGGTGGCAGTTCCTCCGGGCGAACGCCGCCTCGATCCGGGCATTGGTGGGCAATTCCGTGGTTGGGGCGGACGCGGAGATGATCGACGCGCTGCCAGCGCTGGAGATCGTGGCGTCCTTCAGCGTGGGGCTCGACAAGGTGGACCTCGCCAAGTGCCGGGAGAGGAGGATCCGGGTCACCAATACCCCCGACGTTCTCACCGACGACGTCGCCGACCTCGCAATCGGTCTCGCCATCGCCACCATGCGCCGGATCTGCGAGGCCGACCGCTACGTCCGGAGTGGGGCGTGGAAGAACATGGGTGATTATAAGCTCAGCTCCAAGGTTTGGGAAGGATTCTTCTTCTCTTCTATTAGGATTCTTTCATGCAAGTCTCAAAAAAATCGTGTCTTTTATTAAGAATTTAGATCACGTAGCGTGGCTGTTTTGCTTGCTTTCGTATTTCTGCTCCTTATTGGGGTTCCAATTATTGATGACTGGCTGGCTACTGTGATCTATAATGCCGGAAATTAGTAACTGGCTGGAAATACTGAGGGACCATAGGGATCCCCAGGATGTTTGAACTTGTCAATGTTGCCAAGGTGGGAAGAATGAATGGGATGTATGGATATTTGAACTAATCCAATTTTGAAACTTTAAGCCAACTTTTGACTCTCCAAATCACCAAACTAGCTAAAACTCAAAATATAGAACCTGTTGGACTTGAAGTTAGCTTCAAGACAATTACTATCATATCCCAAAGGAACATGTACAACTCAAGTTATGTCACTGGAAGGAGAGCTCCCTTGAAAGACTGGAAAATTAAGAAAATCCTAATTCTAATAGGAAGCTTGATTTGCATCAAAATATTATCAGAATATACGTGGTTCCCCATGGTTGAGGAGGAAAATTGCATAACGTACCTTAGTGTAAGCTCCATTATGAAAATTTTATATTAAGAAGCGTGTGCAATTTCAAAAGACTATTAAGGTGGAACTAGAAGTTAAATGTTACCTATAAGCTGCATGGCATACTAAACCCCGATCTTTATGAAGCTCATTGGGTAATCAGGTGGACCTATAGTACATGGGGTACTTCATATAGTTATTATTATTATTATTATTATTATTATTATTATTATGAGGCAGACTTGGGTAAGGTCGACCGAATTTGGATTCAGATCCAGTCAGATTAAAGTTGGACAATGGGGGTCCTATATTAATGATCTAAATAGTTATATAATTTATTACCTCAAAACTACTTACATACTAAAAATCATATAATTTAAAAATCTCTAACTTATACATCAAGTGGTGAAAAAATACATCTAATTCAATTTTATTCAGGCTATCTAAGTTCTAACTACTTGATGCATAGGTTAGAAATTTTCAAATCATATAATTTTTTTATGTGCAAGCAGTTTTGAAGTAGTAGATAATATTCAACGGCTTGGATTATTGATATAGGATCCCTATTATAGAGTTGTGACATGACCGGATTTGAGTTCAAATCCGATCAACCTGATTCTAGCCTAGCTATTATTATTATTATTATTATTATTATTACTACTATTACTACCACCACCACCATCTTGATACTATTACTACTACTACTACCACCTTGATACTACTACTACCACCACACCACCACCACCACCACCACCACCAAACTACTACTACTACTACATAACTACGACTACTACTACGACTACCACGACTACGACTACCACCACTACCACCACTATTACTACTACCACCACTACCACCACCACCTTGAAATGGTTACAATTACTAACAAAGACATACAAATAATCTTCTTTGTAGTAGTTACCTAACAAAGACATACAAATAATCTTCTTTGTAGTAGTTACCTATAGTAGTTACCTTGAAATGGTTACAATTACTAACAAAGACATACTTACCTTGAAATGGTTACAATTACTAACAAAGACATACAAATAATCTTCTTTGTAGTAGTTACCTTGAAATGGATGGTTACAATTACTAACAAAGACATACAAATAATCTTCTTTGTGGTAGTTACCTTGAAATGGTTGGTTACAATTACTAGTAGTAGTAGTAGTAGTTACCTTGAAATGGTTGGTTACAATTACTAACAAAGACATACAAATAATCTTCTTTGTGGTAGTTACCTTGAAATGGTTGGTTACAATTACTAACAAAGACATACAAATAATCTTCTTTGTGGTAGTTACCTTGAAATGGTTGGTTACAATTAGTAGTAGTAGTAGTAGTAGTAGTAGTTACCTTGAAATGGTTGGTTACAATTACTAACAAAGACATACAAATAATCTTCTTTGTGGTAGTTACCTTGAAATGGTTGGTTACAATTACTAACAAAGACATACAAATAATCTTCTTTGTGGTTGGTTACAATTACTAACAAAGACATACAAATAATCTTCTTTGTGGTTGGTTACAATTACTAACAAAGACATACAAATAATCTTCTTTGTGGTAGTTACCTTGAAATGGTTGGTTACAATTACTAACAAAGACATACAAATAATCTTCTTTGTGGTCTATTAGGTTTATGATATTGTATATAAAGCAATGAGAAGTGAAAGGTCAACACATGGCTGCTAAATAATGATAGCCTCGGAACTATCAGATATTGAGGACTAGCTTTCTTTCAGTCATGTTTTGTTATTGTATGAAGTGTGATTCAGATTTGCAAAACTAGTAGGTATTCCATATACTCTCTCACCACTGCCCCCCCTCCTCTCTCTCTCTCTCTCTCTCTCTCTCTCTCTGGTATTGGGGTGACCATGGCAAAGATAAGCTTACACCTAGGTTTCAGAAACAAAATGGGAAAGGAATAGAGGGGGGTGACCACAATTCTATAGTAATTGGGCAAAGCAAGGAAGATTTTTGGTTTTGATGGAGCTACCAGCACCATTTGCTTATTGTAGGCGGAGAAATTGTTTGTGACTCGGTCAAAAAAGGCATTTTCTGTGTTGTTAACATAATTCATTTTCTTGACATGCAATGGTTCAATACCTTAAAAATAATCAACTGTAAATAAGATAAATACAAATTATCATTTTATCATGTTATCTAGTATACTTAATATTGGAATATCCAAATGTTGGATCATCAATTTAATGGTCAAACTGATTAATTAACTGCTTTGCAACAAAGCAGATATCTAAATGTCTGATAGAACTAAAATAGCCTTTTTTGGGGGGGTTAAGCAGGTATTGCTTAAATGGTACAGAATTGCATGACTGTTTAAGTGGCCGTTTTTGATAACCTGCCTTTTCCTTATTTGTATATTTAAATCTTTCTTTTAATGATTGGATTGCCCATGTTCAAATTAATATCCCGGTTATACTCATTAAGAAAATATCACATTTGTCATAAAGATAATTGTAAGGATATCTTCTTATAAGCTGAGAGTCATAGTGCATATAAGAAATAAGGTATGTCATTTCTGGAAATCCTGGTGCCTTATTAGGTTGATTATGGCCTCTTTCCCATATTTTAAGGTAGTGTGTGTGTGTGTGTGTGTCTTTTTCTTTTTCTTTTCTTTTTTAATGTTTAAATCTTTTGTTTATGATGGAGTTGTGTGTGTTTAAATCAATAGCCCACTTATACTCATTAACAAGATATCACATTTGTCATAAAAGATAATTAAGGAATGCCATCTTGTAAGCTAAGAGTCACAGTGCACGTCTGAAATCAGGATGATCATTTCTGAAAAGCATGATGCTTTGTTAGTTGAAACATGTCCCGTTTCCCAAATTTTAAGGAGTGCCAGTATCCTGCTAGACTACACCAAATCTTGAATATTTCAACTTCTATCTGTTGATATGCTTATCCGAACAGGAGCCCTTTAACTGTGGTTCTTTCTTAATTTCAGTCGCAAATCTTTGTTAAGATAAAAGATGGAATATTTGAAGATCTGTAAGTTGTGAATCAACTCTGGTCTAGGACGGACGTCACCTGTCACAAGAGACGACTTTAGAAAATTAAAATGAGGACTGCCCCTACATGTCCAAATTCTAATTAGATTAACCCCACCCAACATTGTAAAAATAGACAAATTTCAGGACTCTGTGCATCCAGTTTATACTTTTGCGCATGTAAAAGCTTAAAAGATAATTCAACTAAATGAGATATCTGAAACAAAAAAGGGTTCATGAATGGTTAATAGCATAATCTCATAACCTAGTGAATTGTCAAATAGGGGTTTGGTTTACAAAACTTTGTTCACTGATTGTTCGTATTAATGCCTAAATCTCGTATTGCTACTAGCTTTGTATGTCATTTCTAGCAACTTATGTTAATGTGGCGCTGTGTTTTTTCTTCTACTTTTCCTACCTTTTCACATAGATCTGAGCTCTTCTTCTTGCAGGAGCCTTCTTCACTCTCTTCTTTCTAATTCACGAAGCATCCATTCAACATTTCTATCCCACCGCTTTTTATCTTGTTTGCTTAGACTCTCTTCATTCCTTCTCATTCATAACCATGCAAAACTGTGGGCCTCAGCGCTGTACTGTCATACTCGCTCTCAAGTCACTATGTCATGCATCCATCACATAACACCCCAGAAACACCTTTCTATATCAGCTGCCTATTCGTTCGTACCCAAGCCACCACAGCTGTTTATTGGATGTCTGATAAGAATCGCTGCACAGCTTTCAAATTTACTTGGAAATTAAAAGTCATCAAGGTAGAAATGCTGCATATCTCTGTGCAAGTTTGAGTACCACGAAAACCATTTCCAACAAATGAAAACCCCTATCAGACATGCTGCACTAAGATTTTAGGCTACACATCTTTTTGCACTCGTATCATTTTATTTAAGAAACCTGTATTCGGATTCATACACAACGGCTTCCATGTCATCATTTTTTTTCCTTGCAGTTCAGTGGCAAAACAATTGGTATAATCGGGCTTGGCAGGATTGGTTTGGCCATAGCCAAAAGAGCTGAAGCATTTGATTGCCCCATCAGCTACTACTCGAGATCAGAAAAGCCACATGCAAACTACAAATACTACTCAAGTGTTGTTGATCTGGCTGCTAACTGCCACATTCTCATTGTAGCATGCGCATTGACAGAGGAAACCCGCCATATCGTCAATCGAGAGGTTATGGATGCCTTGGGTCCAAAGGGTGTGCTTGTGAACATTGGACGGGGACCTCTTGTAGATGAGGCAGAGCTTGTGTCGGCACTACTCGAGGGCCGGCTTGGAGGGGCTGGCCTTGATGTGTTTGAGCATGAACCCCATGTTCCTGAGCAGCTATTTGGATTGGAAAGCGTGGTGTTGGTGCCTCATGTGGGGAGCGGCACCTGGGAAACTCGCAAAGCAATGGCAGACCTGGTTCTTGGGAACTTGGAGGCACATGCGATGAACGAGCCCCTATTGACTCCAGTGCTGTGATTGCTTACATAAAATGCAGTACGATTTTATTGTTTTGGGGAGTTGATGAAGGATTTCATTGTAAATTTGTTTACTTGTTCCTCGGTTCAAAACTGTGTCGCTTAGCCCCTGAATGCTTATGAAGGTGTGCTTGTGGATGTTTCTTTTACAGGCCTCAGTTTTTATGCCAACTGTCTGCAGGAGCTGCTTTTAACCTCAAACTTCTTCTGCCTGTTTGCTTCCAGATGTTCATCTCATCACTTTAGTCCATTACGTTGTTTGGTTTAGGCATATGGGCTTGTGCCTCTGTTTCAGTTTCTGTTGAATTTTTATTATGGCCTTGTTTCTATGTTACCTTCTCAGGAATGAAAGCTTATGCTCCCTTGCTTATCAAAAGAAAAAGTGTGCAGCTGGAGTCCATTTGTCATTTTTATCCTGGATGGATGTTTACTTCATGCGGTAATCTCCTTGAGAATATGACAATTCTGCTTATGGTTCTCCTTGCTTGGAAACATCTACAGCTTCTGCAAGGAGGGTGGCTCTGTTGGCGATACCATTTAATTCTATGCTGTACCTATAATCCTGGGCGTCTTCATCTCTTTGAGGGTGTAGGAAGCCTACAAATGTGATGTTCAATTTAAGATTTGGACGTCATGCCTCTGCAACTTCCAAATAACTTTTTCCCATTCTCTTGCTGCTTTTTTTTTTTTTTTTTTTTGTGGTCTTGAATGCTAGCAATCTACCCTTCAGAATGAAGATGATGAACGGGATGGTAATATTTGTAAGAATTCATATCAATTGGACTGTTTTTCTTAGTGCAAACACAAGAACTAAAATTAAACTATCAAAAGATGAAGCCCGAGTAGGATCAAAACTAGCTCTGAAGCAGATGGAAGATTTGTCTTACTTCATTGCTTACATTTGAACTTCTGTTTTGTACATCCAGGAAGTTTTTCGCTTGAAACAGAGAATCCTGGCCATAAATGAAAGAGCCTGAGGCTAAGCAGCATCAGCTTTGTAAGAAAGAAGAAGAGATAGAGAGAGAGAGAGAGAGAGAGAGAGACCTTTTTGATGTGAGCGGCGATGCTCTTGCAGTCGAGGACATCGAAGAGGTCGAGGGCCTGGCAGGCAAAGGACATGGCCTGCGTCTGCATCTTTACGGGCATGTCCGTTGGATCGATGCCTTCCCTTCCAATATCCTCTCTCTCTTTCTCTCTCCAAAACCAAGTTGAAACCAGGAAGGACTTGCTAGGCAAACGTGAGCCCCTCCACTCAAACCCGATGCTTGGGTGCAGAGGGCTCCTCTCTTCAGTGATCACAGCTGGGAGAAAGTTGCGACAGCCTTGCCCTTCTTATCACTCTAAAAAGGCTTCCAAATATTGAGGAATCAACGAAAGGAAAACCACCAACCATAAAGCTTTATCGTTCTCTACGAATGGTACTGGACAAACAAAGGCCACCCTCTCTCTCTCTCTCTCTCTCTCTCTTTTGATTAAGGTTCCCACTCTCTCTCTCAATGCTACTGGACAAACAAATGTCCCTCACTCTGTCCGAGCAGCATCAAGACATGCATGGATATATCATTGAAATGATGCTTTTCATCCATAAGTACTAAACCAAACAAAGAAGGTCTTGTTAACATGAGGAATATCACTACTTTTGCTCCATAATTATTGCAATTGAACTATGTGGACGATGTATTAATTCAAATAGCTCCCAATGAAGCGGTCGATGGGATGGATGGCCTTCACAATGAGGACGCCGCAGCACCCAATCGATAATTGAATGGTCGATTAACAGTATAACGTGATTGCAATTCGTTACCATTATTATTATTATCTCTTAATAGGTTGCATGCGAGTGCGCTTGCTTTATAAGCCAACTCTTTTACGTGTTGCCATCTTGAAATGAGTGGAAGAGCACATGAAAGGATTTGCTCATCCACATGCAAGTGGTTCATGAATCATTGCCCACGTACATTCGAAGGGAGTTGTTCTATCCATCAAGATGCCCTCCTTTTCATGAACTCCGGGATGGCTTGGAAAAGATGTCTTCGCGTTCATTCATCCCACTCTTTATGATTCTAAAAGAATTAATGAAACAGAATCACAGCATTAGGTTTTACAGGATCCAAATGCGATGGTTCTGCTATGGTGTCAATGGTATATTATCTTTTGGATTTCAACATACGAAATTAGTTGAAGTGGCCTCATTTTGATTTCACCCGAACAATTTTCCGTGTGGAACCCGTACCATAGATGAAGTGGTCCGAGCCAACGAGGTTGAATGGCAATATGCCATCCTTTTTATACCTTATATATGCGTGTGTGCGTGTGTGGTGGGGGGTGTTGGTATGTTATCAACATGTAGAATTTTGTAATGAGGATAAAATCATGAAATAATCATTATTTTAATTTTTTATGCTATGGAGAAAACATATGAAATCATATGCTAGATTAAATATTGCAATAAACCAATCATACAAGGGCTCAAGCTTTTTACAATATTCTCATAGCCAAAAATATAAATAGTCTCACACAAACAAACCCAATCCCTCCACCCCCCCTAAATTATTAATTCATGATCGGGCCAATAAACTTGCTGTCCGAAACCTAATAAACCCAGTACTAGCATGGTATGGTACAACCGGTATAAGGTGGCACATATTGATTTTGCAAACCATTTGTCCATTTGGGTAATCTAACCAATTTCCCCCCTGTAGTCGGTCGAAAAGAAGGGATGGTGATAACCAAGGAGGTAGCTTTAGTTTTCATAGCTGCATAAAGTCAAAATAGAGTCGTTCCGAAGCGGACAGAAGCAAAAAAAGAAAGAAAGAAATGGATCAGCATAGAAGAGCCCATTAAGTCTTTCCTTCAATGCCAGAGGCAAAGGACAAAGCTTTGGCTGGGCAAGTAAGGGGTACTTCGGCCTTTCAAAATGTTTAAGTAGCGGTGGGGTTTCACGTGAAGGGGAACGAAAAATAACGGGTTTCAGGGGAACGTACAGATGGGTCTTTTATAGGGCTGATGATGGGCGACCATCGGCCTAAACTAAATTCATTTTTAGTCAGGCTTCGGATCTATTTAAAATCGACGATTTCTGTGACCAAACCCAGCATATTAGACTCATCCCGACTTAGTTTGGGCCCAACATGTATGCACGATTCGTATACATGGGCCAAAAATAAAGAAACAGCTTGCACTCATGTCAAATTATGGACCGCACGTACATGTCATGGACTTAGCAGTTCTGCTGAAAATTAATTTAAACGACTGGATCTTATTCCATTAAGCATGATTTGTTATCAATCATCGCAGAAAAATTAATATACTTAACATTCAAAAATTAGAAATTGAACCTTCTAAAACGCAACAATCTATGTACACCCGAAGTGAAGCCAAGACACAGCCTTCCTACGTCCTTCCATTCTACCATTAAAGATCCAGATATCCGAATGGCTTTTTTCAGGAGAAGAAGCAGCAACAATAATAATAAAGTTTTCGACCCATATCACAACAAGAACTTCAATTTGTCTACATTTTCTTGATACTAATTGGTTCAAAGTAAGTTTTTGAAATATTATTCATCTCGATAGCAGGTATCAAGCAGCCAAGCCAAGCCACATCTTGCAAATATCTGGAGTTCAACAATGAATTTACACTCGTTAAGGGGAAACAAAAATGCTCAGATTTGGCTCAGCTTGGCTGCTTTGTCTTATAGCAAGGCCAACGATCAAAGCATTTTTCCCATCAAGAACAGGATAGGAACTCAGGTAGAATTGAAAATAATCATTCCAATAAGAAACATAAGACAATCTAAATCATTTAGTCTTTCATCATCTGTGTAACAAATATACCTGTATCAACCACAACTGATAAATGATCCCATTCCTTGTTGAAAACTTGCAATAACATACAGGTCTGAAGCTGCTGGCTTAATTAAGTCATCAGAACATTCGTTATGTGTGTCAAAGTGACCTGAATCCTTCAACTTGCTGCACTGATCGTGTGGAGCTTCCAAAGTTTGAGCTTTCTGCCAGCCACAATTAACTTGCCGCACTTACATGAAGTCTTCTTCCAGTTCTTGCAGGGATTTGTTGGTCGATGCAATCTGTTTGTTAGATGTCATCTTTTCTGACACCATCAGGCCCTTGTAGCTCCTAACCTCTGCCTGTCTCTCCTTCTCAAGCCTCTCCATCTCCTCTCTCCGTTTCTGCAAGTACCAGTATCACAAATGAGCTTTCTAGAGAATTATTTATATGCTGCTGGCTTTTTTCCCCTAAAAAATGTTGTGATCGTCCTCTTCAAAATAAAGCATCATCCAAGCTTTTTTCCAAATAAGATGGGGTTCGCTATCACTCAAAACTCTAAATCAAGAAGGTTCCATGAAAGGATCAGGTAATCTTGATGACAGAAGGTCAAGTTGATGTCAAATCTGTGATAATGGGTTCCCAATTCCTCACCAGGTCAACTTGAGAGAGAAGTCTGACAATGAAAACTAGAGGCTAGTTGACACATAGGGACACCTGTCTTACTGGTCGCTTCTTATGCTCGTGCAACCAAGGAGCATCCAACCCTTCGAAGTTCACTTGGACTTGGGAAGGACCAAATAATTAATTATTAAAATATCACAGCAAGATCCTCCTTAAACATGTCTCTTCTAAGAGCCATGTTTGATATTGATTTTAGTCAATAATTATAATGTTTTCCAAAGATTTTCTTGTCAAATTATTAACGTCTGTGTTAAAAAGGGACTCAAGGGCATACCTTCTCTCTTAACTGAAGCTTTCTTTCTGCCTTTTCAGCTGCATTAACAGCTTCTCGCTCAGCTGCACAAGGAAACAGATACAAATAAATTATCATATGTTTAAGTATAGCATAACTATTTGCCAAGCTTTACTACTATATAACCAAAAGATTCAGAGGAAAGTCCAAGAAAAGCTATCAATTTTTTGTGTGAAAACAAAGGATAGCAGCTGTTTCCACTTCTAGAATTATAAGAATTAAATGTGCGTGTGGGTTCAACATACTCCAACTATAAATTGGTACGGCAAAAGTTCTCATTCTTCAGATTGAGATCATATTCTATTCATGCTTTCTTGACCCATTTCAATCACTGACGTCACACTTAGAGCAGCCAAAATATGAACAAGAAGGCCACATTAACTAAAAAGTTGTATCACAAACTTAAGCAAAATCACATGTAAAACTTAAAGGAAAATTGACTAAATTAGTATTATGCATTATACTCGATTATGTCATGTTAAACATTTTGATGAATGATAAAATTCTAAGAGAGCATTTTTCTCCATGGGATCAAATGGCCTAGCACCATCATGCAAAGTCACAGGATATGAAATTATAAATTGCCTATTTACAAACCTCAAAGCATAACAATCCCCTCTGGCAAGTTTCTCATAAGAATTATATGGATATTAACAACGGATACTGCCATGTTATGACATCATGCTTTATTATTTTGTTGGATTAGGTTGGTTTTGGATGGTGGGTTATTTTATGTCTTTGGGATGGGGGGTGCCGGGGTGGGGGGCATACATGACTTGTAACATGCTCCATAAAATGTGTGTTTATCAGTTCATGCATGCATCACCTGGCATCAGTTACTAGGCATTGTATCAAGTCCTAACAAATGATATCAGGTAATACAGGACAACATATGGTTTGTCTACAGACACACATGCACAATGTGCACACCCAATAAATTGCATCTTCATGTTAGTTTCTGGGCTTAGGGTTATTTGGAAGTACAGTACATAACAGGAATGATCTATCAACAATCAGCACAAGTAATCACCACCCTTAGATTGATAGATTTACCTAGCTAGATCCAACAGCATAATGAGTTTTCAAGGCATACCTACTTCCACCAGAGAGTAAGCCGAAGTAGTTTAGATGAAAAAATAATTAGAAAATCATATTGTACTTTAGTCAGTTGTTCTCTATCTTTCTAAACAATGGTACCGTGCCAACCTTGGACAGGCACAAACTAGCTAAAATAATGTTTAGTCCTTGGCTTATATTACTATTTTCATTAGACATAAGCTTGCTTAATGACCTGTCCATGACTGAACTATTTGACATTTTTATAGCTTCAACTTCAATCCACTCTTTCCTTCTCTTTTGCTTTAGAAGTACACCAGCATTTGCAGGGATTTCTGAGTCCCTTTATAATCTGCAATATTAATTGTAATGATGTCATTTCTCTCTTAGTAGAGAAGCAACGACGGTTACCCAAAAACATCTTCCTCCTATAATTTCAAAATTTCATAAGCCTCTAGCCTGCTACACAAGAATGCAGGCAAAGATAGCATTCAACTTGTTTACATCATCATATATTACTGGCAAGATACTTCCCTCATATCTTCGTACAATGGATATATATTAACTATTGTGGTCTAGAAATACTGATCCAAATAGTAGCATGGTTAGGTCTGCAGATATCCTATGGGTTCTATGCCTTTCATAAAATAACGGTTGCCCAGCTTTTAAGTGTAGATATGGGAATTAAGAAATAAGACATCACATAATATAAGGTTATAATATATGTGATGGTGTATTGAGAATTAAAAAAAATTCTGAGATTGCATAATGCAAATCAAAGACAGATAGAACTTGGCAAATGTAAATTGACAAAACACTCTTATATCTCCAGCACGATATAACGTAGCAGCTAATTGAGGACTCCATTAATTTTCAAAAATGAAATGAAAGGTTGGACCAAGAAAATCTAAATACCAATATTTAATGGATTTAGCATGACCCAATATGAGAATGGTAGGACATAATAAGCCACACCCAGCTAGCACTGATAAGGTTGTTTTATATTTCAATAATTCCTGCCAGTTTGATTGCATAACTGTAACCCTATTTATATAGATAATTATTTATGATGTCAGTTCTTGCTATAACAGTCATATTCTCACAATGCCCTTGTTATTGTATGTTTAAGGCCAGTGGGTTTCCATGCACATCAAACAATTTTATTCTTCTACATCCAGACTAAAACTTCAACTTCTTTGATTAATAAGCCAGCATCCATTAACACAGGTACAAGTAACAACTAGGATACAAAAATGAACTACATCTGCCTGTTGATGGCCAAACAAAACAACACAAAAACATGTGCAAAAATGTTTATTATAATAACTTCTCAAACAATTCTTCAAAAATATGGAGAAACGACCTTGCAATATGCTACTCACTTTGTTTATGTTTTTGATTAACTCCCATTTTCATGCATATCTATCGAGATCAACTTTAATGTAGAAGGTCCCATACTGGCTTCATGACGAAACAAATCCAATCAAATATAGTTACCAGTATTGCGCACGTGATATGCATGTGGTGCGGTAAACAAGGGGAATGATGTAATAATTGGTAGATCATGGAGACCCCATGAAAGTTATAAGCCAATGCATGCTCATCTATTGAACAAAACAAACATATAGCATGGAAAAATATAGTTTTTCAATTAATAAGAAAGGCTGCATTACTAAACTGTTTGTTTTAAAATGTAAAATGTAAGCGATCTTCCATAGATCCAAAGCTTATTAAATGCTGCATGAAAGTAACAATATTTTATTGATACTTTGATTTTAATATTTAGAGATAATATATGTTAAATGCATTTAAGTTAAATACTAAAAGTAAGAGCTTATTTGGTAGTTCAAGCATTTGCTAACAAGTGAATGCAATCACTCATCAGACATTTGTACTTGAAATGCTTTACAGTCTCATGTCAGCATCCACATAAAGCATTTCATATCATTTACAACTGATTTGAAATAATTTGAAAGAGCATGCGATACTACTATAAAAGAGATTTCATCATGATTACTCAAACAAGTGTTACAAGAACTGTAATGTTTTTACCTTTCAAGTCTGGCTTTCTCTCCACCTTTGTCTTGTTCAACCTGTTAACAATCTCATTTATGCGTTTCTCTACCTTTACAGTACGGACCTGTAAATAAATTATTAGGTCACTTCAGACAGATGCCTGGGGGGAGGCTTTGCTAAGAAATATATCACATCATTTAATGAAGTTTCACAGAACAGTTAAAGAATATTTTCAGCAAAATATATCTTACCTTCATAAGTGACAATAAAGTTATTAAAATATAACCATTACCATTAAAATCAGTCCTCACAGCTATATAAGAATGACCGATAAGTCAAAAAAAAAAAAAGGTAGCAGGCTAATAAAGTCATATAACCAACAATGAAGGGCATCACAAGGCAAAACCAAACACGAGGGACTGATGAGCTCCTTATGTGTTGCTCAAATGCACCGAGCATACCAAAACATCCATAAATTACACTTCCCTTGCTATATTATGCACCTGCTCTAATTGCACAGTGAATAAACCTGGGAGATTTTTTAAAATGACCATAATAACACCAGTCTAATCAGAAAGCATTATCAGAAATAAGAAAGAGAAGGGGCCGACTATAGGAGGCTTAAAAGCTCTAGTTGTTGCACCATTCTGAGCCGGGAAAGAAAGGGCGAGAACTGATCTTATGCCAACACTGTGTGCAGCGGCAGCGGCAGTTAAATTTTAATTTCCTCAATCAAGCAAGCAAACAGCCCCAACTCATCTGGAGGGAATACTGAGATAACTCAAACAGAAATGGGAGAAAACAACTTAGATACACTTTTGTTGGCAGGCAAGTTTGCAAAAGAATCAAAAACCCAAATTACAAAAGAAGATTAGGAATTATACGTATAAAATAAATAGGTAAAAGGAAATACCAGTAATAACTAATAAGTGCTATCACTAAAAAGTTCATTCTAATGAACCAAAAAAAAAATGATTCATTATTCTGAAAACAAATCATCGGTCCAAGGTTTGCTAGTACATTTCAGGTTGTAACTACTGAAAATGGATAAAATAAGCAAACCTGAGCCTTAAGGAGAAAGTTTGCCGGTCAAGTTTTAAGATAAATCATAACTTCAGCACCGTAGAGGAAGGTTGCACCAATGCACAATCCTCATTTTATATTTTGGCCACACCAAGACTTTAAGGACTCAGGTTGCAATGTTATATAAAGCAGAGGTTCATTCCAAAAAGATAAACTTATTAGAATAAGAATAAGATTTAAGCAATGATGTATCAAATAATTAAACTAAAAAAAATAAAGAATAAATTACAGGAACACCTCCTCTACTTTAGCTCAATTTCACTTACACCCCCTGTACTTTAAAAAGTATCAAACTAGCCCTTCTAGTTATCAATATATTCTGATGTAGTCCAGCCATCTATCTTCATTAATAATTTTTTTTAAAATAACAAAAATACCTATCTTCTTCCTCCTCCCTCCTCCTCCATGTCTGGTGTCCCTCTTTCTCCCACTTCCTTCTTTCTTTCTCTTCCTCCCCTTTCTATTCATCCATTTCTCCTCCTCTCCTTTCTCCACCCATTCTCTTCTCTTTCTCCTCCCCTTTCTCCAGACATTCTCTTTTTCTCTTTTTTCCTCCCCTTCCTTCCCATCCACTTCTCCTCATCCTTTTCCTCCAAACCGCTTATACCTAACACAAAACCATAGCCATCATCTAAGCTTTCTTGTTCGGCTAGTCTAGGCTTCCCACCCAATTGAGACTCTCGAGGAAGGAAAAAAATAAAGGAAAATTCGACGAGAACAAAAGAAAGACAGAAAAAATTGAAAGATAAGACTTTTTACCACATAGATTGATCATTATTTTTTTCTTTTTGCTTCCTTTTCTTTTCATTTAATTCTCTTTTTTGGAGATCTATGGGAAAAGAGAGCACCTAAGGGAGATCGAAGGGGTTGCTTAGGTTCCGGTTGGGGTTTTTCTCAAGCATATGGGATTTTGTAAGAGTTGTGCTAGTGTGAGTAGGTCCCTTGAGGTTTTGAGAGCTTAATTTTGGTAGAAGCATGAAATTTTGTGGGATTTAAGGAAGAAACTAAATGGATGAATCAGAAAAATTCTATTCCATGGGAGAAGAAACTAACAAGCACCACGAACAAAAGAATAAACAACAGCCAAGAGGCTAAGATAAGAAAAGGCCGATGGACTACGAAGGAAGATCCCATCATGATAGGAGAAAAAGAAGGAAGGGGAGGAGGAGAATGGGTGGAGAAAGGAGGGAGAAAGAGGAGGAAGGGGAGGAAGAGAAATGGATGAAAAGAAAGGGGAGGAAGATAAAGGAAGAAGGAAGAAAGTGGGAGAAAGAGGGACACCGGCCATGGAGGAGGAGGGAGGAGGAAGGAGATGGATATTTTTATCATTTTAAAAAAAATTATTTTTACCGTCACCGTCGGAACCTTATTAAAACATTTCGATAAATTTAGGGATCTATTTGACACTTTTAAAAGTATAAGAGGTGTAAGTGAAACTGATCCAAACTTGAGAGAGTGTTCCTGTAATTTATCCAAAAATAAAATAAAATAAAGTTTGAAATGCTATCAGCTTAGCAAGTTTTGATGAATGACCATGTCCAAGAAGTCCGAAGTCATATAATTCAAGTAGTGCTTGTGATGCTACAACAAGGTCAAAAGATTATACACAGATAGATGACTTACCATCTTAGGATTGTGGAAACCAACTTGACCAACATCCATTGAAGGAGTTTTCTTCAAATTATACCACGGAGTATAAACAACATCAACGTTGTTCACTTTATTGCCTGCAAAAATATAAACAGGATACAAAGGAAACAGCAAGCTTGAATTGCTGGAAGACGACAAAAAATCAGCATACAAGAATCCGATACAAAAATAAAAGTCACACTCGAAAAGTGGAAAAACCACCAAACCACAGCTATATCTTGACAATTGCATTTGACACAACAAATATTAGCTGCATATTACCTTGAATCGAATTGGCTTTGACGAGCTGGGCACAATCTTCCAGCAGACACTCACTTATATCATCAATAGTCTGACCTTTTTTCAATCTGAGATAAACATGAGCAGAGGACATTTTATCCACATGAAACCTGCAGTCATGACTGACCTAGTAAGTTAACTTGTAAACATAAAACATACTAGATGCTGAATAAGTTACAGTCTACAAGTATTCTAAGACCTCAAATCAAAAAAATGCTCACAATGTAGAACATTGGAGATCCAGAATGAAGTCTTGAACATCAAGAAATAAATCAAGAAAATAAGCTGCAGATGTGATAAAAATTAGGGAGGGCCACATTTGAGGCACAAGTAAATTTCTAGCAGAGAATCCATAAATTGAACCATGAAATCAGGGTGTCATATGCATTATTCATGAAAAAAAAGGGTAAGGACTAAGTAACAAGAAAAAAAGAAGAGACAATGTTGTAGTCCCTCATAACAGGATCTATGGTCGAGGAAAAAACACTAATGTGGCATAAACTCTTCAAATAACAACCATAAACCCCATCACATGGTATTGGGAGGATAAGTCACAACTCGCAAAATCTTCACCCTAGAAGCACCTCTACAATTCATTCACCCAACTATAAGTTTAAATTTCCCCAGTTGTCCCTCCATTTTTCTGCAGTAACTGTGCATCAGCGGCACATAAAGCACCACAAGGCATGAGGAAGACAATGAAGCAGCACGGCCTTGCTATTCACAAAGGAGGGAGATCAAAAAGGTGAGCAGTGAACTAGCAGGCAACAGCACCAAGGAGGGTTAATTTATTGACATTGTAGAAAATATGGAGGTTTAGGAGGCACAAGCAAAGGAAGGTGATCATGGGAAGGATGAGGATGTGAGCAGTTACAAAGGGCATAAAGGAGGCTAGGGTAGCACTGGAGGCAATGCAAGGGAGCTACACTAGCAGGAGGCAGAAAAATAGGCTAGGATGGAGAAGACATGAAACTATGGAAGTATGTGTCCCAGGAGGGAGGTTGGATGTGCTTGCATGAACAATCCATTTGAAGGTGAGATTTGCTTAGCAAGATGTAGGGTAGAAGGAACACGAGCTTGTGGCATTTAACCTGGGCATTTCTAGCCCACTCACCTAGCCCACCTTTGGGTAGGCCTAGGTTGTAAGCTTTGCCCGAATCAAGTTCTAAACTCGATTGTAACTCAGGATGGACTCAAGTTTACTAAATTTAGCCCAACCAGGCCAAAATCAAATAATACTATAAATATTTCATATAATATAACATATGTTACATTCCTAAACCCTAAACCTAAATAATGATTTAAGGCCAAACCCTCTGCCAACCTATCTCCGAATCATTTCCCCCTTCCTCCTCTATTTTCTCCAACAAGACTATCTTCTCTAATCCCTGTTCAGTTCAGCAAGGCTACATCTTCTCCAATCCCATAAAGTGCATCCTCCTCTTCTCTCTTTCACTCATCAATCATGCCATCATCACTATAGTTGGACCAAGAAACCCCACCTTCCCTTTCATCCCCTCGCCATCACCAAATTGTGCCCACCCTCATTCCCTTTCTCCCTACCTAGCGTGGCTACCACTTAATCAATCATCACTACATAGAATCATTGCCACAAGGCCCACAATGGAGCTACCAAAATTACCTCGTCTCCCCTACTTTCCACATGGAATCCTAGTCTATGGAAGAAAACATGAATATCTGGGTTAAGCTAGGTCAGATCCAGTGATCAACCCATCCTTTAGCAATGCCAAATTTACATTTTTCTCAAGCATACATTTTCATCTTGATAAGTATGTCACCATGTTCTAGACAAAAACATTCCAGTTATGGCATATTATTTGTTCCCTGCCCTGATAAAGAAGTGAATGAGCATAGCCAAACACATGGGACCCTAACTAATACCTCCATATCAGAACATCTGTTCTATTCCCAAACTACCAATAAAACCAATAGGAGTAGTATTTTCTTCTTCAGTTTTAAATGTAAATAAACAGAATATGACTAAATTATGTCAAGCATGTTTTATTGCTTATCAAGTGATCACTCATGCAAGCAAACCTTAACGACCGCTCAAACCCAAAGCACAGATCCCCTTGTGATCAGGAAAAAAGGTATAACGATGTATAGTGAAATAAATCAGAATGGGTCAGAAGGATATTGCTTAATGACCAAAAGGAAGAACTCCTGTTGATTTGGATAATGGATATATGGGGTAACCTTGACAGCTAACTGAGAATAAAATATTAGCAGTGACAATGCTAAGAACCGAAATTGTGCTGCATGAATCCTATATCAGAGAATAAACACAACGAAAAGGAAATGGCAAGAAAATACAATTCAAAGAACAAATCTTGAACTGAAATTTGGGAGTTTACCGAGAAATCGTTACGTTCAGATAAAGAATCAGCAGAATTGTGACGAGAAAATAAGAAATCTGCCACAAAAGGAGTCAGATCAAGGTAAAGAAATTACCATATATCCTCAGGAAACCCGTACTTGATGAGCTCCTCGTTGTCGTACTTGTCCAACCCCATGAAGATGGTATAATCACCCGCTTCAGGCCGCGCCTTGAAGTAGAAAACCATCTCCTTCTAGGTTTCTTGACCCCGAACCAGGGGACGCGGAGATTTAGGGCCTCGGCGTTCCCTTCAGACGCAACGAGAAGATCTCGAATTGGAAGCTAGGGCTTGGGGCGACAACGGAGTATACTTATTGCGTGCAATCAATCAAATTCATGAAGCGAAGGTTGGGATTCTGAATCGATTCGACACTAGGGTTTCCTTGGACTGGAGGAGATTTCGAGGGAAATTTCTTGTCGGCGGTCAAGAATAAACCAAGGGAGAGAACATTCGGAGGGGAATTACGAAATTAGGATCGCATAAGTCGGCACAGGAAACCGACTTCCGTTTTATATGTGTTAATGTCGATAGAACTTATCGACCGTTCTCTGACCACAAACTACAGCCCCCCTGACCCAGAAGCTCACACCGCTTCCTGGAAAATTATTTACGATCCCTGATTTAACGGTCAAGTACTCCATCTCCGGATAACAAAGCTTCGAGTGAAAACATCAAGAATTGCCGCTTCGTTCTGTATGCATTCTGCGAGGATTTTTTTTTTTTTTTGAAAATTGTTGAAGATTGTTTAAGATCTTTGTTTACAGCAGTGAATTACTTGTTTCTAAAAAATAGCAAATTGCTTATAATTATCTTGATTACAACTTAAAAGCTACGCATGAATTTGACTTCAATCTTGCCCGGGATTGCTGTTGTCAATAAAATTTTGTAGCTTTTAGAAATAGAGTTTAAGTAGAATTTTTGGAAAGTAAAATTTTTATAAAAAATTTTATATTATTTAGTAACTATATTTATAAAATGTTTTAAAATTTTAACATATCTTTAGATTTTAAAAATATTTCTAATATGATAAAATAATAATAAAAAATATTACATAATATTATATAGTAGAGAATAATATAATATATTATCATATAAATTATTATATTATATAATAGTATTATCAAATAATATGATATAATAATATAATATAATATAATATTATCGTTATAATATATAATATAATATAATGGTTTATAATTTAATCTAATAATAGATTATAATTTATGTTATTATTAAATATTATTATATTAGATTGTATTTAATGCTATGTTGATTATATTATATGTTTATAATATATTATAATATTAATTTATTATTTTATAATAATATAATATGATATGATATATGATATAATTATAAAATTTATTTATGGATATTTTGATGGTTGAAAAATTTTTATTTAAATCAGAATAATCTTATGACATTAGTCAAAAGGTATTTTTTGAAAGATTTTAAATTTTTTTCAAACAAATATTTTAAATTTTTTGATAAAGTCAAAATAGCTTTTCAATTTTTTATTAAATATTATTTTACTATCTAAAAATAATTTTAAAAAATATTTTTTGACCCTTCAAAAACTTGACCAAATAGAGCCTCAACATACACCTTCAATAATTTTAGATAAAGGATGCCTTAACTACTATGAGAATCTTCAAGGCCTCAAATATCAAATAATTATGGCATCTTCCACTTAGAGGAAAGAATGGAATAAAATGAAAATATTTTTTAAAAAGAGAATGAAATATCCCCATTATTGCATCTTTTCATCTTATTTATCTTGGCTATGCAAGCATCGGCTCATAAGGTAGATTAGGAGGCCTATTATCTTTTTAAGGAGATTGAAAGACCTGTTATGTTTTAAAGATTTCCTTAACAAAAAGGTGATGGGGTGTATCGAATGAGTCCTGTTTTTATCATTGAACTAAACTTTTACATATAAACCTTATCCCATCATGCAGATTTTTAGCACGTTAGCTAGGTGGTGACTCCACATCAAATGATGAATTATAGGAAGAGCCTTGAAGGCTATAATTTTGTTTGAAAAAGCAGTCTATGTGCTTTTGTCTTATTGGTCGAAACTTCTAGAGCAGGATCAATAAGTTGAGGTGATTAGATATCTTGAAGCAAGGCAATCAAATTGCACCTAGATATAAAAGAGATTTATGTGAGTTAACAAGTTGAAATAGATTGGCCTGGCTATGACGTAACCCATGCATCATATATCTAGACGGACATGTCAAATTGATGAGTTCGGGCATACATTGCAATCATTATTTTCTGGATGTAATTTGATTCACGATTAAGATCAGAATGGGAATCAAAATATATTGGAATGAAAATCAGAATGACTAGATCCCAAAATATTTGGTTTTTTATCAAATTAATATTATAATAAGATTTAAATATTAAGAAAAAGAGAGATTGAGCTTTAGGGATGAGAGCATTTCTATTTTGCCTCTAATCAGAATGAAAATAGAACTTCTCTCAACTAAATAGCTGACATGGAAGTCGCTCGTTTCTATTTTCATTCTACGGTCCAATTCCCCCAATCAAACATACCATTCATGTATTTCAACATATCAATACAATTGAAACTTTCAAATTTTGTATCTCATCTATAACCTAGAGATAACTAAGTTATATTAGTTTTTATTTCTAAAAATTTTTAGCCATATAGATTATAATTAATGGTGTGGATCTTGAGTGTCCTATTACTTTGGATCTAATACTCTCTTTTCTCAAGAACAACATAAGACATCCCTCTCCATCTCTCGAGAGAATGAAATGAAAGAAAGTTGAGAATGGAGGAAGAGGAGGCTCAAGATACAATTTGCGCAGCTCGGCCCACCTTCCATCTTGCCAGCCCAATCCAACAAACTTTCGGGTTCAGATTGTATCTTCTACACGAATGCATGGTTCATCTTCTTTCATAATTGGACCATGCTTTGCATGGATATCTAAGTATGATGTGCTTTTTTGTTGAAGTGATTATTCCAACAGTGGATTTGATCTAGTTGAGAAACTCTTATCGTGCTTTCCACCATATTAATTCAGTTTGCCACGATGGAAATGGCAATCTTAGAATACACTTTTTTTTTCTTTTAATGTGGTCTATATATATATATATATATATATATATATATATATATATATATATATATATATATATATATATATATATATATATATATATATATATATATATATATATATCAAATCCTATCCGATTCTACGTGACGTGATGATAAGATACACTGAGATTGCATAAATGGACAAATGTGATTATTTAACGGCCATAATGGACGGCCTATAACATTCCTATGATAATATATGGATGGATGTGATTATTTAACTAGGCATAATGGATGGCCCAAAACATCCCTATGATTATACCTATACGTGTTATACGAACAAGCATTTGAGTGGATCGACTGTCATCAACCTTATATAAATACCAACCATGCTCTTTGACTTTCTCTCACTTGATTCAAACCTCACGGTAGGGAGTGAGTAAAGAAAAGGAAGGATGAGAGAGTGAGGAAGGCACAGAAAAGAAGGAAGAAGGCATCGCACCAAGGGGTGGATGAGAGGAACGCACAGCTGAAGCTCTACGAATATTACATCGAGGTTGGATTTCGATCTAATGCTGGTACTCCATCCCTCCAACTCTCTCTCCTCTCCCTCCTTTATTTATCTTTCTTTGCCTTCTTTTTCTGTTTCTTTGCCCAGCTAGGGTTTCGATCGAATGCCAAAGGGTTTCGCACCTTTAGGGTTATGTTTCTTGTTTCACTTCTTATTGTTGTTTGAGTTCTTGGAGGTAATTATCAGCTTTGTCTGTTAGAGGTTTTGATTCTTGGTTTACTTTTTCTATTTATTGATTCTAACCTTCTATTTTAGTTCTTATGTTTCTTGATTCATATTTTTGGTGGCAGCTCTTGAAGTTTGTGAGGATGAAATGCATGCGATGTTGGTATTGCCACAAAGCTCCTGCGAGATACTCGGCTAGGAACTAAGTATGTGGTTGAGATGCACCCAAGAGATGGTGGTGCAGAATCCTGCAAAAGGTTCTCTTGTCGGAGATTGTCCGGTGGGGGATCCTTTAATGCCTAAGTCAATCGGAAATTAAAAAATAGATAAGCCAAAAGAGAGTGATGGCTTAGATTTTTTTTAATCTTTGCAAAATCTTGCAAAAGAAGTACTTTTGCCAGAGATTGTCTAGCGGAAGATCCTTCAATGCTTAAGTTAGTTAGAAATTAGGAAACAGATAAGCCAAAAGAGACTTTCTTTAAAAAAGTTCAAGCCAACGCTCTCTTTTGGCTTATATGTTTCCTAATCTCCAGCTAACTTAGGCATCAGAGGATCCCCAGCTGGACAATCTTCAGTAAGAGAATTTTTTTTGCAGGATTCTGCACCACCATCTCTCGAGTGCATCTCATCTACATACTCGGTTCCTAGCCAAGTATCTCACCGAAGCTTTGCGATAATAGATTGGCCTACAAGGAAGGGGCAGCTTTTCTCTAAAAAGGTAATAAAAAAAATCCACCTTGGATTCCACCAAGCTATAATAAATTCAGAGCAACCCAGCCGAAGCCGATCTTGGTCAACTGAAAAAGACCTTTATGAATCTTTATTCAACTTGGTTGGACAAAAACTGACCTAACGACAACTACAAGCTTCGACGTGAGATGATTCGACTTGGTTGGTTATCTGACCTAATGACAACTATAAGCTCCAATGTGAGATGATTTGACTTAGTCAGACAAGAATTGACCTAACGACAAATGCGAGCTCCAACTCAAATGATTTGACTTGGTTGGCTGAACATCGACTAACAAGAAATGCGAGCTCTAACTTGAATGATTCGACTTGGTTGGCTAAACACCGACCTAACAACACATGCAAGCTCTGGCTCAGATTATTCGACTTGATTGGCTAAACACCGATATAATAAAAGGTATGAGCTCCAACTCAGGATAATTCGACTTGTCTAGATGAAAACCGACCTAATGAAAATCCTAACTTGGTCCTCCAAAATACGAGCTCAGAAGTCAAATTGCAATTGACTTTGGATATTCCAACTTCAAATATTCTTCGGATATATCGACTTTCGATCTATTTTGGATATTTCAACTTCCAATCTACTTTGGATATTTTGGATATATCGATTTTTGATCTACTTTGGATATTTCAACTTCAAATATTCTTCGGATATATCAACTTTTAATTTACTTCGGATACTCTTTGGATATTTCAACTTCTAATATTCTTCGAATATTTCGACTTCTAGTATTTTTTAGATATTTCAACTTCAGATATTCTATGGATATATTGACTTTCGATCTACTTCGGATATTTCGACTTTCGATCTACTTGGAATATTCTTTGGATATTTTAACTAATTATTGACTACTTTCTTCGTTCAAAATAGTGGAATAGCTTCAAACTCAAAAGTAGAGGATATATGTTATGAAATATAAATCAGCCTTTTTATCATTAATGGACACATGGCAAGCAATTACATAAAAAGCAGTTACATCCTTGCTATTAAAAGAAATCTAGAAATGGAAGAATTTTTATGGTAGATTTAATCCCAGTAAAGAAAGGAGATAATGGCTCATAATGAGAGTATAATATCTCTTCCCTTAGTTTTCACCTTTAACTTCAATATATCCTTTCTCCACATCTATATAAACAGGGCCAAGGGATCTCAAAAAAGATATACTCTGAAAGAAAAAAGCTCTCGTAACTCAAAGCTCTCATGATAAGAGGCTCACAAGCCTTTTTCCATTATATATTCTTTTTTCCTTCTTACACGTCAGAAGGTCAACAGAAGATCGAGTAAGTCAGAAAGCTAAGAAGATCATTAGAAGACCAAGTGAGAAGATTGAGAAGGTTATCAAAAGATCAAGTAAGTCAACCTCTCCAAAAAGTCGAGTAAGTCAACCTCACCAGAAGGCCGAGTAAGTCAATCTTTCCAGAAGGCCGAATAAGTTCGACCTCACCGAAAAGTCAAGTAAATTCAACTCATCACAAGGCCAAGTAAGTCGACCTTCCCAGAAAGTCGAGTAAATTCAACCTCACCAGAAAGCCGAGTGAGTTCGACTCTCTAAAAAGCTGAGTATGTTCGACCTCATCAAAAAGTTGAGTATGTTCGAACTCATCAAAAGGTCCAAAAGGTTGAAGTGAAAAGAGATAAAGATCATTCAAAACCAAGCCAACTAGAAAAGGATAATATTTTACACTAAATTTTTTATTATAATTTCATTATTCCTGCTCTTCCAAAATCTTGATCTAACTTAAGCATTAGAGGATCCAATCGGAGCCAATTCAATGAGCCTTTTTATTCTTTTAATTTGCAGATCTGCAACTTCAAGGCAGATAGTATTTCATCATCATGGATCAAACAATGCACCCTCCAGATGGTCCTAGCCAGGTTAGATTTTGGCAGCAACAATTGGTATATTTAGATGAGTAGATAGTGAAGGAAGAGCTTGACGTAGGGCTGGTATACACCATGGTACCTTGAATAGAATTCAATTATGGTTTACTATTTTTATATTTTTATTTTCATTTCAGTTTATGCGGGTTTATGATACAGTGTTGATGACCTCAATCAATTATGGAGGGAAATATCTCTTTTGTCGGTTGGTGTATCTTGATAAGTTGAGGCCTACAGTAGAGCTTGTTAAAAAGAATTGGCAATGTTTCTTTCTGAATGGGCAGGTAAGCTTCTATATTGCTGGTATCTTGGCTATGAAAAATATCTTTTCTTTGTTGTAACATCTTGATATGGTCATGAATATTTTCTTGCATTATTCTATGTTAGATCTATTGTGATGTACCCCTATGAACTTTCTTTGCTGGTTATTTTGTTGGGATCTAAAGGATCCTGAGAGATCCTATATGACAATCCTTTTGGCAATTTTGATGTGAGATTTTACAGCTAGCTTGAAATTATGCTGATGATTTTTGCCCAGCTAGGAGCTCAGCCTCACCTACTGCATCATGCTTTTTGTCACTCACACCCCAAAATTGGTGATGCTTGATGTCTCTTTCTTTTAATTTCTTTACTTTTAGGGTTTCGACATCTTTTCCTGCCATCTTATTTCTTTTATGGTTTCTTGATTTTCAGTTTCGAAGAATGGTTTTGACTTTTTTGATAAAAGCTCTATTTCAGAATGATAAAGAAAAAAAATGAAAAACATCAAAAAATATCGTTCAAAAATAGAAATCCTGGGAAGGAACAAAGAAAATCTTGTGAGACTTTGGAATATTCAGGGATTTTACGTATATCAAGAAGAAAAGGTATTTCCATTACATCCATAATAATTAAGGCAATGGATAGTATTGTGGGGGGACAGGCATCTTTAATCCTATATCGGTTGTGAATCAAAAGAAAGTATAGTTCAAATGGATTGAAATCTTCTCTTCCATGTGAGGCATCTTTTGAAGAATAAATCGTAAGGTTCTAAATGGCCAAGGCCTACTAAGGCCCATCAAGGCTAACCCTCTAGGAGCCCCACAAGGCTCACTAAAGTCCGAAATGATTAGAGCTAAAGCGGACAACATCTCACGTATGAGGGTGTGGAGCCAATCCAACCATCTAAAGCCATCCAACCTCTTGACCGTGACTACTCCATCTATGGGAATTGCTTCCTGTCCATACGTACTCTCTCTTGACTAAGGGCGCTAATGTTGTGGGAGGAAGGCATCTTTACTCCCACATTGGTTGTTAGTCAAGAGAAAATAATAAAACCATGATGCTCCAAATGACCAAGGCACACTAAGGTCCATCGGAGCTAATCCTTCGAAGACCCCACAAGGCTCATTGAAGTCTGAAATAATTAGGACCAAAGTGGATAATACCTTATGTATGAGGGTACAGAGCCAATCCAACCATCTAAAGCCATATGACCTCTTGACTACGACCATAACAAATAATATTAGCATAATTTAGTAATCATCCTTCTTGAAATATTTTATTCTTCAACTGATCAAAGTAGCATTGGAAACTTTTTAAAATTTAATTAGTTAGTAGACTTATTGCTTGCTTGTGACTTATCAGACATCAGCTCATCATCTTCCAAGATTTAGAGGAATTAGCAAAGTTAGTAAAATATTCTTCAAGTAGAGGCAACTAAGAAAGCTGCTTAAGAGAATATTTAACCTGAACATATAACCTATTTAACCAATCTTGCTTAAAAGAGCCACTGGAATATCTTTTTCTAGTTCCAAAATTATGTGACATCTAATTTCCAATAATTACTCGTTACCTTTTGATAAGAGGAGAGATAAAATCAAATCCACTTTTTCAACACTGCTATTCTTATATATATATATATAGAGAGAGAGAGAGATAGAGATGGACTGGGCTCCGATCAATCGGAGTCCAGCCTATATTCGGTCGAATCTTCGACTGTTCGATCAGTGCACATCTTCGAACGTATGTCTGAAAAGATGCACCGACTAAAAAAAAATAGGTACGTTTGTGTCAGAAAAAAAATAAGCCTATCGCCTAAATTTTTTTTAATGTTATTATTATTATTATTATTATTATTATTATTATTATTATTATTTTAGTACTTTTTTCAGTTATCTTTTTAGCTCGAAAGGCACCTTCAGGTGCCCTGAAGGTGCCTATAGGGTGCATGAAGGCGCCTTCATGCGCCCTGAAGGCATCTTCCATGCTGAAAAAAACATAAATTTTTTTAAATTTTTTTAATTTTATTTTTTTAGGTGCCTTTTTTTTTAATTTTTTTAGCCCGAAAGATGCCTGTCAGGCGCCTTGAAGGCACCTACGGGGCGCCCTGAAGGCGCCTTCCATGCTGGGAAAAGAAACTGAAGGATTGAAAAAAAAAAATCTTAAAAAAAATATAAATAAATAAATAAATAAATTTAAGAAAAAAGAGAGGAAGGCACCTTTTTTTTTGAATTTTTTCAAACTTTTTTATGAATTTTTTTTAAAAAAAATTCAAACTTTTTTCTAATTTTTTTTAGTTTTTTTTCTAAATTTTTTTTCAATTTTTTTTAAAATTTTTTTCATACAAATTTTTTTTTCACGTTTAGATTTTTTTTCAAGTGCACGCCCGCATCTCTTTTTCAACCGGCATGCTTTTTCAGTTGCGCACTCAAAGATACACGTTGATCGAATGATCGAGAATCCGACTGAATATAGGCTACGCTCTGATCGATCGGAGTTCAGTCTATCTCTCTCTCTATACATAAAAAGAGAGAGAGATTGGGCTCCAGTTGACTAGATCCCAGTCTATATCTGGTTGGATTTCTAGTCGTTGAATCGATGAGCATCTTCAAGAGGCCTCTAAAAGCAAACAGAGGACTTCTCTTACCGTTAGCTAACCTGGCATGTTAAAAAAAAAGAGAGAGAGAGAAATGCGATAGAGATAAAGTGCATCATATTGACGCGACATCCCCCATCTCTTCAAATCTCTCTCCCCCGCTGGCTGAAGTCTCTTTTCTCCTGAAATAAATATCAATTAAAAATAATAAATACTAACTCCTACTAAAGTAAATATAAACCATCCTAGGATAAACATAAACACCAAATAATAAACATAAACTGACTTTGAATAAATACAAACTGATGATGAACCCTCCTTGAACCCTCCATGAAGGTATCTTCAACCCTCCATGTAGGCGCCTTCATGCCATCCAAGATCGAATAAATATAAATTATCCTACAATAAATATAAATTCAGCAGAATAAATACAAACAACATATAATAAACAGAAATTTTGCTAAAATAAATACAAATTCCATAGAATAAACACAAACTCAGATCCACAAGTTGGGTGATCTTAGGTCCGATAAATACTAACTAAAAAAGATAAATACTAACTCTTGCTGAAATAAATACAAACCATCTTAGAATAAATATAAACACCAAATAATAAATACAAACTAACTTCGAATAAATATAAATTGATTGAAGATGTTTTGATGAACCTCTTTGAAGGCATGTTGAACCCTTCCTGAAGGCGCCTCACGAAGCATGAAGGCGCCTTCATGTTTTGTAAATGCGCCTTCAGGGAGCATGAAGGCGCCTTCATGCTTCGTAAATGCGCCTTCAGGGAGCATGAAGGCGCCTTCATGCTTCATACGTCCATCCCATGAGTCATTTAATGTATTCCTATCAGGTCAGCTAACGAGCATGAAAAGTCCTCCATTTATTTTTAGGGGCATTTTGGATATGTACGTTAATCCAATGGCCAAAAATTTGATCAGATATGAATTAGAATCTAGTCAACCAGAGCCTAGTCTCTCTCTATATAGAGAGAGAGTAGGAACCAGCTAAGGCCTAGTCAACTATGATATGTTTATTTCATTTGATCAAATTTTAAAACTAAAAGTGTAGAAAGAGTGGCGCTACTATAAAAAAGGGCTACGACAGTGGTTCGTAACCACTATCGTAGTCCAAAAAATCACTACCATAGGCTATGACAGCGGTTCTTTAACCGCTGCTACTGCAACCATCGTCGTAGCTTTATGACAGCGGTTGTTTCAGTGGTTATTTGAACTGCTGCCATAAATAGCTTATTGCAGCGATTTATAAATTGCTGCAATAGATCGATCTATAATAGCGGTTATATAACCGCTGCCATAGATCTAATGCAGTGGTTGACACCATTTGCATCAAGAACCTATAGCAACAATTATAAAACTACTGTCGTAGATCTTGAATAATTAAAAAAATTAAAATTTTTATTTTTTTATATATTTTATCTGATAAATATAGATATATAACATAAAAAAATATAATAAATATAAAAATTATTCTAAAATACTAAAATTTTATTATCAAATAAAATTTATTATAATATTTTTTAAAAAATAAAATAGATCGAAAGTCCCTTAAATCTACATCATCATCGTCACCGGGAGCCAGAGCTGGAGCCGAAGTCAGAGCTGGAGCCAGAGCTGGAATGCAGGCTAACATGTCCTCAAAGTCTGTGACTCCAAAACGTACGTTGAGCATCGACATCATGTCTCTCACGATGCCCTCCAGATGAGATGCGCGCTCCTCAGTCCGATCTACAGCATCGCAGCATGATCTGCCCATGCCAATGCTTCCTCAAGCTCCTCCCGACTGACGACACCGAAAGTCTGTGAGGAGATGCTTGCCTTGGATCAGTAGCTCATCGGCGTATGTCCGGACCTGCATCGAATCCTCCCAAAGTGCTCAGGCCTCAAGACCTGAGACAAATGATCATGAGACCCAGAGGTATCCGGGCCATCGTGACCTGCAACGTTAATGAACATTAATCAATATAACATGTCGAACAATAATATTAGTATAGCATCAATAAATAGTCTCTAATATGTGCACTAATCAATTGACGGATCTATCGTTATGCAATGCAATGAACAAAAGCAACAAGATATAAACATCCAAAAAATATTATGCAATAAATTCTACAACATGAATTACATTCATAAATAATTAAGGATGAGCAACAGTCGTAGATCCGATCTCTTGCACCAGCCTTGGTGTTAATCCAAAAATTTGAAAGAAGAACAAAGTAGATGATGGTAGCACCTTAGGGCTTAAGTTAGAATCTTAGAGAGACGTATCAAATTCTATTCGCTCAGAGGCCGAGCTGGCTCCGTGCCTGAGACAACCGACTTTGTGCCTGAGACATCCAGCTTGGATCCTCCCCCAGTCGGCTTGATCATAGCCCAAGCCGGCTCGGCTGTGTGCCATCCCCTCAATCACTCCCTCTCTCCCTCTCTTGATCTCTCTCATCGACGATGGTGGCGAGGCCGAATCCCTCCCTTCCAGCTTTTTCATCTATCGATCTTCCTCTCTCCCTCTCTCGATCTCCCTTGCCGACGAGGTCGGACCCCATCTCTCCCTCTCTCACTCTCTCGATCTCCCTTGCTAGCAAGGCCGGACCCCATCCCTCCCAGTGATGCCGACGAGGTCGGACCCCCTCCCTTCCTCTCTCGCTCTCTCGATCTTCCACTCTCCCACTCTCGATCTTCCTTATCGGCGAGGCCGGACCCCCTCCCTCCTAATGATGGCGGTGAGGCTGGATCCCTCCCTTCCTCTCTCCCTTGTTGGTGACGGCGGCATCGCCGGTGAGGCCAGATCCCCCTCCCTCCCTCCCTTCCTCCCACTCTTGGTCTCCCTTGCCGACGGTCGATGAGCGACCGGCCCTCCTTCTCTCAATCTGTCGATCTTCCTCTCAGTCTCTCCATTTCTTAGTTTTGGATCTCAAAATCGGATCCGACCTTTCGGGATCCATTAGGGTCTGGGTCTGGTACTTCAAGTATAAATCCATCGGATATTCGAATTTGAATCCGATACCGATAATTAAAATTGGGTCCGAATTTGAATATCTAGATTTCGATCCTAACCTAATCCGTTGACAGATATAGTCCACAATCGCCGACATGGCATAGCCCAAGGCTACCGCCACGGCATAGCCCAAAAACTACAGCATGCAGATAATTATAATATTTATTATAAATATTCTATAAGTTATTATAAATATATATGATTAATAAATAATATTATAAAATTAAAAAAAATATATATCTGTGGCTATAGAGAGTGGGTCGCATCGAAAGCTCCGAGGGTCACCGACGATAATGCTAGAGAAGGACGACGACACTAGAGGTAACCTGCGAAACAAAAGAAAAATAGTGAGATAGAGAAAAGAGAGAAAAAGAAAAGAGAGAGAGAAGGGGTGGTTGGGGATGGGGGCCCAAGGGGAGGGGCACAGTGACGAGGAGGCCCGGAAGGCACAGTGACGGAAGGGTCGGTGACCGAGAGGGAAAGTGTGGAGGGTGGGGGGTCGGGTGGGGGTGGCGGGGAGGGCAGCCGGAGATGGGGGAAGGAGGGGCGGTCGGGGGGAGGATGGGGGTGGCGAGGAGGGATGGCCGAAGATGGGGGGGTTGAGGGTGGCAGGGTGGGCGGAGAGGGGTGGCGAGGATAGGGGGAAGGAGGGGCGATCGGGGGGAGGGTGGGGGGTGGCGAGGAGGAGCGGCCGAGGATGGAGGGAAGGAGGGGCGGTCGGGGGAGGGTGGGGGGCCGGGTGGGGGGTGGTAGGGAGGGGCGGCCTGAGATGGGGAGCTGGGAGGTGCAGGGTGGCCGGGATGAGAGGAAGGAGGGGCAAGGGGAGGGTGGGGCATGGTGGGGCCGGATGGGGGTGGTGGGGAGGAGCAACTGGGGATGGGGGAAGGAGGGGCGGCTGGGGGGAGGGGGGGCCGGGTGGGGGATGGCAGGTGGTAGGGAGGGGCGACCGGGGATGAAGGGGCCGGAGGGGGAGGGGAAAGGAGGGGCGGCACCGACCGAGGGGGAAGGAGGGGCGGCGCTGGTCGGAGGGAGAAGAAGCCTCACCGATGACGGAGAGGAGGGGGAGAGACAGAGAGAGATCGAGCGCGTATGGAAGGAAAGCAGAAAAAATTTAAAAATTTTTAATCTAACCTACAGCAGCGGTTATCGAATCGCTGCCATAAATCTACGCAGCAGTTATCCAAAATCGCTGCTATAGATCTATGGCAGTGATTCTATAACCGCTGCTATAGATCTATAGCAGCGGTTTTTGATAACCGCTGCCGTAGGTTCGAAATAATTTTTTTTAATTTTTTTTAAAATATTATATAATTTTAAAATTTAATGTTCATCTTCATTATTTATTATCTAAATGATTATCATTAGAGTGTCGTCACAAAAGATTACCTTGATCCGATGGCCCTAGCTTCATCAATTAAAAAAAATTGATTTCAACAATCATGAAGGACGATGCGATGATCTGATAGATAGAGACCTTTGATTGATTCGAAAACCTGCAATAATGATCTCGATGATACTTGTAGCATACTATCAAAGTTTCACTTCAATCAAATATCGTTATCATGATCAATTTAATACGAAATGATTTTAGCCGTTAAATTAGAAACAAGCGATCAAAGGGTTAAACGGCATTCGATTATAAGATAATTTTTTAGTTAAATGATCTTTGTTATAATTTTAAATATTTTATATGGTGATGATAGTAAAATTTAAATCATTTTCATATAAATTGTTCATGTTAAGTAAATATTGCAAAAGCACGAGCATAATAACCAGTGAAGTTTCCGATTGGTTATCAGGAGACGTATAGTTTTAGATCGTTCTTCATCTCACGAGTTGAATTTTATAATCACCATCATAAAAAATGATTAAAGTAGTAGTCAAGATTATTTATAAAAAAAATTATCTCATAATCGGATATTGTTTGGTCCTTTGATCACTCGTTTATCATTTAATAGTCGAAATTAACCTATACTAAATTGATCAAGATAACGATATTCGATTGAAGTGAAACTTTGATAGTACGCTACAAACATCACCGAGATCATCATTGCAGGTTTTCGGATCCATCGGAGGTCTCCATCTATCAGATCATCGCATCATCGTTCGTGGTCATCGAAATTGAATTTTTTGGATCGATGAAGCTAGGACCATCGAATCGAGGCGACTTTTTGCGACGACACTCTAATGATAATTATTTAGATAATGAACGATGAAGATGAACATTAAATTTTAAAATTATATTATATATATATATATGACAATGGTTATAATTAATCGCTGCCATTAATAAGCTTATAGCAGCGGTTCCTACTAACCGCTGCTATAGGTCCGACTTATGACAGCGGTTTCACTAACCATTGCTATAGATCCGATCTATGGCAGTGGTTACAATAAATCGCTGCTATAGATCGATCTATGACAGTAATTTTTTTATAACTGCTGCTATAGATCCGACCTACGGCAGTGGTTTTCATTAACCGCTGCTATATATCGGACCTATGGCAATGGTTAGTATAACCGCTGCTATAAGTCGGATCTATGGTAGCGGTTAATAAAAATCGCTGTCATAGGATCTATGGCAGCGTAGGATTTATGGCAACGGTTTCGAAAGTTGCTATCATACTATGTACTGTCATAGATAATTTTTATAGTAATATAGAAGATTAGTTCATTTTTTCTTCTTTAACACAATAAAGAAAAACAGTGACCGATAAAATTGAATGAAGGGTATCCAGGACCTTTTCGTTGTTTTTAGACTTTGTATTCCTTGCATCCATCTTATGTGATACAAACTGGATAGTCGATGTTTCTGATCCAAGGTCAATGCAGTGGTTGGTTTCTTACCTATTAAAGTTATTTCTTCTTCTCGTATATCATTACCCTTCCTTTGTTTAGGTTGATTGCTGTATGTGCAAGAAATGTGTCTATGCTGGCGAAAAAGTGTGATACTCGGTTAAAGGCCGTTGAAAAGCTTTTCATTGGACGTGCATTGAGCAAATTTGGCCTTCCAGCCACCATAAAATTTCAAGGGCCCCAAACATGTAAAGTTCTTTCCTCCAATTATAATATAGCTGTACCTATGTCCTTTTTATGGTTACTCAAATTTGTATGCATTAATAACAAGCACAAACATAAAATACACATAGAATCATATAAAATAGAAAAGAAAAAAAATTGAATATAAAATGTACATGATTCAACGATAAAGCCTACGTCCATGAACAAGATGTAAGAAAAAAATTTTACGATGATGAAAAAAGAGATACAATCACTCGAAACTCTTTTAACCTTAATCCTATCTCATAAAACTACCGAAATTGATATAAAATATAATATTTATATTGGTCCATACCTTTCACTATCGTCATAGACCTCATAAAATATTCTATTCAGATCGCAATGCAGGCTTGTCGGATCAGATTATAATTCAGGCCCATGAAAATATTCAAAATTCAAGCCATATTAACAGTATGCAAAATGTTAAAAACACAAGCAAACTTATCCATTGGAAAGAGGGTCCCGCATGTTGAGTGTTGATGCAGAATCTGATCATCGCCGAAATCAGCTGGAGCGAAGGTGGACGAGGTCGCCGCCAGGACCTGCAAAACAAAGTTCCATCCGGAGCCGGTGGAGGGTGGCTCCGGCAGGATCCTCCGACGGTCAAGTCAGCTATGGCCAACAGAAATGAAATGCTCGGAAATGAGTTCCGTAGAGCTTAGAGAAGAGGAGAGTTTGGAGCTTAGAGATCAGAGATTGGAGTTAGCGTATCTGGAGGGTCCTTTTATAGGCGGAGCTTGATTGATGGTGATGGCCATATTGTCTGACCGTGGGCCGCTCAGGGCCGCATGGAGTCCGGTACGGAGAGAAAGGCATCGTCAGACGGATAGTGGCAGCCATACTGACGGATCGTGGATCGCATGAGGCTGGTTATGGAGAGAGTGGCGTCACCAGTAGTGGTGGCCATGTCGTCCGGTTGCGGGCCGCACGGAGCTTGTTATGGAGGAAAAGGTGCCGTCAGACTGGTAATGGCGGCCATACCGCCGAGGTCCGACAGCCATAGCTCGAGAAAGCAGGCATTGATTGGTGGACTTGGGCATATACCAATTTCAAAGAAGTTCGGACTCCTAGAGAAGTTCGATCGAAGGGGAAGCTCGGAAGGAGTACGGCTCCTATGGGAGTTCGACTGGAGCTCGACTGTCGAGAAGCTCGATCGGGGTGCAACCGTTGAGGAGTTCGATCGAAGGAGGAGCTCGAAAGAAGTTCGACTCCTGAAGAAGTCCGACCGAAGGAGGAGCTCGGAGGGAGTTCGGCTCTTGCGGGAGTCCGACTGAAGCTCGACCACTGAGGAGTTCGGCTAAAGCCCAATCGCTGGGAGTCCGAAGAAGCTCGACCGCTAAACAGTTCGACCGACCGTAGGAGTTCGGCCAAGATCCGTTCGCTGAAGCTCTTTCGTGGCTACCGACCGCATCAGGTTGAGCACCGAACTGGACTTCGGCAGGAGCGGAGTTTATCCCTAACAATAGTCCCCCCACTTTCGAGTTCGAAACTCGAAGGAAGGGAGTGTAGAAGAGGTAACTGCCGAAGTTCTCTTCTGGGCTCCATGCTGGTTCAGGTCGAAGCTCGGAGGAAGATCTGATCCACAGCTAGGGTTGACGTGGTCGCTCGGGAGAGATCTCATCTCTGGTCGAGGTTGTCTCCAATCTTATTTCTGGCCGAGGCTGTCTCGGTCACTCGGGCCGAGGTTACTGCGGACCCTCGGGGGAGATCTCATCTTCTGTGGTCGAGGTCGTCTCGGGTGCTCTGACCGAGGTTGCCGCGGACCCTTGGGGGAGATCTTATTTTCTACGATCGAGGTTGATGCGGGCGCTTGGGGGAGATCTTATCTCCTATCGAGGTTGATGGAGATCCTGTCTCCTGTAGACTTCAAAGCTCGGGTTTGAACTTTACTCACGTTAGGATGAGGTTCCTAACGGGCTGTGGCCACGCCTCTCCCTCCGTCTCGTCTAAGGTGAATGAGGCCTTCAACTTTGCTCATGTCAGAACGAGGTTCTTCTCTTGTTCCTAACAGGCTGTGGGGGCACATGCGGACCATCGTCCGTGCCTCTCCCCCCATCTCGTCCAAGGTGAATGAGGCCGTCGACTTTACTCGTATCAGGATGAGGTTCTCCTCCTGTTTCTAACGAGCTATGAGGGGCACATGCGGACCGTCGTCCGTGCCTCTCCCTCCATCTCGTCTAAGGTGAATGAGGCCTTCGACTTTGCTCACGTTAGGACGAGGTTCTCCTCCTATTCCTAACGGGCTGTGGGGGCACATGTGAACCGCCGTCCGCGCCTCTCCTCCCATCTCGTCTAAGGTGAACGAGGCCTTCGACTTTGCTCGCATCAGGATGAGGTTCTCCTCATATTCCTAATGGATCACTTTCGCTCGTTTCTTTTCTGTCATCACGTAATTCTTGTACCAGAAAATAATAATGCTGAGCGAAGGAGTTTTATTAAAGAAAGTCTACTGGTAATATATTCTTAGATTTTTTGAGTTCCAAGATCGGAGAAGCACTATTCCTCCGAGCTCCTTCAAATGATAGATTCTGGGCCGGATGACCTCCACCACTTCATATGGACCTTTCCAATTTAGGGTGAGCTTCTCTTGACTCTGAGGTTGAGAGATGGCAACTCGCCGAAGCGCTAGGTCCCCCACTCTGAATATCTTACCCCTAACTCTGAAGTTGTAGTACTGGGCCACCTTCCATCTGTAGGCTGCTATCCAGATGCGAGCCTCCTCCCTTTCTTCTTCCAGTAGGTCGAGGTTAACTCTGAGGTTCTGGGGGTTGAGCTGTTCGTTAAAGCTCGCAACTCGTGTGGATGGGAGCTGAAGTTCGACCGGGATAACTGCCTCCATGCCGAAGGCCAAGGTGAAGGGTGTTTCTTTGGTTGGTGCTCTTTGAGTAGTTCGGTATGTCCAGAGGATGTGATAGAATTCGTCCACCCAAGCCCCCTTTGCCCTGTGGAGCCTTGTCTTGATGCCTTGCAGCAGGTCCAGTTGATCACCTCAGCCTCCCCGTTGGCCTGTGGCTGTTAACCATAAGGTCGAAGGTTCAGGCCCTCCTTCTGCCTAATGGCCATTAAGGAATTCGAGCCTCGGCGCGGGCACCGACTACTGATGAAGTGGGCCACAAATTATTGGCTCATCTAGTCAAGCGATAAGATGGTACTCGGCTTAAGCGCTGAGTAATTCCTGGCAGCTCCCTTAAAGATAGAGGGGAAAGTCCGGCATAAGATGGCGTCTGACGTGCCGTGAAGCAACATTATTTTTCGGAAGGCTTTCAGATGGTCGATCGGATCGGTGGTCCCATCGTAACTCTCGAGCTACGAGAGCTTGAAGTTCGGTGGGACCGACTCCTGCATGATTTTCTGCGAAAAAGGAAGGTCAGTACAATTGTCATTACCATAGGAGGAGGAAGTGTGACGAAGCTCCTCGATTCGTCGGCTCATTTCTAAGAGCCTTCGATCTAAGAGATCTTCATGATCTTTGATCTCCAAAGTTTTCTGATAAAACGGACGCGAGACTTCCCCCTGGGTCGAGCCACGGTCCGAGCAGGGGCTTTCCCTCCTTTGCCTCCTCCTTTCGGAGATCGAAGGTCGGATAGCCCAAGTCTATCGTTCCTGGGCCGGACCACACGACTCTGGAGAGTCCCGCATCGATTGAGCTGGTGCCGGGGCCTGTCGGTGCATGGCCTGCATCACCTCCAAAAGGCCACGAACCTGCTGGACGAGCAGGTTGAACTGCTCCGCATCCACCGTGGCCACGGATGGAACCTGGGCCGCCCGAACTAGAGTGGGAATGGATGGATCTGAATGGGATCGAGCCATGGAGGCCGTCGATCGTCGGATCGAAGCTTTCATGGGGAGCATTTTCTCTTCGGAAAAGAACTCTAAGAAGAGAGATCTCTGGAGAGGGAAGAGAAAAATCATCGTCGAGCACTCCTTTAAGAATAAAGGAACCTCGGAGGTTCGGGCCCTCCTTCTAGCGCCAATCTGTTGACGCAGAATCTGATCGTCGTCGGAATCAGCTGGAGCGGAGGTGGACGAGGTCACCGTCGGGACCTACAAAATAAAATCCCATCCGGAGCCGGTGGGGGGTGGCTCCGGCAGGACCCTCCAACGGTTAAGTCAGCTCTGGCCAATAGGAATGGAATGCTCGGAAATGAGTTCCGCAGAGCTTAGAGAAGGAGAGGAGAGCTTGGAGCTTAGAGATCAGATATTGGAGTTAGCGTATCTGGAGGGTCCTTTTATAGGCGGAGCTTAATTGATGGTGATGGCCATATCGTCCGACTGTGGGCTGCTCGGGACCGCATGGAGTCCGGTACGGAGAGGAAGGCATCGTCAGACGGATAGTGGCAGCCATGCTGACGGGTCGTGGGTCGTATGAGGTTGGTTATGAAGAGAGTGGCGTCGCCAGTAGTGGTGGCCATGTCGTCCAGTTGTGGACCACACGGGGCTTGTTATGGAGGAAAAGGTGCCGCCAGCCTGGTAATGGCGGTCATACCGTCGAGGTCCGACAGTCGTAGCTCGAGAAAGCAGGTGTTGGTTGGTGGACTCGGGCATATATCAATTTCAAAAGAGTTTGGACTCCTAGAGGAGTTCGGTCGAAGGGGGAGCTCGGAAGGAGTACGGCTCCTATGGAAGTCCGACTGGAGTTCGGCCGTCGAGGAGCTCGGTCGGGATGCAACTGCTGAGGAGTTCGGCTGAAGGAGGAGCTCAAAATGAGTTCGGCTCCTGAAGAAGTCTGGCCGAAGGAGGAGCTCGGAGAGAGTTCGGCTCTTGCGGGAGTCCGACTGAAGCTCGGCCGCTGAGAAATTCGGCTAAAATCCGGCCGCTGGGAGTCTGAAGAAGCTCAGCCGCTAAGCAGTTTGGCTGGCTGTAAGAGTTCGGCCAAGATCCGTGCGCTAAAGCTTTTCCGTGGCTACCGGCCACATCAGGTTGAGCACCGAACTGGACTTCGGCAGGAACGGAGTTTATCCCCAACATTGAGTATTGGTTGTTAGTATATTTGATGGTCATATATTATAGTCTTATTTTCTTTGCTTACGCATGTCCTAATCCATTTTCCCTCAACCTCTCTCTCTCTCTCACACACGCAGACACGGTGTTAGTATTGTTATTTTCTTCCGGCAGATTAATGCCAATATGCCATTTATAGGCATGTTTGAAAATTTTCTTTTGCGGCTTTTAAAGCTGATATTTGCACACACGCACGCAGACATATGTTTATTGTGGTGTTATTTGATAAATGATATTTCTTAGATAAGTAGAAGTTAGCAGGCATCTTTATAGAGAAACAAGCTTTTGCTTTACGCCTATTCATAGCTGATGATTTTGTCTTGCTTAAAAGTAGACTTATTAGCGATGCAAGTCGATTGGCTTAATCCTAATTCAATCCAGATTAGCATGCACTCTACTCACCCAAAATTGATCATGTAGGTCGGACCTCCAGGTTCTTCTTGTACGCTTGAAACCTGAATCGACTTGCACAAAGGTCTAACAAAAGTGGACTGATGTTCCAACCACGAAATAGAATGGACTTGATGTTGCTTTGAATTATAAGACAGATACATAAAACTCAGATCCAAAACCAACCATATTTGGACTCTAACTTGATGTAAAGATTATTAAATGGGTCAATTTGATATCTAAATCCTACATTTATATCCAACTGAGGTCGGACCTACTCATTTCCTTTAAAAGAAAAAAGAGGTCAGACCTACTCATGCTAGACCTAACTGCTATGAGAGTGGTAAAATAGTTATTATACTTTGTGTCCATTAAGCATGTAGCATGTAAAATACTTCTTCTCGATGCATTACATTGCAAATGCTTCCCGATTTAAAGAAGCATAAGCATTATGAGCACGGCCTTGGAACTCTAGCAAGTGAATGAGCATGGAACAGCGAACCGATTGATGGAAGACAGGTCTGAACTAGAGATTCTATGGATGGGTTGAATGAGTATGGGACTAGATCAGGAAAACCATGGACCAGCTTGGATTATTTGGTGCTGGCTTACCAGGGAAGAAAAGCTTCTCCACACGTGAAGTCATGTTAATGTATTTATCGTTTGATCTTGTGATGATCACATTTAGGGATAGGAGGTTAATATGAAGATACGTAAGAGGTAAAAATTTTCGGTTGTTAAATACGGACGGTTCTACCATGATGCTTTGCAAGATAATATGGTTACTCTGTTGATAAGTTCTCCAACCCAGGGGGCTGTGTTGGAATAGGATTATATCCATCTGGAGGATTTATGTGTAGACCACAGTTGCAGCAATTGAAGATGGTGAAATTAATGGAAGGAGAGATTCAGATGAAAAATGTACTGTTCTGATCTTTCTTTTAATAACAAATATGGAATAAAAAGATTTTTATATCAGTTTTAAAGCTGAAATTGCATCCGCACCTTGCTTTTTTGGTGCCTCTTGCGCTTTATTCCTTCATCTTGATATGGTGACATCTGCAACGGGAGCAAGCAAGATAGAAGGATCATCAATGTGTCTACCTTTCTGAATGGGCAGGCAAACTTTAAGGTTATTGTTGTCGTGGATATCAACTTTGTTTGCTGGATGTTCACGAACTAAAGGATTCCAAGAGATCCTATAACAATCTTTATGGGAATTTTGATGGGGTGAAAAGTGAAATTTTGCAGGTGATTTTGGCCCAGCCAGGAGGTTGGCCTTGCCGACCGGGCCTACTGCTCTGCTGGTGATCTTCGGAGGTCGTCGAGCAGAGGATCCAGTGTTGTTGATGCATTGATGGGTGATCTTGTAGTTCCTCCTCTTTTTCTCTCTTCTTGTGCAAGATTTGATCATCTTTTCAGTGCTTTACAATGCCAGAAGACTGGCATTCCTTCCTTTCTTTATTTCTTCTCTTCTTCCTTATCTTTCATGATGCATGGATGTCTTATTTCTTGTGAAATATTGTTGTGCTATCTTACTGATTTATTTGGAATATTTCATTTTTAGAATTCTTGAGTGGAACTAATGCTGTTTCTTTGTGGTTTCTTAATTTCTTCCTTCCTTTCTTTGTTCCTTTTCCATGCCTAGCAGGTTTTTCTTATTGCTTGTGAAAGATTTGATCTTGTGCTATTTTACTAGCGTGTTCAGTAATTCTAGTGTTGGAAGATTTGAAGGAATTGCTTTCTGATTCCTCTTTCTTTCTCCCTTTTCTGTGCTCAGTCGATTTTTCAAATATTGTGAAAGATTTGATCTTTTGTTATTTTACAGATTTATTCAGTGAAATCAGGATTGGAATGGTTGAATAGAATTATTATGGTGCCTTTCCCTCTTTTCCATGCTTGTTTGATTTCTTGTTTCTTGTGAATGATTTGATTTTGTGCCATTTTACTAATGTGTTCGATGATTTTGAGTCTTTATTCTGTAATGTAATGCTTGAACGGATACTTAATTGCTTTGCAGTTTCCTTCTATCTTTTCTTGATTGATAGAACTCGTTCAAAATTGAATCGATCATGGCTTATGATTTACGAGAATTAACATGGATATTAGTTAATAGAATGTATTGTTTAGCCCTATTTTCATTTTGTGTTTCCTTGAGAATATTTATGGAATCAGGCCAATTTGAGTTGAGTTTATATGGGAAGGCATCGGATATTGTGGATTAACATGGATATTATTTAATAGCCCTATTCTCAATTGGTGTTTCCTCGAGAATATTTATAGAATCACGCCAATTTGAGTTTCTAAAGGAAGGCATCGGATATTGAGCTGTAGAAGATTGAAATAAAGACCAATTATAATTATTATTGTAAATGTTATCAGTTTTGCCGTCTGCCATTCACATCCGCAGTCATTCAGTTCAACAACTCTGATCACCAATATGCTGGAAGTGCAGAAGAGGCAGCTCATCATGCTCTTAGGGTCTCCTGGTGGTTGCACCAAATAGTTGGATTTGAATCCTGCTTTCACCAGCTTTTGGGTGGTGGTTAAGTATTGTTTGGGGGAAGGCCAGTCTGCGTGCAAATTTTTTTTAGGAGCCCATTGCCTGCTGGCCTCTTCTACCAAAAAACAGAATGTGGCCGACAGCACAAGGATATACAAAGTTTACCATGCTGCTGGCCTAATTAACCGGTCCCAGTGATGTAAATTTCGGCCTGCCGGCCAACCCGTTGCGTCCTGGCCATGGAATCGATGTTTGGTGATTAATGTTATGAATACTGATTTATCTGAAGGTGGAAATGAGCACGTGAACTTGGAATATATACTTCATTATTTGTATGGATTTAAGTTTCCTTTTATGTAAGCAGCTGGTTAGCGGCGATTTTGTTGGAGGCAAATTTGAAACTCCGTTTACAATCCTAATCAACATACAGTATCCGAAGTCCATTGTTTTTGAGCCTTTTCTAACAAATAGAATTAGAATCCAAGTCTCTAAAATTTCCTAGACGATAAAACCTAAATGATCATTATGAATATTTCATACTCTTTAGAAAGGTGAAGAAGTATCTATATTTACTTTTTTAGAATAATCGAGTTGACTTCTCCAGGTCCAATCAAGAGCTTCATGTATCCAATTACATAAATAATAAGCCCCATTTACTTCAATAAAAGAAAAATCTTAGTAATAAAATGAGAAGGGATCTTCAATAAAGATAGACCTAAAATTTTCGTTTTCGGCTTTTTTTTTTTTTTTTTTTCTCGTGACTAACATCCAACTCATGCGGAACGTAAGATTCAAGGAGAGCTGCATGCGGTTAACGTAGTTAATGCACGTTTGGCATTTTCGATTATCGAAATAGTTCTTCAATTACATTATTCTTCTTGTTGTTTGTGAATTGTGATGTTCATTTTTACTAAAAATTAATGCATTAACATGTTTGGCATCTAAAGTCAGGCAAGAATTTTCCTAATCGAGATTGTATCTGTAATCCATCCATCGTCGATCCTAATTCGAACTCATAAGATCTCAGCCGTCCGCTGGATGGGTTTGTCTCCATCATCGTATTCTCCTTGGACGCGGCCAGCTCTTATCCGGGAAATGTGACAACTCACGGGTGCTTCTCCCCGTCTCGTGCTCGCTTTTAGCCGGAGGGGCGCCTGGGACCCTGAGATCGTCGATTGGATCGACGTAACGTTCCCCAGTGGGGCCCCATGCAGAACCAACCACCTCTCGGTCTCCCTCACCGCTGCTTTCCCGTCTCTCACCTCTATTTATTTTTATTTTTCCAAAGAGGGAGCGGACGGAGGAAACTCGGCTCGGCAGATCCCTTCGCTCTCGAATGCCCTAGAGATAAAAGAGAGCGGAGGAGGAAACCATTGCCTCGTTGTCTTCAATTTCCAAGAGAACGAAAAGCATAAATCGAGAGAGAGAGAAAGGGAAGCTTTTGGGATGAGAAGGTGATGGGAGACGAGAAGAAGGCGTCCAGCGCGATGGGGAGCAGAGAGAGAGATCGCGAGCTACTGATCCCGGTGGCAGAGGACCCCGCTGAAGGCTCCGATTCCAAGGCCTCCGCCTCCTCCTCCTCCTCCGCCGTCCACCACCACTCCGGTCGTGAGGTGTGCCCTAATACCCTTCCTTTCTGCATGCTTCACATTTTAGGGTTTATCTTTTGTTGAAAACTGACATCCGGTTTATTTTGTTGAATTCTGGAATCTTACATCATTTCTTGGTGGTCTTAAGGGGCGATTAGAGGGTCTCTTTTCGGTTTAGGGATTAGGTTATTGTGATTTCCGTTCTCCTGGGTTTGTTATTTGGATTATCACGATTTGGTGGAGATCCCCTTTGTCCTAAATGTTTCAATTGGTTTTCGTTTGATTGGAGGATCGACTGTTGGAACAGTCGACCTCTCGCATGAGGAAAGGCACGCCGGCCAGTTGAGCTGACGCTGGTCGGCAATTGGAGGATCGACTGTTGGTTGAATGGTTTGCATGGAATTGAATTTGGTTTGAGCTTTTCTTTCTTGCCTTTTTGTTAGGATTGTCGAGTTGAAATCTGTCGATTTTCAAAAAAACCGGAGTGTTTATCTTGTTTTTCTTCTATCTGGGTTTGTTTGTTGCTTGGGTGGATTAATTATGTGGTTTTCAAAGGAAAGTTTTTTCTTTGGTTTTGGTTGTGTTTGTTTTAGCTGTGAATATCAGGTGAGCTTGATTAGGATTTCAATGGCGCACTTTATGGTTCATGCTTGGCAGTAGGGATGTTTGACTCCTTGCTATGGATCTATTCAGTTTAAACTATAATTCTCTGCATGTTATCTTTCCTTATACAACAGTCATATTTCCTCCCGGTAGATTTTTCTGATGTCTTATTGATTGTCTAAAGAATACTCATCTGTTATCAGATTGACCTACCTTACATGGCCACTCAAACATCCCGACATCCTTATTAAACATAATTCCTCCCTTTCCTGTTTCCTTAAGTGCTTGTTCGAGTTTTCAAAGACGCCAAACTTGCATGTGCATTATGGCTTATTTATGTGGCTATTATAAAACAAGAAGAAGCAGAAACTTTATTAGTATCCTTTTCCTTCCTATACATATAAGTGGAACTGTATGCAGATTTGCTGATATACTGTTGGATTAGTGACATAAGTATCTGATCCAATTTCATTTTAGTTTGCTTTAATGAGAAACTGGGCCCGACTTAGTTAATTGGTACATCACCTGCTGCCTTCAGATTGCAATATAATACAATTTCAGCTCCATGTGTAACTTGATTATTTCTCCATCTGGAGGGTTACTACGGTTATATATAGGCATGACTTAGTTGCTGTGGTTTCAAATGTTTGCAATCTCTGTTTTGTTTGTCTTTGATGAGCACAATTGTGTCTGCAGTTTACAGTCACACTTATATGACAGAGGTCATGGTCTCATGGAATGGTGGTGATATATCTTAGAACACCGAATGAATAAAACTGTGTTAACTATAATACGAGATCCATCACCCATGCACCTTGGTGTGTTCACATAGCTCATGCCTCATTAAGTTTTTCTATAATAATGCCTCTTGGATCCCTTCCTAGGTATGAAATGTGTTTAAAGGTCTTTGTTTAGCTTGCAAAGACCCAACAAGTATAAGTGGATGCTTGCAACATACACATTCCACTAACAACTTATGCCCAAAAAGATTGAAACAAAGTTCACTAAACCATAAATGGGAGGTCATACTAGCTGGCGACTGGTTCATATAATATTTGGATGTCCCATACTAAGCTGAGGTGTACTAGAACTCGGGGGAGGGAGAGAGTGAGGGGGGAGGAGGAGAGGGAGGGAGAGAGAGAGGAGGGGAGATAGTCACACCAGCTATCATCATTGTGGAATGAAACCCTGATAGCTGGCATCGTCATGTTGTTGCATTGCCATTGTCTTGGAGAGGTAGATTGGGAGGAGAATTGAGAGAGAGAGAGAGAGAGAGAGAGAGAGAGAGAGAGAGAGAGAGAGAGAGAGAGAGAGAGAGAGAGAGGCATATCGGTTGTCATTGTCACAGAACAGAACTCAAATGGCAGGTTTTGTCGAGCCATCGTCGTCTAGGAGAGGAAGATTAGAAGGAAAATTGAGAGAGAGGGTGGGGAGAATTGAGATTAGAGATCGGAAGAGAGGGTGAGAAGCATCGAGACTTCAAAACTACTAGCCACACCATGCTAATAATCGATTGGTCTGCTTAGGTGCATCTTGAACTGCTCTATTCAGAATGATTTGACGGTCACTAGATTGAAGTGTAGGTCAAGACATTCGTATAACAAAAGGAAACCCTTTATACCTCCTCACCCCACAAAATGAAAAAGAAAAGAAAAGAAAAAAAAAGAAAACTCATTCTAAGTAAGGTTTTAAATCTCTTGGGATGGAGGTGTCCCGATTTCTTCATGCAATGGGGTGCCCTACTGTCCTAACCCATTCTAGTAGTGATCCCGGTCATATGTTCGGTAGATATCCTCCATCTCTCTCCACTTCTTTTTTTCTTTCCTTCTTTTTTCTTTTTTTCCTTATTTTCTTTCTTTTTCTTGTATCTTCCTTTCTTTTCTTTAATTTTTCTTTCTTAACTTATTCCTTTTCTTTTTTTCCTTTTTCTTCTTTCTCTTTCTCTTTCTTCCTTTTTTTCCTTCCTTTCTTTTTTTTTTTTCTCCCTTCCTTTCGTTCTTTCATTTTTCTTCTTCTTCTTCTTTTCTTTCACTTTTTCTTTTTCTTTACCTTTCCTTTCTTTCTTTCATCTTTCTTCTCTCCTTGCATGGATGGGTTTTGGAATCCCGACCCTGTAGCAGTTTCATTTTCTCGTAGGAACAGAACAGAACGGTCGGGATGCTCTCCGTCCCATTGGGACAAAAAACCTTCACTCCAAGTGAACTTCTAGAAATTATTTTCTACTGTTCCAAATGCTTAGAAGTGAATTTTGTTTTCAAGGAACTTACTTTCAAGAAGCCACTTTCATGACATGTTATACCTTAAACCAAACATATCCTAAAATCTAAATTTAGTATTCTTAAACTTCTTGTTGTCCAGGGTAGTTTACGGCATTTCTCTTGAGTCCTATCATCGCATAAATTTTTGTCAACCTTTTAATTATGATAAATTATTTATGTTGGCAAACCCTTGTGAACCTCATCTATTATATGTTTTTTTTTTTTTTTTTTTAAATTTTTTTTTAAGCTTGTCATGCTATTGAATTTGAATATTACTTAATATACAATATCTTCCATGATGCTACCATTGTTTAGGAAAAATTTTAGGTGTCAGACGTGTGGCCAAGGTATGTAAGTGCTAGGTGAATGCCTAGCAGTGACAAGCATTGCTAGTAGCACCATTTATAGCCATATTTATTGGTGACTTCTCCAATAGTAGCAGTATCATCAATTGTGATCAAGGGAAATGACAAGAGAGGAAAGAAAAAAGATTACCACCTTATTTCAGCCACTAATCCATGAGAATTGCAGCTGCCACATAGAAGAGCAATGCACTGATGACTACTGAGCACTGTACCAGCATTTCTCTTCACTCCATTCCATCTCCACTTTTTTGCTATGAAGGGTTAAAGCATGTGGAAATTGACATAGGGTTTAAAATTTTTGAAGCACCTGCCTTAGATGCAAATGCATGCACAATCAGCTGCCTAGTAATGGGACCACCCAGGCCCGTCAGAGCACTTGGTTGCCTTGATCCACCTAAGGCAGCCCCCCCACGCTTATTTTGCTTTTCAAAACAATGGTGCTAGACATATTTTATAGTCTTGTCAATGTGAATCATTTAAAGAAATCAGTCGTTGAAGACTTGAGATAGACCAGGGTTGAATGAGGGAGATTGAGAGAAAATTGGCGGAATTCTAGCGCGTAAGAGTTTGTTGGTATTTCACTATGTTGTTTTTGGGTTGTGAACAGTTTTAAGATTTTATTATGTACACCTAGTGGTCTCCTTGTATTTGGTGTATCAAATAGGTATATTGGTGACTAGCCTACATTGTGATGTCTAAATAGTTGTATTGGTCATCATTCTCTGTTATGATAGCCATTTCACTCTAAAGGGGATTAGAAGAGGCATGTTGCAGAAGGAGATCGGTCTGAAATGTTTCATCTTCTGCGGTAACCTCTCTTTAAGTAGAGAAATGTAGCTTTTGACATATTTTCTAGTAAGTTTTGAGCTATCTGGACCTTCTGGGAACCTATTTTCCCCCCGCTTTCTTTCTTTGATGGCTAACCCTTTCGAGCTTGTAATTCCATTTGAGGAAAATTAGAGAATTATAGTCTTGATGTCAGGTTTATACGTGGACTTTTGTTTGACCTTTTCTTACTCATTAATATCTTTATATTTATTCATGTTTTGCAATAAAATTTGTGAATTTTATGCCTTTATATTAGCACCTTCCAGACTAGCCAACTAGTTCAATTTGTAAAGAACATTGGAATATTTGAATCTAGTCTCTACTGTTTATAGTTGAAACCCTGAAGTAGCATGTTGCATGTTGCAGAAGGAGATCGGTCTGAAATGTTTCATCTTCTGCGGTAACCTCTCTTTAAGTAGAGAAATGTAGCTTTTGACATATTTTCTAGTAAGTTTTGAGCTATCTGGACCTTCTGGGAACCTATTTTCCCCCCGCTTTCTTTCTTTGATGGCTAACCCTTTCGAGCTTGTAATTCCATTTGAGGAAAATTAGAGAATTATAGTCTTGATGTCAGGTTTATACGTGGACTTTTGTTTGACCTTTTCTTACTCATTAATATCTTTATATTTATTCATGTTTTGCAATAAAATTTGTGAATTTTATGCCTTTATATTAGCACCTTCCAGACTAGCCAACTAGTTCAATTTGTAAAGAACATTGGAATATTTGAATCTAGTCTCTACTGTTTATAGTTGAAACCCTGAAGTAGCTGTTGAAGAAGGCTAGAGTGAGCAGATCATTTTCTATAAATCTCTCTTTTTGTTTTTTGCAAGAAAATTGGTACGTTACATTATTCTGCATATATGACATTTTTGTTCAATAACACTCAAAAGTATGATACTTCTTTGAGAACTAAGAATTGTTATGCAAACTATGTGCTGAATTTTAAACAAAAGCAATTCTACCATGCAGGCATTTTATAAAGTTGTTCGTAGTTGGGCTTCAAAAAAGTTCATGACTGGATGGTATGTTTCATGTATTATCTGTTTTCTATTCATATATATTGAGCTGAGTATATACTTCTTTGTTGCTTCTCTGTTTAGTTCTACATATCTTATAACAGCTGTCATCCGCACTGCATTATAATTTCATTAGTTGGAACTGTTTAACACGACACGGTAGACCTTAGGACTTGTACTCCCGCTTTTGTACCTGCGTTTACATGTTTAGTGCCTGTACTCAGTCATAGCTTGTTGCTACCAACTTTCATTGAAACCTACCTTGATACAAAAGTTTCATTTGCATGTTATCTTTGAATTTCTATGTTGTGCTTCTTACAACATTTATAATATTTGATGCTTCTTAATTTTCCTTGATAGCAGGGATATTTCAAGGTATTAACATGAACAGTAATCTTCAAATTAATTATGTTAGCTTCAGTTGATCCTGTTTTACTTTTTGTTCCTATTTTATTAGGCCTAGTCCTTTGACTGTGTTAGGTGCTTCATTGAAGTGGCTTTCATAGAAAGTGATGCAAAGTGGGAGTTTCCAGGAAGCTTTTGAAAAAAATGTTACTAAAAGCAATAAGCCTCGCTTAGGTGATATTTTTTAGAAAAAGTAAGGGATAAAAATAGAGGATATAATTCAGGTTGCGGTACTTTTTTTTGGGGTAATTGAGAAACAAGTTATTTAAATGGCAAATGGTAACATTCATCTAAGATATGCACCATAAAACTTGGAAGATCTTTGGAACTACGTTTAAAATAACACCAAACTATTTTAATCGCAGGAATTACAATAATTTTGGTTGATAAAAGAAAGTTAGAGCAAAATTGGACAAAGAAATCCTTTGTTAATAAGTTTCGGTGACCCAGACCAACATCCAATGGTAGTAATGATGATCACCAAATGACTGTCTTATGGTGCATTATTTATTGATGTTTATCTAATGTGTATTTTATTTTATTTTTAGTCCACAACTCAGCTCAACTAAGCCTTATTCCCAAACTAGCTGGGGTCGGCTACATAAATCCTTTTCCTCTGCTAGGTTTCATGTTCATAGGATGTCACTATGGTTTCATTATGGCCGTCAACCTACTGCAAGTGGGGGTGACCATGTACAAAGTATTATGCATAGGCAGAGTTGTTTTTTAGTCAACAATTATAATCTTTTATAAGAAATTAGATCATATTTTAAGAATTTGTCAAATCTAAGTATTTAACTGATGATATTTTTATTTGAAAAAAAAAAAATCTCTGGACTATTGAATTCAGTTTATATATTTGTCGAATGTGTGTGTAGCATTGTTTTTGTTAAACAAAACTGATATGATAATTGTCTCTCCATCCGTCAATAGGAATGGCCAGTCTTGCTGTCATATCTATTTTGAAGAAGAATCTGAATGCAGTTGAGGATGACCATAAAAAAGAATATGGTCTATTTTGCTTGTATGAAATGGATTGATATAGTGCAATATCACCATGTCATGATTCTATTTGATTTGATAAAATAGATATATGAAACATTGGATCCAGTAAGAGACTGACAAGAGAATCCCAAAATTATGTTAGGTTTTTTTATGATTAATATGAAACCAAAGCGAGCTTTATGCTGTATCATTTTTTTAACTTGTTGGTTGTTTTCCTTGCCTCTTTCTGCATCTTGCAGTGTAATCTTGTTTCCAATAGCGATCACCTTCTACATCACCTGGTGGTTTATCCATTTTGTGGATGGATTTTTCTCTCCAATTTATGCTCAACTTGGAATCAACATATTTGGTATGCGTCATCATTCGTGTGGTCCTTATATTTGCTTATGAATTTCTACTTCAGTATTCTATGCATCATTTATGGATGACATTCCTTTTCCCTTACATTGTTTATGTTTATTATCAGTTTGGGAACTTATCATACTTAAGTCATTTGATTTGTCGTTAAGCTGAACTAAATGTTTATCATTTTCTTATATTTTAGGATACATGCTATGGAACTTTAGCTAAACATTGTCTAGACTTATCGGTGGGACATCACTATGTTTCCTTTTAAATGTCCATTGTTTGAGCTTTTTTCAACAATCTAAGTGTCAACTCTTAAGTGTCCCTTTGTATCTCCCAAATCCCAACAACAAAATAAAGTGGAGATAGTTGTTTTTTTTTCTTGCAAGAGCTTCATGGTAAAGTTTTCAATAACTTATCCAGTTATTGCTTGCCATTTTTTGTGCATGCAGCGAACGGACATGTGAATATTTAAGTGCCAAAAATTGGAACTGTAAGCTAGTTCTTGCACTAGAAAACCAACCATGTATTATTCATCTTAATCGCAACTATTTAGCATAAAATTGCCATGGCAGGAACAAGGAATATGCTTACTTGGCATTATGTTGTGGGGGATCTGTTTGTTTTCTTGTTTTAGTGTTGTTTGATGTTTGTGGGTGGAAGGGGAGGGTATCAAGGGAGTTATTTTGTTGATTTCTTTTATTTGTTCTGTTCATTCTTCATTCTTTTTGTGCAGTCATATCTTCTGGCCTACTAGTTATTGCTTTTATCATTTGGTTAGTTTTTGTTCTTTACTCTCCATGTCAGCCAAGCTTGGAGTTCTAGTTAATTAAATTTATATGTTGCTTCCTGTTTCTAACATTCCTGATATAAAACCTGTATTTATTACTTGACTTTGTTAGGACTTGGTTTTGTTACTTCCATATTGTTCATCTTCTTGGTTGGAGTGTTCATGTCATCATGGCTGGGGGCATCTGTTCTTAGCCTCGGCGAGTGGTTTATCAAGCGGATGCCATTTGTTCGACATATATATAATGCGTCCAAACAAATTAGCGCTGCTATATCACCTGGTGATGTTCCTTCATTTTCATGATTATGTCAGTCTTAATTTACTTTCTGTTGCTAACATTGGTGATGTTCCTTCACTTTCATGATTATGTCAGTCTTAATTTACTTTCTGTTGCGAACATTGGTGATGTTTTTTCACTTTTATGATCACTCCATCTGTCATTTACTTTTCTGTTGCTAATATTCTCTAATTACAGATCAAAATACACAAGCCTTCAAGGAAGTGGCCATCATAAGACACCCCCGTATCGGAGAATATGCATTTGGATTCATCACTTCAGCTGTTGCTCTTCAGGTCTAAACATCAGGCACTGAGTAATATTGGTTTCATGCATTTTCGTTATTGCTCATGCTTGTTCGTTACATTACGTATGCATAACCTTATTGACTACTCATCATGCATGCTAAAATTTTTCTATGATGGTTTGTGTTAGTCTATGGTATAAATTTGGATTATCTTGTAAGGTTGAGTTAGGATTCTAAGTTGTAAACTTTCTTGCTGCCTGATGCGTCGGACGAGATGTATATTTTAGTAAACAAAAATTGTTTGTATTCCATATAATTTAACAAGTTGTTGGGAAAGATGAAAAATGTGCTATATTACCATGTAAGATTGAGGGGTTTGAGATTGGGACCATTTGGTAGATAGGTTTGTTGATAGGAAGTTGGTTGGATAGGAGAATAGGCTTGGTTAAACCAACCAAAGCTGTTTCTCCAGTTTGTTGGCATTTTTCTTTTCTTTTCTTTTCTTTTTTTCCCTTTATCATGGATTGATTAAACAGAGGGGTGACACATCAAATAAGAGAGAAGTGTTTTTTGTATGAGATGTAGAATAGTTTTGTGAACTTTTGCTGTTAATTTCAACTTCTGGGGGAGACGTATGTGCTCAAAATGATGTCGAAGCATATCTTATGCATAAAAATAGTTCAGGGCTTGCAATAAACTTTGTGGAAATATAAAGAAGGGATGGTTCTGTGTTATAAGTGGAGGAACATAGTGAGAGAACTAGGATGTCATGGAGTTCCACTAGTATGGGTTAAAGAGATATGGTGACATTGATATTTGAGAATTTAGTATGATCATGTAGGACAAAGACTTGAGAAGAGGACATGGTAAGAAAGGGAGCTCCAATATGTTAATGAAAGGCCTCACTAGATCAAGATGAATATTGTGCTGAAGGATGTGGCAGGGCTCATATCAAGAAGCATGTGACATTACGTAGGTTGTATGCTTCACGTGCGCGCACATGTACTTGAGGTCGTAATGATGGCTTTCATAAGAATAAACTGAGTGCATCCACGCGCATGCATGCGCACACACCCAGACCCAAGTCATGGTTCTGTATGCAAGTCAAAAGTAGGGTTTTCCTACATGGCTGTGTATGTATGCATATGCATGCAGAAATCTAAGTCGAGCACATTGGTTTTAATTCACCTATATTCTCTTTCATCCTTCTTCAAATAATTATTATGGTTATCCAAATTTTAGTAATAGAATAATTGATATTTTTTTTTTTCTCTATAGGGTTATTCTGGTGAAGAGGAGCTATATTGTGTCTATGTTCCAACCAACCATCTCTACATCGGTGATATATTTCTGGTCAATGCCAAGGATGTCATTAGACCAAACTTATCTGTCCGTGAAGGAATTGGTAAGCTGCCATCTTCTTGATCAGTTCTGTTGCAAGGCTATAGATGCTTATTATTCCTTTGCTATTTTACTGAATGCGGTCATAATTGAGCTAGTACTTTCACTGTTCTTCAGGGGAAAAATAAAAATAAAAAAGGAGAAGGCATCTTGTCGGTTGTTCCTTAAATGTTAATGATGTTCTTTAATCATGTTTACCATGCAGAAATTGTAGTCTCAGGTGGCATGTCAATGCCCCAAATTCTCTCAACGCTGGATTCACATACAATCCAAGTGGACAGAACCAGATCTAGTCGAAACTGAGATACACATGCTTCGTGTTCTTTTTGTTTGAGCTGCCAGAATTGATCACATGGTTCGTTCCTTATGGTTTCAGTTCGTCAAATTTTCGTTTTTGTGTCAGCCAGCCAAATTCTGGTGGCGTGTAACATTTTCTCTCTTTAGGTTTCTGTTGCTGTGTAAAAAGTAGATGAAGCTGACAGCAGATCTGGCTCGATATTTTGTATGGGTTTTACATCAAAAGAACAAGGTTTATTTCAGTCCTGAATGTGTGCACTCTCTTAAGGTCGTGGATCTATTATGAAGTTGAAGTGGTTCCATATTGCAAATGCCCCCACATTCATGGTCATCCGTGTGACAGATTTTTTGAGCTTCTCTGGAATTTGCTTTCCTGCATGCTGTTGTGCTGTGTCACTCCACATGCAGCCCTCCCGAGCATCTGTTTCTTATGCAACTTTCCATCCTCATGAGCAGCTTAGCCCATTTGGAATACGAATTAAAAAGTCAACTGATCCAAGCTTTGCTCGTTGGACGTGGTGGCAGCCATGTCCTTTTTTATCAGCTCACCAAAAGATTTTTTTTTTTTTAAAAAAAAAGAATCTGCTGGATTTATCGAGGCCCTGGGGCCTTGACATTTATTGTGTTTTCTCGTCTTGGTTTTTTTATTTTTTTGTTGGTTGGTGTTTGGAGAGCCCGTTCTTTCTTATGTTTAACAATATTGCCTGCAACCCATTTATTAGGGGAAGGTATCAACTTCCCAAATGATGGATTGGTTCCTATGCTGTAGCATTTCTTCCGTTCCATGGAAAACAACTGGCGGAAACCAGATACGGCAGATGATGTTAAACTGTCTTCGCTAGAAGCTTACATGATTACCATGTAGAATACCGTGCTTTCATATAAAAGATGCAGTCGGCTATTTGGGACTAAGCATGACAAAATGATGGCTGGCTGCATGAGCGAAAGGCATCTTCTACAAACGCTATGCTTCCAAGTCGGCTCTTCGGTCAGCACTATTACTGGTATAAAAGAAAAGACGCAATTACGATATTTCTCAAAAATAAAGCATCTTTATATTTATTTTTCTTCTTAGAATATAATGATTGTTTCTGTCATGCAGGTTTGAAGTCTGAACATGTAACCCCTCTCACTTTGAAAAAACCAAGCATTTTCGTATGTTATTTGGTGAAGATACATTTCACAGCCTATGTGTGACATAAATGTAGAGAGAGTTTAGGGTGCCAATAACAACAACCCAAAATTTTGACCTCAGCAGTGCAAGTTGATTATTTGGTGTATAGCTCTAATGCATAAGCGTGCATGCATGCGCATGAGGCATCCCTCGTATAGGTGGGAAGTGTTAGCAAGTAGTTACTGGTAAGCCAAAGTAATTAGGGCATTTTTAGTTAGGGGAGATGGGCTCTAAAATAGAAATAAGAATAAGTTACTCTCATTCTAGCCATTTCGAAGGAGGAAATTCCTTCCATTCTGAGTCTAAAGATGGACGGGCATGCCCCAATCCTTCAAAGTCCAATCTCTATTCTTCATTAGTGGTCAAAGTCCATTTAGATTCTAATTCTAGTTGAACCAAACATTTTGGGAGGCATGGCTATTTCGATTATCATTCTAATCATTTCTGATCCACTCACAAACCAAATGCCCTCTTGGTGTATTAGACAGTTGACCAAGTACTACAAAGTGAAGTGCATGCAAGTGCAGATATAAGTGGATGTTTTAGAAATACATGAAGAAAATGCTTAGTAAGCAGGTATAAACACACACCTATAAACATAAGTTTATTTGGGATTAAGAGGGCCTATTCCTCGTGTATTTTCTTACATGCCCGATACATAACATGGCTGGAACCTAGATCTGGGCAGACCAAGTCACTGCTCGCAGAATTAGGTTGGGGATCAAACCAAGGGCTAATGAATGCCCTTAATAATCCAACCTTATCCCTTTTCTAAGATGGCAAGGAGTTGGACCATCTGAATTAAGGTTCAGTGGTAACATCATATATAAAATTTTCAATGCTAATACATAAATATTGTAGTGCTCTTCAACTTGGAAGCCTGTATGGTATCGGTATGAGTAGGAGCAATAGACAAGTTACATAATAGTTGCTTATTTTACTTTTATCCGTGTGAGATCTATGCTATTCTAGCTTTGCCTATACCTTCAAACATCTTTTAGAAATATTTTGGTTGACTAAAATCTAAAGATTGTTAGATCATCAGCCTGTTCTTCTCTTATCCACTTAGGCATAGAGGTGCAAATGGCACTTGAAAACTTGATAACCTGAATTGATTACAATAATCATGTATCAATCCAAATTAAGTTTTCGATAATTTTATCAGATATTTTATATGTAGGATCTAATTTCTTATTGAATCGACTTGGATGTATCTATGTTCGGACATGAAAACCTGACACAGATTTTGATTATGCTTCAATAGAGCTAAACTTAAAAATTTAAATATATATCAAATATGATTAGATTTTTGTAAAATCAATCATTCACTCTCCATAACGTGCTCCTTTCTCATTGTAATATGCTATAGCCGTTATATATAAAAACTTCTCGTGATAAGAGTTGTTTATTGTTGGAAAATTGTTAAACTCTTTGCTAGTTGGTCCACAAAATCATATGCTAAATAAATCTAAAAAAAACTCAAATGTAAACTTGGATTCAATTATTAATTGACTTCATATGCAGGTTTGAAACTTGTACATTTTAATGGATCGGAACCTAAATCCAAACTTGATTTTTCTTATTGAGTTCGGCTGTGGATATGTCATACATCCGATCTGAATTCAACTCATTTACACCTATATTTGGACAAAGAAGCTGAGAATCAACCACCTTTAACCTGCGAGTAAACCCAAGCGACGAAGCCTATGCCTTAGAGACAGGAGTGCTTTACCCTTTCAAGAATCAGATGCCATCAATAATATACTATATCAACAGGGAACAAGAATGCTCTTGATAAATTACATCATCATATACTATAGTACAATAACAATAATCCATTAATAACCTACTTTTATCCCAATAATGCATGCCTCTCCTCTGGGATTAATTTGATACAAACCTACCGCCATTAATCAATCTATACTAACGTAATCATCTTACCACGAAGAGGCCAATAAAATGGGAGAATATAAAAAGAAAAAGAAACCCGGGAAAAGATACGCTGCCGACACCTCTAATTCCCAGCCTGCAGATTTGTTCAGGCTGGGGAAAGACCGATAAAACGATATAAAGCCCTCGGTCGCAAGCAGCTGCTATTGGCGCAAACACCAAACAGCCTTATACACTAATCTTCCGTTCTTGTAACTTTCGGGGACCCACAAGAAGTGCCGCTGGACCCACTGATCTAGGTCTTACAGTGTTCGAGACAAGACAGCAGATCCTCGCTCACCTTCACGTTTAGCTTCGGTTATGGCCCGACACCCGACGCTGACTCGTCACCCTTCACGTCCGCTGTCACTCTCCTTATTCTCTGCTTTCTTAGTAGTGGAAGCGGCTCTCGACCACTGCTTTTACTCTTCCCTCTGGACTCGATTGGGAAGCGCCTCGTTACCTTTTTTTCCCCTTCGCTGAGGGAGATGAAGGGAGGAGTGATCTCCGATTGGTGATCGAAGAGCTCTTCGATCGCCATTGTCGTGTCGTTGAAGGCCTTTCTAAGAGAGGTATATGTTTGTCTCTCTAAAACTCTGCGTTTTTATTTGGTTAAGTTTGGATTTTGGTGGCACTTCTTTTGGCTGAATTCGAACGGTTAAAAGGTGGAAATTTGCAGCAGAATTCTGCTTTCCCCTGCTTCTTTGGCTGTATAATTTTTTTCGTTTTTTTTATTATGAAATTCGGAATTTTTGTGGTTTTTTTTATGGTTTTTGATATAGAGTGGAATCGTAGGAGGTATTAGAAATCTGGTGTATCTTAATTCTTCTTTTCCCTGAAGATATTTTCCATGATTCCCTTGGTTTTTAGGGTTTTTGAGTTGTCCCTAGTTGCTGAGATTTCAGATGACCTCGTAAATTCTTATATCAGGAAACCAAATTATTAAGCTGTTTCTAAATGGGATTCTGGAAAAAGAACAAGTTTTGAGTCCGCTTAATTAGGCCTCCTTTCTCTATATTATCCCGGGTCTTTGATCGCAAATTCCATTCTTGCATTTCTCTGCTGATCAATTCACCGATTTCTCTTCTATCAAAATAAAAAATAAAAAAATCCACTGATTTGTTGACTGAAAGCGCTGATCTTTAATAGTTCTGGTATTGTTTTTGGAGTTCTTGTTAGGATTGGCCTGCATTACCATCACTTCTTGAACTAATCTGGAAGAGGAATATATTTAGGGCAAGATGATGCATGCTAAGTCCGATTCCGATATAACCAGCTTAGCCCCCTCATCCCCATCTCGGTCGCCAAAGAGGCAGGTGTATTACGTGCAGAGCCCTTCCCGGGACTCCCACGATGGTGACAAGTCGTCGTCGATGCAGGCCACCCCTGTTTACAATAGCCCCATGGAATCCCCCACTCATCCTTCCTTTGGGCGCCACTCAAGGAGCTCTTCAGGTAGTCGGTTCTCCGGGACTTTCTGGTCGTCGTCAGGTCGGAAGGGAAACCGGAAGCGGGTGAATGATAAGGGGTGGCCCGAGTGCAATGTGATTCAAGAAGAAGGGTCATATGATGATCTTGATGAGGACAAGGGGCTCTCACGCCGTTGCCAAATTATACTTGCACTTCTGAGTTTTGTTATGCTGTTCACTGTCTTTTGTCTTATCATATGGGGTGCAGCCCGGCCATACAAAGCAGAGGTGGTGGTGAAGGTATTCTTACAATTACCATTGATATCTGTAAGTTTTTGGGTGTTTTTACTCACTCCATTATATGGGATGCCTTCCACCAAAGAAAATGGGACAGTTTTGTTTGCATATTCTCTAGAGTTTCAAGTATAAGCTCGTGTTTCCATATTTTGAATCATGTTTGCATCCACTCCCTTGTTTTGGTTAAATTAAAGAGAGATGACGCAGTATGAAATTACAATCATGTTGTAGGGGCAATATGGATTAAGATTTTTTTTGGGTCACATCCCTGGAAAGTAGGGAGAATTATGAGATCTGAATATTAGGAGAGATTTAAAAGAGAATATCAGAAACAGTTCTGTGAAACAAGATCTTTTAAAAGAAACAAACTTATTATCAACAAGCTCATTATTGATTCATAAGTTTTACCTGAGACAATTTGCATTCATAAATAAACTGGATTCTTGACCACTATTTGTGATGGACTCACAAAAATGCTTATAAATGCTTTTAAAAAAATTACTTAAGATTTTTATGAGTTTTTTGTTGCATTGATCAACATCAGCAAGGAATGAAGAGAAAATGCAATTGCAGTTATTTATGGGGAACCATGAAATCTTTTGTGAGCGGTAGGACTGATGAGTTACCAGGAAACCATAAAGTGTTGCTTATTTTGCCTCAGATGGGATATTCATCATGATCACGTTTCATGTTTTCTTTGCAAAATTAGTAAATCTCCGATTCGTATGCTTGTGACAACATTGTCTTGACATGCCACTCTGGGACTATTACATATGTTTATTTACATCATCATAAAATCATATTTTCCTTCTTATAATTTTTTCCACCAAAAATGTGGGTAGTAAAATCAGATCATAAAGGCGGCACTATGTTCTTTCTTATTTAAGAAAAACAAGTTCAATTCTTTCTGCACAAACAGTTTAACAATGTTAAGTGTTAAACAATGAGCATATAACCTGAAAGTTCCTTGTTCTATTTTTTATTTCAACACACACAATCAATATTTCTTTCAACTGTTTAGACTATCAGTATTTCTTTGAACTGTCATTCTTGTGTCACAGAGCCTGTCAATGGATGACTTTTATGCTGGAGAAGGTTCAGATAGTACCGGTGTCCCAACCAAGATGGTCACAGTGAACTGTTCATTGAAGATAAACGTGTACAATCCTGCTACAATGTTCGGCATTCATGTCACTTCTGGCCCTATCAATCTCAAGTATTCTGAGATTACAATTGCTACCGGCCAGGTAAGTTTGTCTCCTTCCCCTTGATTGTTGAAAATATATGTAATTTTCCACTTTCTTGTCCTGTTATACTAGAAACTTGAGAAGCCATCTTTCACATACATGAGCAAGCTCTGCGATTTCCACATAGACAACTTCCTGCAAGGCAAAGCATTCAGGAATTTGAGAATTCACCTGACCGGAGGGCTATCTGCATCTGTCATAAATTAGATGCTTGTTTGCCTGAACAAGCCCTTCGGCAATTTTAGTTGGGCAACTTTCTTGCATGACATCATGCTTCAACTCCATTCCCAAGGAAGGGCATTGATCATTTTCATTTATGCATATCTTGATCAGTTACACACTTCAAGCTTCTCTATTATTCAGGTTGTGAAATTGAACAGCCATGGTTTTGTCACCTTTTATTCTTAAAAAAGAAAAAGAAAAAAAGGTGCTTGTGCACACAGACACACACTTGATGTGGTAGTTCGTAAATGGTTTTTTTTGTGTGGTTTGAATTTATGGTCATGATATTTTGTTTAAAGTTTTGGCTTTTCAATTTTAACCATAACGTGAAGTAGCCAAACACTCAAGATATATAGTCCATTTTGATTTGATTTATTTTGCCCTAAATGAATATCGTTATCACTAGAAGCATTGTCTTATTTAAATAAATAAATCTTATTGGAGACAACGTTAAACCAGCTTGTATGCTTTCCAGCATTTCAGCTTATGATTCTGTCCTTTTTCTTCCTACAGGTTTAGGCTCATTTTGTGTTTCATTATGTTTGATTCTGTTTTAGGTTGTTTCATCTGAAATTGTCTAAAAAAATTAAATTGAATCTTTTTGATTCTACGCTGCTGTAGTCAATATCCGAAACTAAAATTATAAACTGAGTATGCTATTCGATGGTTAGGTGATACTGCTAGAGATATTTATGGACTGTTAGCTTTCCAGCATATTCCCTGTTGGTTTTCTTAAATGCCTCATGGCACTGTCATGGCCCACCTAGCCTTCATAGACACTTGCATTAACTGCACTACAAGTCATCAGAGAGTTCTGAACTACTCAATCATGGCTGTATTGCATAGGCACAGCCCTTCAGATTTGATTCCCGAGCCAGAGTGTTAGACTAGTGTCTCTGTTCTTAAGCCTTTGACGACTTGAACTAATTTTATGTTCAGTTCCATAGCACAAAATTCCTTAAACTCAGATAAAGTTGATCCTTACAGCTCGAAAAGTTCAAATGCTTAGAGAAACTAATATGGCATTTGTTTGCATTTGATTACAGTTGAAGAAGTACTACCAGCCTAGAAAAAGCCATCGGACTGTTGCTGTGATCTTGCATGGAGATAAGGTTCCTCTATATGGTGCTGGGGCAGGCCTGGCTCTATCAAGCACAGGCGGTGCAGTCCCATTTACTCTAGAGTTTGAAATCATATCTCGGGGCTATGTGGTGGGTAAGCTGGTGAAAGTAAAGCACCGAAAGCTTGTGTCATGCCCTCTTGTTGTAGATTCTCGCAACACCAAACCGATCAAATTCAAGCAGAACTCATGTACCCATATTTGAGTTAGCCTCGGTGGAAAGAATGATAGCAAGGAGCTGTTGATTAGCTATCCATTAAAATGAGAGGGAGGGAGGAAGGTGTGTTTCATTCATATATTTGGTGTTCCAGTGATTACATTTATTAATCAAGAAATAATGGCATCTGTTTGAAGTTTGCTTTATTTGTTTGTTAATTTAAATGCTCCATACCTTGATGGTATGTGTTACGGGGTTAATTTGTCCATTGAAGAGGATAAAACTATGTGCTGCTTTCGGATGGAAGGGGATCAATACAATCATTCTGCCTTCTCCTGCACTTCTTGTAAGAAGAATGTACTATGCTATTGTGTAGCAATCCTTAATGAATTTGGTGCTGAGAAGAAGTGGATTTTTGTGGTGAGGAGGAATATACATGCACCTGCTGGGTTCCTTGGTTTGTTAATTGCACATATAGATTAAATAATAGAATTGCTTCATGAAGGAAGACTGGATGGTAGCCTTATCGTTGCACCAGCTTGAACTGCTAGACAATAAGCATTGCTTGCTATAATCTTTGTAGTTCCATGTGAGCTCTGTCTCGTCCAATGTTGCCTTTGTTATATTAATCTTGTAATGGTTCATGGAAATCAATCTTGTTAAGAATTTCTAACAAAACCGTGTCCAACATGGAAACTCAATTTGGTCCATGAAGTTAAACTCATGCTTATACTGGAGAAGTATTCTTTTCTTTTCTTTTCTTTTCTTTTCTTTAAAAAAAAAAAAAAAAAAAAAAAAAAAAAAAAAAAAAAAACTGTTTCCATCTTGGTCTTAGATCAAAAGTAGTCTTTTCATATCATTATACATGATGCTGCAACAGCAAAAAATTTTAATCCCTTTTCGTTGTCAAGCAACGAACAGTATTTAATTTGAAACTTTGTACAGCTCTAGCATCATCGGTCAATGTCACGCTAAAGAACAACCAAACTCCTCACTCCATTTTATGTACCAAAAAAAAAGAAAAAAGGGAACAACCAAATCAAGAAGTACTTTGTCGACATTGTCACTTAAAGCAAGTAAATTGTATAAGAACGAGAATCCAATGAGGGAAAAGATTGACATCCACAAAATCTTCGTGAAGTTGAATTTCTCGACAAGGTTGAACATGGATAACAAGTTCTCGTTTGAGAAAAACCGTAATAACGTAAAAGTAATTTGGCTACTAACTATTTTGTATATTGGACAAAGGAAACATGAACGGGAGTAACAACAAACATCTTTCGTCCAGCTTGGCCGCCTAAATTCTCTGACATCATCTCCTTTCCTAGCCTGTAGGATTGGCGCCAAGTGGACGTCCTCCCATTGATGGTATACCTCCATTTCGTTTCACATCCTCTTGACTGTTTTGAATTGCTCCTCTGCTTCTTTCTCGTTGCTATTTTGATTTTGTTCTCCAAAATGGTTGCAAGGTCGCTCCGTCCTGCTCCTTGGTGAAAGTCCAGTCCTATCATATTAGAAAAAAGTGGCACATTTAGAGTTTCGGTAATGCTGTTATCTCCTAATAACGGACCCTTATACAAAACATAATTTATCATTTTATCCAAATTTGTGATTGTCATTTTCCTAATCGAACCTTTGAGCGGATCTTTAAATAAAACAACGGCTGATATGACAAGATTAACTTGATCATTGCTCACAAAACTACATTTTTTATTTTGCAAATCAACGTAAGAATCTGGATTTAGAATATAATATTGATATATGTAAGTAAAAAACAACAAATAGTGGTCATTGTTTTCATTTCCATTATTCAAAAACTTCTAAATATTCATTAGATATACATCAAAACAACGTAACAAGAGGCTTCTAGATAACTATCAATAATGTGATAATGGCCTTCAATTCTTGAGCCATGTTGCCTGACACTATTGCACGGAGAGAGCTTAACAGTTGGAGATAGGCCTCATGATAGATCTATTGAAAATTTTGAGTATGCAAAACATAGTTCCACTGAAAATTTTGAACATACAAAACGATCCATTAACTACCCTAGACACGAAATTTTTCTGTACTTTTTTCTTTTTTCCTTTTTTGTTTGGGGAATGAGGGGTGTTTGGGGTTGACAAATTAAAATGGAGTTCAGGTCCAGATCCTTATGGGTGGCAACCATTGGCTCAATTTTGATACAGGAGGTCCTTTCACGAGCATGCAACAATGGACCCATGTCGCACATCCATACTCTAACAAAATTGCTTCTCTGAAGGTTCACCAATAACGTAATCTGTGAGATATTATTTTATGTCCTGATTTGTGTTAATAGGCACTAGGTAGTGCAGAAGAGTTGTAATTATGACTTTTGTTACGGTATCTAGCAAGTGGATCTGCTTCTTGTCTGTAACCAGTATCGTCATAACAAAAGCTTCTAAAAAAACTGAAATGGAACATATTCCAGAATCAAAACGGAAACATCATAAGTATTTGGAAAATTTAGAGTAATCAAAAATCAGAAAATAAAAATATTGGATAAGTAATATGGAACAAGGGTGAGTTTGAGAGAAAACAAGATTGACTCGTGCTCCAATCCATTTTGCAAACCTCCTATGGTGATCTGTGATCTCATGGTACTCTTGGACTGATCTGTCATCCAATCGAACTCTTTGATTTCGAACCTTAGCCCTAATGGTAGATGCTATAACTCCGTAGCTTTGCGGTGATGTAAAAGATCATAGAATTAGATTTTATTAGTTAACTTAGAAAGCAATATGGAAGACATGCCAATAGCCGATAAGATAAGATCAAGTGATTGATTCGGAGGTAATTCTAGCAAATAGTCAGTCAGTACAAGCCAAACATTAGAGACTAGGCCAGAGAATTTTATTGGGCTGATGAGATCTTTTGAAGACTTGCATTTTAAAACATACAAACCAACATGGAATGCCATGGGGCTTGTGGAGGCGATTTGCAGTTACTAATTTATCCAATATTTTTTAAGGATAAATAATTATTTGTGAAGTGATGTATCTAATCCTCGTTAGATACTCTTTCAGCTGCCTTAATCACTGATCGTTTTGAAATACTCTGCTTTATATTTATAATATTAGTAATATTTTTTTTTGAAAATTTTATTATATTGATAAGATCTTGCAACATCCAAATAGGATCATATACCTTTGAAATTCTGTGAAGCAAAGGGCCAAAATATCATGTTGGCCAATCCTTCTCAGCATTGGGTTGTATCTTTTGCACAAAAGCAGAATTGATCTTTTCTTAATAATGGTGATCATTAGATTGCATCCCATATAAATCTCATTGGATATTTTTTCATTCATCCATCTACTTGAAGCAACCGTTGCAGGATCAAAAAGAGAAATCCTTCTATACAACTTCTGCCTCTCAAGTAAATGCATGCTGGTGTTACAACAGTTAAATGGGACATACTTCGATGTTGAGTAACTGACGTTGGTCAGCTATCAAAAATTCCTCGAAGTGGGAAGAAAGAAATGTTACAATCTCCGGAGTCCGTCACCGTTCACGGACGTGTGAATCTAAAACTCTCCTTGGCACAGCCGGTCCCACCTGGTCAAACACGGGCAAGCCGAGAAGACTTCGATATCCATCATTTAAAGGAGTTACACGAGACAGCATCGCATCCAGGCATAAATCACGGCAAGAATAATCGTATTTTAAGCGCACTTACCCATGAACGACAGCTGGAAGCTTCCCTAAAACTAACGAGCGGTCGAGCACCAGATCTCAGCGCGCCTCCTCCCCTCTCTTCCTCACGACTTCTCCAATTGCACCTCTCGGATCTCTCCTGATCCCAAAACCGAACCGATCCATTTCCCCGAAAATTTGGATTCTTTTGTTCCCTCGCAATTATTATCAAAATCCTGTAGCCTTTCCGTCTTCTTGATCCAAAAAACAAAATAACCTAATCTTTTAAGCTCAATCCTTCATCAATGCCGGCTTCCAGACCATTCCTCAGCCACACTCTCCTCCTCCTCCTCCTCTTCCAATTTCTCTTCCTCTTCGCCATCTCGTCATCCCCAATCGACAACGGCAACGACGATATGGATGGCCTCGAGGAGCTGCTGGCGATCGACGAGGAGGAGGAGGAAGGGCAGAAGGGCGGCGGCACTGGCGCCCAAGGGAAGCCGTCGGAGGCCGAGGTCTTGAGCCGGGCCCAAAGGATCGTTCATGAGCTCAGCAACGAGAACGCCAAGAAGGTGATCGACGGGAATGAGCTTGTTCTGGTTCTCGGATACGCTCCCTGGTGCCCGAGGAGTGCTGAGCTGATGCCGCGCTTTGCTGAAGCTGCCATGATCCTTAAGGAGATGGGCAGCCCTCTCCTCTTGGCGAAGCTTGACGCCGAGCGGCACACCAAGGCTGCGTCGCTTCTTGGCATTAAGGGATTCCCTACGGTGCTTCTCTTTCTGAATGGGAGCGCACAAACCTATACTGGTGGATTTACAGCGTAAGATTTCTCCTTTGTTTATGCTTTATGAATTGCTCTTCTTGTTACTTTGACCTTGGACGTTGCCAGCATCTGTGTGTGTTCGGACGATTACTGAAATAGAAAAGAAGTTTGGTATTTGTTGAGGGTTAGCACCGGACAGTTTACACCCATGAATCTGCTAATTTGTCTGATCAATTATGCTTATGTCAGATTCTGTTATGCGTTAGATGAGTTAGCTATTCTGTTATTTCGAGACTTTTAGTTTCCCTGGAAGTAATGCTAAGTGTGATGTTCATGTGTTTTATGGATGTTGTTTTTTGCAATTCTGGAAAATGAGGCTCAGACTTCCATCTGGTAGCACAACGCTTGTACGTAAAGCTTGTGTGCATGTTCGGTCAGATCAGATTCATATTATGAATCTTGTTTTCAGATCACCCAGTGGATGGTTTCTGAATTTGTGGCATTACTAAGTATAGAAGCAGACTCCATGAGTTAAGTCCTGGTGCTTTATCAACTAAATCCCAAAATCTAGTGAAGCCTCTTTGAATATGTTGGGAGTCCTGGCATCTACCCTTCAAGTTTATAGGTTTAGCTTTTCCTGCTCTATTGATCAGGATATGCAATATGGTAATATGAGTTACATAGAATTATATTGTGCATACATTTCATAATATTGTGCTTTCTCCTGTGAATCCCATTAAATTCAACATATATTGTTTCATGTCGTACTGTCTAGAAAGATCTAATTCCATCCTCGATGGATATAAATTTAAATTTCATAATTGTTCTTGCACTGTCTCCAATTTCTACCAGGGAGGAGATTGTAGTCTGGGCAAGGAAGAAGACTGGTGTGCCAGTTATTAGATTATCCTCTACAAATGCAGCGGAAGAGTTCCACCATAAACACCAGACATTCATCATAGGTCTCTTTGAAAACTGTGAGGTATGGGAATCATTTGGGTTCTGTAGGCAACTTGCTTTTACCATGAGATAATGTACATCCGATGATATTGGTCACGTCTATCTAAAACAAATTTAAGGGGTGCTATAGATGGTAACAGCACCAATCTCAGACACCATTGGCTTCAACTTTTAATTGCTGCTAAGCTAATAAGCATGTCATATCATCATCACCGCTGATTATGCTGCAGAAGTTTGTAGCTGCTTCCAACTCACCACTGTTATGTGTACAAAGCAGCTGAATGTATGTGCCGGATACTAAAAATCAAGCAACTAAATCTTCTGTGGTTCCTGTTCCTCAATTCTTGTTAATTATCAAACTCTTTATTTCAAATTTCTGACAGTCAGTTAGTTTTCACTTTCAATTTCTCAATGCAAACTTGATGCTAGTGTTCGGTGAATATTTCATTATTCATTAACAGATCTAGAGTTTAACCTTTCTCCTTTATCTACATTGAACTCTGTGCTAGTTCTATGATAAAGTGGCACTTGTAAATGACTGGCTTTTGTCCTCTATATTGTGCTAAATTTTTGGAAAGTGGTCATGAGGTCAAGGCAGTGGTCATGTGATATCTCCCCGGGATCTCTTTACTCCTACTCTGATGTTAGGAAGTTCTAAGGGTCAAATTATTTTCAGGGAAAGGATCTTTTTTAGCATGCAATTGACAGCTCAATCCTTTTTCAGTTGACATGTAGTGTTTTGGCTTATTTCCAATTTACTAAGGTAGCATCTGATCAAGAGGCTATTCTTGCTGGTTGCTAGAGTTTGGCTTGACTTTTTGTTTGGAACTCCTTTTTCATTTTACAGGCATTGAGTGGCAAGCCTCTGTGATCTTCTAGGGCTGTCAGATATCCTGCTGATTTTCCATCTTTCTCTTGGCAATTAGTAGCAGAATGTGTTGTTGGAGCCTGAATGATTTAATTTTATGACTTTTTGTAGTCTATAGTGGTCTCAGATGTGACTGTACCGAGAAGTTTTTGGCCAAATGGGTACCCTTTTAAAGCATGATCATTAATGTTGCTCTTGAAATGGAGTGTTATTTCTCATAGGGTGCTTAGAAGAAGGAAGTACATTGTCTGCAACTTACTGTAGTGCTCTTTCTGTTAGCTAAAAAAGAGTCCAGGGAAAAAATGTCCTCTCTATGATTCATATATTTTGGTGTGCTTTCTCTTGTGGGGCAGATGCTTCCTCATGCTGGGCACTGGCTGTTCAGTCTAACATGGGGAAAATGAGGTTCTTATGTTAAACGCTCTTGTCTTTTGCTTGATGTTGCAAAGTGTTACCTGAGGTATTCTAAAATGGGAACCTTTGGTTGGAAAGCTTTTGTCATATCTTTTTCTTATCTGAAAGATGCATAAAATGGGGGAAAAGTGCATTTTGAGAAGAGATAGACATAAACACATATACTCTCATTATATATTTAATATGGATTCTTATATTTCAGCTGGTATAAAATAGTTTGAATTTATTTATTGATACTTGTGATAGATTGAAAATATCAAAATCATATGTGTATGACTAGGTGCTTCACTACTTCCCAGTTCTAGCTGTCAGTCTTTTTTGCCTGGGCATAAAAAGCCTGGTGCTGGTGTAATTCTTAGCTTCCTATCCTAGTCTAGTTTTGACATATCTACTGTGTACATTACTTGGTCAATTTATATGGTTTTTGTTATCCTAAGTTGATTTGTTTTTCTCAGGGAACTGAGTATGAAGAATTTGTGAAAGCAGCAACAACTGATAATGAAATCCAGTTTGTTGAGACTAATGATATCAGTGTAGCCAAAGTTCTTTTTCCAGATATCAAACCTAAGAAGAATTTCCTTGGCCTAGTCAAAAGTGAACCAGAGAGGTTTGAGAAATTTGGTGGGTTGATGGTATCTTTAGTGTTTGCTTCTTCCATCACCTTTGTACTTTTCTGGTTGTAAGTTTCTTGTTCTTAAGTTTTGATAGATGATGGCAAACTATGCCTAGAAGAGCTTTTCATCGGTTTGTACTATACTGTTCAAATTGGAATATTGTGACATTATCTCCAGCTTGTTCATATAGGTCAGCCATCTTATTTCTGTAGCATATTTCATTTTTAAGCTTACAAGTCTTGAGTTTGGATTTATCCACATTAAGCATCATTTTAGTAAAAGTAGTTTGACACAGTTAGTTTCACGGGATGCCTTATAATTCCTCTAGATATTTGCTACATATCTTATGTTTATTCGTTTTATGGACCTGGTAGAATTTTATAGTTTGCTGCCATAAGGCTGACCTCTACACGTAGCCTTTTCTGCTTCTATGAAAATCATGAACTTTTAAAGAAAAATTTTGTAGTTATGAAATATATCCACCTACTATTATTTATTTGCAAGTATCATTTATATGGCTTGTCCCTTTTATGTGATTGTTATTCATGCTGGGCTGTAGCGTTTGGTTTAGATTTTTTTCTTGTTTGATGCTCCTTCAAATGATGAATTCTAGGATTCAAAGATGAATATCTCCAACTTGTTGCCAATTAGCAATTGTCTTTTTGGTCTTGCAGAGGAAAATTTTGTAGAAGAAAAAATTTTACAGTTTGCAGAGCATAATAAGTTCCCTTTAGTTACTGTATTGAGCGAACTGAATTCTGCCAGAGTTTACTCCAGCCCTATTAAGCTCCAGGTTACTCTGATTTACCTATTTTTTGTGATTTTTTCAAACATTTATGCAATGACATCGTTTCAATTTTGTACCGATATTATATTTTGAACATGTCCCTAAAATTTGATTTATTGCAATATAGACAAGCAAATAGCAGAATCTAAGTATGCTTTTGGATAACTTGGTAAATACCTAAATGACCTCCCAAATTCTTTTTTTCCCCTCCTGGTATTTATATACATGATCAAACATCCATGGTATATCCTTGTCACCACCCCCTGCTAACCCTGTCACCTGGCTCCTTTAGCATTGTATTCTACTCGCCTGCCTCCTCCCAAACTGCACATTGCTTCATTGTGGCCCTAGTCATCTGCCCATGCTTTGCTATCCACACCCTTACATCCTCATCTGGCAACCCATCTGAAGGCTCCAATATTGATGCTCTCTCTCCTCTGGTGAGTGGAGTTGGAAGTGGAGGCAAGGAATGGGAGGTTAGGAGGAACAAAGCTTGCTGGCGAAGAAAGCGATGGTCAGAGCATGATAGCAATGATTGATGAGAACTAGAAGTGGCAGGAGGAGGAAGGCAGGAATGAGAAAGAGGAGGTTTCTGGGGATGGGGAAGAGGCAATGGAAAACGAGATGGGAGGTGGATGGCAATGATTTGTCTTTAGAGTGTAGGATGGAGGTTTTGCAAGGCATAATTATGTGGCTAAAATTGTGATGGGATTGGACATTTATTCCAGTTGATAGCCATGTAGCTTAACAGACATATACACAACTATACTTGTATAAGAGTATCTAACTTGGTCCTATTTCTTTTTAGGTTTTTATCTTTGCAGAGGCTGATGACTTTGAGCACCTTCAGTTGCTTCTTCAAAATGTTGCAAGAAAATACAAAACAAAGGTGCATAGCTCATACACTTGTCTGATTTTAGACGGCTTCTGTAACCTGTTATCAGGTTCTAGCTAAAATTTTTAATCTGCTTTGATTGTTTTGCCCATTGATGCAGATAATGTTTGTACTTGTGGACTCAGCTGAAGATAATCTTGCAAAACCATTTCTTACTTTATTTGGGATTGAATCAGAAAAGCAAGTTGTCAGTTCTCTAGTGCCTGATTCTGTTTTTCATAAAGCCATATGTAATTTCATTGGCATTGTTTTGGGATCAAATAGCATGTGATTTATTGCTTTACTGAGTATTGCATGCCTCAATCAGAGAGCCCTAAGATTCACCGGCTGCATGGGCTATATGCCTGGTCGGTTGGCTTGAGCATCAATCATGATTTTGTATTCATCTACTTTCAAGAAAAGATGCATATTCTAATGCAGAATTGGGGAAGAAACTGGGGGAACATCAAGATCCTGTTCCAGTTCCAGATACCTTTGAAGTTAAAATGATGTGTAATATTATCAAAGAAACTGATCTTACCTCATATTGTCCATTCATATGTTACATATAGCCCTTCTACCCTCTCTCTCTCTCTCTCTCTCTCTCTCTCTCTGTGTGTGTGTGTGTGTGTCCCTGGTATTTCAGTAATTTCTTGCTTGTCAATTTATCTTCAACCCGTTGTTTGCTTTGGTCTCATTCCTGTTCTGCACCTGCAAATCACAAATTATCATCTTCTTCTATTCTTTTGTCACTTCATTAAAATTCATTTTATTGCAGTTCTTGTCAATTACTTTATTTGTTGTAATCAAGTTAATGTCATTGACATGATTAATTAATGTCTAAGATAACTTATTGAGACTCCATACTTCAAATCGTTAAATTGCTTGCATGTAGTGTTACATTGGATTCCTTTTTTTCTTTATCCAGCTTGTCTGAGCATTGTTATATTGCGGTTCTAATTATAAACTTGTTTTACTCTGTCTGGAGTCATATCTTGTTCCTAATTAACTAGAAGTCATCCCTTATGTTTACTTGTTTCACAGGTGACTGCTTTTGATAATAGAAATGTTTCCAAGTATTTGTTGGAGTCGGAGCTTACACAGAGTAACTTAGAAGTATGTCTTGCTCAGCATGGTTTTTTGTTTTTTGCTCTTTTTTTCCTGAGCCTTCATTGTTTGATTCATGGAAGCTGCAATCTTCGTACCTCTTTGCAGGAATTTTGCTCAGGGCTGCTACATGGTACTCTCTCACCATACTTCAAATCAGAACCAAAACCAGTTGAAGTAAGCACTAATTCATTGTATCCTAATTTATATCAGATGTATGATTTGAACACCTTGCTACTTGTCAGGACCTGGCTATCTTTGTCCGCTAGGCCAATGACTTTGCTCCAACTCAGGAGTCAACTCCTGGAATGGGCAAGATGACCAATATAGTTATTCATTTATGGTTTGACTTGTGCTGATGCTAGTGTGTGCAAGTGGTTGCTATTCTCAATGATCTCTCTCCCTCCCCCCACCCTCCCTCCTCTCTCTCTCTCTCTCTCACTCATGTTCTCTGTCTCTCTTGTTTTCAAACGTTCAAATTGCTACATACTCGATTGCAAATTTCTAATGGCAACCATCATATATCTTTCTGCACCTAAACAAATCAAGGAATAAGAGAAATAAAGTGGCTGCCATGACTGATAACAATAACAAAGCTTCTTGTGGTGGTAGATGAGTACCCAAAGCCAGATTCATATCCAATGCTCTAGAGAATGATAGTCAACAAAATGTATGATGTCCTTTGTCTACAGAAGCAATCATCCTTCCGTGCTGGAGCATGTTGTGATGGTTATATTGCCACTATTTTGCTATGCATATATTATTGTTAACTGAAGGCATCCTACTTTTTGTACCTAGTGAATTTTTATGTGAGAGATTTTTACCGTGGTGGAAAATTCAGGGAGGATTGGTTGAAAAGGTTGTTGGAAGGACATTTGATGCTTCTGTGCTGGACAGTGCTGAGAATGTTTTTCTTGAGGTACACATGTTAGTTGATTATTGATCTGCAATATCTCTGTTTAAGCTCTCACTACCCCAGTGTGTCATTTTTTTTTTTTTTTTTAAAAAAAAAAAAAACTTTTTTCTATAGGACTAATTTGACATTTTTCATCTTAAATCAAAGTTGTATACACCCTGGTGCATTGACTGTGAGGCTACAAGTAAACAGATTGAGAAACTGGCTAACCACTTCAAAGGGCTGAACAATCTAAAATTTGCCAGAATAGATGCTTCCTTGAATGAACATCCAAAACTTCAGGTATGCAATTCAAGTAATTCACATCAATGAAAAAGTTGATATATTGTGTAAATTGTCGCATCTCTTCTGTCAAAAATTTGCATACCAACGAAGTTCAGGCTAAATTTATACACCTTTTGGTTTCTCAATGCAGCATTTTCATGGGAAGTACTTTAGTCAGTCATGCTGTTTGATCTGGCAGTGTCTTTTCTCATTTGAATGCAATACCATTGCTCATGCTACTTTCTTAGAAAATAATTAGGAAAATGCAGTTTCTTTTCTCATTTGAATGCAATACCATTGCTCATGCTACTTTCTTAGAAAATAATTAGGAAAATGCACAAATTTAAAACTTTAAAAACTTAAGATGCGACCTACATGATTCACTAATAGTCACGAAAGCTGAATTTCATGTAAAGTGAAGCGACCTAGAAGTCATTAATTTGGGTTACCTGGTTGGAATGCCAAAGTTTTTGCAGAACACTAGCCTTAATATGTGGTAAATTTATATTTAATTCATATCTATTAAAGAGCAGATTAGGATTCTTTTAAATCATTTTTTTAAATTTTGTTTCCAAATTAAAAGAAACAACCATACAAACAAATAAAGAATTCTGCTAAATGGAAAAGAAAAGCACGCTGTTTAGAGGTGGAATTCTGGAATTTTGGTTAATCATATTGAGAAATGCCAAGTAGCCATACGTTTCTAAACACAAAGTTCGGGAATCATGGTGCCATTGTTATTTGACAAAACTGAAATAAAATGTCTTAAAATGTTGCTTTCATGATTGTTCCAGGTGAACAACTACCCGACGCTCTTATTTTATCCTGCTGGAGATAAATCAAATCCGGTAACGTACAATCAAGACATGATTACTTGATTCGTGTGTTAGTTCCAGTTTTTTGATGCCCGTCAACTTTGCAGGTCGAAGTCTCCAAGAAATCGGGCTTGAAGGAATTGGCAGCCTTTATCAAAGAGAATATGAGGTCCCAGGATGGCAGAGCTGTCTCGAGAAAGGATGAACTATGAAAGATCATTCATATTATTTGAGCTTCCTTATATAGGTTGATGATCGAGTGTAGAACAATTGTTTTAGGTGTTCCAAGCACAGGGACTGGCGAGAAGATGAATCTGTATGTAACCCCAGAGTTCGTTTTGTCATCCCCTTTGTTGTGCATTGTTTGGCAAATTAGAAAAAAACGACAGTGCTTTGTAGAGGTTAATACTGATTTATGGTTTATGCAGAGATACAAACATATAAGTAAATATAAGTTGGTGTGGAAGTTGAACCATTCCACACACATGCCAATTGCCCATCTCTTATCATTGTCCTATGATGTTCATTATTAGTTACGCCAAATTCCAGTGGTAGTTTCTGTAGCTCGACAAAATTCACAGTGGCAAATGATAACGCATGCATTTTTACAGCTAGTGGAATCTGGCCTACGGAAAATTCCGCAAAAGAACCAACGAAGATCATCGGCCCGTAAAGAGGTCAAATTCGAGGGACTTGATGAAAAAGGCTGGCAAGCGTGAACGATTCTGGGGCAACCAGGTGCCACGGCAAATACTTGCCCGGCGAACGCAGCATGCGGCCTCGTTGAACGCTGACTTCGCCTTCCTCTGAAATGTAACGTGGCTTCAACAGAACGTTTTTCCTTCGATGCTGCGGTGAGGCGGCTCAGTGGAAGCAGCCTGGTTGAATAAAAATTATCATAAAAACCACCATGGAATACCTACGCAAACAAACCAAAAAAAAACGAGAATCAATACGCTCATGCTCCCCGCTACCCCCGCATTGTTGGTGGTGGGTGTTGGACATAAAAATTCTCTCACAAGTACATGAATCAATCTACAGGATAGCCTACCATAAAAGCACTATATGGCAAGAGCCAGATGAAAACAATCAGTCAGAATGAATACAACAACCGAGTTGAGTTTTAGTTTACAACGAGGCAAAATGAAAGAAACCTAAAGAAAAATTGGTTTCCTCGCCTCCATTCCTCTTTTCCTTGCTCAAAGGCAGGCAAAAGAAAACATCTAACGCCTTCCTCTTTTGCTTCTTCAAGGACAGGCAAAAATACTATTTTAGGTGTGTTCTTGCCATCTCCAATGCTCCCGGATTTGTAAGTTACAAATTTGACTTTGTTATTGCGACACTTAACTGCTCTTTGGCTCCAGCTCGTCACAACCATCAGTAAGAACTGTGCTCCCAATTCTTGCTGGCGGCCAGTAGCGGAATATGGATCTCCCGAGTATATTCTTGGCTGGAAGAGGACCCCTGCGAGAATGCAGCTTCAATCAGCCAGAAAAGAATGCACGCCAAATCGAATTTATAACTAGCACAACCAAGGGCAGAGTGAAAAGCATAATAGCACAAATTTTCATGAACACATTATTACCATACGTGCGAATCATAACTATTATTGCGGTTGTCACCCATCACAAATACAGAGTTTTCAGGCACTTCCTGCAATTATAAACAAAAGAAAGCTGCTAAATAAAACTACGTTAAATCAACAATATTAATGGATGGGGTGATATTAAGAACCTTGCAGTAAACTGATATAAAAGAACGTTGATTACAATGCAAGAGGCAGAACAATTTTGGATGCCTATAATCTAATCAAAATTTTCTTATTAGACATTCTGCTGTGAGATTTTTCCTTTCTTTTTAATATTTTCAAATATTAGTTGATAAATATAGTTTCACTTTTGGTTGATGTACTCTTTATTCTCTCTTTAAAGCATTATCTAAGAGTCACAAGAGTGGTTTGTTCACTAAAGAAGCATGTATTTGAAGAGGTAAGCCGTTAAGGCAAGATGTTCAAAAGTCCATCCAGAATGGGGCGTCATATAACATAGATTTCTTATATAGTGATCTGTTATATATGATAGAGATTTCTTAATAATACGTGTGGGATATAGACAAGCATAACAGGAAAAACATTAGCAAGTCAAATCACAGCTCAGACTAAGCTAATCTGCTCAGCTCCACAGACCAACTTCAAAACTGTTGATTTAATGATTTATGTAGGCAGACAAACATGTTTCTCCTAAGTTTGCTCATCTCTTCTTTACCCTCCTAGACTCCTTTACAACAGAGAGAGAGAGAGAGAGAAGGGGGGGGGGCAAAAAAAAAAAAAAACACTAATTTAATTCCTTCATAAAGTTTCCCTAACATGCTAATATCATCCCTTGTCAGCTATTAGTTTTCAACTGTTTCGAATCTTCAGACATCCGTGGTGACATAATTCAATCTACAGTTAGGCCAATATCTGCTTATATATTTTTTCCCAAGAGATTGTTAAAAATAATTTGAGAGTAGCCATGATGGATTTATCAGTGAACGGAATAAACTCTTTCTCGGTTTACCAAAATTTTAAGGAGAAAGCACACAAAAGGCATGAAAATTCTTACAACGGGGTTCATGTCATAAGATGGTGGCTCAAGAACATAATCTTCATTCCTCACATTGCCATTTACTATTAATTTGCCATTGTGTACCTGCAAAGGAATGGGCAGAGAGAACCATTAGTTCTGCAAGGATACAATGAAGAACTTCCAATACCAAGGGACCAGCAACTTGAAAGCAAACAAGTATGATGGATAACCTTGACTGACATAATGAAGTTCAAACAATAACTACATACAGGAAAGGGCCAACTTCTAAAAATTCATGAACTAATGCTGTCCAATGCACTATATTATTACAAAAATTTTCTTCCACAAACCATAGATTGGAATTACCTACTGCAGCCATCAGCAGTTACTAAAGTGTGCATATATCTAAAAAGCCTGAGTTCTCCCTATTCGATAACAGACAAACCACAGACATTTCGATTTCATCTAAATGAATGTCGATTTAAGTGATCCTCCCAAAAATTTCATCGAGATCACCTGGGAGAAAAAATCACATTAAGACAACAGGAAGCCCTAATATTTTCAAGCATCTTATATGGCTAGCCAACCAAATTGCATCTCTATTGGAATCCCTGTACTATTCTTAATCTGTGGCTGCTGCATGTCCAATCCTATGATACTCAGGTAGGTTCCCAGGCAATGTCTCTTTCTTCTTGACAACTTCTATTGAAACCTTGGAGTCTGAGTAAATCCGAAGGTTAGTTATTGATTGTCCGATAAGATATTGAAGACCATGGAAATTAGTCAGCATCTGTACTCAACGTAAGTTTTCACCATAAAAGGACCTGCAAAACGATCCATAATCTAATTGTTTTCATCCCCCAAGAACTCCAGCCCCTCCCATTCTTTCTTTCTGGTAAAATTTCGTCACTCTAGGAAAACAATCCATAATCTTTCAGTTCTGCAGCTACATGCAATTTTGGTAAGACCAACTAAATCCCTCATGAGAATGCACCATCAATTTCTATGCCTGAGAGATGGCCTTTCTAAACAACCTTATGGTCCATTCTCTCACCTCTACAAGATCAATTTCACATATTGATTAAAGCAATCAACACAATCATGTGACACAGAAACAGAAATCATATATGGCACCAGTGTCCAGCTGCTTATCTTGAAACCTTCCCTTCTGCGGTTTATCAGAGTTTGAGGCTGCAATAAGTTTCTCAATAAATGCCACAAGTGCATTGTACCTGAGCAGTTAAGCAGAATATGCCTTTAAGGTTCCAATGGCAGCTTTGCATCAGGAACACATCATAATATATAATAGCTAATTTTAAAAGCAGAAGAGAGGGTGGTTTACCAGGAAGCATCACCCAGAGAACATTTTGCTCTCAGGCATGATGAGGCCTGCCACAAGCCAACCTGCACCTTGTTTTTTTCCCATAAGAGATTTCCAGGAAAATCAATAGGTCATCTCAGCAGAAAATTCAACCTGGAGGTCTAGGCTTTATTGTACAATTATAATGGGTTCAAGGCCCTGTGGGCTAGTCAAAGGCCATAAGGGTTGATACTTGCTCACAGAGAAAGGGAGACTTAAACCCTGTGTAAAGTATGACCTTCAGAATTCCAACATTAGGACTCAACAAGCCAAGACAATTCGCCATTTTCGTTCCATGTAATCTTACAAAAACCAACTTAAATAGGCACTCTTTTGAATCATAGCAAGGATCAAAACTAGGACAATAAATATTTTCAATTTTTCTTTTTAGTAGAGAATCGTATATATTTAAAAAATTATTGTTGATTTTAGAATACTCACCTCTACAACATCACCCTCCTTGGCAACAACTCTTTTTATAAAAACATCATCATCAGTATATCCTGCTTCCTGCATGGTAAAATGTGCATTGAGAAACTAAATACCATGAGTAAGAAATTGATATACATGGGCTATTGCCTTCAAAAGAACTAAACTTACCTGCAAGGCAGGTGGGCTTTTGAAGATTACTATATCATTCACACATGGCTTTCTAAAGTAGTACGAAACCTAAAAAAGACATAGATAAAATGACTGTGAATAATGAAAATCAGATGTATAAGAATAACACAAAATCTAACTCATGCTTGGTAAATGCACAAGGTTTGAAATGATACAAAGGAACAAGCACTTGCTTAAAATATTTATGCGAAGATTCTGCAGAGAAATACAGAGGATACAGGTTGTCATAACAGCAGAAAAAATGGGTTAATATATTTTCAAAAAAAGGCTTGTAATGACTAATTATTTGATGGATTGAGATTTAATTCTTTAAGTTGTTTTACAAATTTCATCAGTTTGTACAATACTATTGTTTTAAGCGTTTACATGGCTTAACACTAGGAAAATCATGATTAACCATGTATTTGATTTATTTCAATATCATTGAATCTTTGGAATCACAGATAGATAGCACATGAGGAAATGCAATTTGAAACTCGAGGTTAACTAACTCCTAAATTACATGGTTTAGTATATAACTACTAAATATGCTATCTTTAGGAGACCCTGAATTTTCCTTGTGTGACTGATAATCTCAGTCAGAATGAACTAACAAGAGAAAGGTCCAATTAGTCTTTACCCGTTTAAAGGAGCAGGAATGTGATATTTGGTGCCTCTAGGGCTTCACACAAACAAATGGAAGAAGAGAAAAGAAGCTTTACAAGAAGAAAAGGGAAAACATACAATAGAGAAAGGGAAAACAAGATGACCTTAAAAGGACAAGGACCATCTTCTGCTAAAAAAAATTCAAACATATAATCAATGAAAAGCTCAAATACACACAATAAAGAGTCCATTAAGGAAATAAAGAAGACTAGTGTAGTGACCCTTCGATGCAAAAACAAAGTTAAGGAAACCTCTCGGAACATTTGTCCAATATTCTAACCTGAATTCGGGGTTCTCCAAGTCAAGATACTAACCAACTTATGAATTTACATTTTATGGCCTAAGTAGCAATATTTTGTACTAATAAAGCATCAAAAATTTAATAACCAATGGAACATTTCTACTTTAAAAATCCAACACAACAAACGTATAAATTTGCAACTACTTTAGGTTCGAAACAATAAGGCTAAATTTCCAAATAAAGAGCAGCACCTTCTCAGCAACAATGCGATCTCCGACATCAAATGTGGGGTACATCGAAAGGGAAGGGATGAACCGTGGCTCAGCCACGAAAGTTCGAAACGCCAAAGAAATCGCTAGCGCCGCCAAAATGGTCTTCACATCCTCTGCAGTGACACTAACCCATTCTGGAAGGAGTCCCTTCTTCTTCTCCCCTTCCTCTCCTCCTTCACCCCCACCCTCCCCATCCCCATCTCCACCTCCCCCGCTCCTCTGCTCCAATGGGGGCTTGGTCTCGGTGGTCTCGCCGCCCTCGGCCTCGACGCCCCTCCTGCATTGGATCTTTCTCCGCCAAGGCCTCGGCCGGAAGAGCTGGAAACCAAGCAAGGTGGAGTTTTTAAGGGGAGGTCCGACATGGGTGGGGTTAAAGTTGGGATTTTTGAAGGAGGAGAGGGATCTTGGAGGGCTAGAGCTGGGGATTTTAGAGGATAATAGATAGGTAGAGGGAGGGGAGGAGGAGGGGAGGAGCGTGGCTTTGGTGATGTGGTTCTTGGAGGAGAAGAGGTGGGTGCGCTTAGGGTTAGAGTTAGGGTTTTGAGAAGTGGGAGGAAAGAACTGGAGCGAACTCATCTTCTTTGGCTTCTTCGCCTCCCCCCTTCCCTCCCCGAAGATAAGCCGGGGATGAGATGCTGGCCTTCAAGCCTGGACGACAGGCGACATCGGTCAAAGTCTCCTGGTCTTGTCGAAGGGTGCCCGTACAAAGCCCTTGTCTGTTTTTGCCCATTCTGGTAATAGATTAAAATGATCGATGTCGGTCCCTTCCTTGCAAGGATGGTCTACCAAGCACAATCAACTGCCAAGCTTGGAATATCTTTGAGGCTGCGAGAGTGATCCGCTACAAGAACCTCTTCTAGATTCTTTTATTTAGGCTTAAGCATGAGCAAGACTGTAATTAAACCATGTCAAATGACTCACATCATGGTGTATTGCTTCTTGATTGCATTAAACTCATTTAACATCATGCTTGCATATTCAAAAGAAAATTGTGGCATTGGATGTTTGATGATATAGGATATCACATGGCCATAACATGTTCGTGGCGACTTGTATGACATGATAGATGGCTGCTGATTAGGTTATTTGTTCCAACAATTTGTTAACTTTGACCTTTCAGCATCGTTACTGAGAATATTCAAATCTCATACTATCATCACGGTGGAGTTGTCTGATGCATCTTCCTTATTGATGAACGATGCACACAATGAGAGTTCCAACAATGACTGCTAACTTTTCCTCCTCATTGATTTCTTTAGATACCAAGAAACATTTCCCTTTCAGTGCAGCCTTTAGTCAACAATGGCAGTAGCACTTGAGAGCCGAGAACTACGGGTGTTTAGCCAATTTATGACCATGATTTATACTACAGTGGATTGGCCCCCAGCATATAAGCAGTTCTGAAATAAATCATTCTCTAGTAATTTCGCATGAGGCATAATTTGGTTTTTTTGGGATGACAATAGAAACAGTTAAAGCATAAATAAGTCGCCTTAGTGATATGAGAAAGATTTTCACTTTACGGTACCCTTGTTAAATTCTTTCAAGCTAATCTATTGAATGTAAAAAAAAACTCTTAATTTAGCAATCTTTTTTTGTATTAGGCTAAATATTGTTGCAAACATCTCCATTTCATACCACTTCATAATTTGCTTGTGATTAAGCGTTTCAAGCGATTAAACAAAAACACACATAAAACTGTAGGTTGCTTCATCGGATAAATGCAATGGATCGGGTTCACTCTCACCCATGAATAACGGCAAGGCCAACTCCATATCAAAGCTTTAGCGCAAATCACACATCACACATGCATTCCGATACCAAGATTAGCTTCTCAAGTCTAATGCAACACCTCACCAGAAGAAAAAAAAAAAAATGAAAAACCTCTCCCACAACAAATATTTCAGCTCAAAGCTTAGATGTTGGACAGTAATGCATACCACCTCTGTGGCTGTAACTCAAAAGCTCGGATTGTCCATATGGAGATGAAGACATAAATAAATGGAATAGAAAATAGATCCAAGATCAAAACAAAAACTGCAAACAAATTGAGAATCTAATCGCATGAGCGCTAAGAATAACTAAATTCCAACTGTGAGGTTTTGATTTCAAATCTAGCTCTACGACCAAATTCTGAAGTAAACTTAAAATGGAACATATTTGAAGAACTTTTATTAGCACTTATAATTGAAAATTTGGTACAAAAGCATGGCAGGTCAACTGCCCAAGGCCCTTCTACCTAAACGTGGGGAAAAAAGAAAAACAAAACTTTGGGCCACAAAGTTTGATCGAAGAGATTTCCAGCTTTTGATTTAATGCTAGCTAGCTTTGTACTTGCAGAGGGTCTCAAACCCCATGTACTCGTGCCGCTGGATCTTCTGAATCATGTTTGAGATACCAACTCCACCTGTTAATTTTGAGAACTGCTAAGAGGCCTCATGAAAGAATGCAGAGATTCTTGCTTATATCAAACAAGAGATACAAAGAATGGGACGTTTTATATTCTTACCCAATGAGATGGCACTGACAAAAATAGTGAAAGCTAGGATGAAGATGATGAGAGATGCCCTCCCCAGTATATTAATCAGCTTCCTCACCGCATGTTGGCCTATAAAGGCAGCAACAGTTGCCACCGCAACAAAGTAGGCAGCTGCACAAGTCCACGGAGATCAAATGAGAACTGGACGAGCAAGACGTGTACTAAATCACACATTTCCTCGCTCAAAACTTGTTTTTGATGATTTAGGCTGATGGACCAAGCAAGTATAAAAATAGATGTCAATAAAGGTGAAGGCAAGCAAATCATATGAATTGCTTCCAAACCAATATTAACTTTCGAAGCCAAAAGTTTTTTTTTTTCCTTGGATGTTAAAGAATGACAGGTGAATTTAATTACCATATGGAACCGGGAAACGTTTTAAGAGGTAGTATTCTACAACAGACATGGATGAGGAAAACGTCATGGCAAAAGTAGCTGTAGCACTTGACACCTGCTCAAACATGCATAAGATGTAAGCATGTAGATCTAAAAACAGTCAAATTCAAATCACCAAATCAATAAGTACTGATGTTTTCTAAAATGGACCATGGATGAACCATTGCATTCTCTATTTGCCAACTTTAACCAAATCCTGATGATAAAAAATAAGTTGAGTACGCATGTTGAAATCAGTCTTCCACCAAAACTTTACTTCAACAATTCCTTCAATGCCTCCATCTTGGTCATTATGTCAACGACTTTACGTTCTTTAATGTTAAAAATATTATCTTTTATGGAACCATTGGGAATTGAAACTAAAAGAGCAATTGTTATGCATGACTCAAGTAAGAGTCATCAAATGGTCGCTGGAGTTCATTTTGATGATTTACAGCATGGCACATGGCATGGCATGCATGACTTGGAGACTTATTATTCATGCATTCTCATTACAAAATCAATGTGCAGAGGGCAAGAGCAACGAGAAATTCGAATTGTTAGCTAAATGGTAAATCATATAGCCGTGTTGCGGGAAAAGATATTGCACACACCTGAGGAGGAATACCAAGCTCCAGGAAAAGAGGGCCTAAAATAAACCCTCCCCCAAGCCCAAGCAATCCACCAACCGTACCAGCAAGGATACCAGTTGCGCAGTATAGAACTAGCTGGAGAACTCTCCAATTTGTTCCTTGATCTCCCTTCGATGCAATCACTCTCTTTCCTCTGTACAAGCTAACTGCTTCATATGCAGTCACTCCCACAGACACTGGTATCTGGAAGACATCAGCAGTATTGCTGATTTAGGTTAACAAGACCACGAGAGCATCATTGATGTAAAGCCAAAGGCATAATACCTGTAGCAAATTCAAAATCCAATATGATTTTGAACAATTCGAAGTATATTCCTGCGGAAGAGATGTAGAACCAAGGTTAATCACTAAGGTATTTAGTTTATAAAATCAAGGTAGATTGATAACACGACAGCGTGAATAGCTCACCTTCACAATCTGCAGAGCAAGGAATGCCATCCACACAAACATGAGAAGGCCAAGCTCCTTCCAGCAGACATTCTGAAGAATTGTGACCTGCAATGGTTATCAATGTCAGCATCAATAGCTTGAGTATGTGACAATAAAGCTTGCTGCCTAAATACCTCCAATTGTCGAGTCTTGGGCTCCTTGGCATTGCCTGGACCTGTAGGGAGCGCTTTGTATTCAATTTCTTCACTTCCTGTGCCAAACAGTGATGGAAAAAATGAACCACAGGTTTTGATGGTTTTCCCAAAACATGCAACGCCAAAGTGTGCAACTATTAGAGATTACCATTTGTATCTGCACGCTTTGCAGCCTCCTGTAATTAGAAAGCAGAGTCTCATGCAAATCAGGATTCAAGCAAATTAAATTTATCAGTCATGAAATCATGAAACAGGAAAGGAAGAATACCTTTTTCATCAATGTCTCTTTCTTCCATGTCTCAACACCCTTCATAAATGCTTTGGATGATGTTCCTGAAGAAAAAGGCCAGAAATAAAATCCATGGAAGAAATCTTCTCTTGGAAGGAAAAAAATCATAAAAGTTATGAGAAAAAGACATTTAATTACCTAAGAAGAGGAGAATTAGAAGAACTGTAACCATCCAATCAGCAAACATTACATTGAAAGCAACTCCGATACTGATTCCGAGCATGAGCATTGGTTGGAAAAGCAAAGCCAGGTCATAGTCGATAATGGGCATATCTAGAGTTGGATGCCGGAGCTTAAGATTGTAGTATACAGTTGACCCCGCCGCACCCATGATCATGCCTGCCCAAAGTGTGTCACCAGATCAGCAGAAATAGTAACATAACTAACCTAAATTTCAAGAGCTTGTAGGCTAATTAAGACAAAGCAGAACAAAGTTACTTCATCAAATCAGCCAGTAAGAAAAATGAGAACCTTTCTTCAGGAATTAAAAACAAATAAGCAGCAATAATTCACATACAACATGAATTAGATTCATGCTCAGCATATACAAATTACTGTAAAGTCAATCAGTTTAGCATACACAACATGCATTAGATTCATGGTCTACTCAGTTTGAGCCTTCATTATATCCATGCAAATATATGACTTTTCTAATTTCAATAATTATAATTTCCAAGCATAAATATTTTACTTGCTTATCTTCCAAAAAAAAAGATCATATGGATTGCCTTTTTGGTAAAATACATATGGACTAGCTGAAACATCCAAATATAGCATTAATCTGGTATTATTATTATCATTGACAACATCACATAATAATTAGATTCAAGCATAGTAACTTTTCCAAGTATCCAAACTTTTTGGAAAGCAAAGACGCTCACATTTTTCCCTTAAAAAAAATAAAATAAAGCTCACATTTTGATATAGCGGTTGACGATTTCGGGTCGAACCCAACGACCAGCGTGAGCATGGGAACAAAAATCCCACCTCCACCCACACCTCCAACGCTGCCGAAAGCCGCTCCAAAGAACCCAATAATTGATCCCACGATGATTTTCCAGCCAAATCTCATCGGCTTTAAATTTAAAAACACATACATGCAATACTTCGGACGTTAATTCTCACAAATCGTTCTAAGAAAAAGGTGATCAGAAAAAGGAGGGAAAATAAATGGGAATTCGTACCGGCCAAACATGTTGATAAGAAGATTCACTGGGCTGCCACAAGAAATTTACCACCTTTAGAAGGTAATCTGAAGCACCCATCTCTTCTTCGACGGAAACATCATCTCCCAACGCCTCAGACTTCGGTCCTCTATCCGCCGAGGCCATCGCAGCCGTCAGGAGGACGCTCAGACAAATCACCACCACCGGCCACAACCACTTCTTCCGCCATTTCCCCTCCATTCCTTCTCTTATCCTCTCCTTGCCCCCAAACTCGCCGGAAAAACTCTACCTTGCCGCAGAAAGCAGGATCGCCGGCGATGTCGCCCGTTCCAAAAACCGAAGTGAAGCGCCCAAGCCGGATCGAAACGGAGCAACCGCGGGTCCTCGACCGGTCCCGCCCGACAGGAGTCGTCGATCCGAGACCGAGATCCGAATCCGTAAAGCACCGCGAGGGGAGCTGGGAGTGGGAGCTTCCGTTCCGAGGAACGTCAACTTCCTAGGAAGAAGAGCTGTAAAACAGGAAACCGGGCCGTTGAGCTTATATCCAATTCCTTTACCAAATTACCCCTAGCTTTACTGATTTTTACGATTAGATTTGGAGAGGAATAAAAGAGCTATGGAAGTTCCCAAAATGAGCTTGCGCCAGGCCTTGGATCCTTAACACCAAGCAAGAGAGGGAGGTGGGAGAGGCCGTGCGGTATAAACCAGTACAAGCGTTAGTGCGAAGGTGTGGAAAAGCTGAGAAGGCCCGCCGGTGTGGCGTACGTCAGGATTCGAAGCTTCAAACGGTACCAGTGGACTGGTGTTGGTCTTTCTCCACGTCAAGAAGGGATCCCATGGGTCATTTGGCTAAGGGGATGCGGGAAGCAGGGGGGAGGTGAGGATAGGGGTCGTCGCGGGAGGTAACGAGAACGCTGGATTAATGATGCAACGTTTTTGGGGCTCCGTTTAGTGTAACACGTGGGGGCACGGAGGTAATTATTGGGGTAAGTGGGGGTGTCAGAGGGTCGGTCTCGGCCGCGAGCATTTGAAAAGAAAAGGATCCAATTTTTTTCAAATTCTCTCTTTTATTCCCTCTTTTATCCTTTGGTTGGCGGATAGGGTGGGCCAAACAGGGTGAGTCCGCGAATCCCTCACGTGGGACGAAGATAAGGGAGAAGAAAACGGTTTGGTCGTTGGGAGTTGGACAGCCGTCCCGTAGATGCTTAGTGGCTGTACAAGGGTGACGCATTTTTTTTTTTTAATTTATAATATCTATATAATATATAAAAAAAATTTAGAGCACTTCTAATGCACCAATGTCAAGTTTCGAACTTTCTACAATATTTTTTTCTCTAGCACTAATTTTTTTTCTTTTCATTTGGACCCTTTTTCGAGCCCTCAAAAACCATCGTGGACACACGCTATCTCTCCTCTCTCCTCACAACCACCTTCATGTGCCATCGCCATCCTCCTCATCTCCCTGCTCTCCTCGCTGCCACCTCCTGTTGCTCTCCATTATCGCCATCCTTTTCATGATCTTCGACATCGGGCTACCAGCATATGTGTTCCTTCCCACAAATTTCCTAAAAGAGACGTCGATCTCTATTTTATACTCACCACCATCTGCTGCCGGTCTCCACCGTCACTTTCCTCCCCACTTTCCTCCCCATCATTACCGACGTCGGCCTTCTCTTTCAATTTTTCTTAAGTGCTTTCATTCCTTCTATCTTTTTTTCTTTGATACTTTTTTTTTGCTTCGAGCCTTACAGTCGCCCACCTTCTTCCTATGTTGGTCACTGCCGCTCCGATCTCCCTCGGGTGCTTTTCTTCCTACAAATGTAAACCGCCTCCCTGCTTTACTTGCCGCCACCTCCTGTCGATCTCCATCATCGTCTTTCTTTCCATCGTGATCGGCATTGGCCTGCTCCTCTAATCTTCCTCAAATGCTTACTTCCCGAAATAGAGAAAGAAATAGAAAAGAAAAAAGTAGAAAAAAGAGAAAAAAATTTCCAACATAAAAACCTAGCCATCATCTATGCTTCCATATTCGGCCGTTCCAAGCCTTATGGCACGGACGGCGATAGGACGGGGCCGCAGAAGGGGTGGTGGGAAGGGATGCGACCTAGGCCTCACGACAGGGGCGCGGGGTGCGGATGAGGTGGTGGGAGGGAGGGAGATTGGTGGTGCCGGAGCTAGGGGAGGGGAGGGGGCTTGGTGGTGTCGGAGCCGAGAAGGGGAGGGGAGAGGTTTGGTGGTCACGCAAAGCCGCGTGCGGTGCGGACGAAAGTGGGGCGGCGCTATGGTGAGGGCGGTGGCCATGACCTAAGCCTCACACGACGAGAGCAGGGGATGGGGGGAGGCTACAGGAGAAAGGAAAAGGAAGGAAAAAAAAGAAAAAAATATATTTTAAAAGATGGAGGAAAAAAGATTAAAAATTTATTATTCTATTATTAATAATTTAAAATATTATTTTTAAATAATACTAAAATAATATTTTAAAAATTAAAAAAATAATATTTTAAAAATAAAAGGAGGGAAGGGATAAGAGATAAAAATAATTTTATTTTAAAAATATTATTTTTAAAAAATAAAATATTATAAAAATATTAATATTTTTAAAAATATTAATTTATTTTTAAAAAATAATATTTTTTAAAATAATATATTTTGAGATCTTAATCGATCCATCAGATTAGATCAAATCTAATAAATTATCTACAAACAAAGCACAGTACTCCATCGATGTAATCGAGCTCTTCCATCCTTCGAAAGAAAGGTGAATTTGATATTATCTTTTCTAAATATATTTTTTAATTTTTTTATTATTATTTTTTTAGTGTTTAGTTAGTTTTTTGAATGATACAAAATATTAAGAATGGTGGTGCTCTGAGTATTCGGCAGGTAAGGAACTGAGAAAAGATGAGTGCTAATTTTTTTTTTTTGATCCAAAATCTATCAAAATGATGAACTGATTTTAATATCTTTTTTCTTTATTTTTCATTCACTATCTTGCTGTATCAATATTTTTTAAAGATCAGATAAGCCTGTAAATCCTTTCTTACATGATGGTTTCCTCTAAAACTGAAAAGCTGTGATATTACAAACAGCAACCTCCTACGAACCTGATGAGAAACAAATTAGATACAATTTTTTTAAAATATTTTTCAACAAAATCCTCCTAATCTACTTAAGCTTTCAAATGTTACCTGCATATGTATTCCTTCCCACATATCTCCTAAAAGAGATGCCAATCTCCTTCATTTTTTGCTCACTGCCATTTGTCGTCGGTCTCTGCCATCACTTTCTTCCCCATCGTCACTGGCGTCGGCCTTCCCTTTCGATTTTCCTCGGGTGCTTTTGTTCCCTCTATCTTTTTTCTCCAATAGTTTTTTTTTCAAGCCTTACAGATGCCCACCTTCTCCCCACATTGGTCATCGCTACTTCAGTCTCCCTCAAGTGCTTTCCTTCCTACAAATGTAAATCGCCTCTCTACTCTGCTTGCTACCATCTCCTACCAATCTCTACCATCGCCTTCCTTACCATCATGACCGACGTTGGCCTGCCCCTCTGATCTCCCGCAGGTGCTTTCCTTCCCATATATAGATCTCTAAATAGAGAAAAAAATGAAAAAAAAAGAGAGAAAAAAAAATTCCAACACAAAAACCTAGCCATCGTCTATGCTTCTGTATTTGACCATTCCAAGCCTTATGGCATTGACGGCGGTGGGGCAGGGCTGCAATGAGGGTGCCACGGACGACTACGACCTAGGCCTCATGATGGGGTGGGGGGTGTGGGTGAGGCAGTGGGAGGAAGGGAGGGAGGGAGGGGGTTTCATGGTGCTATAGCCGGGTGGGGAGGGAGGTTAGTGGTGCTGGAGCCGGAAAGGGGAGGAGAGGGGTTTGGTGGTCATGCGGAGCCGCATGCGGCATGGACGACAGTGGGGTGGTGCTGTGGTGAGGGTGGCGACCATAACCTGAGCCTCACATGGCGAGGGCGGGGGATGGGGGGAAGGCCGCGGGAGGAAGGGAATGGAAGGAAAAAAAAGAAAAAATATATATTTTGGAAGGTGGAGAAAAAAAGATAAAATATATTATTCTATTATTAATAATTTAAACTATTATTTTTAAATAATACTAAAGTAATATTTTAAAAAATTAACAAAATAATATTTTAAAAATAAAAGAAGGAAAGGAATAAGGTATAAAAATATTTTTTTTAAAAAAATATTATTTTAAAAAATAAAATATTATAAAAATAATAATATTTAAAAATATTAATTTATTTTTAAAAATAATATTTTTTAAAATAATATAGTTAGAGATCTCAATCGATCCATCGGAATAGATCAAAGCTAATAAATTATCCACAAACAGAACACGATACTCCATCAATGGAATCGAGCCCTTTTGTCCTTCGAAAAAAAAGATGAGTTTGATATTATCTTTTCTAAACATATTTTTTAATTTTTTTATTATTATTTTTTGATGTTTAGTTAGTTTTTTGAATGATACAAAAAATTAAGAATGATGGTACTCTGAGTATTCGATAGATAAGGAACTGAGGAAAGATGAGTGCTAAATCTTTTTTTTATCTAAAATCTATCAAAATAGTGAACTGATTTTAATATCTTTTTTCTTTGTTTTTCATTCACTGTCTTGCTGCATCAATATTTTTTAAAGATCAACTAAGACTGTAAATCCTTTCTTAAATGATGGTTTCCTCTGGAACTGAAAGGCTATGATATTACAAATAGCAACATCCTATGAACCTGATGAGAAACAAATTAGATGCAAAAAATTTCAAATATTTTTCAGCAAAATCTTCCTAATCTACTTAAGCTTTCATATCTATTAAACAATCCATCAATGAAAGTGGAGGGCTACTATAAGCATAGTAGCAACCCCATCAAAACTCTCTTAGATGATAATTTTAAACTACAAAACTGATGAGAGGCTCTTTCAAATATATTCTTTCCTGCTTTCCTTATCACTACCTCCTATGGGCCTTCATCGTTGAAAAAGAAAAAAAAAAGTGAGCAGCCTATATAGGAAAAGGTTTGGTCTTTTATTTTTTTCATCTTTATTTTATTTTTATTGATTTTTTTCTATTTTTTCTAATTTTTATTGTACTTTTTTTATTCTTAGGATCGAATGTCAATCGGTTGGGAGCCTTGAAGTGGTCAAATAGAAAAATTTAAATCCATCTCAATCGGATAGAATGCTTGAAACAGATGAGATAACTTTTTCTCTCTCTAAAATTTATTAAAATTAATTATTTTTTATGAATTATTTTTTATTTTATTTGATAGTAAAAAAATTTATTATTATCTTGATGTTGATTTGATTTCATGATTAGATAGCTTGAAGGTAATTAAATGATGAAAAAATTATTTGTATAGATTTTATTTAATAATTATAGGTCCTATTATCTTAGAGTTCAACAATAAAAATAATATTTATGGTATCGATATATTTTTAATTAAAAAAAGTTATAACTCTCTATTTTTTATGAATGATTTTTATAGTTTTAGATTCATCTATTAAGTAAATATCTTCAAGAACATATTCATTATATTTTGCTCCATATTAGTTTATTGATAATAAAAAAATTATGAGACTACAATTTTTATTTTATTAAAATTTATGTGTCGATCATCAGAATCAATCGAGTAACAAAAAAAAAAAGGGAGAGAGAAAATAAGGTGACGTAGAAGATTTAAAAAATTTGAATTATTATATATAGTTTTCATAAATATATATTATCAAATTGTAGTATTTATTCTTATGCTTTTATGTTGATTACTTAAGGTTAAATATTTAGATAATCTTATTATATAGTGTTGGGGATAAATCCCGCTCCCGTCGAAGTCCAGCTTGATGCTTAGTCTAATGCAGCTGGTAATCATGGAAGAGCTTCGATCAGAGATTCTCCTCCAGCAGTCGGACCCTCGTTGAATCCAGCAGTCGAACCCCAATCGAACTCCTTCGACGGTCAAATCTTAGTCGAACTCCTCAGCAACCGAACCTCAGCCAAACTCCTCCAGCGATCGAACTTTTTCCAGATTTTTTCTTCCGAACTTCTCCTTCAGTCAAGCGCCTCTATGAGCCAAACTTCTTCTGGACCTCTCTTTCAGTCGGATGCCTCCAGAAGCCGAACTTCTTTTGGACTTTTCCTTCAGTCAGATTTCTTTAGAAGCAAAACTCCTTTCGGACCTCTCCTTCAGTCAAATGCCTCGAATTTCTACTTCAGTTGGATGTCTCTAGGAGCCGAACTCCTTCCGAACTTCTTCTTTAGTCGGATGCCTCTAGAAGCCGAACTCCTTCCAGATTTTTCCTTCAGTCGGATTCTTCCAGGAGTCGAACTCCTTTCGGACCTCTCCTTCAGTCGAATTCCTCGAGGAGCCAAACTCCTTTCAAATTTCTTCTTCAGTCAAATTCCTTCAGGAGCGAGCCGAACTCCTTTCGGACTTCTCCTTCAGTCAAATTTCTTTAGGAGCCAAACTCCTTTCGGATCTCTCCTTCAATCGAATTCCTCCAGGAGCCAAACTCCTTCCGGACCTCTCCTTCAGTCGGATGCCTTCAGAGCCAAACTCCTTTCGAATTTTTCTTTCAGTCGGATTCCTTCAAGAGCCAAATTTCTTCCAAACTTCTCCTTCAGTCGGATTTCTTTAGGAGCCAAACTCTTACCAGAGGATGCCTCTAGGAGCCGAACTTCTTTCGAACCTCTCCTTCAGTCGGATTCCTCCAGGAGCCAAACTTCTTTTGGATCTCTCCTTCAGTCGAATTCCTTCAAAAGTCGAACTTCTTTCAAATTTCTCCTTCAGTCAGATTCCTCCAGGAGCAAAACTTCTTCCGAACCTCTCCTTCAATCGGATGCCTCCTGAAGTCGAACTCCTTTCGGACTTCTCGTTCAGTCGAATTTCTCCATCAGTCGAATTTCTTTCAGATTTCTTCTTTAGTCGGATTCCATCAAAAGCCAAACTTCTTTCAGACCTCTCCTTCAGTTGAATGCCTATAGGAGCCGAACTTCTTCCAAACTTCTCCTTTAGTCAGATTCCTCTAGGAGCCGAACTCCTTCCGAATTTTTTCTTTGGTCAAGTTTCCTTTAAGAGTCTGAACTTTTCTAAAATTGATGTATGTCAAAGCTCTTCATCAACCAACGCTTGCTTCCTCCGAACTTCGACTATTAAATCTCAACGAATGGCCAATGGACACCTCTCTCCATAATAAACTCCATATGATCCCAAGTGGCCCACTACCGGATGGTTACGACCGTCACTATCAGTCTGTTACAGACTCCATCTATAATAGAGATCCTCTAGATATATTTTTTCTAAGCTTTCTTCTTCTTTTCAAAACTCTATCGAACTCTTTTCTGAGCACTCTATTTCTGTTGGCTAAAAAAGCTGACTTAATCATCGGAGGATCCTGTCGGAGCCACTACCACCGACTCCGGATGGAACTTTATTTTGTAGATCACCGGTGATGACCTCATCTTCTTCGACTCTAACTCGATCCGGCATCAACCAGATTCTATACCAACAGAATTGGCGCTAGAGGAAGGGCCCTTTGTTCCTGAGGTTTTCTTGTTCTTAAAGAAGTGCTCAATAGCGATCTCTCTTCTTTCTTTTTAGAGTTTTTTTCAAAAAAAATACCTCCCATGAAAGCTTCAACCCAGCAATCAACGGCCTCTGAAGCTAGATCTCGTCCAGATCTATCCGCTCCCGCTCCAGCTCGAGCTCCGATAACTCAAGCTCCATCTGCAGCCATGGTGGATGCGGAGCAGTTCAACTTACTGGTCCAATAGCTTTGCGATGTCACGGAGGTGGTGTAAGCCATACATCGACAGGCTCTGGCATCGATTCGATCGGAGCAGGCTTCTCTGGAGCTCCATGATCCAGTCTGGAGATGGTCGACTTGGGCTATCTGACCTCTGATCTCTAAAAGGAGGAAGCAGAGGATGGAGAACCCTTGCTCAGACCATAACTCGACCCAGGGGGAGGCTTCACATCCACTCGGCCAAAAAATTCTGGAGGTCAATGACCGTGAAGATCTTTTTGATCAAAAGCTCCAAAAAATGAGCTGACGAATCGAAGAACTCTGTTACGCCCCCTCCACCCATAATAATGATATTTATACTGATCCTCCTTTTTTTCAAAAGATTATGCAGGAATCAATCCTGCCAAACTTCAAGCTATCTCAATTTGAAAGTTATGATGGGACCATCGATCCGATCGACCACCCGGAGGCCTTTCGGATGATGATGATGCTGCTCCATGGCATGCCAGATGCCATTTTATGCCGGGCTTTTCCATCCATCCTCAAGGGAGCCATCAGAAATTGGTACTCAGCCCTTAAGTCAGGTACCATCTTATTTTTGATCAGATGAGTCATCAGTTTGCAGCTCATTTCATTAGTAGTTGATATTTTCGTCGAGGTTTGGATTCTCTAATGAACATCAGGTAGAAGGAGGAAGAATCTATCCAGACTTATGTCATCCGATTTAATGCTGCTACATTGGAGGTCCAGAACTTGGATCAGTCTGTTGCAATGGCCGCACTTAAGGGCGGCCTTCAGAAGAATGATTTGCTATTCTCCCAAAAAAAGAAGTACCCCAGAGACTTTGTCGATATGTTGGCTCGGACTGAAAGTTATGCTCAAGCTGAAGAGGCCTTCAAGGCCAAGGATAATGAAGCCATTGGAGAGCGGTGAATCGGTGAGCCGGATGGGCCTACTGAGAAAGGAAAGCCGAGTGAATCTTGGCCTCACTCCCAAACTCCCTCTGAGCGCAAGCGAGCCCAGACTCCTCTCCGGGCTCGGAGGTAGTGAAGCCCCAATAGAAGGGTACGATGGGGTTCTTCCCTCCAAAAATTTTACAACTATGCGCTTATCAATGCTCTGAAAATTCAAGTACTGATGAAAATCAGGAAGCAACTGTCGAGATCGAGAAGGATACGTACTCATCCTAATAAGTGCAATCCTAATAAGTTCTGCCCTTATCATCGTGACCATGGTCACGATACTGAAGAGTATATTTAGCTCCAAGATGAGATCGAGGAGCTCATCAGGTGGGACAGAGTCAGCCGATTTCTGCGATGTCGGTCTGAAGGACAGAAAGATCAACCAAGGGCACTACCATAGTCTGAACCACTAAGAAGGAAGGAACAAGAAGATCGATCGTCTCTTGGCATCATCAACACCATCTTTGAGGAACTTCGGCGTGAAGAGATCAGCAGATCTGAGGGACCAGTGAAGAGGTAGAGAACTGAAGAGCCCATCGCTTTCATCGACGAGGATGCTCGAGGAGTCTAGTTTCTGCATAATGACGTGGTTGTAATCTCTTTAAACATTGCCGACTATGATATATGCCGTATTTTGATAGATAATAGAAGCTTGGTCGACATATTATTTTATGATGCTTTCTCGAAAATATTCTTACTTAATAATCACTTGGGACCTGTGAACTCTCCGTTGGTAGGCTTTACTACCGATGCCATGCCAGTTGAGGGCATAGTAACTTTGACTGTGACTGCAGGTCAACGTCCGAAGTTAGTTAAGGCATAGGTCGATTTTCTAGTCATAAAGCCTCCATCTGCCTACAATACTATTCTCGGTCGATCTGAGTTGAATGCGCTTCGAGCAGTGGTGTCGACTTATTATCTAAAGATGAAGTTCCCAATGAGCTACGAAATTGGAGAGATCAGGGGAGCCAGGCATTGGCGAGACGCTATTATTTCATCGCCCAGTAGAAGAACATCCAGCCCGACCTTTGTCCTATCGAGGGACTGGATACCCATGATGACCTCATTAAGGAGCGGGGTGAACCTATGGAGGACCTCATATCTGTGACCTTAAACGACGAAAATACAGAGCACACTATACAGATTAGCTCCAACTTAGGGGATGAGATTCGGAAGCAACTCATCACCTTCCTCAGAAAGAATGCAGACATCTTTGCCTAGGCCCCAGTAGATATGCCAAGAATTGATGTCGAGGTCATGGAACATCGACTGACTGTTGATCCTAAATATCGGTCGGTAAAAGAGAAGATGCACAACCATGCCCCGAAGAGGCAGAAAGCAATTGCAGAAGTAGGCAAGCTCCTCAAAGCTGGATTCATCCAAAAAGTTAACTATCCGACCTGGGTCTCAAACATGGTCCTCATCAAAAAGGCAAACAACAAGTGGAGGATGTGTATAGACTTCAAAAAGCTGAACAAAGCCTACCCAAAAGACAACCATCCTCTTTCCAAGATTGATCAATTGGTAGATGCAACCTTAGACCACGAGCTCCTCACCTTCATGGATGCCTTCTCCGACTATAACCAGATATGGATGGCCCTAGAGGACGAGGAGAAAACTACTTTTTGTTATCGACCGTGGTCTTTACTGTTACAGGATTATGCCCTTTAGGCTCAAGAATGTAGGGGCAACATATCAGTGCTTGGTCAACAAGATCTTCAAGAAGTAGATCAACCATAACATGGAGGTGTATATGGATCACATGCTCGTCAAAAATTAAGCTTCTATAAACCACCTCGCCAACCTCGAAGAGACCTTCAGTGCACTCAGAAAGCATAAGATGAAGCTAAACCCGACCAAGTGTGCCTTTGGTGTGACCTTAGGAAAGTTTCTAGGGTATATATTGTCAAGGTGTGGGATTGAAGCAAATTCAGAAAAAATTTGAGCTATTCAGGAGATGACTGCTTCAAGAACAATCAAAAAAGTTTAACGCCTGACTGAAAAGTGGCATTCCTAAATTGCTTCGTCTCGAGATCGATCGAGCAATGCATGCCCTTCTTCCAAGTTCTCAAGCAATCAAAGAACTTCTGCTAGACGACGAAGTGCCAACGGGCATTTAAGAAGCTCAAAAACTATCTCGGCTTATCCCCACTACTGACAAAGCCCGAGCCTGAAGAAGAGTTATTCTTGTACCTAGCAGTCTCTCCGATGGTCTTGACAGCAGTCCTGGTCAAGAAGGAAGTGAAGATGCAGCAACTAATCTACTACATAAGTCGGGTCTTGAGGGATGCAGAGATCAGGTACTCTAAGCTGGAGAAATTGATCTACTCTCTTCTAATCATTATCAGGAGACTCCGACCTTACTTTCAAAGATACACTATAATGGTCCTCATGGATCAACCAATAAAAGTAGTTCTTCATCGAATGGATGCTTTCAGAAGAATCGCAAAATGAGCGATCGAGCTCACAAAGTTCGACATCAATTATCGACCCCGGCCATCAATCAAAGTCCAGATATTGATAGATTTTATAGTAGAATGTACCATTTCAGATGATGCCGAGCTTGAACAGAATGAGATCGATGCTCTGTTATCGCAATCGAGCCTCCTAAAAAAGAGTGCCAATCTTTTCAAAGATTTTTGGGCTCCGTACGTGGATGGTTCGTCCAACTCTACTGGAGTAGATGCGGGGTTAGTCTTAGTCAGCCCCGAGGGAGTCGTCGTTGAGCACGCGCTATGCTTCGAATTCTCTACAACTAATAATGGGGCCGAATATGAAGCGCTGATCATTGGATTAAAAATAGCAAAAGAATTAAAAGTAGGTTGGCTTCAAGTCTACAGTGATTCTCAATTAGTGGTCGGCCAAGTTAGTGGCAACTATGAAGCATGGAAGGAAAGTATGATAAAATACCTTGAAAAAGTAAAGGATTTGACTCCGACCTTTGGTAGTTTTGGCATTCGACAGATTTCGAGGCAGAAAATACAAGAGCCGATCTTCTCTCTAAGTTAGCCACTTCAACTCCAATCGAACTATCCAAAGAAGTATTTTTTGAAACTCTAAAATGCCCAAGCTCGGAGGAATCATAGTTCGTTATGCAGATGGAGCTCGAGCCGAGCTGGATTGATCCGTTAGTTTCCTATCTCAAAGAGAGAGCTCTTTCTCATGATTCGAAAGAAGCTCGGAAGCTCGAAAACTCAAAAATCAAGCCTCTCGGTACATTTTGTATAAGGACAAATTGTATAAGAGGTTGTATTCGTTATCGCTGCTGAGATGTCTCTGACCTTTAGAGGTCGACTTCATATTATAGGAAGTGCACGAGAGAATTTATGAAAGTCATGTAGGAGCTAAGTTCCTATCATAAAAACTACTTCGATAAGGATACTATTAGCCGACCTTATACCATAATTCTATGAAATATGTCAAAAAATGCGATCATTGTCAGAAAAATGCAAACCTACAAAGACAGCCGGCCTCCGAGCTTACTCTACTAAATGCACTTGGCCATTTACGTAGTGGAGAATGGATATACTTGACTCTTTTTCGACGGCATTCGGATAACGAAAGTTCCTTCTAGTTACAATCGACTACTTCACCAAATGGATTAAAGTCGAACCACTAGCAAAAATTATCAAAGCCAAGGTACAGAACTTCGTCTGAAAGTCAATCATCTGTCGGTTCAGTTTGCCCCAAATTTTCATAATAGATAACGTGCGATAGTTCGCTAGGATGAGGTTCTCTGAGTTTTGTGAAGATCTAAATATCTCCCATCACTTCACATCGATAGCTCACCCACAGGCAAATGGGAAAGCTGAAGTGACCAACCAAATCCTACTGCAAGGCACCAAGATAAGGCTCAATAGAGCAAGAGAGGCCTGGGTGGACGAATTCTACCACATTCTTTGGGCATACCAAACTACTCAAAGGCTACTGACTGAAAAAATATCATTCACCTTGGCTTTCAAAATGGAGGCAGTCATCCCAATCAAGCTTAAGCTCCCATCAGCGTGGGTTGTGGCCTTCAATGAGTAACGTAACTCACAGGACCTCAGAGAGTCAACCTCGATCTACTTGAAGAAAAAAGAGAGGACGCCCAGGTTCGGATGGCGGCCTACAGGTGGAGGGTGGCCCAATACTATAACCCCAAAGTTAGAGATAAAATATTCAGAGTGGAGAACTTAGTGCTTTGGCGAGCCACCATCTCTTAGCCTCAGAGTTAAAAAAAGCTTGCCCCAAATTGGAAAGATCCGTATGAAGTAGAGGAGGTCATCTGGTCCAAAACTTATCGTCTGAAGGAGCTCGGAGGAACTACGCTCCTACGACCTTGGAATTCAAAAAATTTGAGGATGTACTATCAGTAATTTTTCATCAATAAAACTCCTCCATTTTAATGTTATGATTTTTTGGTGCAAAAATTATGTGATGACAGAAAAGAAGCAATCAATAGTGGCCATGTTAGAAATAGGAGGAGAACCTCATCCTAACATGAGCAAGTCGAAGGCCTCATTCATTTTAGACGAGATGAGGGGAGAGGCTCTGACAACGGCCTTTGTGTGCCCCTACAGCCCATTAGAAATAGGAGGAGAATCTCGTTCTAACACGAGCAAAGTCGAAGGCATCATTCATTTTAGACGAGATTGGAGGAGAGGTCCTGATAATGGCCCTTATGTGCTCCCACAGTCCATTAGGAAATAGGAGGAGAACCTCATCCTAATGCGAGCAAAGTCGAAGATCTCATTTATTTTAGACGAGATAGGGGAGAGGCCCTGACAATGGTCCTTATGTGCCCCCATAGCCCATTAGGAATAGGAGGAGAATCTCATCCTAACGCAAGCAAAATCGAAAATCTCGTTCATTTTAGATGAGATGGGGAGAGAGGCTCTGATAACGATCCTTATGTGCCCCCACAGTCCATTAGGAGTAGGAGGAGAATCTCATCCTAACGTGAGCAAAGTCGAAGGCCTCATTCATTTTAGATGGAATAAGAGGAGAGGCTCCGACAATGGTCTCATTGTGCCCGACAACGATGGGAGATAAGATCTCCTTCAACCTCGACTAGAGATAAGATCTCTCCCGAGCTTCTACATCTACATCAATAGGAGATAAGATCTCCTTCAACCTCGACTGGAATAAGATCTCCTCCAAACTTCAACATCAACGTCAATAGGAGATAAGATCTCCTTCAATCTCGACTGAAGATAAGATCTCCTCCGAGTTTCTACGTCAATAGGAGATAAGATCTCCTTCAACCTTGGCTGGAGATAACATCTCCTCCGAGCTTTAACGTCTACATTAGCAAGAGATAAGATCTCCTTCAACCTCGGCTGAAGATAAGATCTTCTCCAAAATTCAACTTCAACATCAACAGGAGATAAGATCTCCTTCAATCTCGATCGAAGATAAGATCTCCTCCGAGCTTCTATCTCAACAGAAGATAAGATCTCCTTTAACCTTGATTGAAGATAAGATCTCTTTCAATCTTAGCTGAAGATAAGATCTTCTTCGAACTTCAACTTCAACCTCGACTGGAGAAAAGATCTCTCCCGAGCTCCAACTTCAACATCAACCTCGGTTGGAGACAAGGTCTTCTCCAAGTTTCAACTTCAACGTCAACTTCAACAAGAGATAAGATCTCCTTCAATCTTGGCTAGAGATAAGATCTCCCCAAGCTTCAACGTCAACAGGAGATAAGATCTCCTTCGAGCTTCAACTTCAACCTCGGTTGGAGATAAGGTCTCCCCCGAACTCCAACTTCAACGTCAACCTCGGTTGGAGATAAGATCTCCCCCGAGCTTCAATGTCAACTTCAATAAGAGATAAGATCTTCTTCAATCTTGGTTGGAGATAAGATCTCCTCCGAGCTTCTACATCAACAGAAGATAAGATCTTCTTCAATCTCGGCTGAAGATAAGATCTTTCCCGAGCTTCTACGTCTACGTCAATAGAAGATAAGATCTCCTTCAACCTCAACTGGAGATAAGATCTCTCCCAAAATTTAACTTCAACATCAATCCTTCAACAGAAGATAAGATCTCCCCCGAGCTTCAACGTCAACCTTTCAACCTCGGCTGGAGATAAGATCTTCTTCGAGCTTCAACCTAAACGGATGTAGAACCCGAAACAGGACTTTGGCAGTCGTCTTTTTTGTACTTTCTTCCTTTGAATTTCAAACTCGAAAGTGGGGAGACTATTATTGAAAATAAATCTCGCTCCTACCGAAGTCTAGCTTGATGCTTAGCTTAATACAACTGATAATCATGAAAGAGCTTCGATCGAAAATTCTCCTCCAACAGCCAAACCCCAGCTAGACTCCTCCAGCGAACAAACCTTAGCCGAACTCCTTCAGCCGGCTAAACTCCTCCGCAACTGAATCTTAGCCAAACTCCTTCAGTGGCCGAACTCCTTCCAGATTTCTCCTTTCGGACCTCTTCTTCAGTCGGATTCCTCTAGGAGCCAAACTTCTTCCAGACTTCTTCTTCAGTCAAGCATATCCAGGAGCCGAACTCCTTTCGGACCTCTCCTTCAATCGGATGCCTCCACGAGCCAAACTTCTTTCAGACTTCTTCTTCAGTCAAATTTTTCTAGAAGTCGAACTCCTTTCAGACCTCTTCTTCAGTCGGATGCCTCCAAGAGCCAAACTTCTTTCCGAATTTCTCCTTCAGTCAGATTCCTCTAGGAGCCAAACTCATTCCGAACTTCTCCTTCAGTCGGATGCCTCCATGAGCCAAACTCCTTCCGAACTTCTCCTTCAGTCGAATTTCTTCAGAAGCCGAACTCCTTTTGGACCTCTTCTTCAGTCGGATGCCTTCAGGAGTTGAATTTCTTTTGGATTTTTTCTTCAGTCGGATACCTCTAGGAGCCAAACTTCTTTCGGACTTCTTCTTCAATCAGATTCCTCCGAAAGTCGAACTTCTTTCGGACCTCTCCTTCAGTCGAATTCCTCCAAAAGTCGAACTTCTTCCAAATTTTTTCTTCAGTCGAATTTCTTCAGGAGCCGAACTTCTTCCAGACTTCTTCTTCAATCGGATTCCTTTAGGAGCCGAACTCCTTCTAGACCTCTCCTTTAGTCGGATGCCTCTAGAAGCCAAACTCCTTTCTAACCTCTCCTTCAATCGAATTTCTTCAGGAGCCGAACTTTTTTTGAACTTCTTCTTCAGTCGAATTTTTTCAGAAGCCAAACTTCTTTCAAATTTTTTCTTTAGTCAGATTCCTTCGAAAGTCGAACTCCTTCTGAACCTCTCTTTCAGTCAGATTCCTTCAGGAGCCAAACTCCTTTCAGATTTTTTTTTTAGTCGGATTCCTCTAGGAGTTGAACTTCTTTCGAACTTCTTCTTTAGTCGAATTCCTCCAAGAGCTGAACTTCTTTCGGACATCTCCTTCAGTCGGATGCCTCCAAGAGCCGAACTTCTTTCGAATTTCTTCTTAAGTCAGATTTCTCCATCAGCCAAACTTTTTTTGAATTTTTTTTTAATCAAATTCTATCAGGAGCCAAACTCCTTCCAGACCTCTCCTTCAGTCAGATGCCTATAGGAGCCAAACTCCTTCCGAACTTCTTCTTCAATCGGATTTCTTCAGGAGCTGAACTTCTTTCGAATTTTTTCTTCAGTCAAATTTTCTTTAAAAGTCCAAACTCCTCTGAAATTGATGTATGTCAAAGTTCTTCACCAACCAACATCTGCTTTCTCTGAACTTCGACTATTAAATCTCAACGAATGGCCAATGGATACCTCTCTCCATAACAAACTCTACGTGGCTCCGAATGGTCCACTATCGGACGATTACGACAGTCACTATCAGTCTGTTATAGACTCCGTCTATAAAAGAGATCCTCTAGATATATTTTCTCTAAGCTCTCTTCTTTTTTTCAAAATTCTGTCAAACTTTTTTCTGAGCACTCTATTTCTGTTGGCCAGAAGAGCTCACTTGATCATCGAAGGATGCTATTGGAGCCACCACCACTGACTCCAGATAGAACTTTATTTTATAGGTCATCGACGGCGACCTCATCTTCCTCGATTTTAGCTCGATGCGATGTCAACCAGATTCTACACCAACATATAATTTTTTAAAATTAATTTTTTTTATTTACGAGAGTTTCAATCAGATGGGAGATTTAGAGCAGTCGAATAGAGAATTTTAGATCCATCTTAATCGATTGAGAGGCTTAGAGCAGATGAGGTAACACTTTTTCCCTTTCAGTAAAATTTATTATAATATATTTTTTTTTTATAAATTATTTTTTCTATTATTTGATAGTTTAAAATTTTATTATTGTCTTATTGTTTATTTGATTTTAAAATTATATAGCTTGAAGGTAATTAAATAATAAAAAAATTATTAATATAAATTTAATTTAAAAATTATGGATTTTCCTACTATCTTAATGGACTTTTTAATAATAAAAAATAATATTTATTATATAGATATATTTTTTAGAAAATAAATTTAATTATAATTATTTATTTTTTATGAATGATTTTATAGTTTCAGATCCATCTATTAAGTAGAATATCTTTAAGAAGTATTTATTACACCTTACTCTATATTAATTTATTAATAAAATAAAAATTATAGGATTTATCATCTTTTATTTTATTAAAATTTATTATATTATATTATTTATTATTAGAGTAAGTTAATTAAGTAATTTTTTTCATATTTTTATATAATTTTGTTGATTTAGTTATGTTTGCTCATATTACTTAACTATGGAGTATTTGATCATTTAGATGGTTTTTTTCTTCTATTATATTTGACTTTTTAGGTCAATCTAAATGGATTTTTAGGCTAAAATAAAAATATTATTATAAAGAGGCATGCTGTGTATGATGTTAGACAAGTTTAAGAAAAAATATATCAAATTTTAGAATTTTTAGCAAGATATTTTTAATGATTCTAGCTTCATAGTTCTAACTATGGCCAGCCATCCTATAAATATTTTAAACTATATTTAAATTTATTTTTAATTATTTAATTTTTTATAAATATTTAATCTTTCTTATAATTATAATTTTGGATGAAGTTTGGAAGAAATTATCAAGAAACTAGGATTGCTTAAATCAATATATGAATTTAAGGTTCAATACAACATAACGAAGTTATTAACTACACTCAATAGATAATGCTATGAATCTCTTTTTTATTTTTTATTAATTTTTTATTATATTTTAAAAATATGTTATTATTTTTATAGCTTTTGATTTGTAAAAAAATAAATATTAAATCTATATGAGAAAAGGTCTTGTCTTTTAATTTTTCTAATTTTTTTTATCTTTATTGATTTTTTTATATTTTTCTCTGATTTTTGCTTTACTTTTTCTATTTGCACAAATCTCAATTGGGTGATAGGTTTGGAGTAACTGAATAGAGAAGTTTGGATCCATTTTAGTCGAGTGGGAGGCTTGGAGTAGACAAGATAACTCTCTCTCTCAATAAAATTTATTAATTTTTTTATAAATTATTTTATTACTATTATTTGATAATTTTATAAATTATTATTATCTTGATGTTAATTTGATTTTAAGATTGGATAGCTTGAAGATGATTAAATGATGATTAAAAAAATTATTAGTATAAATTTAATTTAAAATTATAGATTTTTCTACTATCTTAATTAATTTTTTAATAATAAAAATAATATTTATGGTATTGATATTTTTTTTGTTAAAAAAAAAGTGGATTATATCTTTTTTTTATAGATGATTTTCAAATTTTGGATCAATCTATTGAGTAGATATTTTTAAAAGGATGTTCACTATATTTTACCCTATATTAGTTTATTGATAAAAAAAATAAAGTTTTTATCTTTTATTTTATTATATTATATTATATTATATTATTTATTTTTAGAGTAAATTAATTGAGTATTTTTTTTTATGTTCTTATGTGATTTTGTTGAATTCATTATATTTGCTCATATCACTTAATAGTGGAGTATTTAATTTTGCTCCTATTATATTTAGCTTTTCAACTTCATTTAAATAGATTTTTTAAATCAACATAAAATATTATTCTAAAGAGATATAATGTTGTTAGGCAGGTTTAAGAAAAAATATATCAAATTTTGAAATTTTTAAGATATTTTTAGTGATTTTAGTTTATAGCCCTATAAATATTAATTTTAAAATATATTTAGGATTTATTTTTGATTAGTTATCTCTTAATTATAATTTCATTAATGGATATTATTGAAATTTTATCAGAAAGAAATTTAAAAAAATTATGAAGAAATTAGAATTACTTAAATCAATATACGAAATCAAGGTTTAATACAACATAATGAAGTTATCAATAGCTCTCACCAGGTAATGATGTAAATCTCATTATCTTTTTTTGGTTATTAATTTTTTATTATATTTTAAGAATATGTTACTATTTTTTTAGCATTTGGTTTGTACTAAAATGAATTTTAAATCAATGCAGAAAAAGATCTTACATTTTATTTTTTTTCATTTTTTCTTTGTTTTTATTGATATTTTGCATTTTTTTTCTATATGTCTTTTAGTTTTTCTATTCACTTTTCCTGTTCATAGGAGTCTCAATTTGGTGGGGGGCTTGAAGTAGCTAAATAGAAAAAATTAGATTCATCTTAATCGGATGAAAATTTTCGAGCGACTGAGGTAATTCTCTTTTCTCTCTTAATAAAATTTATTAAAATATATTATTTTTATATATTAGTTTTTTACTGTTATTTAGTGGTTTAAAAAAATTATTACTATCTTGATAATAATTTTAAATAAAATTTTAAAATAAAAAAGAAGTTTTAGATAAAGATGATACTTGATGTCTTATACAAGATGTAAATAGCTGTTTGTTGTACCACTATTAAGTATCAATTACTTTATATTGAATGATTGTATATTTCTAGAGAATGCAAATAGGATCAATATAAATTTTTTAAAAATAAATTATATATTCTAAAAAATATTAATTTATTATTATTATTATATTTAAAAATATTATTTTTAGAGAATATCCTATGCTTTAGTATAACCCATGCTTTAGAATATGGCAAAGGCTGTCTCTGAATTAATTTATTTCTATTTTTTTAATCATAGTTCTTGGAAGAAGATTTTGGTGACATCAGCTTTCTATTTGCATATGTTTGTTTTTGTAAGCAAAATCTCAAGAAATGGTGAGTCCTCTTTTATCTTTTAATGTCAATAGACATGGTTTCTTAATATTGATTTGTTAATTTTTTCTATTGAGAGAATTTTATTCATACTTTTTTCTTTTTTCTGATGTTAAATATTGTTTGTTAACTTAGAATACTTTTTATTGTGCGGATATAGCTTTTCTTTGTACGTTGGGTATGTTTTTTATCAGATTGCTACAGATAATGGGTATGTTCTATTTATATATTTGTTTGCTTTATTTTGAATGATTGTTTAATATTGGTGATGATAGGATTTCGTGATCTACGTTATAGATTTGATTTATAAAAATGAAATTTTATTTATTATAGGTGCTTTAGCTTAGATTTTTTCTATATGTAGTAGTTTATTTTAGATGAATTTATAAAATATCCCATGCTTTGTTGAAAAGGAATGACACAAATGAAGGGATCATTGACTAGAACTTACTTTTAAGAAGAAATCGCACATGTAGGATTTGATTATTTGGATTAGAAAATTTTTAGTAGGACTTATTTTTTCTAATAGAAATTTACTTGAGTCTCTAATTTTATTGCTGCTAATAGCAAAGAAAAATTTTTGATTCATCCAAAATTTTTCTATCTTAAAGAAATTTTATACCTTGCAACTTAATATTTAATGACTACTATGATTTAAATTGATATACTTTTTATGCTCCTTGAAATAAAGAAAGAGTGATACAATTTTGTAATTATTTGCTGATCATACATATCGAGTATTCAATAAATGAAAAATAAGTATAGTGCTAATTTTTATTTATATACCATCTAAATTTTATTTATTATGGGTGCTTTAGCTTGGATTTTTTATATGTGTAGTAGTTTATTTTAGAGGAATTTAGAAAATATCCTGTGCTTCATCGAGGAGTGGAAAAAATGAAGGGACCACTTGTTGGAATTCACTTTTGAGAAAGAATCATATCTATAGGATTTGGCTATTTGGATTAAATTTTTTTTGTAGGACTTACTTCTTCTAATAAAAATTTATTTTAATCTTTAATTTTATTATCATTAATAATAAAGAAAAAATCTGTTTCATCTAAAATTTTTCTATCTTAAAAAAATTTTATACCTTCCAACTCAATATTTAAATTTTGATGACTACCATAATTTAGATTGATATACTTTGTGTGGTTCTTGAAATAAAGAAAGAGTCATATAATTCTATAATTATTTATTGATCATACATATCGAATATTCAATAAATGAAGAATAAGTATAGTATTTATTTTTATTTATATAGCATCTAAATCTTGATATAATATCTAATATTTAATATAACTCTTGCTTCTGTTTATCATTGCATTTCAACTAATTTTTTTATAGTGAATTAATTGAATCCCGTTGCGTAGCATGGGTTATTTGCTAGTAGAGGAAGAAAATGGGTTAAAAAAAGTTGAATTGATTTTTACTATTAATGGACGCACGTGTGATCTACCTATGCTTTAAAAAAAAAGATTTAAAATTAAATTTTAATTTTAAAATAAAAAAGATGATTAACTTTTTCTTTTTTTTTGTCTAATGCATTGCATTTCAACTTTATCTCTTGGTTCAAAAGCACCTCTCTCTCTCTCTCTCTCTCTTGTTTTTAGAATTTATCAAAATTCAAATATGCTGAGATATTTTAGAAATTTTCAAATTTTTCTTAAGTATAATATTTTATATGTTGATTAAAATATTAGAACAAGTAGATGTGCTACTGCTTGCTATCTCTAAGCTTTCTTTTTTATAATTCTCAAGAACCAACGAAATTAAAATCTTATTTTTAAAAGTCAAGTATATTTTATTTTTTTATGAGAAAATTTTATTAAAATTACTGGAAAAAATATTTTAAATTTTTAGCAACATAATTTGATTGAGATTGTTGAAATTAGGATTCAATGTTTTTGTTTTTAGATTTGAAAGATTGGGAAAAGTTAAGTTTCTAATCTTTAATGAAGATAATTTATAGATTGATAGTTTACTGAATACATGGTAAGAGAGGAAGGGGAAGCAAGAGAAAGAGATGTGCACTGCATGTAAGAGGAAGATACATTAATGACAGGGAGAGTGAAAGAGATAGGGGTAAAGGGGGAGAGAGATTCCCAATTTGATTTTTTTTTGGTTAAAATTTCCAATTATGATTCAATGCAGTTCCTACACATAAGTGGCCTTGAAGTTGTAAATTATCACATATATTGTCCGTTCAAACTGACGGTTACAAAAATAGATCTACCCCATACACTACAATAAAATAGACAGACTATAAAAGAAATGTTTGAAAGCAAAAGTCGGTTCCTTCATGGTCCCAAAATTGCATCCATGATTTCTCCTTTTTTTTTCTTCCTATAACAAAAATAATATTGGTGTGAAACTCCTGATGAACTCTAATATTTTTTTTCGCTTCAGTATGATTCTTATGGCAAGAAATTTCTAACTTCCTGATCTGATGATGAAGAGCCAAAACTTCCAAAGTTACTAGAACCATAACACATTATGTACCTACGCAACAAAGTAGATCTAATGCAATTGCGACGTCAAAACATGCAGCTACTTATTCTTGGGCCGTATATTCACTCTGGAAGATGCGAGCGCTACCATTGCATGCCTACACCAACTAGGCCGGTGATAATAAAAATCATGAAGATAAAGTTTCGTTGTATCATAACACAAGAAAAACACTCAAAAAATTCACTTGCTCTCTTGCATTGCACCATTCACGTTGCTTCATGATGCGGCAAATTTCACGTTGCCAGTTCAAAGGAAGCAATGAGAATATATAACACACCGGCTGAGGACATTCTGAGTTATATTTTAGTGTTGCTGAAGCATTTGTTCATTAAAACATGTTTCAACCTTTTAAATATGCTGTTGCTATCATGGTTATGGAATTTCTTCCATCTACTCCGCCAATAAATAAATAATGCTTTGAACTGCCAGGGATCTTTCCCAGCAGGGGGCCCGTAAATCCATTCTGATCTACCTGCCCAGAATGTTAGATTCGTGGCCCATAGAATGTAGCCCTGACTTGATTCACCTATTCGACCGACGCAAAGCCATAAGCTCCAAGCGCGAGCTGGTTCAGGTCAAAACCTGGTCCAGTTTATTTATTTGAGCTCAAACTATGAACTCCAAGCGAGGCCCCTCAATCACAGCCGTTCCACCTTAGCACGTAAAGAATCCACCTGTTCCTCCAATCACACGGTTGGTATAGACACTTGGCATCCAATGATACAGTTGTATCAATACCGTTCCAAAGAGGGAGGAAATGGGACGGCGCCATCGGCTCTTGCTGAGCCCCGCAACTGGGTTCGGACTCCTCGCCCACCAGCAGGCCTACGTGCTGAACGCGAGACGCCCTCCCACCGCCACGGCAGCATCCACTGCCGCCGCCTCCTTCGATCCTCTCGGGTGGCGGAACTTCTCGACCGCTCTTTACGTGGCCCGGCTCGGCCGGCCGGTTGTCGTAAAAATGGGGAAACCAGGTCTTCTTTTCCATCTTAATTTAGTTCGTGAATTGGCTTTGGTGCCTCATGAACTTATGATGCAGTTGTTTAGGCATGGAGTGTGGACATGCTTCTTTACTTGAAACTACTGGCTGGTTCTCTGCAAGTTATAGAAATGTAGGGGTTGAGGATCACTGAAGTAGAAACTGCCAGTCAGGTAATAAAATAAGTACACGAAATAAGATGCTTTAAATTGCAGAACTTGCCCACGAGACATCTCTTGCCAGCTTTCCATCTCAAGTTAAGATCCGTAAAAAATTTATTTAGAAATCAATATTTTTCTAAATAAATATATTTTAGATAATATTTAGATAAAAAAATTATCTATATTCTTATATATATATATATATATATATATATATATATATATATATATATATATAATTTTAAAATATGTTACTCATGTTTTTTTTACATTATTACTTTTATAGATAAGTTATTAAAATTTATTCATATTTTTTATATTTTTTAAATTTAAAAAAAATGAATGACTAAGTTATTGAGTATTGAATGATGAGAACATTGAAAATGAGGATGAAATATTTTATATATAAAATTAAATATTTATTTTACTGATTGATGAAAAAATGATTTAGTCATCTCCTAAGAGCCCTTTTTTTGTGGATAAATATCATGAGAAAGTTGATCTACTTTTTCATTAACCAACTTATCCATATTCTCATATTTTTCAAGATGAAAAAATTACTTTCTCATGGATAGTATTTACCCATAAAATGGAGGAAAGTTTTACCCACCTAGAAAGTGGCTAAATCATTTTTTTATGAGCCAGTAACGTAGATATTTAATTTTATACCTAAAACATCCCATCCTCATTGCCAATATTATCATCATTTAATGCTTAATAACTCAACCATCCACTTTCTTGAAATCTAAAAAATATAAAAGATATTATAAAAAATATGAATAAATTTTAATAATTTATCCAAAAAAATAGTAATATAAAAGAATATGGATAATAGATTTCAGAGTAACTTATTCAGACATAAAAAAAAAATAAATAAATTATTTTTATATCTAAATATTATCTAAAAAATATTTATCTAAAAAAATATAATTTTTCAGATAAATGTTTTACCCGCAAAAGAACGAGCCCTAAGTGGATAAGATTTTTTCTCATTTCATGGGTAAATGCTATCTAGAGAAAAATAACTTTACTATCTTGAAAAATATGATAATATGAATAAGTCGATTAATAAAAAAATAGTCTAATTTTTTTATAATATTTATTCATAAAAAAAATAGATTCTAAAAGATACCAGCGGCTCCAGTGGTCATCCATTACGACCACCCAAACTATGTGGCGATCGGTCATGGCCACCAAGATGCAGAGAGGGTTTCTGATGCCTTCAATAGAGGATTATACGATGATACGAAACATAAAGAAAAAAAGTTCCATTCATCTTATGTATAGAACGCCAGGTAATTTGATGGATATACAAAATTGAGAACTTTTTACCTTTCGTTTTTTTTTTTTTAATACATGCAGCACTGTAAGAACATGATACAATTTGACGTGCTTAACAGGCCATGAAGAAAACATATCTGGACGTGCAGAACCCTCTGCTTGACAATGTCTGACATCCTAACATACCAGTAAAGGGTCCATGGAGAGCCTCTTCAGCTTTTGCACAGCATGAACCGCCTTCCTTCAGTTCAGGAATAGCACTTTGCATGAATTGAGAAACTGCCCATAGATCCCAAGCTGCATCTGGGACTGCTTGCTGCAAAAAATTGGGGACCTGACTCCAAATTTGAATGACTGACCAAATAGTACGAACTTCGTAGCAGCCCTCAGGCTATCAGAGGTAAGCTTGGCATCTTGCAACACCATTCTGCTCCCACTGGTCCCAGCAACCTGTCCACAATTGGAAAGGGCACTCGGCACCTGAAGTAGGTTGGACAGTGATGCACCTAAATCTTGTCCTTGATGAAGTCCCTCCATACTATCCATTGCATTATCGGCCAAATCCTGTGAGCTAGCTTCTTGATCGTTCAAAGAACCCAATATTCTGCTGGCCTCATCTTGCAGGCCAACAGCTCTCCAGGCTTCAGCCACAAGGCGGATGCTGTTCTTTTTGGGTAAGACTCCTGCTTCTCTCATCATCTGAAGCAGTTCTTCTGCTTTCCATGGTTGTTTTACTTCACCATATCCCCATATAAGCGTGTCAAAGGTCTTTATATTGGGAGACACAGCAGATTCACGCATTTTTGTATAGACTCTCATTGCATTCTCCATGTTGGCAGCACTACACCACCCACTGATAATTGTCGTGAAGGTTACAACATTTGGATGGATCCCCATTTCCTCCATCGTCACCAGAAGGGACTCAGCTTTCTCAGGTTTTCGTGCACGAACATACCCTTTGGCAAGAATGCTATATACTTGAGCATCTGCTTTGACACCCGACTCCACCATCTGATCAAAAATCTCCATGCATTTGGTCATGAGCCCCATTGCACCCCAGGCATTCATTTGGTGGCTATATGTTACAATATCTGGCTTGACCCCCAGTCCTTCCATCAATGTCAGAACCTGGTCAATTTACAGTGAAATCGCAGCTAGTTTAATCAGAAAATAAAACCACATCAAAAAAAAATTAAGTGATGACTGAAATGATTTACTCACCTCATCCACCCCAGACATGTCCTTTGCGTCCAGAAACCCTTTAATCAAAGTGTTGAAAACAATAACGTTTGGTAACACCCCATTGTCCTTCATTTGATGCACACACCTTAATGCGTCCTTCGTGTTGCCCTCTTTGCAATACCCACCTATGATAATGGCCCAAGTGCGTTCATTAGGGCGCTGGTTGGCCTGCATCTCTAAAATAAGCTCCTCAGCTCTCCTTGTATCTCCATTTTTGGCATACGCTCTTGCAATAGTGTTATATGTGACAACATCAGGTTGCAGGCCAGCAGCACGCATCTTATATACAACATGCCAAGCTTCTGTAAGATTTTGCTGATCGCACCATGCTTTGATAAGTATATTATATGTCTTCTGACTTGGCCTTGCATCGTCTTCAAGCGACATCATCTGGAAAAGATTTTGTGACTCTTCAGGCTTACCCACAATACCATACCCTTTAATGAGAGTGTTAAAAGTGCTGGTTGTTGGTTGACATCCACTTTCCTTCATCTTCCAGAAGATTTTGATAGCTTCTTCGATCTTGCCAGCTTCCGAAAATGCATTAATATTAGCATTGAAGAATATTGAGTCAGGCTTTAATCCATTGCATTCTACCTGGGAGATGAGGGAAGTAATTGAATCAAACTGCTTCTGATTTGTCAGAGCAGTTAACAGAGTTGTAAATGTGATCAAAGAAGGCTTGTGCCCCTCTTCTATTAGGCAGTCAAATAGGGTCTGTGCCTCACGAGATTTCTTTTCATCTATCAGAGTACCCATCTGTTTTGTTCTTGTACGAACTGTTTGGCAACTATTTCCTCTCAAGCAGATAAGGCAGCGAGGCTGAATTTTGGAGTATGAGGAACTTGAAATTGGCTGTAGACTCTTCTCACATTTAATTTGTTCCTATTATTTTGAAGAAGAAAAGGGTTCAGCAATCAGAAATTTGACTGAAGAGGAGCAAGAACATGTTTTCTGAGTGTGCATTAAAAAGTAATAATAATATAAAGAAAACCTAAAATTGGCTCACCGTTATTTAGCCATTACTACCAAATGAAAAGAAATTAGCTGCTCATATGGAAGCTAGCTAGACTAGTATATGCAAGAATGTCATGACTAAACAAAGGATAGAGGAAAAGGAAGATATTCGCTATTGATATTTCTGGATGTTTAGCATTTTAAAGTACCATAACTATAATGTTGCAAGTTTTGTCCATCTACATTTGGCTTGTGATATTTTAATTTATGAGGTAAGGATTTTTAAAGAAGCTACACGATCATTAATCAATTGTTTCCTGCAAATAAATAAAGAAAATGAAGCCCACCATTGGATATGGTTATTCAATAATGTTCTTGAATCATGAGAATTGCCATATGAGCAGCAAATGCCGAGCTAACCAGCTTGCTTACTTTCTACAAAAAGTATAAACAACTGAATCAGATTTTAGCTTACAATCAAAAGCATCAATTTTGTGGATTTGATATTCAGACATTAAAGGAAAGTAGTAAATTGGCCAAGTTTCAATGCACTGTATATAAATGGAAGGACACAAAGTAACTGCAAATAATATCACTGAATACGAGTAGTGATGACAGAGCAAAATCAGTGCCGTATGAGAATAAACAGAATCTGCATCCTATTTAAAGATAAAAAATATGAATAGGACAACTTAAATTTTGAAAAGAAATGGCTACAACTTCAGTATCTTTTCTAATTCACAAGCTTAGAATAGCTCATGAAATTTCCAAATAGAATGAAACAAGTTCAAAACTTATTGTAGCCCAAAAAGCAGGGTGTATGATAACGTCCAATAATGTAAAGAAAAAGCTGACGAGTACCTTTGCAGATAAGCCTTCAACAGTTTCTTCTTGGCTCATACTTGTTCTGCCTAGGTCCTCAGCTGCAGAGTCTAGTCGGCTCGACCGCATATCATATTCTGCCATGAAGCTTGCAGTCGACCGTCTTTAAGCACTTTGATCTACAGAAGCTAAATATTCATGGTGAGTTCATGCTACATATGGATTTTTGTAAATTAGGGAAATTGTAAAAATAAAGCTGAGGTATTCACCAAAAAGCGGCTATGTGGCTACATAAGTGATAAATATCCAAGATATCAGTCATGACGTGACCGTATAACACTATAAAAATGGTGATTGAAAAATGAAAATGACATGGAACTTTTGTGGGAAATTTTGTTCCAGACTGTCAGCATCATTTCTTAAGAAGCCCCAGCTCAAAGCACCATCTTACCACTGCCACCGTATAGAATTCTTCAACCAGTCCATTTGTCATGCCATCCACACAAATAACAGACAACATTCATATTTTCTAGTAGATGGGATTTTATGCATCACTGAGAATTCCAATAGCCAGTTAACCTTCTGCAGTGAAATGCACTGAGAAGGGTAATGCATAATTGTTGCTGCTGCTTCCATAGTTTGAAGCTCTTGTGTAGGAAAAAGTTAAGTACATCAATGCAATAAAAATATAGCATAAGAGTTTGGTGCGATTTTTCTTCAGTGTAAAATTCCTCAGAAGACAAATTTAAAACAAGAGAAGTTGATAAGAACAAAGAAAAACATTCATGGATAAACAATTAATCAAATTGTAGTTGTAAAATAAATGAGGCATTGATCTAAAGAAAACTGTCGTGGACTGGGATTCATGTGGTAAATTTGTGCATGAACACTCACACGAACAAGTGAGCATTGTGAGTTACCACATTGGGTGCTCAGGACGAGTTGAGAGGGAGAGAAGTTCGGCTAACTATAAATTCCAAACATCAGCAGCAAAGGAATAAATAATCCTGAAAAAATATAAAGCACATATCTCCCCTTATAGAAATAAAAGAATTACAGATGAGGTAGCTAATGTTGCATGATATAATCATCTTGTCATTTTAAATAGATAATGAAAAAAAGACATATGAAGGAAAGACCTGTAGTATGCTGGTCAAGATGTCACCGTATTGCTTTGTGCATCTACCACCTTTAGGCCAAATAAGAAATCAGTCATTGCTACCGTTTTTCATGGGTATTCTGGCCAGCTACAAAACCAAAAAATTGTAATTACTCTTATCAATTAAATGATACATATGACATCTTTTACTTGTTGAGTACGATGAGATTTATTTATTCTATGACCTGAGTGAAAACAAATTATCTTCCTTTTGAATAGGAAAAAGAACTCGTAGTTTACAATTTATTGACTACCAGACTATCATTTCATTAAGCTTTCCTCAAATGAAGAACAAAAAATTGCACTAGATATTGCAGAAACAAACTCAAAATGGGCAACCAAAATAGCAGTAAACTACGGAAATTAAGGATTCTCATGGGCCTGTGGCATTAAGTGCAACTTAACCCTCCGGCACTAAAAGCATATGTTTTCATGCATGAACTTGGACAGGAATTACTTTTTAAATGTGCACAATAATACATCATATTCCCCAGAAAATATAGGAAAAACTAATACAAGCGGGAAGGAACTTCCATCAGGGCATCAAGTAAGTTCTATGCTGGCAATGCAGTTATAGAAAAAGAGTAACTAGTATCAATTTTAACTAATAAGCTCACAGACCATCTCATCATGTATTACTTTTTAATAATATGTTAAACAATTCCAACATCTAGGAAGTTCTTTCTCGATACAGATAGAGTCATCACGAAAGGCAGCCATGTACATAAACTGTTTCATGTTCTTATTTTCCCCTAATCAATAATAAATATAGTGATTCACTTTTTGACTACAGAAGTCCTTCAACTCATCTAGGATAACAGATAGATCTCAGGAAAAGATTGAAGTTTTTACCGTCAGAAACATTTTTCATTGCATAAAAAGTTCCTTCATTGTCTGGCCAAAAGATCATCCGACCTATTGGCTTCTTCTTTAACATGTTTATAGAACCATATTAAAAAATGGAACTCAACCACCTTATGAAATCAAGGTCAAGCATTGCTAAACTAGCATGAAAGCAAACTAATGACCCCAAAACTCTGAGTTAGCATGTAAAAACTATTGGTTATGGAGTGGTCTGCCGACCAGGCATGTGGCCCTTCAACCCTGTACAGGAACTGACCCTAATTTTTCAAGATTTTTCATCTGATTAGTTTAGCATTTTTCATCATCGTTCCTTTTACTGCATAATGACTTCAACTTCACTAGCGACTAGTAACAAGAAAAATGTTACCTTATCTTCGTGCGAATATCACACCAAGAAAACCAAGAAAAAGAAACATTATCTACAATTTTGAAGAAATGAAGTTCTTAAGAAATAATGCAAAATAATTGATAATAGCATCCAAGAATCCCAAGAAAACCAAAAAAAAACGCAAACAGAATCACGTATGAGCATCCATATTGCACAATTTCCATCAGCATCGATACTTGGAAAGCAGCAAAGATGAATTCTTGGGGGGTTTAAACCGAGTCTAACACCATTAAAGAACATTAACAGGAAACTCAGCCAAGCAATTTCGAGTACAAAGAACAGATCTTTCACTAAAAAGTAGACCTCAAGATAATCGAATAACCTCAATTTATCAGAGAAAAGGCATTCGGGCATATCGTTTCATGCATTATACTCGTCCACTTCTCATGGGAGTTGTCCGTAATGAGCACCAGCGTTCAATAGAAAAGAGAAGAGAGAATTCTTGGGAGGGCAAGAACGCGGTACCTCCCTTATCTAAGCTCCGGAGGGTGAGGGCGTGGAGAGATTAGAGACGCATCGCACGAATGGATTGCATGCTCCCTCCCCTCTTCGGACACCCTTTGGAGCGCCCTTATCCGCATACACTGGGAGAAGGGAGAACCAGAACAAGGCCCGACAAGGAGCCTGCCAAGAAGCAACCGGGAGTGCTTTGGGCCGGATCTTGTGTGGCCAGAATACAAAACCCAAAGGTTAAAGGGCTGCCCTTTGCCCACACCGAAATTCAAATATTTAATATAGGGTTTTAGGTTGAATGGGGTAATTTTATATCAGAAAGTCTGATCGGAAAATCCGATAGATTTGAGTTGGATATTCTATTGGATTATCGATTGTATAGTATTTAAGTAAGGCCGATATCAACCGAATCCCTCTTTAGTCCAAATCATGCGAGGAAAAAAAAAAAACAAAAAAACCCTCTATAGCTTCTTTTTTTCATTCATGCAGTTTAGGAGGCCCATAAATAAGATTTAGGCCTAGATTAGGATGTGTCTTTAAAGAAGAAAAAAAAGTTGAGAAGGTAAATAGGCCTGATTTCTATAAAAAATCTAGCAAGCTGGATTTTTCAAATAAGTCTGTTGATGCAGAAACTGATTTTTTCGACAGGAACCTAACTTCTACGTGACTTCCGCAAAGTCCTTCGTGCACTTCCCGCAGCAAGGGGTACTATTGGTCGATCCTGTTTCGCGACTCCGTGGAATACATAAAGAAGTACGACCGATGCCAGAAGAACGCCAGCATACAGAGGCAGCCTACATCCGAACTCACTCCGCTCAGCTTGCCCTGGCCATTTGCGCAGTGGGGGATGGATATACTCGGCTCCTTTCCAGCGGCGTCGGGGCAGAGGAAGTTTCTCTTGGTCGCGATCGACTACTTCACCAAGTGGGTCGAAGCCGAACCTCTCGCGAGGATTACCGAGGCCAAGGTACAAGACTTCATCTGGAAGTCACTAGTCTGCCGTTTCGGTCTGCCCCGAACCCTCATAACCGACAATGGGCGACAGTTCACTGGGGCAAGGTTCGCCGAGTTCTGCAAAGGACTAAATATCTCTCACCGCTTTACGTCGGTGGCTCACCCGCAGGCTAACGGAGAAGCTGAGATAACCAACCGGACCCTACTGCAAGGAATCAAAGCGAGGCTCGACAAGACAGGAGGGGCCTGGGTGGACGAACTCTACCATGTCCTCTGGGCATACCGAACTACTCAGAGGGTGTCCACTGAAGAAACACCCTTCGTCTTGGCCTTCGGTACTGAGGCAGTTATCCCGGTCGAGCTCAAGCTCCCGTCTGCGCGAGTCACGGACTTCAATGAGCAACGCAATCCCTAGGACCTCCGAGTCGACCTCGACCTGCTGAAAGAAAAAAGGGAGGGAGCTCGCATCCGGACGGCGGCCTATAGATGGAAGGTGGCTCGGTATTACAACTCCAGAGTCAGAAGCAAGGCGTTCAGAGTGGGGGACTTAGTGCTCCGATGAGCCGCTATCTCTCAGCCTCAGAGTCAGGAAAAACTCGCCCCTAATTGGGAAGGCCCGTATGAAGTGGTGGAGGTCGTCCGGCCTGGTGCTTACCGTCTAAAAAAGCTTGGAGGGAGGACGCTTCCACGATCTTGAAACTCAGAGAATCTGAGGATGTATTACCAGTGATATCCCTTCAGTAAAGTTGCTTCGTTCCCGCATTATTATTCCGTAGTGCAGAAACTGCGGTAGCAGGAAATGAAGCTGTCAAATATTCGCCATGTTGGGAACCGGAGGGGACCTCGTGCTAACGGGGGCGGACCGAGGAAAGCTCGGCTACAGGAGATAAGATCTCCCCCGAGCGCGCACTTCGACCTCGGCTGCAGGAGATAAGATCTCCCCCGAGGGAAGCTCGGCTGTAGGAGATAAGATCTCTCCCGAGCGCGCACTTCGACCTCGACTGCAGGAGATTAGATCTCTCTCGAGGAAAGCTCGACCGCAGGAGATAAGATCTCTCCCGAGCGCGCACTTCGACCTCGGCTGCAGGAGATAAGATCTCTCCGAGGGAAGCTCGGCCGTAGGAGATAAGATCTCCCCGAGGAAAGCTCGGCTGCAAGAGATAAGATCTCCCCCGAGAGTGCGCACTTCGACCTCAACTGCAGGAGATAAGATCTCCCCCGAGGGAAGCTCGGCTGTAGAGATAAGATCTCCCCCGAGGAAGCTCGGCCGCAGGAGATAAGATCCTCCCCGAGCGCGCACTTCGACCTCGGCTGCAGGAGATAAGATCTCCCCCGAGGAAAGCTCGGCCGTAGGAGATAAGATCTCCCCCGAGCGCGTACTTCGACCTCGGCCGCAGGAGATAAGATCTCTCCCGAGGAAAGCTCGGCCGCAGGAGATAAGATCTCCCCCGAGCGCGCACTTCGACCTCGGCTGCAGGAGATAAGATCTCCCCCGAGGAAAGCTCGACTGCAGGAGATAAGATCTCCCCCGAGGAAAGCTCGACCACAGGAGATAAGATCTCCCCCGAGCGTGCACTTCGACCTCGGCTGCAGGAGATAAGATCTCCTCCGAGGGAAGCTCGACTGCAGGAGATTAGATCTCCCCCGAGGAAAGCTCGACCGTAGGAGATAAGATCTCCCCCGAGCGTGCACTTCGACCTCGACTGCAGGAGATAAGATCTCCCCCGAGGGAAGCTCGGCCGCAGGAGATAAGATCTCCTCCGAGCGCGCACTTCGACCTCGGCTGCTCGAGATAAGATCTATCCCGAGCGTTCGTGGACAACTTCGGCTATGGATCAGATCTCCCCCGAGAGACTGGGCCAACTTCGGTAGTAGGAGATGAGATCTCCCCCGAGCGCCGCGCCCGCGTCAACCTCGGCTGGAGCGCCTGAGTAACCTCGGATAGAGGTAAGGCCCGCGATGACCTCGGCTTTCAACATCGACCTTGGCTAGAGAAAGCAACCGTGTCAGCCCCGACTGGAAATGAGATCTCCCCCGAGCTTCGACCTAAACCAGCACAAAGCTCAGAGGAAGACTTCGGCAGTCGCCTTTCTTGCACTTCCTTTCTTCGATTTTCGAACTCGGGAGTGGGGGGGCTAATGTTGGGGATAAATCCCGCTCCAGCCGAAGTCTAGCTCAATACCCAGCCTAATGCAATCAGTAGCCGCAGAAGAGCTTCGGCAGATGGGCTTCAGCCGAACTTTCAGCGCCCGAGCTTCTTCCAGCCGGCCGAGCTAGTTAGCTGCCGAGCTTCTTCCAGACTTCCAGCGTCAAAACCGAACCCCTCCAGTCGGTCGAACTACTTAGTGGTCGAGCTCCTGAAATCCCAGCATCCGAGCTCCTTCGAATCCGTTCAGCTGGCTGAACTGCTTAGCGACCGAGCTCCTTGGACTCCAAGCGACCGGGCTTTAACGGAATCCCCCAGTGCCCAAACTCCTCAGCGGTCGCCCCCTCGACCGAACTCCCTAAGCGGTCGCCCCTCGGTCGAACTCCTCAGCGGTCGCCCCCTCGGCCGAACTCCTCAAGCAGTCGTCGCTCGGCCGAACTCCTCAGCGGTCGCCCTCGCCGAACTTCGACCGACCGAGCTCCTACCGAACTCTCAAGCGTCCAAGCCTCAGCCGAAGTCCAACATCCAGCCGAACTCTCCAACGGCCGAGCTTCGGATTTCCCTCGACCGAACTCTTCAGTGGACGAGCCTTAGCTGCATACCTCCGCCTATGGGAGCCGAACTCCCTCCAATCTTCCTCTTCAGGAGCCCGAACTCCTCCGAAATGGGCACACGACGAAGGCCTTCAACCCTTCTACAGCCATCACCATCGGTCCGCAAGCTCTGCAGCTATCACCATCAGTCCGCCGCAGGCGATAGCGACCCACTGTCAGGCGGCGATGGCTATCACCATCAATCCACCGCAGGCGATAGCGACCCACTGTCAGGCGGCGATGGCTATCACCATCAATCCGCCGCACACGGCACCATTCCGTGAGACTGACTCCATCGAACCTCGAGCGGTCCGCCAGCACGCGGCTGTAGTTGTCATCATCAAGCTTCGCTATAAAAAGGACCCTTCCGATATGCTAAGGTTAAGCTCTCTGACCTCTAAGCTCTCTGAGCTCTCCTCTTCTTCTCTAAGCTTCGGAACTCATTCCGAGCACTCCATTCCTATTGGTCAGAGCTGACTTGAGCGTCGGAGGGTCCTGCCGAAGCCACCCCCCACCGGCTCCGGATGGGACTTTATTTTGTAGGTCCCCGACGGCGACCTCAGCGGCCTCGACTTCAGCAACCTCCGGCGACGACCAGTTTATGCACCAATAAAGTCCAAAAGATCGATTTGAGTAATCTAGTAGGATTAGGCTGAATTTTTCCCTAAATTTGTGGATTAAGATACCTATTTCTACATGGCTCTATCAATCAAAATATCTATTAGAAAATTTTAAACTAGAATTTGAACAGACTTTTAGAAGATATGAGCTAGATGAATCAACGGATTGGATTTCTATGAGATGTTCAGCCTAATCTTGCAGAAATATCCAAATAGGTCCTCAATTGTTAGCATAGTATATACATGCAATGATGGTTGAAAAAAATTATGATAAGTTTAGATCCATAGCACATGGCTATTGCAACTTAAAAAGCAAGATATTATTACTTATTTCTTTTTAGCCTATCCTACCCCGAAATCACATGATCATCTTCAATAATTAGCATATCTTTGAGTCCAAATGCAATTAATTCATTTTCCAGTCAACATTGGCAGTACAAAAGCCACCAGCACGTAGAGCCGCTATCTTTTATGGTGTATAAAATCCAAAAGGATGTCAAAATCAGCAACCCATAAAGTAAAACTATAGTATAAAGCCAGGAAATTCATATAGTGCATGCATTTGATTTGCACAGAACACGATCAGTACAACATGAAAAGTAGTAACAAAATAAGAACCAAAGTAATATATTTTCTTACATAAAAGGCGCAATAAAAACTTCCATCTCAAATCAAGTTCGCAAAGGAATTCTTCGTACACTAAAATTGATGGTTGGAGCCAAGATCGTCTATAACCGTTAGATGGATTTTGACAGCCCAAGTTTAGGCCAAGGCTATGGATTTTGACAGCCCAAGTTTAGGCCAAGGCTATGGCCTATGAGGTAGAGCCAATTGTTCCCAGAAGCTGCACAGCCACCAAAAAAGAAGTTGGCTTTGGACAGGCCCGGTCGGAACATCCAACAATGAGCAACCTATGGATGTTGACACCTGGGAACGCCGGCTCGCTTCCGTGCCATCAACGAATAATAGTAATTATAAAAAAATACTACGGAATATTAGACCCGAATTAATAATAAAACATTCACTCGTACCATGGTTATCCTTAAAATGTCAATAATGTCAATTTCAAGGAAAAAGGATTGGTGCCTAGTTTCATGTAAATAATTAATAATGAGACGGAGAATGTTAAATTTGTTACGCAACATTGGTTAATTCAGTAAACTTTTCATAAATTATAATTTAATTCTAAAAATATTTAATAAAATAATCAGTCATGGTGGATTTTCTCTAACTGCCGGTAGGAATGGATTGTTTTTCTTTTTCTTTATTTTAATAGTAAATAATGAGGATTTTAATGGAAAAGAACGAGTCAATTAGACAGCTTTCCGCAAATTTAAAAAACAAATAATGAAAAGATTGAAAGAAAAGATGACGTGGGCTAGAGAGATGAGCAGAGGGCAGAGTGAGCTGTAAAGAATTACATATATATGAGAAGCCACCACGAGAGATCAAGCACCAAACCATCTTCCACCAAGGAATATCAAAGGTCTAAACATTACTACCTGTTTTATATATCGCTATCTTGTATATTTCTTTTTGTTCTTCTAGGTTTAAACTCATATAACGTAACTTGCAAGCTTGGATGCATTTTTGGTGCTGTAACTTTTCCATACATCATTAATAAAATGATTATATTCTATCAAAAAAAAAATATTATCCTATTAAAAAATAAAAAATAAAAATTGATGGTGATGATAGATGAGCGTTTTACGTTTCAAAACTCCTTCCAAAACCTACCAATATGTTTGATCCAAACCTATAACCATATTTTAAGAACCAAGCGCCCAAGAATAAATTATATTGTCCCATTTCTTGTCCAACTCCTCCATTAGAGGATTTTACCAAGAGAAGAAGACGTGGATTTTTAATCAATTGAATGTTGTTTTAAAATTTCAAAATCTTGATTTTATATGAAGACATGTATTTAAGAAATAAATACATATTTAAAGTAATTAAGTCCAACCTCAATTTAATAAGAGCAAAAATTTAATCTAGATCCGGTCCATTGAAATATTGGATAAAATAGTTAGCGAACTTGGATTCACTGGACCTGGCCTTTTCATATGCTAGGCTAGCTAGGTCCATTTATACCCCTACCCAAGGATGAGGGTGGTAATTGGATCATCAAAAATCTATCAATTTCAAATCAATCTGTTTATTAAATAAATCAAAAATCCACATCTAAACTTAGCTATTTTATTAAATAATAATTTAAATTAATTTATAATAAATTAAATTAAATTAAATACGTTAAGCATTATCATCCTCCACTATTATTATCAAAACATCTTGTCGTCCCTTGATGAAGTCGAGACCCCGCCAACAAGTAGGAAACTTGGAAAGCATGGAATAACAATCACCACGGTGGGCCATGAAGTTGTTTGGCTTGGTCCCACCAGCCACAAAAGAGAGTGCAGGCAGTTACTACACAGGCCAAGCCAATAAAGCGAGATCAATTTCTTTTTTTGGTAGATAAATGAGATTAATGATCAAGAGAGCGCTACTATCAGGTAATTACAGGGGTTCGGATTGTATGTTTCTTCGTTCTTTCCCGACGCTAACTGTTGGATCGCTCTGGGCACAGCTCTCATCGCAAAGCATTCCGACCAAAACCATGTCATCTGCACAGATCTCGAAGCGACCATTGAGCGACACAACGGTGATTCATGCGAAGGAGGGTTAATCCTTCAATTGCGCGAAACATACAATACAACCCCTGCCGTATTAGAAGCAGTGTGGTTTGACCCAAAAATTGGTGCGCTCCTGTTCCTCGAATAAAGAAACCTTGGCTCTCCAGCCGATCCCCATCGGAACCCAACCTAAATAGCCCTTTCCCCACCACCCCTCACCCCTCCTCCTTACCCCTCCCCCTCACCCCCATGTTGAAGCTATGGAGATGGTACCAGAACTGCCTCTCCGTGCATCCGGTGAAGACCCAGGTGATCAGCTCCGGAATCCTCTGGGGTTTGGGAGACATCGGAGCTCAGGCCGTCACCCATTCGATTAAAAGAAACCATCCTCAACTCACAGTAATCACCGATCAAGAAAACCCCTATTCTTTCTTTTTCCTTTCTTTCCATCCGATTTCTTTTCTTTTTTTTTTTTTCATGGTTCTTGGATGGATGCTGCCCTATTCTTCTTCTAATGTATAGATGTAATTCTAATTATCGGTTATTTTCTTGAGTCCCTTCTATTCTCGGTGCGTGCATATTCCTTTTGATACGATTCTTGAATTTCCTTTTTCCTCGATGAAAACACCTGTACTTGTTTCTCAGGTATCAAATCAGTACATTATCTTCTGTGATTTCTTTTTGAAGGGAACAGAGAAAAAAGTAGTGGTAGTATGAAGATGGATGTGCAGAAGAAGATACGCATTGCTTATGGGTTGAATGAACAGTATATAGGATATAGAGAAATCTGAACTTTATGCGAAGAGAAGGAATGTGAACTGTTGCCTCTTGATGCTTGTTCAACATTGTGCTATCACTATCGTGGTACCATATTCTTGATATGCGTTAATGATTTGTTTTTCTTGATTTGTATCCACAAGTCGTAGATGTTTAGTTGCCTACATTGTAAAGGTTTGTCTTGGCAACTTGGGTGACTTATGCTGGAGAGAACAGTTCTTTATACTGATGTTTATGGGCCCCTTAGAATTACAATAACAGGAAATTTAAATACCTGTTCTAGTCATTGTAAGATATAGAGGTTATCTGGATAACTTTTAGAAATTTCCTTTTTCTGATAATCTAGTTTTCTTTAGAAGCAGCATTGAAGCAATGTTTAGGATTGACTTCAAGGATTCAAAGAGGATATGGATCGCTAAATAGATGATTCTGTCTACTAAGATCTGAGCTATAATGCTTGTAGTAGATGGTTCTAATCCTTTTAAAACATAAATATCGACTCTGCTGTAATCCTTTTACTTAGCAAATGGTCTACTTCAAAAGTGGAGAAATTTTCTGGTTGCCACTCAAGAATAGTGCTGAAGTGGAATACTCATGATAAAAAAAGATGGACTTAGCATCTCTTGCGGACATGGTGGATAAATTCAAGACAAAAAAAAAAAGAAAAATGTTTTATTCACATTTAAGCACATTATATGTGCGGTAAATGAAGCAACAAATTCCATGGCTAAAGAATGGGTACTGAGGATGCATCATTAGCTATGAGTATAATTATCGTTATCTATAAAGTTAACCATGAGAAATCTTTGGGAATATCATATAAGAGGGGCTTATCATTCCAATATTGAGGGAAACCTTTGCGAATAATCAATTTACATAGAATTTTGGAGGAAACAGTTCAATGCAGCATTTAAGGTGGTGTGGCTGCTGTGGTAATATAGAGAACCCATAGTATGTGCATTCTACGTGCGAGCAATGTCATATACGTGTGACGACACTCCAACATGAAAGTCACCATCCTCCCCACAAAAAAAGATATTAATTATGGAATAACTTCAAAAATTGGAGTTTAAAGGAAAGTGGCTACTTAATCATATGATAAGCATATGAAACTTTTTGGCCAAGAGAAACAAATTCAAACATTTTTGTAGTTCAATCTTAGCTTCTAAGGAGTATCATTTTGCAGTTGGGTTTTAAGACAAAGTGAATTATATTAAAGTCCTTACACCCTTCTAGTTTGCATCAGTAAACGAGAAGCCGATCAGTTTATTTCTCTAGAATATATATATCAAAGTCAGTAGAGAATCTTTAGATGAAGAGCTAGGATTGGGCTGTTATCGTTATTTTTTGTGCACTTGCATGTATGCATGTTTATATGTTTCTTTTTCCTTTTTCTCTCTTGATCTTATGTAAACTATATCTAATTTGATTATTTCTGGTGACGACCGTAAGTTTAGAAGCAAAGATCCCAATAATATGTTGAATCATCAACTTCAAGCTAAAAAAGCATTCTTCGGTTTTCTTCTTCTTCTTGTTCCAGCTCCCTCATTCCAACTTCTGAGGCCTGAACTTGGCTTTTCCATTAGTAGAGAACCAAGTTTACTAAGTTGATCTACGAATTGGCTGTCAAATTTGATGGTTTCTCATGGGGTGAACCCACTGTATCCACCCAGTTGGAGCATGCTTAATCCATGACTTTTATTAGAAGAACATCTCCACTTCATCCCCGCAGCCCTAATTTGTCATATATTTCTTCATCCATCTTACTCTTCTGTTGTATAACAGATCCAAGATGGCAAAACCGATCACACCATGGTCTCTCTTTATCATCACTCTTTGATTTGGGCCTCATTTTTGTTTTTATTTGGAATTACTTTATATTTGTTCCTCCTCGTCTCTTAATGTTATTAGCTCATTGGAGATATTGCTAAGCCATACCCTCAATCTCATAGTTTCATTTTCCTTCTGGCAATTTTGTCTTATGTAAGGAATATAGGTTGATGGTGATAGTTGAATGAAGATGGTGATAGAGGCATGATTAACAAAATTTGTAATGAAATACATAAATAACTTGTTATGATTTGTAATTTATCAAAATTCATAAATAAAAGCATAACAAAATTGTAAAGTTCAAGGTGTTGTATGGTAACATCATTGATGAATCTTATCCCAAATATTAATTATTGTTTCTTTTTCAATTTTTAAACTTAACTTTGCAAATCTATTCTAGTGAAGGGTTTTGTCCTCTTGTCAATGATGACTTGTTCTAAATTTCCCTTGCAATTTTTTTCTGTCTTCAGTTTTTCGCTATTCCACAAGGATTTCAAACTCCATACTTTGACAAGTTCTCTTAGGTCAATGTTCCATATTGAAATTCCCCCACAACTACTACTCCATCAACATGTCCTCTGTTGTCACATCTATAACTTCTCTGGTTTTCTAATAACTACTTCCATTCCCATCGCACTGACCTTCCATCTGTGGAACCTCATTATTAACCAACATATTCTAGTCGACATGATTTTTAATCCTTACTATTGTCTTAAAATTCTGATTTTTGTTGTATAGGCATTTTCCAGGCTCCCCTTTCTCCCTATGCTCTGCCAGTGCAGGCCTACCACGTTTTGCATCTGCGGCGTTTTTTCCGGATGGTCATAGGCACACAACTCAAAAGCACCTCTTTGCTGTAAACTTATCAGATAGGTCAACCTAATTGCTTTTATGTGATGATTCTGATCACAAACTGAGGTAGCTCTTGGCCACCAACTCTTGTTGGGGCCTCTTTAATTGTCTACTTCCTAGAGTTGCAAGATCTCTAAAATTTGTCCTGAATGCACAGACCATGTATTAATTCAGACTTCTGAATCAATAGTCTCTTGATTTCTGAGTTTGGAAATTTATTATGTAGTGCCATAGTGACATTGATCATTGATTGTTTTTGGAAAATTTTTCTGGTTGATGTGATGATAACATCATGTCTTATCAGCAGCAGAAAGATAAGGAGTTCAAAATCAATTGGAAAAGGGTGGCTATCACAAGTATGTTTGGATTTGCATTTGTTGGACCAGTTGGCCACTACTGGTAGGTTATCTTATACTCTCTGATATTTGCACATCTAGCTTTACATTATAGCTTGCTTAGATTGTATACTTTTGTCTTGAATGGCACATTTCTTGATTAAAATTGTTGCTGAAATTTCTAATCTGAACACGTCTAGATTATATGCAGGCAAAATGAGCAAATTTAGTCTTTTCATGCAAGAAAAGTTCGTAAATTGTCAAATTAATTTAAAATTTCTGTTCAAGTTGCCAAATGGCTGATTACATGTAATGTATGATGCAAGGAGCAGATTCTGGCATGTGAAATGTGATGAAAAGCTTTTTTTAGGAAAAGTTTAAAATGTGGACCTTGTTATAATATTTTATTTTGGGAATGCAATGAGTTAAGAGTCTATATTCGTACTTTCTCCCATTGCATTCTTAAGGTGCTTAAATAACATTGTCATTTCTTGGCACTGTCGAGGATATTCTATCTTATATGAAGTAGTTATTTAATATTTAAGTTTTGGAGTATCTAAAGGCAACTTAGTGGTTGGTTGGAGAAATGAAAGTTGGAGAGTAATACAGCACAAATAATGATCATCTATATAAATGTTTGATTAACCTTGTCAAAGTCAATGATGTTTAAAGTCTTCAAAAATTGTTAAGGCTGTTTACCAGTCAAGTAGAAAGGTAGAAGTGCATCACACACGCACGCACGCATGCACTCACGCACGCATGCAGATATATACATTCATACATATATAAAACTATATATAAGGTGAATGATAGACATGCAAGAATCAAAATCTCATGCTAAAGAGCATAGAGGTTTGAGTCCTTCTCAAGGTATAATACTGAGAAAAATGCTTATTGAATGAGCAATTCAGTAACAAATCTTGGATCAAATCAGTATTAATATACCGAATATCTTCTCAAGTGTGCCACATTTCAAGTTCTATATGAGCAAATCTTTATTGTTTCTTATAACATGAAAATTTATGTCGAGATAGTAGGATGAAACAAAGACCTTTTTTGATTTGATCTTGGGAGCTTATGGTTTCATGTTTTATGTCACTCGTTGATGAAGGTTTTTTTCCCCTTTTACTCATGGAACGTTATCAGCCACCTAGGAGTATTTAGCCTTGCAAGATGGTACTTGCTGATTCATATGGGATTCCACGTGCCCCATGCTATGCTAGGTCAAAGCATAAGCTAGTAATGGTTTCAGCTATTGGACTTTTGCCATCTAAGGTGCATCATTCCACTGCTTTGCCGAACTGCACGATGCTTCTGTTGCTCTCCCCCAATCCCATTTTCACTATTTAGGCTGCTTCCATTTTGCTTGCCACTACTATGCTAATTGCTTTGGCACAAATTGATTGAAACTTTAGCATAGTCTAATGAACAGATAACTTTGGCTAATTTAATTTGATGAAAAGATGAGCCAGTGGCTTTTTACATTGTGCAAGCAAGATTGATTGCATAAGCCGACTTTTCTATCGGTTATATAAGCTTTCTCAGTGGCCTTTTGATATATATATATCTATAGGCATCATTAATTGCTTATCCATAATTATGCTTCACAAATTGTTATCTACCAATGCTATGGTTCATCTCAAAGCCATGCTTATTCTGGAACAAGCTTAAATTCCAAAGGAATACTTGTATAGTTCTAAACGCAAGAGAATTTGGATTCCTTAACTAAATTGGCAATTGTTTTCTGCTTGAATCTTATTGTGAAAATTGAGCAATAACGTACTGTAAAGCAGCAAATTGCAAAGCCTGCTGCGAACAAAACTTATTTATAGATTGTTCAATTGCCGATTCCTATGCTCTTTATTGATACATCTTTCTTCACATGAGAAAAATCTGTGACTAAATTATATTGAGAAAAGTTGTTTTATCAAATTAAAATGAAAAGTTGGATGTTTTGACAGGAACAGGTTCAAATATCTCGCCATACACAATTTTGTTGCATGTTTGGTTTAACTGTTTTGGTTTCTTTATACAGGTATGAGTATTTGGACCGTTACATTCGAGTTCGACTTCAACTGCAACCTAAATCCTTAAAATTTGTTGCTGCAAAAGTTGCTGCAGATGGGCTTCTCTTTGGGCCTTTGGATCTACTGATCTTTTTCTCATACATGGGGTTTGCCAGTGGGAGGAGTGTAGAGCAGGTGAAAGAAGATGTGAAGAGGGATTTTCTTCCAGCTCTTATTGTTGGGGGAGGAGTTTGGCCATTTGTCCAAGTTGCAAACTTCAGATTTGTTCCAGTCAGGTACCAACTTCTATATGTAAATTTCTTTTGCCTGTTGGACAGCTCCTTCTTGTCTTGGATTGAACAGCAAGGCGATGCTCCATGGAAGCAGTGGTTTTCATCAATTGGTACCTTGGAAAAGCAGAAAGGTCAGGCTTGATGATTTAGTTTGATGTTAGTATTTATAACGGTCAACCTACCTTTTATTCCAATCTATGCAAATTCATGTATATTTTTAACAAATACTGGGAAGAAAATTTGGGGATTAGAAATTTGGCTTTTCCTTTTTGTCAAAATAATTCTGAGTCGATCTTTTGCTCAAATGAAGGTCTGGGCCCTTCAAGGTTGCACTTTAGTGAGGCATCCTGAATGATGAATTGCATATCAAGCAAATCTTTGTAAATGTGATGTTGTGGTTGTGGCTTTTCTTCAAAGTAATATTACTTCTAGTGGTTTCTTTGCAATTGAAGTGCTGAGATAGGTTAGCCGAACAAAGTGCTGAGATAGGTCCTAATGGTGAATTCTTGATGATTCAGCAAACTGATACATTGTAGGACTTAGATTTATTGGTAGTTTCAAAAAATGCAGTCCCTCAACAGCTCTTCTTGCAAAACTTCCCTGCAGGCCATATGAGTTATAAAGAATAAAAAGAAGAGAGGCCCACCGTAAACCTAGACAATGAACATTCGAAAATTTCTATTTTAAGGACCAGGATTATGGATTCTTCAGTGGAACCAATACCTCTTTCAATTCAAGCATTTCTATAATTAGATGCAGCTAATATATCAGCATTGCCTCCGATAGGCAGTTGGAACTAGAAACGTTTTATTCATTTAGTTTATTTGAAACCCGATACATCTCTTGTAGTTGACTTTCGGTCACCGTTAATTCTGAAGCCTGTATGATGTATGGCAACTGCAAACAACCGAGGAACATTGGTTGCGCGCTTGACTCTTTCCTTTTTTCTTTTTTTTTCTCTTTGGGGTTCCGGTGGAGGGAGCAATAGGCACAGAGTATCTAAGGAAATTCATTAATTAAAACTCAAGATCCCTAACATTATAAATTATTTTGCCCTAACTCATCTAGCAAGTTTTTCCTCCGAAGCAATTAATCTATATATATATATATATATTATTTTTTTTTACACCCAACAAAACTTATCTTCAATGATAATTCATATTTCAAAGACTTAACTGAACTCATCGCATTATTTCAAGCAATATGGCAAGTGAGAAAATCTTGAAAAATGTTAATTAGGACATTTGAATTTCAACTGATATAATAGATTCAGAATTAAAAGTTATATTCAAATATGAATTTTAAAAGTTATATTTAAATATGAATTTTAAATTTGATTAATTAAATATTTTATTCAAGGATGTAGATAAACGATTGAAAAATATCAGTCTGTTTGTTCGTATATCAGTTTATATCAGGCGAGATGCTAGTGCCAAGATTTATATTTATACCAACTGGGAGCTGCCCGATACCGATACAAATCGATATCGCAGCCCAGGTGAAAACCTCAGGTACCGCCTAGACATTATCCTGCCATCGACCACCGGCAGCGGAGACCGCATGGACCGGCGATGCAATTCTTCGGCGGGTTGTCGGCCGCGGAGATCGGCCCATCGTCGGCGGCGCCGCCGGGGACGGCGACGGGCCTGGCCGGGAACAACGCGAACATATGCTATACATGTTCTACAGGAGCGGGGTGTCCCTGCTGTACCGGCATTGGCACCGTCCGCTCCACACCCTAGACGCCTAGCAGGACCAGACGCTCATCTTCGTCCTCCTCTTCCCCCTCCGCTCCAGACGCTCATCTTCGGCCTCCTCTTCTCCGAAGATGGTTCCCACCAGGTCCCAATTCCCTTATTCCCCCGATCCCCTCTTTACTCTCTGTTTTGATCCGAGCCCTAAAAAACGATCCTCTTTTCCTTTCTTTTGGTGCAGCGTCAATAAAGGAAATATATCGTGGGGCCTCTGCTCCCCGGACAAGGTTGCTCCTTCCACAGCTTCCGCACCAACGCCTACAAGCTAAGCTTCATGGAATGCCCCTCTGGGATTAAGGTCAGTTGTTCTGTAACCTCCTTTATGTTCAATCTGATCGAAATGATTCAAGAAGTTCGAATAATCTGTTTAGCCTGTACAAAGTGCTGGCATTTGAGGAATTTGTATATGGTTTAGTTCCGAACTACTGGAATTGAGAAATCTCTATGCATGCTTGACCTTTCAATCAGACAGCATTGGCTATAAATATACAAGTATTCGACAAACAATAACTGCAAATACGCTAGAATGCATGAATCATTTCATGTTAAGCAAGACAAAAAGGCCACATTATGGTGTTGATGATGGGGGAATAATTTTGCATATCCAAGCATTTTTACTTGGTGATTGAAGCAGAAAATTTTAAGAAAGTAAATTCTGCAGTTGTGTTGAATGGGCTACAGAGTTGCCTGCAACTCTTTCCAAATAGTAATAACCCTGCAAATCCTTGTGAAGGCGGGAGTAGAACCCAGTTCACTTGGCAGAACACCAAGGGCTTTACGAGCTTGGTTATCTGGAACCTCTATTCTATGTAACTCATCTGTGAATAACACACCTCTATTTTATCTTCACAAATTCCTATCATCTCTCACTTCTGTTTTACCTTCGCAAATCCCTATCATCTCTGTGCTTTTTGGATAGAGAAGTTTGTTTTACTTTGCAAAAATGGTGATGATTAAATTAACTTTTGGGGATGATATTTGAGTTTTGACTAAATTCTACCTCATTAATTGAGACCAAGATTGAAAAAAAGAGTTGAGAATGAGGATTATTGACTTTCCCAATATACGAATATGGTCACTTGTGATAAATAGCTTTGAACTAATAATAGTTTCTTGGGCTTCAAGATTGGATCACAGAAAGCTACCGTGTAAGTAGTAGAGAAATGCTTGGATATTCTTGATCTTTTAATTTCTCATAATCTTTTAGAATGGAAATGGCAATTAAATAACCTTAGCCATTTAGTGGAATTGAATTTGAAATCAGGTGACGTCATGGATATATAGGCAGTGTAGGGGAATAAAGCTTGGTACTCCTTCTTAAGCCTGGTAAGGTTTGTGTCCTATATCACTGCCATGGTTGATATGTCTGTGAACAATGATTGCATGAATGAATAACCTTGGTACGACCATTTGCCAATATTAGATCTGTTAGTCTTGAACTTTAAACGTGAATGATTATATTATGTGTTCTTTTATGTGAAATAATTTGGGGCTTCATAATATATCCTATTTATTTAAAACTAGTCGAAGACCCGCACATTGCGCATGATAGATAATTATAGTTTATAATTATTAAATTTTTTTAACAATAAATATTCATAATAAATATTTTTTTAATTTCTTAATATTTTATTTATTTATTATATATATGATATATTTTTATTATTTTATAAAATAATATTTTATTTTATATTTTTTCTTCCTATTTTCATACCTTCTATGCGTTCGTCGGTACCGCTGCACTCCCTATCACCTCACCACGGCTCTTCTTTTTTCTCAACAAACGTTGATTCCGATCGCACCTTCGTCCTCTCTCTTCTTCTCGTACCTTCTTCGTGCTTGCCGGTGCTGTCCTACCATCGCTCTCCTTCTCTCTCGACAAATGCCGATCCCGATCGTACTCTCTGGCATCCGTGCCGGCATCATCGGCCTCAGCACCACCACTGAAGAAATAGAGAGAAACTCTCTCTCTTCTTTTCTTTTCTTTTCTTTCTTTTTTTTCTTTCTCTTTTTTTTTCTTTTTTTACAAAATATTATTATTATTTTTTTCTTCTTCCTTCCTGTTCTCATACCTTCTCCACGCCCATCGATGCCGCCCCACTATTGCTTTCCTTCTCTCTCGATAAACGCCGATCCCAATTGCACTCGCATTCCCTCACTTCTTCTCATACCTTTTTCAAACTTTCATAGGCTATTAAATATAGAGATTTAGCTTTCAAACCGATGGAGTACCGTGCTCTATTTGCGGATAATTTATTAGATTTGATCTTATCTGATCCGATGGATCGATTCAGATCTCAAAATATATTATTTTTTAAAAATAATAAAAATATTATTTAAAAAAAAAATAAGTATGTTGTTATTTTTAAAATTAAAAAAATGATATGCTATCTTTTAAAATAATAATAAATTAATATTTTTTAAAAAATATATTATTATTATTTTTATAATATTTTATTTTTTAAAAATAATAATTTTTTAAAATATTTTTCATCTCTTATCCCTTTGTTACTTTTATTTTTAAAATATTATTTTTTAAAACTTTAAAATACTACTTTATTATTATTTAAAAATAATATTTTAAATTATTATAGATAATAAAATAATAATCCATGTGGCGTAACTAAAATCATTTAAGATGTTGAGGTAGCAACACCACAATACTCCTCCATAGAGTATTGTTATATATATATATATATATAATAGATAAATTAGTATGTTATTATTTTTAAAATTAAAAAATAATATGTTATCTTTTTAAATAATAATAAATTAGTATTTTAAAAAAATTATTATTATTATTTTTATAATATTTTATTTTTTAAATAATAATACTTTTTTAAAAATATTTTTCATCTCTTATCCTTTTTCTATTTTTATTTTTAAAATATTTTTTTAAATTTTTAAAATACTACTTTATTATTATTTAAAATAATATTTTAAATTATTATAAATAATAAAATAATAATTCATATGGCATAACTAAAATTATCTGAGATACTGAGATAGCAACACCATAATACTCCTCCATAGAGTATTATATATATATATATATATATATATATATATATATATATATATATATATATATATATATATATAATAGATATCATGAAAGGGGCCATGTTCATGCTAAAATATTAAGCAGTCATGCTGCCTTATATCCAAGCCTCACCCTCGATCATTTTCAATGATAAGCATTCATGGACAATGTAGATTCAAGCAAACTGCTTTTAATACAGCTTCAAGATTTTTGTTGTTCCTGCAGTTATCTCTGCACATCTTCCTTGTACACCAGCAAAATCTGTGCATCATCTTAGTGATTTGCTATATGGTATCTGACTGTACTGATTAGATTTGATAATGAACTGATTATTGAGTGCAGGACTAGTGAAACACTTTCCAGTCATTTCCTCACGTTATGATTCTATTGTTGATTTAGTTACGAAATTAGATTCCTTATGTTCTTTATAAACGGTTGCTTTTGATGCTAGATATTTGTAAACATTTTTGTTCCATCTGAGTATTTGCTTCATATGTAGCAAGATAATGGATGGGTATTTTCCTCTTTCTTATGGTAGGCTTTGCTGCTTATAGCTTCATAGCATGTATCGCAGCTGGCAGTTACCTGCTCGTTGAGATTATTTTAATTACTCGTCCGAAGACCGGTGATCTTCGGGAATTGCTAAGGCATATATTCAATATTTATGTGGAGTATATCATAAAGAATCCCATCTACGGTCCTGGAACTTATACCAAGTATGGTTCCTGTCACTCATTAGATAGATCTGCTATTATTTGTAATAAACAGACACTTTGTATTAAATTCACTTGCTTCCCAACTTTGTAGCTGGATATACATCTTCATGAGATTTATGGCTTAAGCACAGGCTTTACTATCACATCAACCAATCTACAAGGGTCCATTTAGTATAGATCACAAGCCACATAAAATTTGTCATAACTGCTTTAATAGATGCTCATAGGCATTTAGGCCTTCAGTTTTTGAAGAAGACTTATTGGACCCAATAAATACCAAGTCTTGCAGATTCATGTATTCCAAATTTTATTATTAGTTCTACACATTGCCAAACAGCAGTTTATAAGCCACATGCCAACATTTGATTCACGTGATGGATTTGTCCAACATAATTTGTATAAATGAATAGTTGATGTTGAAAGCCTTAACGAATGGTGATTTTGTTTTGCATTCTTCCAATATAGATTCTTAAATCCAGTTGTCTAAAAGAGGTTATGCTGCTTGGAAGATACAATACTGCCAAATACAAATTGATGAGAGACTCTCAAAAGTTGATGTCTTGAATGAATATTCTATACATGACAGCTGCATGGTTCAGATTTTCAAGGAGGTTGTCTGGTAACATTGAGCTAGTGTTCCTGAATGTTGAACTTTGGAAAAGATGTACTACAAAATTAGATATGAATCCACTAGGATGATGGAATGGGATATGGTGAATGTCAAATTTTGATATTTTTCCTAATTTTTAGAGCATAATAAACTCTTTTTTGATTTTTCAAGTATTATGATGTGAATTCAACTGTCTTTCCAACAGAGAAGGATAATGAATGCTGACAGTGATACACTCTGTAGTTTGCAGACCATAGGGGTTGATGTGGTAGTTGTGATGGATATAATTTAGTACATATATTAACTATATGCATTGTGATTGTTGAAGAAAGGGGCGGACAATCGAGTCACCAATTAAGATGGTATTACCTTGTTTAACAAGGTCCATTAGGAGATCAACGTAGTCAAAAAGGTGAGTGAAAAGTAAAGGGGGATCTAGAATATCTGAACTGTTATCAAAATGCTTGCTCCGATGGGGTCATAGTATCAACTTGCATCTGCATGTAAAATGCCATTTCCATTTTAGAAATTTGTTGAATATACTGGATTCATGTAACAAGCATTGGAACATGTGGTTGAGGAATGAGCAAACCACATAGCCGATTCTATTAATGGAATTAGATAAGTTTCAACTACTTTTATTGCAAACCTCATTCTGTTTTTTCTACCCATTGTTTCTTCTGATCCTGCTACCGGAAGAAGCATTGGCTTGTCTAGCATCACTTTCTTCTTTTAAATGCTATTTTTTTGTTCTCTACTAACTAGTATGTACTGTATAGTGTGTATAATACTTGTCTAGTCTGCTAAACAAATGCACCACAAACATGTGGATGCTAGTGAATTTTATTGTAATGAACTATAATTCCTTTGCAAGCCACTCTACGGTAATATAACTTCATGAATATTCCTTGCTTATTTTTCTCATGGTAATTGGCTCGTTTGGTTGCATGACAAAATTAAAAGGATGAATTTCTTTTTTGTTGTTTTATACAAATACAATATATGAGCACTGCCAGGCATCCTGCATATATTTCATATATATGCAAAAATTGAAACATGAACTTGCCCCAGTACAATTTATGCCTGCCTGACAGACAGAGAGTAGCATGTATCGTGGCATAAAAATGCATGCTTCATGCATCTATCACATTTACGTTGTATTAGTGCAAAATGTTGGGCTGCAATCTCTTTATTATTTTTTCTTTTATTTGCTATTATCCTTTTTTGGATCAACATTTTTAATTTTCTTTTTTGGCTAAGACCACTATAGGAGTGCTATGGTGCTGTCATGACTGGCTACATCACTTTGCTTTCCCATGTTCTGTAGTTATTTTCAATATCTCAATTTATAGAGAGAGAGAGAGTTGTTGGGCTTCTACCCATTTCTACCTGGGAAAATACTTTCTACACCACGGACGGTGTAGCTCCGCGGACACCGCCCGTGGTGATTGGCTCTGGTGCTGGGCTGGAGCCCGGCGCCAACTCCGCGCCCCCAAAAAAATTTTTTTTTTCACTCCGACCCCATACGAGAGCCAATCACGATGGACGATGTCCGCGGAGCTACACCACTGCCTACGGTGTAGAAAGAATTTCCCTTCTACCTGTTGGGATCTTTTTAACATGGCTATGGGGAGTGTTATTGCAAATAGCTATGGGCATGTGTTAAAAATCCAAATCGAGAGATCTGATTATCAGAAAAGTCACTCATTTTCCAACTTACATTTTTCTTTCCATGATAGAAAATGCTTTGCATTTCACTTTTTCTCTTTTATTCATTTTTCCTGATCATCAGAATTCAGATCAGGCGTGCTCCTATTTGTGATCATGCGCATTTAATCTCATGCTGCTAATATTGTGACATATTGGAACTAGATAATTGCTATGCAAGGGCAGAAATTATTCTTAGGGCATAGAAAATTACATGCATGTCCCATGAGCTTGCATTCGTCATTTATGCACACACACACACACACACACACACACACACACACAGAGAGAGAGAAATGCATCAATAGATATTCTTGCTTTTGAGAATGTGCAATAATTTATCTGTATGCACATATACACAAAAATATCCATATTTTTACGATAACTTGCCTAATTTGGAGTTGGCTTTGGTTTCAGTAAAATCACAGATACCTCAGATTAGATTTTCATTCCTTTATACCATTTACAGTTCCAATCTGTTTTGATAGATATTCCTCTTTTATGGCAGTCCAAGCACATGAATCTGCCATATTTTTTCTAAAGCATTCTTCAAAAATAATGTGCGTTTCTGATGCATATCCAACATATTGTTCCATTTCCCTACTACAAAGTGGTGAGTTTTGTAATGCATGCACAAACCGAGTAGTCATAACCATAGTTCATCCATGCCAACCAGTAACCAATGTAAGCAGTCAAAATTATGCTAGTCTCTATCATGTAACTTTCTAATGCTATAATTTAATTATGACACTACTTCATTTAGAATCACTTTTCTACTTCTTGTAAGCAATCTAAGAAGTCAAAATTGTGGCTAATATCTAGCACATTACTTTCTGATGCCATAACGTAATTATCACACTGCGTAATTCAGAATCACTTTTCTGCTTCTCAACGCTCGGCATGCTTTTGTTTGATGACATAGTGGATTGTTATCCCTTTTTCTTTTGGTTGGTGTGAGCTCTTCAATACAAAGCTTGACCAGTATTTGAAGACTTTGATATATTGCTGAGGTAACTTTAGTTATATTGCCATGTCTGTGATTGTGAATCTATCTAACAGATTGGAGACAACATGTTTGTTTTGCTACTTAACCAATGATGGTGCAACTGGTTTCCTTGTGTGCCTACCGCTTTTACGTTCGGTTTTCCATTTATCTATTAAGTAGTTCTTTTACCTTCCATCTGTCTCCTGGTTTTCCCAAGTTGTAACCAACTCAAAGAGCTCTAGCTCTCCTTATCAGCATTGTTATGGTTAATGGTCCATTATCTAAATTGTAGTTGGCTTAGAAAGCTCTAATTTCTCTCGTTTTGTATTATAAAAGTATTTATGTTTAATACTCCCTTCATGGTATCTTCCAGCTCAACTCAAGGCAAAGAGAATGCTGCCTGTTTCTTTTTAATGGATCTGTATGAAAAAGACTTGAACCATGTACCTGGCGGCCAGCAGGCCAGTCGCCATCAATAGGTTAGACAATCTCATATATTTTCTTAAGCTAAGCTCAATTTTTCGTTCCATATGCAGATTGCATGTCCCTAATTTAGTGGTAGAGAACATCTATTGGAGTGCCTGATTTATTAACTTACAAAGTTTTATATTCTTACGGAAATTCTTGCCATTCATTCTGATAAAACTTTTTGAAGTCTCTGCAAAAGTTTTGACACGTCTTGCTACTTTGCTTTACTCAAATGTTTGCCCTTTTTTGGCTTCTTCACCGTGGGTTCCCACACGTGATCTGGATGCTCTAGTTCTTAGCATGCATGCTCGTTTTATGTGGTTGTATAGCTTACGAAGTTATAATATGGCAATTTGAATCAATGACATCCAGCAAGTTAAAGGACTGAGAACCATGAAAGTACCTACCAACTTTCATTGAGAGATACCGAGCTCGTACCCAGAACCCAACCCACATAGCTCTGCGGTCTCCATGCTGTTAGTCCAGCTTAAAATGTGATCTTTCATCATCCGATCATAGAACATGAGTGTGCTCTCAAAACTTTACTCCAAATTCATCATGGAGTCAAAGGTGGACACAGACTTGGAGGACGACAAAAGCCATGGATGTAATTACCATGCTAAATGATGAACCTCCCAGACTCCTGCGGAAGTCAAATATATGAACCGTAACCGCCTCCTAGGGGCACTCTCGGCCTGAATACTGCATCCACCGATAGGCAAGGACAACACCTGAAACAAATGCTCTGCCATAAAACATAAATAAAACCAGTTAGCCTGCATAGGCATCTTTAACATAGATACGGTAAAATAACCCTTAATAATTTTCATGATGTTATTCTAGCAGTCACATTATTATCCTGTTCATGAGGGCAGGCCTATATTTAAAGGTCATAAGAAATTGACGCTCAAGTATGCATAAATCAAGGACTAGATAAATATTGTGAAAACATTGTACTTGTTGTACTGCTATGAACTTATCACCCTCAGCTGGGTTATATATTAAATTGTACACAGACGTACCGGTATGCTTAGTAGACCACCTTGAGAATTAACAATTACGGGCAATGCTCTTCTTGCAGAAACGGGAATTGATTTCAAGGCCTGAATAGCTCCCCGTGCTGACAATTGCATATATCTGGAATATTGAGCCTTTTGCACTACATCCTGTTTATATATTGAAGCATTTGAATTATCCTGACATTCTTCCATTGCCTGGCTCTTAGAAAGTTCTAAAAGAAACAACCAGTCTGCATCCACCATGTGCCTAACTGCAATAGTTTTCTCCTGATCAACCATGCAAAATTGACAGAGATGACCTTGATTTCTATTCCAGGAAAGCTGATTTTCTGTAACATCTTTACAAAGTTTCCATGTTACTAAGAACCTGCTCATGAAGTGGCATGATTCGCCAGGATTTAATGTTATACTTGGAGCAGGCTTTATTTCACCCGACTGGTCATCAAGTTTAGCCTCTGTCTTGGTGCCAAATTTCTGGAGTTCTTCCTCTTGCAACAAGCAAATGCTTTTAAAGGTTGATTCACTGATAAGTTTCAACCTCTTTGCTTCACTCAGAATAGCCATAGAAGATTTTGCATGCATAAAAGGTACAATAGAAGCATCTGGGACTGATTGATCAGAAAATGATTTTGCATCCATTATTATCTTATCTATCTCACTGGGCAGTGTTGATTGCTGTTCCTCGCATGAGTACTTGCACGAAAGCTCTACTCTAGCAGGCTGTGGTGAGTAAGCACAAAAACTGATCAAGATTTTCATGCCCTTGGACCGTGGAGCAGGACAAATATAACAGCCAGCTGCAGTAAGGGAGGTCTGTTGGGGTTCCCCAAAAAAATATATATATAAATGATTGGAAATGATATAAAAAACAGTGGTGCACTTCCTTAAAACAGGATGCATCTTTCTCATATAAAATAAGTTTGACAATCAATGGCAGTATCACTACAAATCAGCCCGTCTATTAAATTATGATAGCAATCACTGAAAAAATAATGAAGCGGGGATACAGCAGGACAAAAAGCTTTATTGAAAAAAAGAAAGAAAGAAAGAAAGAACTAACAAAACTAGACAAGTTGCAGCTTTGATACAGAAAATTTATTGAAGATATCATAATTAAAAAGATGAATTTTTTTACATGAATGTCTTGATTTACTGAATTTAGATATAAAAAGAACAGTTCCATGGGAATACTGAATACTAATAACATTTTGACATAGATATTATTACCCAGATCACTTTAGCATAATTTGTGCCTATTCAGATGCCCAGGCCGACTGCTTGCTGATTCTCCATTGATATGAAGAGAAACTGCTTAAACAATACACTTCCACACATGAAGATGACCACATATGGCTTAAACATGAAGTTTAGTATTGAAAGAAGGCATAATTAATGCATTGAGGCATTGTGGATCTACCACCTGTTATGTGAACTGAAGGCATATTACTGAAGATCATATTATTTTCAGATGTACTTCATTTGTTGTCAAGGTCACTAGCAAAAGAGGTAACCATTAAGTATTGTGGCCATTTCTTTTTGAATGCAGAATCATTGCTTGAGCCCAATCTCGCATCAAATAGAATATAGCATGGTTTGCCAAAATGGCTGGTTCGGGATGTACCAAACTAAACCGATCAAGGACCAGCACAATTTAGGCTATTAAAACAATTCGGAGAGTGGTTCATTTAAACCCCCTATCCCCCGACTAATAAATCGCATTCACCCCCCTTTGGTAAGTCTCTCTCTCTAGGTCAAGCTAGGGTCTCCCCAACGCCCACCCCCACCCCCCCTCTTTTCTCCCTCTCTGCCTCTTGTCTCCGTGCACCCCAAAATGGCACAGTATAGATCCATACTGTGCCGGAGCATCCCATGCTAGTGCTAAACATAAACTATTACCAACAAGCTTAATGCCATTTTCAAGTACCCTAAGGAGGTAACTATTAAGTATCATGGCCCCTTCTTTCTGAATGCAGAATCACTGATTAAGGCCAATTTGCATCAAATAGCACATAGAGGTTAAATGGAAGTGCATCCACTAGTGTTAAACATAAAGAACTATTACTGACATGCTCAGTCCCATTCCTTTCTTTCCGAATGCAGAATCATTGCTTGAGGCCAATTTTGCATCAAATAGAACATACAGGTTTAATAGAAGTGCATCCACTAGTGCTCAACATAAAGAACTACTACTCACAATTTGTATCCCATTTATATTGGACTGACTTTGCAAATCGTTTGCTACTTATTTTTTGTTACTAAATTATGATAGATAAAATGGTATGGCCTCTGCCACCAATTGACTGCCTGATGTCAAAGCTCTGTCCTTTACATCTGGATTTGGTACCACCATCACATTCTGTTGTATACTGATGCAAAGTATCAAGAGGGGATCTTGACAATGTAATAGACAGATTATTCTAGTGTTAAACTCAATCTAACAGTCTGAAAAATTACATGCATGCTAGCACAAACTAGGATGTCACACATGCAAGTACATGCATGCGTGTGTATGCACCTATGATGGACTCTTCTGATAAGATTGGCAACAAGATCCTGCCAATAGAATCGTACCGAGAAATTCTCACTCTATGCTCTCCATGAAAATTACTATAAATATCATAGGAATTTTATCTGTCACAATCTTAGATGTACTTGAGACCGACCTTCCCTTCATAGGTTACACTGTGACACCATATTGCTACCACCCACTGTTGGTGATTATGACCAGCTAATTTTCTCTTCCCACCTTTCTGTAGCCTGACCCCACCCTCCAACCAGCCACACTCTTATCTAAATTGTGCTCATTCCTTAACACCTCCATCTTCCCCTCTGAGCTAACCATCACCACCTCCATCCTCCTATGCTCCACATAACCCAATCTCCATATCTGCCTCCTTCCAACTATAGAGCAGATGAACAAGGATGAAGAGAAGAAAGGGGTAGGGTAGAGATGGATAGCCTCTGGGCAGCCTGGACAAAGTTGAGTGTGGGGGCAAAGACCAGCTCAACCAGCTGGTGGATGAAGGAGGCAGAGTGAATAAGGAACTGAAGGATGGCGGATCCCTAATCACCAAAATGTTGTGGCACTTTATCACCTGTAGTGGATATTCCAAATGTGGTGTGCAGTATGATAGAAAGAAGAGGAGACACACAAGCCTGTATGTGCTCATTGATACAATATATCCCCGCCACCCTCTCTGTTGACAGATGATTTGATCACTTGTGCAAGTGTTTTATGGATATCTGTTTTTACAAATTTAATTATTGATCAACAGCAACATGAAGGTTAGTAAGTTGTTCATATAGACCACTTATGCTATGGGACCACCACATATCAGCATATCCACAAAGATCTCTAACTGCACCCACTATGAAAGATCTAAAATTCAACAGAAGTTTGATATTGTCTTAAAACTTGTCAAAGGGTCTTAGGCAAATCGTTTGTAAGAGAATATTCAGGATTCAAAATATGATACCAGAACAGTGAAGCTGAATGGACCTTGCACGGGATGTTGCGGATGTAGCCCAGTAGCAACTTTGAAATACTACCACGAATTGGCCTATTCCTTTGTGAGATGAACTGTTGTAGACAGTTATAGCGTTGATATCAGAGTGCTGGTGAACAAAATCAATATTCCTTGTTTTTTTTTTGGAGGGGTGGGGGGAGGGGAGGAGAAAAGATCATCTTGTGCAGGATATGACAGCAAGCAAAAAAATTAAAAGATAAATAATCAGTGTTACCTGCAAGATCAATGCTAGAAATTTTGATAAACAAAGATCCTCAACATCTGATGGATTCAGCTTCTCTAAATCAACTATAGCATACCCATGCTGTAAAAACAAAGTATTACAAAAACTTGTGAGGGTAAACTTGCTCAGTTATATTGATCATGATGCACATCCAAGAGATCAGAGAATAGAGAGAAAAAAGAATATACCATAACTCCTACACATAGAAGCAATATTTTGCCCATGATGTTATTAGTTTTTAATATGCTGATTTTATATGCTCATACTTTTATATGTCACATTTTCATTGAATCCACCGAGATGCTCCTACTAGTACTAGTCATCTGTCTTCTATTATATCATAGTTCCCTTTCTAAATAGACTTCAAAGAGACAGTTGCAAAGAAAGCAACATCGATGCCCATGAGCTTCCACCAACTTACTCTCCAAAAAGATCACATTTTGTGCCCCTATTGCATTGCTTTTTCCTGCATGCAATGCAGGGGCAATTGGAATAAAAAGGCAGTTTGTGATTTGAGTTGCAAAAGCAAACATATTATCATGGTCTCTGAAAAGATATCCATGTGGATGTCCTATAAACCTAGCCAACTTTCAACTACTTCCAACAGGAAATGAATACTGAGCATACGTGGCTAGGGCACATGCAGTTGTGCCCAGCCTGTGTTGTTCAATACCTGGCCGCAGCTCAGTCCAGGCCATGCTTGGTACAAATACAGCCAACTGTGCTAACATTAAGGGATGAAACTGAACTTCTGTCAGATGATCTGGGCACCCTAGGCCATCATGCAGACCCATCATATTAACCAACCAAAGAACTAACTTCTTGACAAATCTTAGATTCCGAAAGCACAAGATCATAAAGAAAAAGAAATAAAATTAAAATACCATACCGAATATACCATAATGGTATGGAACCGGTATGCAATCTCATACCGTACTGCATATTGATACTATATAATAGGATAATCCTAGTATAGGATCCAGTATCGAGACAGTGAATCTTGCTTCTTTCCACTGCAATACTGATTCCACTGACATGGACAATAAACAGAAAGTCCAAGGATGCAAGCAGAGGATGAAGAAGGGAAGAAAAAGGTGGGGCTGCATATGCTTTGTGGGCAGGACTCAACAAAGTGAAGAAAGCCAAGGTGCACGACACAGACATGGAAGTGGAATACTAGAAAGAGTACTGCTAGCTCTTATTTTAGGGGAACGTAAAGAATGTTCATAGGAATCAAAAGCACTGGGACTCTCCTTTTGGGCCCATTCTTTTGTGGGTAAGAAATTTACCTAAGAATCTATATTTTCCTAGGTAAATATTTCCTAGTCAACATTTAGATAGGAAAATAATTTATCCATTTTCGTTTATGCATGGGAAAGTTGCTTCGAAATCCGTTACCCATGTTCTTTTCTATTACTACTTTCCTGAATAAATTGATAAAATTTATCTATATTTTTCATAATATCCTTCATACTGTTTAGGTTTGGAGAAAGTGGATGACTGAGTTATTGGACATCGAATGATGAAGACATTGAAAATAAGGAAGGGGCATTTTAGGAATTAAATTAAATGCCTATTTTACTAGCTAATGAAAAAATAATTTAGCCACCCCCTAGGTGGCTAAGTTTTTTCCCCCATTTCATGGATAAATGCTATCCATGGAAAGTAACTTATCCATCTTGAAAAGCTTGAGAACATAAGCAAGTTGGTCAATGGGAAAGTAGACCAACTTTCTCATGAAATTTATCCACAAAAGAACAGGCCCTTTTAAGTTAACAAATAATTCTATCCTCAATCACTATCACAAATTATTTGCAATCAAAATTGGATAATATAAAGAACTATGATGTTTAGCAACACAGTAAATAACCAACACCTAATACACATGTCATGTATAATATGGTCTGGGCTGAGCTCTCAGACACAAAAGGGTTAAAGGTCCCACAAAACAAGCCTACTAAGTGCATCAGTAATTTACAAAAAAGAACTAACATACAGAACTGAAACATAATACAGAATTCTTGACCAGGTTAGAATAAATTTTAAGGTTAAGGAAAATGTTTTCCCTTTATATACTAAATACTAAATATTTGCTATCCGCAAGGATACCAACCTCCATGATGGTAACAGAGCGCTTCATCATCTGACAGCAAATATTGTCAACATATGTACGTGTTAACCGGCAAGCCAAGATAAGTCCTTGCAGTTCTGATCTAAAGACACCTAAAAATAGGATTAAGAATGATTCTGTCAGCATACAAAAGCTGGATCAGAAATGCCTGGACCCTTACCATTTAAATTAATCTGCAAGATTACTAGAAATCCAAAAAGTAAAATTGGAAGCTGAATCAGCAAACGGGAGCAGTTAGCACATCATGCATAGAAAAAAGTATAAAACTAAGATACATCTTCTGTTTAGGTTCTCTTGGTTGGGCGAACGTGAATAAGAAAATCAATTTAAGTGGTTCGCCTACAGTCATTTAGGTGTAAAAAACCATAACATACACAAGCACAAGCATCCATGATGTCTAGTTACCAAAGTATCTTACTTTCACAAAGAGATAGGTGAGCAAATTATATTAGGTAATGTGAGTTCTCATGACTTTCATTGCATAAATGAGCCAAAAAGAACCACCCAATGAGAATGAATGCTAGTAATAAAGGCTTGTTTTCTTTCATTATATGCAAAAAAGAAATACAATCAGATGAAAACAATCAACAGTTTACTTTGTGATATGCTTTCACTACAATCTATGTGCCTTCATATGGGTGAAAGATGGAGTGACTGCAGAACAAGACTGAAGAACCAAATAAGCTTTCTGATGCAATAGTAAATCACCCAGAGACATACATATGACAATTTCATATGGTTTCATTTAAATTTTGGATGGGACTACATTAACATGTATACATATTAATCAAGGATTCAGGAAAAGTAGCATAACCAAAAAAAGAAATTTATAAAAAATTAAAAAAAGATGAACTTACTCATCCTTCATTTGATAAAGGAAAAAACCAGCCCCTTCATAAATTACAGGTAACGATGGTAACTAATAATGTATTTTTATACCCACTCCCCAACTCCCCAAACAAAAAAAGAAAAGAAAAGAAAGGTTAATCCAATTCAGTTGGATTTCAAAAATTTAGTCTACATGGAACAAGGACTGTATAATTTATCCATAATTCTTTTTTAAGGCAAATGCACATTAGCTCATTCTTCAACTCCTATACATTGCAAAGAGCTTTTCAAAACCTGTAATTGCAGCCTAGTTTTCCATAGCAAGTTAGGTACAAAACCTTCTTTGAGATAACAGTGTTATCTAAACTTGCCATGTGCCGGTGTGCGCAATTGACTCAATTAATGGACAAAAAAAATGAGAAATCCCAACAAAAAAGAAATTTGAGAAAGTAAGATAATGATGTGGATGGGCAAACTGAAACTAATGAGACTCGTTTGATGCTTTAAAAAGGTTAAAAGAAGAACTGCCAGAAAGAATAAATTCAGGCATTATTCCACAGATGTGTAAATCCAGCCATACTAGATGATCTCTCTCCAAGATCATCAAATGCCAGCAACATTTTCTATTTTCACCTGATTCTGGTGATGCACACAGAAAAAAGGTCCCCTATAACTGAAGCACAAAAGAAACATCCAATCTTTCAATCAGAAGAATGGCTCATGAACAATATTTTCCTGACTCCAAAATGTTTATTTTAATCTGCTTTCTCACCCGATGTCATAATGTTCTTTGGAAGCATCCAAAGAAAGGTCCTGGACACATGTAGGTTCACATACCATAATAACTTCAAATGCACTGAAAATGCAAATAAAAATGTCTAATGACACAAAAACACCAATCTTCCTGGACACAATTAATGTATATACTGGTATTTTTAACATATCAAACACAGATCTTGAACCTCCTTTAAAAATCTCACTTTTGTTGAAAACACTTTTAGCACTTCACACTTCTAATCAACTAAACAAGCCATTAATTTCCAAGCACGAGACGAAGCCAGGAAGATCAGTCCATCGAGTGCAATCATGTAGTCCAGTAGACAACAAGGAAAAAGTAGAAAAAAAGAAGAAAGTGTACATCAGAAACATGTCGATAAAATGGTTAAATTTAACAACAATTGAAAAATAAACAGATAAATCAGAAATCATTTCCATAATTTGCCACAGATTGAAATGCGATATTTACATTAAATCGAGATATAGTATTCAGAATGGAACTTTTACAATACAACATAGATTTTTATTTTAAAAAAAACACATGGAGATCCCCAATTGCAGGAAGCTTGAAACTGTGAACTAGTGAAGATTCTGCTACAAAAAAGTGTACAGTTTATAAGGAATCAGTTTTTGCTCAAAAATCATATAGGTTATGTAGCGAAACTACCACGTTCATAATAACTAGGCTAAGCTGATTATTTATCAGCTCACATGTTACATCTCAGACCTCAAACCAGTATACAGGGACAAGCAACATGGGTCAACCTAGCCTGGTTATCAGAAAACATGGAGTGATTCATGATAGAATGCCACCTAGATAGTTTAATGTGGTAAAGCCTAAAAAAAGTGATTAATCAGGGAACAAGAAATAACACATTGAAAAGGGTGGAGGCTGCATGATATTTAGATTTGGTACAGTTGCAAGGTTTACAAGCAGAAGAATCATAACCATAGTTTCCAAATAAGCCTTCTTCCAACCATTTGATATCGGCAATATGGGTTACTTCACCAACAATTTCTTATACAAGCCACATTACCAATGATAGTGCTTAAAAGAATCTAGCCAGGTTTTTGTTCAAAAGACCATAATTAAAGTGTGTATGTATGTACATTTAACAATGAAATAATTAACTACAAAACTTAAATTCCATTATAGACTTTGACACTTCCCAAATTGACCTAGCTTTAAGTGCGAAAGTAGAAATTTCCTATATGAAGCACCACCTTCTAAGTTAGTTTGCTAATACGTCGAGAACAATTAAACAAAAAGTAAACTAAGAATTAGGTCTATTGTACCATACCAGTAAGATATCAATATGGTGCCGAGATCTAGTTCGGTACATAAGTCAAACCGATCCAAATTGAGTGGAATTGTCTTGAACCGCCCGAAATGGGTGTGTAGCATTCCATACCAACCTAAAATCTACAATCTCGCTTCCAAGTACCATATTAGTACCTTAGCAATGCGGTATGATACAATACACACCCCATACCAAAGCAACCCTCCAACCATTTTTCTCACTTTTTATCTCGATATGCTTCAGTACAGGTTGGCACACACCTTGATATGCTTCAATACAAGGTGGTACAAGGGCTATATCGATCCAACCTTGAGTTTCGTACATGTTCCCATCCAATATAGTACTAAATACCCCATGCTGGGTGCTACGGCAATCTATGTATCAACCCATACCAGTTTTGGAGGGTACCGTGATAAAAAGTAAGAAAAGGAGGTCAAGAGCTATCTTGATTTGAGGTGCGTAACTATATATTATACCACACTGAATTGGTAACATAACAATACAATACCCAGTGCTGGGATTGCAGCCCTTGCTAAGAAAACTTAATGAAAATGACGCAATGTGTATGTCCCTGATAAGGCCTACATGCTCTCTTAACCATCAAAACAAAACTGTAACTTATACTATTGCTCTATCTAAAGCACAAACTACTTTTCAACCTTAAACTTTTATAGTTAGATGCTACTTTAAATAAATTGTGCATTAGACCACATGTAATGGGTGCATGTTGATAATGTGGTTTGTGCTTAGTGCATTGATAAAAGAAAAATTAAGCAGCCTTAACATGAAACCTAATATGTCAATATAAAAGAAAAATTAAGTAGCCTTGACATGAAATCTAATATGCCAAGCACTAACTAACATGCTCTTCAAATCCAAATGACTCCTTTGAGATATATGATACATATTTAGGAGAGGTATTGGAGAATAAAAACACGAGCGTGAAAGGGGGGAAATGGGACTGGATGACTTGTCTATTACATAGTGCTGCCACGACCTCTACATCTTCCCAATTATAATTCTTTTCTCCACTCAGTAAAAGCCTTGCCATGATAAAATATACAGAATAGAACTCCTAAAACTAGATTATGTTCAATATTACCATGGAAGAAATAGAAAGGCTCAAATTAGAGAGTGGATTTGTGGAGATCTTGGAGTGAAGCCCTCGTGTTCTTAGAAAACTAAGCAGGCTCTTCAACAGAAAATTATCATATGTTTAGGGAGGTAAAAATCAACCAAAATCCCCCTGATGCAATATCCCAATTTTTGGAGAACTCCAGGATATTAGAGGAAGCAATTGCCCTATCTTGCCTCCATCTGATCCCTCCCCCCCTCCAGAAAAAAATACAAACACACACACACACACATAAAACACCCAGTGGCTCCACCATTGCTCGGTAGCGACACCCTCGCACTATCACTCATAAGTCCAAATATCTTTTATAAAGCTTGCTGCAAACTAACCTTCTAATATTTTCTGTCAGGTACTAGTCCCTCAATGCCACTGTAAACTTAGGTTATATCATCATATAAAAACTTACATGACGACAGACTTCTTAAGCAGGCCCGTATTCGGTTCCGAGCAAACAACAGACTTTGGTTTGTCCGATCTTCCACCCATTCTTGATTACTTGCTTGACATATCTGCAGATAATGATAATCCTCTTAGGTAACTAGTAAAAATATCTAAACAGATCATTTCCTTGAAAGAAACCTCAAAATGATCCAGAACACATGTTTTCATTTTGACTTCATGCATGGATAAAAACACTAGCTCCTTCATCAGAGGATATAGAATCTCACTTTAAATGCTTCATGTCATGTGTAGAAAAAACGTGAAATATTTCTCACTTGTTTCCCAGGATAAACTGAAAAGCATTTTAACATTTAAAACAGAATCGACAGCATAAATTTTCCTGATCATGCATGTAAATACCATTGAAAGTAAATTTTGCCTGCGTCACTTGTTCTCCAGCAGCACAAAAAAAACAACTAATATGAATCACTAGCAACAAAATTATCCACCCAGGTTGTGATGCTGTGCGTACGTTTTCTGGTTCCTCGCAATAAGCTTGCACAATATATAAGCCTACAAGTCGAAGCAACTCATCTACATAACAAGAAAAAAATGGGCAACATAACAACATACAGATCATAACAAAACAGGAAACATGTTGCCTGCATAAAGCATTATTTATCTGATGTTCCTTTTTCAGAATAAATGAATTATCTAAAAGTAAGAAAAAGAATATACTCTTGCAACTTCAAGGTAGAGAAATACAACTGGCCAGATAGAGGTTTTCATAATTCCACTTTTACCAGTTGAATCCAGCGACACACAGTACTTATAGGTGTTCTTAAAAAATTTCATGCAGTTGACCGAAAATTTATGCATAGGCATGTTCAACAATAAACTAATCAAACTTTTCTGGCTAAAGAAAGTATATGTGGTCTATATGATGTCCAAGATATTAAAATTTAGAAATATGCTAATGAGTAACGATGTCTCCATAAATGAAAGTTTCATATTAATAGACTATAAGATAGTAGACTAAACACAGAAGAAAATTCTGCAATGCTTGAGAAGAATACATATACTCACTTTATACATGTCATCTTTTGAGAATTCAAGCATTGGCCGCACAAGCAGAATACCATTACTGCCTGAATTTTCTCCAAAGCATTTTATTTGTGTAGCAAATAATTGTGAAACAAATGCCATACCAGCAAGACCAAGGACTCCACTATTGCGAGATAGCCTTAGAATTAAGAGCTCAGCCTGCTTTAATAGGAGTGTCAATGTTACAAACTTGCAGTATATGAAAATCCAGTAAAAGTACACCTCCATTAGCAATAATGAGCATTGTGCAATTCAATATTGAACATCACAACAGACAGGTGATTACATAAAAGAGCACAGAAACTAAAACAGGAAGCAGAACTTCATAATTATAATATGGAAATAAGTTTTTCTGAATTTCTGAACTGAAGAGCTGCAAAAAAATATACCGAGAAAGATCGACAGAAAAATACAGAATCGAGCACAATATATAAGCCAGCTAAAAGTTTACAGCTAAGCATGGACTGACTTAAGTAATTATATACCAAATTTAGATAAATTTTGAATCCTGCAGCTCTTCAATTATCTCATAATTGAAGAGGGAGGCTTCCACATAAATTTACTCCAAAAACAGCAGAAATACAGCACTTGTCACACCAAAAAAAAAATTTTAAAAAAAAGGAAGAAAATTACTACTTGTGAAGCTAAACCCTCCAATAATTCAAAACAGTGTTTAATGAAGTAACATGTAAAATACAAATCAAGCCCTTCACTAGGAAATAAAATACTAAGATGAGAACAGCAAATTAATCAAAAATGATCATTAATTTTAGTTTTTCCCTTTGTTATTAAATAAACTTCAGTTCCAACTGGAGGTCCTCCAGGTCTTCTACATCTTTACTCTAAAGACTCAGAAGAGAGATTAAATTTCAAAAGAGCCTTCTTTGTTCATTGCATCACAACTATATGTTAGATTAGTGGATTTCATTTCATTTAAAAAGTTTTTCTTTTCAAATAAAACGAGCCAAAACCAGAACATTAATTTTTGCTACTGCAGACTGTGAGAAGTCAAAATAAATTGGTCTAGTTTCATCAAAAACCTACCAAAGCTGGGCCAAAATGGATATGCACTTTGCCAGCATTCTGTTATGGTCTGGTAGCATAAAAAATTATAATACACTGGGCAAAACATATTACTTTGGGCAGATCCTAAAACATGTTATCCTATGCAATGCCACCATTTTTATGTAAGCACTCTTTGACGTCAATCCAAATAAGCAAGGTTTTAAATCCCATGGGATGGAGGTGTCTTGATTTCTCCATGGAACGGAACACCCCTCCCCCTCCCACCCGTCCCATCCCGACAACAGTCCTGGTTATCCATCCCGGTAGATATCCTTAGTCTCTCTCCCTCATTTCCTTTATTTCTTTCCTTTTTCTCCTTCCTTCTTTTCTTTCTTTTTCTTCTACCTTCCTTTCTTTCCTTTCCTTTTTTTTTTCTTTTCTAATTCCTTACTTTCTTTCTTTTTTTTACTTTTTCTTCTACTTTATCTTTCCTTTCTTTCTTTCCTGATTCCTTACTTTCTTTCTTTTTTTACTTTTTCTTCTTCTTTATCTTTCCTTGCTTTCTTCTTTGCTTCCTTTCTTTTTCTTCTCCCTTCTTTTCTTTCTTTCATTTTTCTTCATCTTTCATTCCTTTCACTTTTTCTTTTCTTCATCTTTCCTTCTTTTCTTTCTTTCTTCTCTTACCACGTGGATGAGTTTCAAAGTCCCAACCCCATCTTGGTCCCTCTTTTTCCTAGGAAAGGACGGGACGGCTGGGATGCCCTCTATCCTACTAAGATGTAAAACCTTGCAAATAAAAATAATGAAAATGCTTCTAAAACAAAGCAGCACGAAAAATCCCAGATAGGCAATGTTTTGAAAACTGCAAAGGCTAAATCCAACATAAGAGTTTTACTCCATATCATATGAGGTAAGGACTAAAAGAAGAAATAGGACACTGGTAGTTTTGGGTAATTCAAGGAGATTTTAGCTTAACATCTGTAGTTGAAAAATGGAACAAGGTATAGACCTCAAACACTCTAAAATAGTGATTAATTGTTGTAGACGCTTTGATGATAGTGACTTGAGAAATTCAACAAGGCATGTAAGTAAGACACAAATCAAGGAGACAGTCACATGCAATCTGATGGACTTAAGGAATTCTTCTGATGCCGCAAGTTTTGAGCCCCACTAGTGAAATGATGGCACATTTTTGTTTCTGCACAATTATTTTCATTTACACATTTACCATACCACAATACAGTTCACTAAACTCAATAAGCAAACCATGGCAGACAAGATAAATCTTATAATGCAGCATTTCAAACAAGAACATATGCACTGTTTCCAGATGACATGAGCTAATTTTAAATTCTTATAATGAAAAGGTCCAAGTGATAAATTACCATAGCACTCGTTAACATGAAAAACAAGTCAAGGAAGTGAGTAGATTAATGCATAATGTCAATATTAGATAAACAAATGACAAACCACAGACAATGCACACACAAATGTACAGTCCCGTATACAAATATACTCAGACCTGGTCATCTGCATGGTGGGCAACAAGCAAGATTCCTATTTGTTGCTTAATGCAAACACCCTGAAAAATTTGATACCTGAAATTAATAACCCATAAGAGTTAACGAACTCCATAGATAAATCACCAGAAAAATTTTTGGTCCATACCTGGGCCAAAATTCAGAAGAATCATATGAAGAGTAGTGAAATAGAAAAATTGCATGCACCAACAAGACGTAACAGTTTCATCCTCAATGATCATATCAATATTATGAAAGTAAAATATTGTTTAGCCAAGTTATAAAACTTATAGAAGGTCGTAACACCTTAGCCAATCGAGGGGATGATAGCCTCAGTGTGACTCATATCTTTTAAATCAGACTTCCATGCAGGAAAAGTAATATATTGTGGCATCTTAACAAAATAACTGTTAAGTTGTAAAACTGACAAACACAGATCCATGTCCACCAGAAAGACAATGAAACAAGAAGCATTAGATGCATGCATATGAACAGAAATGTAATGTGACGTAGGACAGAATGGACAGAGTTTATCACCAAAAACGGGGGGGGGGGGGGGGGGGGGGGGGGGGGGGGGGGGGGGGGGGGGGGAGGGAGGTGCCAAAAAGTGTTTACCTGCAAATGATGAACTGCAGATAGCACAGAGCTTGCTAGTTAAATCAAATAATGAAATATGGGAATTCAAGTGCCTTTGACTACTTTATTTTGGATAACAAAGGGAAATAATTGAAATACTAGAGCTCTCTCTCTCTCTCTCTCTCTATGAAGGAACAAGGCATGCACCAGTTCATCAAGCAGGCTTATCATAATTATTAGTATAGAGAAGTGATTGGAGGCAACTGATGAGTCTTCTAGAACTAGAATATACTTTTATGTGAATATACCATAGGCTTGATTTTCTGGTAACAAGATGACCCCAAGAATTTTGGAGTGTAGACTCAAGTCAAAAGTTTCAGGTTTTCCAATAATAAACCAAATAACTATTTTTTTTTAAAAAAAAAGGTCCAGAAATGTGCCCTTGATCTCTTACCCTTAATCCTAGCAACCACACTCAATTTCTTGCTTTCCCATTTGCTAGGTTTGTAACAATGGTGCCACACCATAGCATATCTTCTGTCAATTAAAGAATATGCCCAAGTAGCTTATGGACACCTTCTACCTGCTGATGGTCATTTTATTTGTCTAGAATTATTTGGTTTGGAGCACCATATGGACATTAAAAGATATGTATCACAGCATCAAAAGGCTATCATCCAATAACAATTAACCATGTGATGTGGTGGATACATGTGGATGATAAACGGTTATATAGGTATTAGCTTTCCACCTATATGTCCCTATGTCATCTAGAAGTGGTCCTTATCTAGAGCATGGTCAATTCAAATATTCATAGTCTTGGTTCCAAATGCTCCAACTTGAAAAAACGATCAATAAAATACTTCCTTTGACATTACCTATAGACATACTATTTCCACTGCAAGTGATTGCTATATTTTATAATAAACACATTGGCAGCATATTTAGCTTCCTAGTGCCTATAGAATCCCAAAGTTGTCATCCACAGGCATTACTTGATTAATATGTCCACAAAAACCACATTGAATACATATGAAATTAATCAGGTGACCTTGTTGAATACAAGCTAGGCTACGATTTTCCTTCAACCCCCTCCCCTTGCAACAACAACAACAACAACACACTCTGGCTTCGTTCTCCATACAGTCTTCATTAGTAAATTTTCTATGTAATGATTTCCTAATTAAAACTTGGAATAACACCAACTATGGTCCTAAATAGCAATACTTGGAAAATGAGGATCATAAAGCCAACCCCACTAGTTAGGACAAGGCTAGATGGTTATGGTTATGGTTATCTTACCAAGTATAATTTACCATAAGCATTCTCAAATGTAAACCTAGACATGCCCTATAATGGCCCGGTAGTTTTTAATCTTTCTACATCAACACATTCAACAGGTAAGTGCATTTAGTTATCATTATAATTGTCATTATTTAGTTGTTATCGGTTTCTCTAAGAAGTTATTCTTGGTACAAGACTATATTTTTATAATTACAGCTGAACATATGCCCTCCTAGTTAGTGAGGTGAAAGCTTAAACCAGCAATCTATAAAGGCTTCTCAAGACTCGAATAACTTCCCTGGATAGCTTGAATTGTCAGAATAACCATCAGCGTATAAGGAACCCAAAGGCCACCAGTTTAAGCCATAATATTGGCTTTCAATTAAGTCACGGCTCTCAAATTGAGGGGCCCTTCAAGAGTGAGCTACTTGTCTAGTAGACAACACCAGGGACATGTTGCATGCATTACATCTAATTTTGTCCGTACATTAACTTAACCATGCATTGATTGAATTGATGATGCTCAAAATGCAATTATGAATCATAAATATTTTGGTAATACAATGAATGAAAGCAAGTTTTTTTTTTTTTTTTTCAACTTATACAAAGTGAAAAAAGTATTACTGAACTCTTGTGCAGTAAGTTCACGAAATTAGATGCAACAATCTTTTGACAACCTAAGATAAGGATCCAATTACCCAAACGCACCTCATCTCCCGAGCAGCCTCTTGCAAATGACCTTTCTTAGGCCTACCATCCGGCCAATCACAACATGCAATCTCACATCTAATTCCTGGAATAACAATCCAAAACCATCTCAAAGACGAACCCATTAACAAGAATCTAGCCCAAGATTCAAGAACGGATAAGAAGGCAAGTAGAAATTACCTATCTTATTCACTCTGTCTCGAACCTGAGTCGCCTCCTCTGAACTCTCCGACCGCAATCTATGGTCCACTATAATTCCCACAAGCCCGTCTATAAAGCCCGACGTTTCATTCCTGTCAAAACGACCGTCAGACTTCCACCCGGCCGTCAAGACACACAGCGCCATGCTGTCAGGTCCGCCGGAGACTCCCAAAGCTTAGAAAAACGTGGAAAAAATTAATTAGAACTTCATCGGACCAAGATTAGGGCCAAAAGGAGAGAGAAAATGATGAAGGGGAGAAGACTGGGTTACCGATTCGATGGTGGGGTTTGATTCCGGCCATGGCCATTCTCCCGGCGAAAACCTCTCGGTACCTCGCCATGTCCAGCGGAGCGGAGCTGTGGCAGACGAAGCGGCGGAGAGAGAGGTGAGGAGAGGTACGGAGAGAATAGAGCATCGCTGAAAGGAAAGACGAACTAGGGTTTCTTCATCTCGGGTTTCTTGGACGATGGAGGGCCCTTCGAAAACCTTGGGATGTGGCGCTTCTGTAGCTTTTCTTGGTTCTGCTACCGGAGAGATAAGAACTTAAATGGAAGCTCGGACGGCCTCCAGGGTCTCCTGGTATTTTTCTAACCAGCGAGGACCCGCGTGCCAAAATCGCAACTTTGTGACGGTGTAACTTAAAATTTAGTATGCTCCGCGTACAAACATGAAACGGGGACCTAAACATAATTACACAACCGGCAACGAGCTTATTGTAATGGTTTGGGTGGCATCTTTAACGCTAAAAAAACGATTAACCTTCTTGCGTGCGAATAACCGTTGGCTTACCCACCACGCATGTCAAAGCACCGACTTAATCCATATGCACAGATCTCAAAGTGATAGATGGTGAATGGAAGGTGAATCCTTCTTTAATAACAAAGATACAACCCAGTAGTGATTGTAATGCTGTTAATTTAGGACGCGTTTGATTACATATTTTGATTTTTAATTTTTAAAAAATAAATTTTTTTTATTTTTATTATGAAGTAAGAGTAAAAAAATAAAAAATATATTTGATAACTATGTTGCTATAAAATAAAAAATAATTATATACAAAATAAAAGATAAAAAAATATTTTATATATAAAATAATTATTTAATTTTTATGATTTTTGCTTTTTACTTATTATTATATTTTTAAACATTATTTTTTAATTTTTTTAATTAAAAAATTAAAAAATTAATGGCTAACCAAACCTATTTTTAATTGTGCTAGAAAGGCTTGAGATAATTATGATAGCTATGAGAGGCACGAAAGATAAAACCATCATCAAACCTCTAACAAGATTATGAATTATATTACCGACAAAATTGATAATATCATCCATAAATATATTGAAAACTAATATAAATGCTGGATTTATAGCTGATGTTAAAGATTATAAATTAATTTATTATAAGGCAAATAAGTCAGGAGATGTAGATGTTTTTTCAAAATTATACATAGAGTTCTCCTATCTTTATCAAGAGTATATCCATAAATTATATTCTTCTTCATAAAAAAATAAATTGTATCTATTTATTATATGATATGTGACAAACTTAAGATAATTGGATTCAGAGTCTGACAATAAACTTTTTCATGGATGTGCTTTTTTAAGAAAGAAGGGACAAACAAAAAAAAAAAGCGGAGATGGATTGATCAAAATCGAACTTAAATTGTTGTTTAATTAATTGTCTTAACTTTATTTGAATCAAAAAAAATGATATAATGGTTAGAGTTTAATAATAATGGTTGAAAGTTGAATTTATTATAAACAAACCAAGGTCATTAGACATAAATCAATTTAGAACTTGTGATTAATTTTCTTTATAAAATTTAGCCTTTTAAATAGGATTGCAACAATCAAGTCTCCCCTTGAATGCTAAAAAGGCCCCTCCAAGACATCTTAATTATTGATTTTCATGATTCATTCTCAATTATTCACTTAGTATTTATGATATTTATATAGTACGATATTTTAAATTTTTTATATAGCCATCTGCATGTATTATAAGAATAATTTTATCTCAAATACAATATCATTTACGAGTTTAAAAATTTTGTCCATTCTTTTTCAGTAGCACCATCCCTCACAAGTTCCACATAGTTTTTTAAAATTCCATAGAATCTCTTTTTATCCTAAATTATAGAATATGAGTGATACTTTCCTTGTTCACGCCAAAGAACCTTTAAAGCATGTCTTGAGCTTCCACAAACAATTAATAGGGAGTTGGATGATTGAAGTTGGATTAATAGGATCAAAGTCAAATAAAAAATACAATAAAATACTTTATATTTCATTTAGTGTCATGACATCAAGCATATATTAAATTGTTTTCTATTCAAATAACTCAAAAGTTCTACTAGGGGGTGGTAATTAAGCTGGATATAGATTGAATTAGATAAATGATAATAAAAAATCTATCAATCCAAATCCAAACTATTTATTAAATAAGTCTAGATATGAATTCGAACATAATCATATCATTAAATATGCATGTTAGCTCAATTTATAATGTGATAAAACAAGTTAAATATGTTAAACAATTAAGCATTGCCGCACTTACTCAATAACATAATTACAAAACCAAACTATGAAAAAGGAAAAAATAAAAAAAAGCCTTATCTAACTTGTTTAATAAAGCTTATTTTAAGGTAAGAATATGTTAGATAATATTACGAATAGAAAATAATATATTTTAAGTTTCAAATTGCTGCAAGAAATCAACTAAAAAAACTATAATTTTTAGTATAAAATTTTGAAAGTATTTTTAATAATATGCCAAGAGAATTTATGATTATTCACAATTCAAAAAAAAAATCAACAAAAGGTAATTAAAGTATTCATACATAATTTAAAATTAGGCCATGGATAACCATTTTTTTTTTCCATTCTAAACTTGCCATTCTGTTCACATAATTTTTTTTAAAATATTTTTTTTCCGATCACATGTTTTTATTTTTATACTAAAAAAAATCTTCCTAAAGCACTTCGTTATGCTCATCTTTCATCTTCATCAATCTCATCTCTTTCCAATATCTAACTTGCCGTATCCATTTTGGTGCTGATAGATATATATCTTAACATTGAAATAGAAAATATCAATATACTTACGGGATTTGCCAATGATTATACCTTGAATCTTAGGTTTCACTTTTCGTCAACCCCCACCCCACAACCCTCCCCCACCCCACCCCACAAAAAAAAGGGTATGCTTATTTAAAGAAAAAAATTTGAACAATGTAGATTGCTTCTAAAACAGGCAAGTGAAAAATGGACCACGGCTTTGATCTAGGAGATAGCGGGGAGAAAAAAGATTTGCGGATATTATATGTATATGTAATATTATTTGCAATCTTGACGAAGAAAGCCTCCAGACAAAGCGTGATCCATGAACCCTAACACTCACATGTAGTCTTGGATCTGTGAGGAATTCGTAGCACCTACCCGTTTATGTCCTCTTTCGTTTCTATTGTTTTCATCATCTTTCTCGAGACGGCTATCGCCGCGGTGGCGAATGGATGGCGTATCGTCTCCAAAATCCTAAAGCCTGATCAAAAACCGCTTCTTGAGGTGATCTCCCTCGCTTTCCACTCCCAATGGCCCTCAAAGGCCGGGCCTTTCCTAGTCCCCTCGCCCTCGTCGCTCTGCTTCTCGTCCTATCCCCCCTCCCACTCACCCGCCCGCCGCTCTTCGATCCGTCCGCTGGCCCCTCTCCTCGCCTTGGACCCAAGAACGGAACCCTAACCCTCTCCCGTAATTACGTGGTGAGGTTCTTGGAGTACAGGAAGGCGGAGGACCACCGGGCCTACCTCGACGAGAATCTTGGATCGTTGGACGGATGGAGATGGATCGAGAGGAGGAACCCGGCGGCGTCATTCCCCACGGATTTCGGGGTCTTGGAGATGGAGGATTCGCATCGGATGGCTTTGATCGAGGAGCTCGAGAGGTTGGGGCGGGTGAAGGACGTATTCGTGGATTCGAGCTATTCTCGGAGTTTGTTCGCGGAGGAAAATCCGAATGATGGGACCATTCTAGAGTGCAAGAAACGCCCTGGGAAAATTTTCACATCGATGTCGTTCGAGGAGGAAGAAGACCGGGCGTATACGCCGGTTAGCAATGCATCAATTTGCTGGAAAAGGAAGCTTTTGATGCAGGTACCCTTTCTTATTTAGCCATGTCCTTTTGTCCAATTCGTTTCTAAATGGTGAAATACGCGTCAAAATATGAATCTTGGCAACTGACACATGATCCATGAGCTCTGCACCTGTTCACGTGTCGATGAGAAATAATCCTTTTCCATTGGTTCTACTTTATCCTCCCAGGAATGCATTGATAGAGTTGGACAGGAAGTAGGAGTCTGTGAATAGCAGCAATTGCATAGGAAAAAATTGTTAACAAAGAAAACAAGAAAGAAAAAATAAGAAAAGAAAGGGAGGTATTGAATGAATTTTTAGCCAATTAGATCTGTTCCGGTTGTCAATCAATGAGTTATAAAGCTGGATGGTCAGCAAAGTTAATGGTGGAATGTAGAATGGTAGATGCAATATGGTTCCAAAAAATATGATACTACTGGCAAATGATGTGGGGCTTTCACAAGTGATGGTGCTAAATATAGCGTGCATCCAGAAGATTCCAGCATGGAAAGGAATGGAGGGTTATTTGGTTTACTGCAAAATCCTTAAGGGAGTGTTTGGTTGGGGGGAGTTGGGGCTGGAATGGGAATGGATGACTCCCATTCCAACCATTTGGTTGTGGGAAAGTCCCATATTCTGATTCTGAGGTAGAATGAGAATAGTCCAATTATTCTAAAATCCAATCCTAACTCGCCCTTAAGGATTCAAATCTCCATTCTAGTTCCAATTCCAGTCACGAACCAAATGCTTCAAGGGGATATGGCCTTTCTGATTCCCATTCCAATCCATTTTGATTCTGATTTCGATTCTGATTCTAATTTTGGTCGTGAACCAACCCCCCCCCGCCCCGCCCCGCCTAAAAGTATTCTTTTCTTGATCTGAGAATGTATGGAAAAAAGGCTATTTTGTTTCTATTTGAAATGCCCTAAAATGGAAAACTTTGTAGAAAATTTGAGCCTTTTTTACTTTTCCCTCTTCGGAACTAGGCTAGGTGGAAGCACTTGAGTACCAGAGTGAGGGTGTGTTGGAACCTAGGTCTCTTGTATCGGCACGAAACTCTACCAATTTGGTCAGTTTGGCACCCTTGTAGAAAATTTGAGTCTTTGGCTCCAAGTTAGTGGGCATATGATATGCATGCCTCCAGGGTAGACCATTCAGTGATCCGAGTGAGTGGACTTTCCAATCACTTGGAAAGAGCGAGATGGCATAGTTGGGCTCTTTGTTTTTGAACTGGTCCAGGTGGAGCCAGCACCACTCAATTGATTTGCTGGATTTTAGTGATTGTCTCCGATAGTTTGTCAAAATTCTGCTTTTGCTGGATGTGAAATTATTTGACAGTTATTATCCTTTTAACAGAGGTCCCAAGTTACATCTCTTTTTGGAGCTGACAGACTTTGGGCTCAGGGATTCACTGGTGCAAAAGTCAAAATGGCAATTTTTGACACTGGTATTCGAGCAAATCACCCTCATTTTCGTAATATCAAGGTATAGTTTTCTTTAAATTTCTTCTTGTTTACATAAGAGGGCAACATACAGTTCTGAATTTATGAACAATATGTAGGTTGTTTTGCATCATAACTTGGAATCATGCAACCTAGTCTTAATGTAGTAGTTATTCATATGCCTTCTTCTGACACAAGCTTCAACACATGCTCTGCTTACAACTTATGATTATCAGAAATTTCATATCTTTGATGCATCAAAAAGCAAAGACAGTACTTATGGTTTTCCATTCTAAATCTTGTCAACTTTCAGTGTTTGTGTCTGGTGAATAAGAGTTCTATTTGTCAGTAACTTACTGGAACATGAGGTTAATTTCATCGCTAACTTATCCAGGAGCGCACTAACTGGACAAACGAGGATACATTAAATGACAATCTTGGGCATGGGACATTTGTAGCAGGTGTTATTGCTGGCGAAGATGCAGAGTGCCTGGGTTTTGCTCCAGACACTGAAATCTATGCATTTCGAGTATTCACTGATGCTCAGGTAATGAATAATTTGCCTTACGAAATTCAGCATGTAAATGACACTAATTTGTATGATACTGTTTTCCTTCTCATCTGACATCCATTAAATATCTTTGTTTTATGTTCTCATATTTATCTTTTCCGTGTTCTTTGATATTGACTGAACTGTTAAGTTGAAATGCCTGCAATTCCAAAAAAATTGATAGATGATTCATCATCACGACATGTTCCCTTTTTGGTTTCTGTTAAGTCATCCAAATGTTTGGGAGTAGACATCACAGTTGTTACAAAGGCACTGTTATTACCAATGCTGAATTGCTTTATACCTGTTTTACTTTTAAACCATGAACGTGTGCTTGCAGTCACCCTGAAAACTCCGGTATTCAAGACCTATGGCAAGCATGCTTCACATAAACAAGTCTTCTTATGAAGTAAATGAATTAAAATATTTTGTTGCCATGTTAAAATTCATAACTATTCTTTGCCAAACTCTTACTATCCTTGCTGTCCCTTTGCTCAGTTATCAGCAATCATTTCCTCTTTCCTCTTAATTTTGTGATTGAATTGCTTTATTTATTATATGTTGCAAATGCCAATTACTTTGGTATCTCCATGAACTCCACACGGATATAATTACAGTCACGACATGTCACAAAAGACATGCAAATGCTATAATATCACAGTAACTCTTGCTTGAAGTAGTCATATTATAATTGAACCATGTCCTTTTTTGTGGTGGGAAAACTGCATACATGAAAGGTTATGTAGCCTAGGAACTCCACGGCAATGCTCCCCGCACCAAAATCATCTTAATTATGATATTGTTTTCCAGCAAGCAGGTCAGAGCTCTAATGTCCAGTCTAAACAGACAATATCCCGAAAAACTTAAGACACCCAAAGAAATTTATCTGTCCATCAGCAAAGCATTCAACATCATGACTATGGCACCAGTTGCAAGCACCTGTAATCAAACTAGGTCAACTTCACTTGATAACCTATCATATTTCATAGCTGTAAAAAATTATAACTACCACCAACTTGTATGGTAAGTTTCAAGTTTAAGTTTTTCCAGAACTTTTGATCTTAATATATGAAGCACAAGTTTTTTGATATTGGAAGTATAGATTTCGTGGCACATAAGTTGCAAGTATTGCCGAGGTGTTTTTTTTTTTTTTGCTGGCTATGCCCTGCCGCAAAATCAAAATACTGTTGACTGCGGGGATGCTATACATCTCAAATTTTTCTCAGTACTTAACTACAAGACAAACCCAATCTATATGGGCTTGGATACATTGACCAAGGTTTTATCCACCAAAGTTTGACAATGTTCTTTGATTGTCTCTCATACTGTCATCAGTCTTTAATAAACTCAAGTTCAAATTTTTAGCTAAGGCAAACTTGGGAGAGGGAAGAGCTTGCCATGACCTTGAAGAACAGTCGGCAAGGTGAAAGAACCATCTAGCTGATCATGCAGTTTAAAGTCATACACTCAGGTTAGGGTCCTCTAGGTTCCAGAAAACATGGAAGGAGTAGAGTAAATGTGGGAAGAATAAAGGTCTTGTGCAGAGAACTTGTTTGTTCTAGTGCTAATCTATACTGTTCTTAATGGAATAAATTTCTTTTAGATGGGGAAAATTTGTAGACTTCCCGTACAGTGACTTCTTGTCTTTGGTAAATGGATAAATTGGATCAGGTTGAAATTCTATATCGTGTTACCCACCGTGCATCATGCTGTATTTTGTAATTGGTTAAATAATACTGATATATTTGATAAATTTTTCATGCCACATGCTAAATTTTTATGTTTTATTTTTCTTTATGAGAATGCTTTCATTTCCTATCAAGTACTTTGTGACTGGTGTCGTGCATTTTGTATTCTAATCATTCTCAGAAACTTTCAGCTATTACATGTTCTTGCATGATTTTGAGAATTCTTTCTTCAGCCTTGTTGCAGGTATCTTACACGTCATGGTTTCTTGATGCATTTAATTATGCTATTGCAACCAATATGGATGTGCTGAATTTAAGTATTGGTGGGCCTGATTATCTGGATCTCCCATTTGTGGAAAAGGTACTTTGAAGGTTTTGCTAGATGGTTGCAACCTATAATATTTGCATTAGCTTCTTCAGTGTAACCTAGAATGCTAGCCTTTTTCTCTCTTCAAATCATCTGAGCTTTAGTATTATATAAATTTTGCTGTTGAATTCCAAATACTCCTTTTTTATCCTCTATAAGTTTGCAGATTTTTCTAAATCTCACTATTTATTTCTTCTATGCTAGACATTGTAAAAGGATGGTTAATTAACATTTCTTCTGAGCTGATAACTAGCTTTATAATTGGCAAAATATCTGCATCTTTTCTCTTGCAGTTTTCCTTTTCCTTTCCTGATTTCTTTATGGGAAATAATTATGTTGGCAAAACTCTCAGGTTTGTGTGAAGAGCTTGAAAGATCTACCGTTAAAAGACTTCGGTAGCATATCTGCATCTCTATGTGTTTGTATATCACCTTTTCTTGGTGATTTTTTAGGTGATTTATATTCAAATTAGCTTTAGATTTAGTTATTACATTTTCAGGGTTCTGATTCAGTTAAGTTGTTGTTTTATCAAATATTAAGTGTCTTAATAAAGAAAGTCAGGCATTTTCCATTTTTCTTGTGATTTTTGTACATAATTTTATATTTTTTGTGCATATTTTTCTAGTGGCTTTGGTATCTTATTTTGGGGAATATTAGTGTCTGTGGGTGCAGCTTTAGGCTTATGTTAAGTTGGAAAGAGTTTATGCTGTTAGGTTGGGTTTATGGAATAATGAATTTAGCTATTTCTAGAAAGCCTAAAAGGATTTAAATTGCCTTTCTTTTTTAGATGGTATAAAATTTAATTTTTGGTGATCAATGAAAGAAATTGGTTTCTAGAGTTTGATTTGTTCACAAGCAGATCTACAGCATGGGAATCTAAAATGTCTCATATTCATATTTATTTTGAGATCTGGAATTTATTTCAGATCCCCACCCGTGGAATGCTACATTGCCCCAAACCGGCCAACTCGGGGCATTTCCAAGTCATACTAGGGGTGGACTAGCATGGTTCTGCCCCTTGTTTCAAGTTAGGTGAAATAAGGAGAGGGAGTAGGGGTGGAAATGTGGGGGTGGGTGGGTGGGGGGGGGGAGGCCGAGAGAAGGAGAGAAAGAGGGCTTTTGAGCCTCCTTTCCTATGCCCCAGATTTCTTGTAGCCGGTGGAGAGGGGGCTCGAAAGGCCTCTCTCTCCCCCTCCCTCTCTCTCTCTCCCCCCTTCCCCCTCCCTTTCTCTCTCTTCCTTCCTCCCTCGCTAGCTCTGGCTGTGTCAGTATGGGCTTGGAATGAAATGGCATAATTCCTTGCCGAACCATCGAACAACCGGTATATGGGTCCCGGGTACTGGTACAACATACTTTATCCCCACCTTTTGTAGGTTTGATATGCTTGATTGGATTGATGCATGTGTGTGTGTGTGTGTGTGTATCAGTTCATCTTGTTTTTGCAATGTTGCCCTTCTTGTTAAGTTTTTGGCTGATTGTGTTGCTAAGCAATATTTTAAGAATAGAATGAATATATTACCCTGTTTATTTATACCCCTAAAAATTTATGCAAATCTTTATAATATAAATTAAATTAAATTAAATTAAAATTTTCCAGGGTTATTAATGCAAAAGTGAGAGCCATTTTATTCTTAACACAATTGCTTACTAACATTGTTATCAAAAAAGTGAAATGAGAATGCTGAGAAAATAGGATGAATTGAAGGGTGTATATGCGAATGGTGATTTCGAGGGATAAATGTGAAATATATTGTATTTGTAAGGGTTTCTATCTAAAAATCTCATTAATTTAGTGAACTTCATGACCAAAAAAAGGGATGACAAACCATAGTGTAATTTGTTGGCAACAAGGGAAAAAGAAAATAATTATCTTACAAAAGTATATGGACAATCCTATGGAATTTCTATGTTGGAGAAATAGCATATGAAATTATTTTCATGGAGATTACCCATACTATGCTCAGGCCTTATATCTGCATCTTCTTACTATTGTTAATAATGAAACATGCCATATAGAAGAATAACCAGATGATACAGTGTTATATACTACAGCATGCTGGAATGCTAAATTTAAGTTATGTAGGAGTGCTATAGTGAAGGGGTGAAAAATTAGTTGGTTGCGTGTACTCACTGTATTAGTGTTGAAGATATATGGCATTGTGGCTTCAATGAACTTGAAGGCTAAGGGATGGTATCAAGCATTTACTTGTGGCACCTTCATTATAGAGGTGTAAGAAAAGATACTTGGTATGTTCTCTAGCAGCGTCAATCAGTTGAATAATGTAGTAGCCCTCTTGTTGAGTGATTGCTATGCAATGATAAGACTTGGGAAAATTTATACAACAAACTGACAATAGTCAGAGATGCAATAGTTTTTTGGTTGGGAATAAAAGTAGTTAATGTACAAGGTCATGGCAAAGATGATGTCTTTGAGGATGTTGAGGTAGATATGTGTGGCATATCTAGGAAAGTGTTAGTAATAGGTAACAGGAGAGCGTTGCAGCAGGCATTGATAAAGATTATATTAATTAATTGTTGGTTTATTCATTTGCTATGAAAGGCATATATAACTTAGCAAGGAGCAAAACCCAAATATATTCATGGGTTTGAATCAGCAGAGTAGACCTAGATACCTGAGATTCCATTTGGCATTACTTCTAGTTTTCAATTTTCAATTTTCATTTTTCATGATAGCCAAATCCAGTTTTTTTTTTTTTTCCTCCAAGACTGAAACCCATAGCTTGTTTGGTAGTCATTTGGATTGTGGCGGCAATGGCGCTAGCAGCAGCAGCAGTGATGGCCAGCAATGGTGGTAGCTAACAGCCAAATTTGGTGGCTAGTAGTAGCCGATGGGCTGCAGTGGGTGCTGGTGACAAAGGTGGCTGTGGTGGCTATGGGTGGTTTCTGTTTGTTTAAAAAAAGTGAAAACTAGTTCCGAGAGCTTTCATATTTTTTTGGAAACTTGGAAAGAGTTTTTAAAAAACAAAAAGTGAAACAGGGTAACTAAGCAAGCATTTTGCCTTAGTTTTCAGGTTTTCACAAACAAAACCGAAAACTGGAAACTGCTAGTGATGCTAAACAGGCCTTAAATGAAGCTGTGAAAAGAATCAAACTGTGCTAATTAGTAGAACATTCCCTTGATCACAAGAAATGTTAAAATAAATAAATAAATAAATGAAGGGTGGTCACTGAGACCTAGATGAGGGATGCAAGAAATAACCTATCAATATTAATTAGCAGAAACTATGACTTGACCACAACAAATCACACAACAAACTATCACATAAAACCAGTCACCCATGACTCTGTCCATGATGACTTAGATGACCAGCATCTCTGAACTTGCTTGCATGCATATGCATATTTTTAGCTTAGGTAGACACATAGTCATCATCTGGGCTAGTGTGATTTTGCCTGCTGGATTTGCAATGAAGTAACTTTGACTTGTATTTTGCTAGTTGCTTGGCTGACACTTGAAACCAATTCTAGTACTTCTTAAGCTAGCTTTTTCCTCGAGGAACCTTTGTTGATGTAATTAAACATCAATCAGGAACCTCTCGCTCATGCTACGTTAATTTGTCATGCTGGTTAGTATTTCATTTAAATCCTTTTCAAATGCTGTTTTTTACCTAGTGACATTGTCATAATGAACATTATGTTTCTACCTTTTCATTTGTGCATTCATATTTTCATGTGTCCATCAGTTCATGACAATAAACTTAATAAACACATCATTTCTTATAAATTTGAAATATTTTAATTTGTAACCTCACAGCTTGAGAAAATTATGAATGCTCTTTACTATAGTGACAATTATACAGATTTTTGTAGTCTTGATAGAACCTTTCGTGTGTTGGAGTTAATGTGAAGTCATTGACAATGCCTTCACCAAGTCGGTATTGTATGTTGCTGGAACTCTAGGGTACAAATAGGCATTGCAGTGGAACCTGCTGTGAGCAACTCATCTTTAAATTCTCAGGGTGGTTTTCATAAGCATAAATTCTAGTTATTAAGTCCCAACTTGTGTTAAGAAACTTTTTTTTTTTTTTTTGGTTAACGCATTCATTGTGCAAAGCAATGCTCTAATCATCAATGTCATTGACTGGTAATCAGGTTTGGGAGCTCACAGCAAATAATATTATTATGGTGTCAGCTATTGGAAATGATGGACCTTTATATGGCACACTAAATAATCCAGCAGACCAGAGTGATGTTATTGGAGTTGGTGGTATTGATTACAATGATCATATTGCTTCTTTCTCCTCACGTGGCATGAGTACATGGGAGATTCCGCATGGGTGAGCTTTTTATGCATTTCTAGAAACTTATTTTTTGACGTCCATGTTTTGCTTGACTTATATGAACTCCAAACATACATGATATTGGCTTTAAACATTTTCCTTAATAAATCTCATATAATAAGTCTTGTTTCTTGTTAAATCAACTGACTTATCAGTGCACTGTATTCTTTATTTACTTTATATATTTTTCTGCCATTATTATGCACTGGGTTCCAAGGATTAGAAGTTGACATCAAAGTTTCCTATCCTTCCCTAGATTCCCTTTGTTTCTATGATGTACAATATTTAGGATGCTGAATTTCTGCTATAGTAGTATCATATATTGACCTGATGCTCTAACACTTGGTAGAAAATGGCTGAAGCCCTGCTCTGAGCGGAAGTAATTATGGAATAGCACCATGAATTTTCTGTAGAGTTTTTCCAACATTTTTTCTGCCTCCCACACATTCTGCATTTTATTATATACTAAAACATGCCTATATGATGTAGCTTCATCATCTAGGAGTGCCTTGGAATCTCCTTTCATCTGTATATATGTGAAAAAGATTTCTCAGTATAATTATTAACATTTGGGAAGTGTTCAAATTATTGCCTGCCCTGCCCAAACAAAAATTTTGGCATGAACACATATATGTTGTTTTTCTTATCTTCAGTGTTTGGAAATTATATATGTTCATGCATATCATTGAGGAAGAGAATTCATGCTGTGTGTCTGGACAGATATGGCCGTGTGAAACCAGATGTGGTTGCATATGGTCGTGAAATAATGGGATCCAAGATCAGCACAGGTTGCAAAAGCCTCTCAGGCACCAGTGTTGCAAGTCCAGTGGTTGCTGGTGTGGTATGCTTGCTTGTAAGTGTTATCCCAGAAAAAAACCGGAAAAATCTTCTGAATCCTGCAAGCATGAAGCAAGCTCTAGTTGAGGGTGCCAGGAAGCTTTCTGGTCCTAATATGTATGAGCAAGGTGCAGGCAGACTCAACCTGTAAGTTCTAAATTTTAAGGTGTCTCCTTGAAATATAATTGCGTCAATGGTTATGATAATGCTGCAGCGTCATTTTTTTTTTCCTCCAGCTGGGAATCTTATGAAATCCTGAATAGCTATCAACCCCGAGCTAGCATTTTCCCCAGTGTTCTTGACTATACAGATTGTCCCTACTCCTGGCCTTTTTGTCGCCAACCTTTATATGCTGGGGCAATGCCTGTCATCTTCAATGCTACAATCCTTAATGGCATGGGTGTGATTGGTTATGTTGAGAGCCCACCTATATGGCAGCCTTTTGATGAGGTTGGCAATCTGCTCAGCATTTACTTCACATACTCAGATGTCATCTGGCCTTGGACTGGTCACCTTGCACTTCACATGCAGGTCAAGGAAGAAGGTGCCCAATTCTCAGGTCTGATTGAGGGTAACGTGACGCTTAAAGTATACAGTCCACCATCTCGTGGAGAAAAAAGCCGACAAAGTAGTACGTGTGTGCTTTACTTGAAACTAAAAGTGGTTCCAACACCACCTAGATCAAAGAGAGTTCTATGGGACCAATTTCACAATATAAAATACCCACCTGGATATATTCCAAGAGATTCCCTGGATGTTCGTAATGACATTCTTGATTGGCATGGTGATCACCTGCACACAAATTTCCACATCATGTACAACATGCTACGGGATGCAGGGTATTATGTTGAGACTCTTGGATCACCCCTTACATGTTTTGATGCTAGACGTTATGGAACATTGCTTATGGTGGATCTTGAAGAGGAATATTTCAGAGAGGAAATTGAGAAACTTAGAGATGATGTTATTAATGGAGGGCTGGGACTTGCTGTTTTTGCTGAATGGTACAATGTAGATTCGATGGTGAAGATGAGATTTTTTGATGATAACACACGGAGTTGGTGGACTCCAATTACCGGAGGTGCAAATATCCCTGCACTTAATGAGCTCTTGACCCCATTTGGTATCGCCTTTGGGGATAAAATTTTAAATGGTGATTTCTCAATCAATGGTGAGCAGAGCCATTATGCCTCTGGAACTGATATAGTAAAATTTCCAGGTGGTGGTTACCTACATGGTTTTGAATTTCAGGACAACTCAGAAAGTGGTGCTATGCAGAACATACTGCAGACTTCTGGGATGACCAAGGTTCGTAGTCTTGGCTTCTTTTATGTAATCTAATAGCATGAATCTTTTTCTGTAATGTTGAATGCATGAATGTTTCTCTGAGGATCTTCTTACTGTTTGACTAGGTAAATGATGGAAAAATTAGAGTTTAGACTGGATGGGTGTGTTGGTGGATCGGAAAATTAGTCAATCAGAAGACAAATGCCTACTATAGTCCATGATATTCTATGATTATTTTCTCTCATATATTCTGTTTCATTCTATGGATGCAGCTCTCTTCAATTCTTGGCCTAGTGGAGATTGGTAGGGGTCGAATTGCAGTCTATGGGGATTCCAACTGCCTTGACAGCAGTCACATGGTAACAAACTGCTATTGGCTTCTGAGGAAGATACTGGACTTCACCAACAAGAATGTTAAAGATCCAGTGCTCTTTGCAGACTCAGCAAAAATCAAGGTCCCGCTGCATGAGGATGGTAGCCAGTTACCATCTCGTAGAACTGATGTAAACTTTTCGTCATATTCTGCAGTAATGGGCAAATATTTGATCTGCCACCATGACTCTAGGTTTGAGGTTTGGGGGACAAAAGGGTATGTTCATCTCATTGGCAGGAACAGAAAACTACCAGGATATCCTACCATTGACCTGGGTAGCGATTTGAACATCACGATGATGGGATCCAATCTAAGATCAGATGAAGTCACAACACAGATTGATGGAGGAAATAATTCTGGAGCCATTGGTAGAAACAAGTTTCACAATAGCGTGGATTTCTTGGGTCTGCTCAACCGTGATGAGGTATGAACACGAGGCTCCCTTCCTGATATTTATTTAGAACATCAGACGACTAGTACTTTTATTCATGAAGTTTGCTGGTATATGTTCACCACATTATGCATCTATGCAAAATATGGTATGGGAAAACTTGAAGAAAACTTTAATATTCTGGATGCGAATTGGATTACCATGATTCTCCTTGAAGTCTATATGAGTTGCTTCTTATTATAATTTTATTTTCACTCATATGAAATCAAAGAATGCATTGATTGGTAGCATGCGGTCCAAGGAATCACATCCATTGGCCATCCTGTCCTTATGTTGTTATCAACAAATCTATTTGAGCGAACTAGATCCTTTTCAAGTATCGTCTGACCATAGTGACGAACCATTGGAAGCTAATAAATTGTGTTGAACTACTGACAAATTTTATTATCTTTTTTTTTTTTTTAAATTTGTGGGTTATGTCATTGGTGCTACCAATTAACAGAACAGAAAAAAGAAGGGAAAAAATCAAATAAATTTATGCTTTCGGGTTTTATCTCTCATTTACAAGATATTCTCCTTTAAGAAAATAACAATATCCACAATGGAACTTCAGATCATTAAGCATTAGTCATATCAGCCAGCCAAGCATTTGATTTATCTTTTGTCACTCGTTTGCTGCTGATTATTTACCTGATGATGACTGATTTGATACCGTCTGTAGGTTGACATACCCATGTTAATGGCAAGTCAATGGGTGGTACCTTTGTTTGTTGCTGTGACTGGTAAGTACGACCATAGGGAATCCATAATTAATTGTAAATTGCTGATTTTTTCCACATTGTGGCCTATTGATTTCATCCGTTGATTCTCAGGTCTTCTGTTATGCCTAAGCTGGCGGATGCGACAGAAGCGACGACGGCGAAGGAGAGGGTCGGGATCAGGTCGAATTTCAAACCTAGTTTAGCTGCACTAGCTGTTACAGTTTTCAATGGAGTATATTTCTGGCTGTGCCATGGCCATATAGGTTACCTTTAGATCAATTTAACAGGAGATTACAGGTACCTATGACAGTTGCATTCGAGGATCTTGAGAAGTAGAGTAATGTATGAGTCATAGAGTTGTGGGGCCCAGAACCTGATGCTCTTGACCCAGAAGGGAGCATGATAGCCCTTCGGCTGCCTTGAGATCAGTCTCCTGATGGCTGTCAAAATGCCCCAATGTTGTATCATCAGCCATTAATTTTGTTGTGCAAGTGCTATCAATCACCATCAATTATTGGCTTTTTAGCCTTAACCTGAATTTTTGTGAGGTCACAAATCGATTCAAGAGGCATCCTCGGCGCAATTTCTATTTTTTATTGTTTTTAATAATGAGATTTTTAGATGCGTGCACCACGAATCAACGCAAACCTGCGGCGGAGGAAAAACGGAGTCATAATTCGTAAAAACATGAAAACATGTATCTTATGACTACCTTATTCAACAATTGGCAGGAAGCTTCACATGCTATATTTAAAAAAATTATACAGCTGCCCGAATGCTAGTTCAGGATGATGATCCGGCGGTGCCTTTTCATTTGTCCTCCGGATCGATTTTCCTTTTGTTGAGTGCTCCGGACGATACCCTTTTGTTATCATTTTCATACCATATCATCATCATCTAACCATTCCTTCAAGCCATCTTGAACACAGTTTCTATCTCATATTACATCCGTATCCCTCGGAAAGATGAAAACTTGTATTTCCCAATCTTCCTGTGCTGCTGTCGTCTCTATACAGCATGGATGCCTTTGAACCCGAAGCATCATTGTTACTTTCACCATAGAAGCTCCTTGAAAGATTTTAGAGGACCCGTGACTTAAGAGGACTCGTTTGAGAAGGGAAGAAAGTGGGGTCGATGAAAAATGAGAAACATTGAAAACAAGGAAGATGGTAAAATAACTTTCTTATAGAATTTTTCATATTTTATGAGAGAGAGAAAATCATGTGAGACATAAAAATACCACTTCTCCACAAACTAAAAATTAAGATAATTATTTTCAAAAAAAATATCCTTAAACTTTTAATTATAACGGGATGAAATTTTTTTTTTTTATTAAAAATATGATAGATATTTTATATAATTTGTTTAAAAAAAATAGATAACCAACCAAATATAAATCACTTTAAAATGTACCGCTGGTCGATCAAATATACAAAAAAAACATTTTTCCAAACATTATACATCCAAGCATCCACTTTCCCAAAAAAAAACATTTAAGCGAGAACAAAAAACTGTTCCTACACATTCCAGAGGTGCCCCATTGCCTGGCAAATGCCTCTGGATGGGCATCACAGCACACATATGCAACACGTGCATGCAAACAAAAATGTTAGGGAACTAAACAATAAAGTGGGGCGGAATGGATAAGCTTCTGAAAAATCCAAGCCCCAGCATCGCTGCCTAGACGGGATCCCCCAGGAAGTCCGAAAATCACAGGTTGATGCCGATGAGCGCAGACTGGATCATTTAAACACCAATAACAACCAGTTCCATAACACCAGAACCTCTGCCTCATGGTAGATCAGCTTGCAAGCCACGAGGCGAGCTGCTCTCCCAAAGAAGTTTCTTAGCAAGGAAAAAATTACAAAATCACCACAAAAGGGACATGCAGTAAATCAAAGCTGAAAGACTCCCTTCAGGCATCAATCAACAAATACAAAAATATCTCTGCAATGGATGGTAGAATAGATTCTAAGAAACTACCATATGGAACATCCACAGAAAATAGCACAAACTCTTCAAGTCCTCAAGTGCAGAAACAAATTAATCCACCAGCGAGACAGAATGCTGATGAAGAAAATATAGGAGGAAAAATAACCCATTAAGACCAACCACCACCAATCCCCACCCAATGACATGATAGAGATTACAAGGAGCAATGAGCTTTCACAGAATTATAATATGACATTTTCACTACAAAATAAATTGGAAGAATAAACCCCAGCTGCCTGTCATTTATCTAGCATTCACAGCCTGATGATCGTTGCTGACATCCACCACCCGCCACATCAATGGTCTCCGGAAGATACCTTCATTAGCAAAAGAAAGTCTCAGTCAATTCCTCTAACTTGGAAAAAATGGTGCAAAAGAAAACGTTTTAAATTAGATACAGGATTGCTTGGGTATTTAAGAACTTCAAATGACCCTCCATATCACCTCAGAACAACCTGATTGCAATGAAGATACTTTCCCAATCCAGTCCATAGGTATTTTCAAATTGAAACTTCAGGCCTAGGTTTGAAAAACTTCCACTTTCAAAGTCAGATGTTAAATAGTTGGCCTACAGAGGTACTCACAGCTCTTCCTCTGGTTCATTCTTGAGGGCATTCTTGGCCATACACTCAAAAGCAGCATCCACGTTAAATCCTTCTTTAGCAGATGTCTCAAAATAGGGGATGTTCCCTTTTGATGCACACCATGCCCTTGCTTTCTTCTCAGAAACCTGGGGAACCCAGATAACTCCACCAAAATTAATATAATTATATCAAAAAAACTGGTAATGGAAGTAACGATACTGCTAGTTGGCTATAATTATGGAGAAGAAAACAATCTTACCACTCGGCTATTGCCACCATCAACATCTATCTTGTTTCCCAGAACTACAAATGGGAAATTTTCTGGGTCAGACGGGCTAGCCTGCATGTCAGACAATCAACATAGAAGTTAACTCTAAAGTTTTTACTTTTTGGGTGTGTGTGTGATACTTTGAAGTCATGTTTGATCAAAGGTCCCTTACCTGAATCAAAAATTCTTCACGCCAATTGTTCAGGTTATCAAATGATTTCATGACGTTAACATCATACACAAGAACACAGCAATCGGCTCCTCGATAGAAGGCGACACCAAGACTCTGAAATCTTTCTTGCCCTGCAGTATCCCATATCTGGGGAATAAATGCAGCAACAAAGAACGTGAGTCTAGAGATAGGAGGCTATCCACCAACACATAAGGGTGAGATGAAAATGTAAATACAATTTTCTGTAAGAGAAATATAGGACTGAGGCCATAAAGACTAGACCTTATGAACTTTTGATGTATACTCAAGCTCTTGGGATCACAAACTCTGCCAACAATTTAATCCACAGTGTCTATAGTCCACACTCCATGTTAACCAGCCAATGAAATGATTTCCCTCTCTTGATTTTTTTTTGTTTTTTTTCTTTTTTTTCAAATGTTGTCTAGTGTATGAGTTAAAAGTAAGATCTGCAATCTCGGTACCACATACCATGCCAGTATGCTACCGGTTCAATATGGCATAAGTCGGTATAACACGGCACACACCCTATACTGGGACAACTCTCAAGCCATTTTTCTCACTTTTTATCCCTGTACTACCTAAAACTAGGCAGTACAAGTCGGTATGCATTGTGGTTCACCTCAGTATATCTAAGTACAGGATCCGTACTGACCTGAATCATATTTTCGTACCGGTTCCAACCTGGTAAGATATGGTATGCCTCAAACTAGATAGTTCATGGAGGTGCAGTAAACACCATTAAAAATCAGTTTTTTGTGGTTTTTTTTGAACCTTTCATGTTTGAATTTCCTAAAATGCAAGGCATGAAAACAATCGCCTACATATGTATGGTAAGTTTGATCCTTAGAAAAATAAAATTAATAATATTTTCAAATTATATCTAACCTACCTCTTTCCTCTCTAAACTTTTAGATGAGGTCGTCAATCTCTAGGATGTTTCAATCTAATAATCATGGCATCATCAAACCATCTATCTACCTTAAAGAATAGATTTCAAATCTATTTCATATCACAAAGCCAAGTATACCTATCAGGTTCAACTTCCAATTACTTAATTCATGATTTCAAATTCCTCCAATCAAAACGTAATCTGATGTGTCACTGTATATATTAGAAAGTTCTTATGTTTCATTCTAAATTTCTTTTGGGTCTATTTTAAGCTGGACTTAAACACAATCCAAAACCAAATTTTAAATCCTTAGCAAATAAACTGAACATCTATGAGCTTAGAAAAGCATATCATTATGAATTTCATAACAAACATCAAAAACAAATTCATTCGTTTACAACTACGGCTTGTAAAAATGTGATATTGTAAATATTCCTTCTGAAAGTGATATTAAGATTTACATTTTACTCATATAAACAAGACATTCCAATTAATATTTCAATTAATAATTGAAGATTAACTCAGCAAATAGAGTAGTGAATGATCAACAAAAAAACACAAACTGAATTTCAACCAGATCATAACCAGCCAATCCCATCAACCATGATCATGGATCTGTTTTATGGATTAAATTTTGCAAATCATCCCTACATAGGATCACCACATCCACACCACTTGAGGCACCTTTGACCAGCAGCATTACTTCCATGCATGTGTTTCCAGATATACCCCAACTCTTCTCAAGCCAGTCAACCCAAAGGTGGCAATGCTGGTGGGGTAAGGATTTGATTGCTTTTGCTTCTTTCCCTCTAAGAGTCTCTAAAGGGTAGAAAGAGGTTGAACTTCAATGTTCATATGAGGAATGGCCAACTAAAGCAGACATATGGAAGCTTACAATGACATGCTGACTCCTCTTCGCTCATCTTGCTTTCTGTATATAGTTAAGATTAAAAACTCCTCAAATCACCTCAATGGTTCAAAACATTACAAAAAAGAGTTCTTGCTTAAATTTAGACAATTGGTCAACAACTCAAATAATATGGAGTGCTTGAATTTTCCACTTTCAAAAGGGATCTCTTTTTTCCCATCTTACTAGCTGTTTCCTGAAAACCCACGAAGTTCAGAAGGGGACTCCGATCCTTCCCTCCATGACACAGCTATTCCTAGACAACCAAATATAGTAAAGGACAAAGTGGGTAGGGATCATCTTTTCAACCTCCTCACTAGTTGCTACTTCGTGATTCTTCCTTCAAGTATCCAAGAAGCCCCTTCAAAGACATACCAATTGTTCCCACCTCCTTCACTGCATCACTTCCTATGCTTAGTTTTTATTCCAATAAGCCCCTCCAATTAAACAAGTACTACTAACAATACATATCTAGTATAGTTCAACCACTCAAATGACTGAGGGGCTAAATTACCAAAAGATCCACCATCAAAACTGACCATTAAAGTTCCGAAAGGCCAAAGGTGGATACCCAGATCTCAGCTTATCAATAAAGCTAAACATTATATCTGAAATCCTGTCACTTCTTAACTTTAAAGATTGACATGTAATGAAAAATGACTATATGCAAAATTCTGGCATTCGCTACACATTTTCAGCATCGTATACCATGTTCTTAATTCTCAATCAAATTATCTTTATCATCCTAGAGATACAAGCACTTCATTCCATTCCCCTTGACAGGGGATAAGCACAGAGAGAGAGAGAGAGAGAGAGAGAGAGAGAGAGAGAGAGAGAGAGAGAGAGAGCTGTGATTGGGCCTTTTAGAAAATGCCACACTTAATTATCAAAAGCTATTCACTTTGAATTTCTCCAGCAGTTTGAATTTTTTATCCATCCTATCAACTTAGAATTTCCTAGATGGAAGTATGGGACATGCCAATCAAATCTTCATTGTTTATTGACCATATCCTACACAGATGACATGAATCATGATACTTACATAAAAAAACAACTCAAAAATCAATCAAACACGGGCCTTCAATCTCGCAAGGGAAAGAAAGAGAAATCAGGTCTAGTTTTATCCATGTAAACACAAATTATGCAACAAATGACAGCAAAATTATTTCCAACCAGAAGAATAAAGGTACATTCTGCTCACACTACCAGATAGATAAACTATCTAAAGATATGAGATAGGTATAAAGCAGATATCTGTAGTAGCAATTGCAGCTTGACCTAAAAAAAGTAAGCTAGTGCATCACCAGGCAGGTAATTTGAGCAGCTAGTACTTCACATCATGCTTTCCCACTAAATTATTTACTGTAAGTGCATTAGTCTTCAAGAATTCCTTTCAGATGCCAAGTGTGAATGGATCTTCATGAAGTTCTATGATTTCATAGCATTCCTTTCTTCAACCAACAAACTACTCAAAATCAACATTTCAAGGATAAAATGTTGTTGATCACTTCTGGCAGGTTCCTTAAATAGCTCTCTGTACTAAAAAGGCATCGCCTTTGTATTCTATAAAATGTCAAATTCCTCAAATTCCTAGCTAGGGAACATGCAATCCATCGCTATATGTTTTGCACTTAGACAACAAATTGAGTTTTAAATCTTCTAGATAAATAGGGTAAGAAAGCATAAGAGAAATTATGTTACCTCACAATATTTTGGCTTTCTGAATATATACTAGGAAGGACACGTGGCATCTGTATAAAGTTGGCTCTATCCTCCTTCATTAGGCATGAGTTAAGCGTGGCTTAAAATAAGTCCTTTTATGATTCTTAATGCTAAATGACTTGGCACTAACGAAACAACTAGCATCGTGTTCTTAATAAGAAAATAATGAACATCAATTTTTAAAGTCTCATTCTATCACTTTTATTGGCATATCATTGTTTAAAAAAAAATGATTTGATTAACCAGGGACAAATTTTCACAGCACGCCCCCCAACAAAATAGCAATGAACATGCCAGTACAGGACGGTGTCTCTCCTTTTCTTTGGACAACACAAGTCTCCCTACGACTAAATTTTGCATAAGACCACAACAATAATCAGGCATAATGACAGGTAAATTGTTGCTAACAGGTGCTTTGTAAAGACAAGCATAGCTTGCATATGCAGCATATATCATACATTGATGGTAGAATCAGCCCGAAGTATGAAATAATGTTCAGACCAAAACGGGGGGGGGAGGGCTAGGCTAAAGTTGCGCTGAATCATTTAGTACATCAGTTTGTTGCAGATATGATCCTAGAAACATTGAATTTGTTAAGCGAAAAGGAAATTTCAGGAACTCCTAAAACAACTATTATCAATACCATTGATAAAAAATATCACAGGCACCTATCATAAACCCATCTAAATAATCTAACTTGCAATCTTGTGATTGCATGCCCAATCCCATACTGCAAACACAAAAAGTATCAAATTTGTTTGGACAAAAGAAACTGAAACGATCCTTAGCATACCAAAACTCACCTGTAATGTGAATAGCCTGTCCTCAAACTGGACTTCTTTTGTCAAAAAATCAGCTCCAATAGTCGCTTTATACTGAGTACTAAACTTCTTGTTCACATACCTAAAAGGTTATCAAAAGAACCAAATCACCCATCGCAACACCAAAGATGCATCAAAGAAACAGATACTTGCGAAAGAAGTTTAAAGCATTCGAGATTACTGATTCATCAGAGACGTCTTCCCAACCCTACCATAATTTACAGAAACAAATCAGAATCAAGAATTAGCAAAGGCGAAGATAAATCAAAAACACAGAAAGAAAGATAAATTTCTATAAACAAAGAAAGAAAGATAAAATGAACTCGAATCCAGGGAAAGATTGGAGGAGGGAGCTCACCCGCTGTCTCCGAGGATGATGACTTTAAGAAGCATTCGCCTTCGGGACGTCATGGATTCGAACCGAGCAGAGAGCGGGATGCAAAAGCTTGGAGCCCGAACGATCTACGCTTTTTTCCCCCACCGTTCCACAAGATCGAGTCCTGGAAAAATACCCAAATCGAGAGAGAGCGGTAGCGGAGAGGGGATATTCCTTCCATCCCTGGTGGTGGAAAAATAAGGCAGACAAAACTTATTAATTAAAGAAAAGAAATTTTGGACTTTAACAGCCTTAACACGGACCGGCAGGACGGCTTCTAAAATGCCACCAGTTTGCGGAAATTATCAACCAGCAATCGGTCCTTACGTACTTTGTACATGATGCAATAAGATTAACTTAGAATACACTGATCCTATTGAAACACGTAATCGTGTTTTTTAATATCTATAATATTTAAAATTTTAAATAATAAAAATGTTTTTTTTAAAAAAAATTATAATATTTATTTATAAAAATTATATCATCTTTTTATAAAAATTAAGATTTTTTTTATAAAATTTTATTTAAAATATCATATTTTTTAAAAAAATACCATAAATTTTATTAAAAAATATCATAATATTTTTTATAAAAAACATCATTTTTTTTATAAATAAATATTATAATTTTTAAAAAAAATATTTTAATCATCCAAATTTTTAAGCAGAGAACTAGAGATTGTAATAAAACGATCTGATATACTTCACGTTAATTTTATTACACTATGACATACAAAAAATTACTATTTACAAAAATTAAGTACTGGATGGACGAGGTATGGTAGAATTACGGACTTAAAACCCGGTCCAGATGTTTAGGCCCATGGGACATGATAATTTGCCGTCAGAATTTTTCTATTATTTATGCATGAGGTTAGAAATTCTTTCTTTCCTCTTGCTACCAACATCATACATTATTCTCCAATGCAATGTCTCCCTCGTATCCAGTACATTTCAACCCACCAAAAAACAAATCAATATGAAGGGAGATTTTATGGAGTTGTATTTTGATTTTTAAGTCAAGAATTTACTAATACTTCAAAAGATATGGTGTTTCAATTGCATTCAAAGTAATAAATCACAATTGATTTCCTATTAGCTCTATCTACCGAGGATTTACATGACATGCGTCAAAATGATAATATCAAAATACTTGCGTAACGATGCGGAATTTCGAAATGGTTCTGCACACGACAAAAGGGCTCCATCGCCCACGATATTTAACGTAATAACACCGCATCAAAATGAATGCATGGCATCGAGATAACACCCATGCATGAATGCGTTTGCCCGCTTTCCACCGAAAACTACTTTGTCAAAATGAGTGTCTTATCACGTTGTCTAAAAACCTTCGGAAGAAAGGGAAAAAAAAAAAAAAGGAACAGCAAGAGCAGCTCGCATTTACCGGCATATTCTCTCTGCGAGACAAAATCAAATCTAGCAATCCCCACAGCATATCTAGCCACGCATGTAGCTTTTTGGCATTTAAAAATAATTAATGCCTCTTTAAAACACACATCCAAAACACAGACCTTGAAGGGACCCCCGGAAACAATTAAACCATGTAAAAGAATCAGTTAGCTCTTCATTATTTCCGCAAGTATGAAAAGCATACATGTATGAAGACGACTATAAATATTTCCGAAACCTATATTCCACTGGCTCAAGTCGCTGCTTTTTCAAATCAAGAGTCAGAAATAAGTAGGAAAATAAGGTGGGACTTTACAATTGATCAAAACAGTCAAAAGTTTTCACGAGCTACCATTGTTATCTTTCTTCCTCTTTCCCATCTCCATTTCCCGTGTATGTTGGCCTTCACTGCTTGATGCTGATGGGTTCCGACCATATTCACTGGTCGGTGCACTGAATTCGCTGCTGGCATAGTCTTGAGTTGTTGGCAGTGCCATTTTCCGGAACTTCTTCATGTCGTTGTTATACCGGCCAGAATCATACTCAGAGCTACCATATGAACCGAAAAACCTGCTGTGTCCTGGTTTAATGCCTTCATTCAGATCCTCAAGGGATACATCTCCTTCCAATGCCCGGACAATCTGTTTGGTAATTGCCATATACGGTTAATAACAAGCCAGATGTAGAAACACAAACATGCATCTGATCATCTGAACATAAAAGGTAGTATGATTTGTCTGACTTGTCAAGTTGAAAGTTCAAGAATCAAATTATAGTTCACAATTTCAAAAAAAAAAATGAACTTAATTTTCTAAGAACAAATTTGAGTTCAGTAGATGTACACCTTAGGAAACCCAAGGACATTTTCTGGACGTACATAGAGTATAGCTCCACAACGAAAACAAAAACTAGCAAATATTGACCCAATCAGAATCCATTCATTTACCAAAGTTGAGGAATAAGAAGAAAGTAACCAATGAGGCAGAAAAACTCACTTCAGATAGAAGTATCAGTTAGGGAATGCAAATACCTCTGAGAAGGAAAAAAAAAACGTACTTCAAAGAGAAACTGTACCCTTAACTACTATGATTAATATATGCTATAGAGAGAGAGAGAGAGAGAGAGAGAGAGAGAGAGAGAGAACAATACCTGACTCATCCGTGGCCGTCGCCTTGCTGAGTGGCGTACACAGGCAGCAGCACAAGCAATCATGCGTGCCATCTCATTAGGATTGTAGTTATTTCCCAACCGTGAATCAATGAGGGCATCATAGTCCCCATCCTCAAGAGCCCGTGTAAGTAAAGGTCTTGCCTGTGGTAGCAAAAAACCAAACAACAATTAATGTGTAACCAGACAAAAGGTGGGAAAACATAAGCGAGCAGTGACATGATGTGCCAATTTTGGATGGAGGGATGGCACTACAAGTAGAAGCAACAATCACCAAACCAACCAGACAAAGCGGTTTTGGCCGAAACAAACTAAAACAATTTCAACACCAAGCCAGGATGGTGCAGCAACATGGGCAGGTTACCCCCCACTGTAAGTTAGAAACATTGAATGTTCAAGAGCCTTTTAGGGCTCTTTCACTAGCTCTCTTTGTTGGATGCTGGCTCACGCTCTCTATTCCCCTTCTAGACATTAACCCTTTGGGCCACTAAGCCACACCCCCCCCCTCCCTCTCTCTCTCTCTCTCTGGCAGATTTTGATGCCACAACACCATTGACTACCCTCTCTCTCTCTCCCTCCCTCCATGGTTTGGTATGCCTTAACTTAGTATGGTATGTACTAGCACTGTGCTGAAGGACCTACGACAGGTACGAGCTGTGTACCAGCCTGGCAGATCTTGAGTAGAGGGTTTACAAACAAACAAATAAAAAGATAAAGTTGCAAAAGCAGCAACCAGTTCCCCACCCTTTTCGAATATATGGTATTAAAATTCTATTGGCATGCATGCCTTCTCAATTATTAAAAAAATGTAACAAAAAAGATTAAATTAACTCTAACAAACTATGAAACCAAGGGTTAGATAAGTATATGCAAGGCACTGACCCAGTCAACCAAGCTATCATCCATGAAACTTTGGCTTGTATCAACCGGTCGGCATCCGGTGATTAGCTCAAGAAGCATGACTCCAAAGGAAAATACATCTGAACGGTCTGTGAGCTTGCCTGAAGATGCATATTCTGGTGCCAAATACCTGCATGCAGAGAACAAGCAGCAAGTTAAACCAAAAGGGAATGATGCCAGAAAGCACACAAGGGTCTTGTATATGCTGCAGAACAGCAGGTAGGCAACCCTCCTAGCTCACTACAAGCTGAACAAATCACCAAGGGCGGCTTAGTGCACGAGGCTGCTGCCATCGTCAATTGGATGTATTCAGCCTCACCCTACATGTGAAGATGCTATTTCCATGTTTCGAACCTGTGACCTCCAAGTTACAATGGAGTAACCTCACCATTGAGCCAAGGCTCACCCTCAAATTGAACAAACCATATAGTTTTTAAACTAGTAGGCATTTTAATAAATGGACTAAAATGTTTTAGCAACAGAAATCAGCAAGCCAGATAGCACCACCAAACACGATTGAAATTATAGATGATTAAGACTCTAAATCTCTAAAAACAAATGAAGGATTCAATGTGAATACCAAACAGCTAAAAAGCTTTCCCATGAACTAAATACTTGAGTCTTCATGAAAAATTGTCTGGAAAAATGCAGAGCAATCTAAACATCATTTACAGGCACAAGCCAGATCAAGCTGCTGAGGAGAGAACAAACTTACCCAAAAGTTCCCATGACTCTGGTAGAAACATGGGTGTTGTTATCGGAAGCAATCCTTGCAAGTCCAAAATCTGCAACCTGCAAGCAGCATCCAATATTTTTAAACTCAAATTAACAATTTAAGAATAAGCTGCAAAATAATCTTTGTTACTGACAGGTTTCGCTGATTAGTAAAATGGCTATGAGTAATAAAAACTTGATTTATTTTCTTAAAATATGAGCAAACGTAGAAAGAATTTAAGAGAAAGCTAAGGTGTCAACTAAATTCTTATGAAAATTCACCTCAATTAATGGTCTCAAGCAATTTATCCAGATACATCATTATGTTCCAGCATCAACCATAAGCACATCTATTTACTGCTAGAAAGATGCACATGACTGAAAGACTGCTGAAAACTAGGTCTCAAGCTTAAAAGAATAGAACGTGGAATATATCTTTATGTGTTTGATTAGTCATGGGTTTCCACAACTGTATATTTACACACAAAAAGGTTTTTCTATACATGCTTCTTAATATATCTAGTTATTTCCACACCATAGAACAGAGACATTATTATGTTTACCAGACGGTTATCTAGAATAAAAAGATGGGCACAGTTTGACTGTTTCCTGCATAATGTCATGTCTGATTTTTTTTTTTTAAATTTTCAAATGAACATAAAAGTTGGCCTAGGATAAAATATGTTTTGCAGTTAACCACAGACCCAACAATTGGCTTGTCCATGCAGCCTGCTAGAAAATCCTAGTGTTGATTTGATCTTCAGGCCTAGGCAGGTCAACCACATCATAAACCAAAGGAATAAGCATCTCCAGTCAAACCAGGCTCAAGCGGTTGCTCTATTCTGGTTATGAACATTGTTACCAGGTAAGCATTTGGGGAAAAAAAAAGATATCACCTTTCCCTACATCTCCCTTTGTTATCTTGCTCTAACAGTACTCCAGAGAATCATTTTACATAAAAACAATTTGGCCTATAAGGAAACTATTCATCAATTGTAAATACAGACACATTAAGCTTCAAGAGCAATTATGCACGTAAGATGAAAGATCTGGGTCAACAATGAACCAATTACACAATAATAGAAGCACATCCTACCTTTGCCTCAAATTTATAATCAAGAAGAATATTGGCTGCCTTAATGTCACGGTGAATGATCTTAGGATGGCCTGAACATAAAAATAATCTCTGATAAGGACATGGATCACAATGAAGAGGAGAAACTTGTCCATCAAATTATACTTCATCAAATTTGAAATTTTATGATTAACAGTGCACAAGAGAAACTCACAATCCTCATGAAGATAAGCCAATCCCTTTGCAGAACCCAATGCAATTTTTAATCTTGTGGGCCAATCCATTGTTGGTCGACCTTTCCCTGAAAAAACAAGAACAAAAAAGCACCATTTGTTAGAACAAAACGTGTAAATAGTAAATGGATTGATCAAAGAGTAAAACAGCCATCTGATGGAATCTGTAAAAAGTGGACATCCAAAATTGTTTTGAATATTGAATGAATGACGGTGAAAAAGAGTGTCCGACACATTCAAAGATGACAGGCCAACAACAATAGATAAATCACATAATAATGGTTGTAAAATTTGGATAAATTTGATTCAAGATGATGTACAAATCATTGGAGTACCAATATATCTCCTAGTTAACTGCTATACACTGTTGATCGTGATTCACATTTGAAACATATCAGTGAAGCAAAGCCCATTACATACAAGGTTTGGAGATCCGTTTTTACCATTGATAACGTTTCCATGATCCTGACATGTTTTCTCTTCTTTTACTTTGGGCAAAAAAGAAATCCATAAGACAAAACCCAAATGGGATATTATAATAACGATTGTACATAAATATAATACCAAAAATCCTCTTAATTACTTTCATGCCAGTGAACATGATGGTTTAGGCTTATGAAATGTAAAATAGTTGATTTCTTAATCAATGTATTGTTTTTCCTACTTATTCAAGGAAACTGTTCAATGAGGCAACAGGAAAACAAATAAAGAAAAATGTGCGGGCAAAATTATGTTCTAAAGGTTTGGCATGCAAATGGAAATCCAATGTATTTTTTTTTCTACTTATTCAAGGAAACTGTTCAAACAAGGCGATAAAAAAAAAATAAAGAAAAATATTCAGGTAAATTAAAGTTATAAAGCTTTACCATGCAAATGGAACTCCAATGTATTGTTAGGAACAAATTCATAAACAAGCAACCTCCTGCCTCCAGCAATACAGTATCCAACAAGTGAAACTAGATGTTTGTGATGCACACGACTGATAATTTCAACCTCCGCCTGGAATTCACGCTCACCCTGTCCACTCCCAGATTTCAATTGTTTGACTGCAACTTCTTTACCATTTGGAAGTACTCCTCTGTGCACATATCCAAAACCACCTTGCCCAAGGAGATTAGCATCAGAGAACCCATCTGTTGCCATTGCTAATTCTTCATATGTGAAGGTGCTCTTTGAGAAGCCAAGGGCAACACCAGGCGATGGTGGGGGATGCAGATGCTCGGACCCAGAATAATTTGACGCAGAACCTCCACTGCTGCTGATCATAGGTGGAGGAGGTGGAAAAGGGCTTGGTGAATACGGAGGACGCGAAGCATGCGGTGGTGGAGGAGAAGGATGTGGAGGAATCTTGACAACATGATCTGCTCGTGGGGTAGCATTGTGCTGCCAATTCTGGGGCCAATCACCGTAAGGATCATCTGGCAATAGCAAACCATTAAAGTGGATAAAAAAATTGAACATCAAAGCACAATCCAGCAATGGTGATAAAAGGGAGTGGCAATTTCACAATAGGACAGATGCATAAAAAAGGTCTGCTGAAAAAAAAGTAGCAAGTTTTTCAAAAGCAATAATATCACAAATTCAAATGTCCAAAAATATTTACAAATATACGTTTCTGGCCCACCAGTTCTCACAGAGGCTGGTTCCGGGGGGGAATCTTAAGATGAGTCATTGTTGTTAGGACTTGATGAAAAAGTTCGAATGCTTCAAATTAATATGTGATGTAGTGATCCATGTAGAATATATTTCGAGGTATAGCTGATACAGAACCCTGGTTACAAAGGATCTGACAGCAAACTCCAAACCTATCAACTGCCTATATTTTGAATCTTCCCTAAAACTTGTACAAATTAAAGATCCATTTTTGTCTGATCGCTCACCAATGGCAGTGAGAAAGCCATCCATATCCTACGACCAATGCCATCTTAAACATCAGCATTTCGTGATAGATAGATAGAGCGGAAAAGCAGACGATCCAGACACAAACAAATTGCAGTTCTTTGACCCCAGAAAAGGAGGAAAAAAAACGAACTCTATTTTTTTAAAAAAATTACATTCCGCAACATTGTCCAAGAATCGGTTCTTGCACTGAAGTAAATATTCCAAAACCCTATTCGTAACGACCAGACATCACTTCCAACTCGAGAGATGAACGAATGCGAAATAAAACAGAATGAAGCAAGGGGAAAAACCATTTTTGTTTCTTTTAGGAGAGGTTTCAGAACAAGAAAATTAGATCAAACCTTTCCGTGGCGGAGCGGGAGGCGGAGGATCGCCGTAGTAGTGCGGCCGAGGACGGCGCTTCTTTTTCCAGAAGCAGACACAGAGAAGGCCCAGCACCAGCAGAACAACCACTGCGCCCGCAGACACCCCGATGATGAGCGCCGTCGACGGGGAGCCGTTGGCCGAGGACGGAGACGAGGAAGGAGGAGTCTTCCTGGAGGGCGGAGAAGGAGAGCCAGACGGCGGCGGCTGCGACGGGTTCACCACAGGCGGAGGGGAGGAACCAGGCGGGCTGGGCGAAGGGGGCGGGATGGAAGGGGTGTCAGGAGCGGCGGGAGAGGGAATGGGGACGGAGGCGGGGGGAGGGGCGGGGGGCGAGGAGGAAGGAGGAGGGGTGGTGGAGTTGTCGGACGGCGGCGGCGCAGGGGGGGTCGCCGGCGGGGAGGCGGGCACTGGGGCCGGAGGGGACGGGGGGGACTTGGGCGCCGGGGCGGCGCCGGGGGAAGGCGAGGAAGACATCGGGCGGATCACCGGCGACCTGCTTTCCTCTTTCTACGCTTCTTATATCTCGTCGCTCGCTGGCCGCTGTGATATTTTTGGTTCGCTTTTAAGCGCTCGCTCCGTTTTTTCTGGGAGCAGTAAGGTAATTAGCGAATAGGATTAGCATAATGTTGGGAGATTAAGGAACACGGGAACGCTTTCAGACTGGGGACTGGGGAGCAGGAGAGCAGGGCAACCGGGCAAGGCAAGTGCCAGCCAGGACGGCGGTATCAACGCGGTCCGCCCGCGTTTCTGAATCGCTCTCTCTCCTACTACAGCAGGTGCTAAATATATACCGTTCTTACCTTGCATTCTATATGCAATCACGGAGTGCCAGAGTGGAGCAAAGAAATATACAGAATCTTCTAATTGCAATTATAGCTTGCCTCTAAGAGAAAGGTTATCGGCCTGAAAAGAAACAGTGCACATACTATTCTGTTCTTAACTATAACGTTAGAGCTAGGCTGCTAGCTGGAAATTGTCCTTAGATGGCAATTTATATATTGGTGACCACGTTTTTGGGATTTTGGAGGCTAAAATCTTCTTCAGGCCGGTTGATTAATTATAATTTGTTGGGCGCTATTTTTGGGAGAGGAAGCATGAAGCGATGTGTGGCCTGCATCAAAAGGTACAGTTTAGCTGTCTCATACTCAGCTGCAAGCAGCCTTTGCATATTGCATGGAAACATTGTAAATCAAAAAAAAAAAAAAAGGAGAGTAAATCAAGTCATGCAAGATGGGAGTTATTAATGCACGAGCAGCGCCTCCAGCATTGCCTGACGTGGCTTGTAGCACCCACCATATGCATCAATTGAGCCTTCAGATGGATAAATTATTAGATGGGCCGATTAAAATCTGTATTTTTATACATACATACATACATATATACATACATACATACATACATATATATATATATATATATATATATATATATATATATATATATATATATATATATATATATATATATATATATATATATTTCTATGGAATCATTAGGTCTTTTTCCTATATTATAACATGATGAAGTCTTCTCACCCTTGTTTTGATCTTTAATGGTTTAAATACCATTGAAAGGGTGGGGGAATGATATGGTGAGTGACTATTGGACCAGTTCATTGAACTTGGTCGATGTAATAATTTTTTCTTAAGGTGGCATCAAGCTACATTGGCGAGTCAATTAAAATGGTATAGCTAAATTGCATGTTTATTATTTGAGAAATACACCAGTGAGTGTTGCATATGTCATGTTTTAGGGGTTTAAATTTATTATCATGATGCTCTATTTAAAATTTGATTTTATAATTTTACTATGGACATTTTTTTCATGTTTCCGTATTTTCAAATTATATATTTATTGCAAATTAGTCAAAATAGCAATATATATTTCAGATCATGAACGTAATCAAACAATAATGGAATTTGATTTCACCATAAACAGGAGTATAGATTATTTCTACAAAAGGTTGGTGGCAGTTTGTATGCAAATGTGCCAGACATACATGCCAAATAAAAGTGAAACGATATGATTGAAGATGGCAACAAAACCTAAGAGCTTGACTAACATTTGATAAGTAACCAGCCCGACATCATCAATCCATCATAGTCCTTCCCACATACAAAAGATGTCTTTAAATTGGAACAGAAATAATACTCAATATGCAGTCTCCACGTACTTACTTGCCTATGTTTGCTTCTTTTTATGTATGTGTTAAAAAAAAAGAAAAGAAAAAAGAAAAAAAGGAGGTGGGATTAAGGTGGGCTTCAATCTTGCCACTCCATTGATTCAAACAAATTCTTTTTGGCATCTCTTGTTTGCCGAATTTAGTTTTAGATGAGGTTCCTAATTAAGGCCACATGCACGTGCAAATACATTGAGAGAGCTATCCCCAACCCTGGTGAATTAATCTTGATTAGCTCCACCTATGTTGCAAGACAACTTGAATTCGTTTATTAAGAAGAAATTACTGCAAAATAAGTCTATAGGGGCATTATAGTATCGTGGCATTGGTAGAATCTATATCACGAGCAGTGTGCTTGTTGAGCTCCATATATCTCATCTCGATGTTTACCTGGTCATAAGCTTGGCAGGCGCCATGCTTTAGCAAAATAATATTTAACCATGTAACGGGGATAAGTACCCCATACAATACAAAGTCCCGTGATTTGTTCACATAAACATGTCAGATAGGATTTCCTTGTTGAACCCAAAAGTATTTAAACATAATATATAAAAATAATACAAAAATATCAGGTTTTTGTCCAATTCCATCCTAGTGTTGATAATATGATCACAAAGTCGTAGGATAAAATGGGAAAGGTTGTGGGTTTAGCATTTCTTATATCTTAATGGCCGGCTTTGGGTTAATTAATTGGCCTAACTGATGAAACCATGGAAGAGAATGGAAAGTAAGTGTTTACCTGCCGGGTCCATAGAATGAGCTGTAAAGGTGTGGAATGGATGATATATCTAAAAGGATCATGGTTGGTCTGAAGGGAAAAGTCCCACCAGTGCTCTTGTTGTGGCCGGTGGATGGCAGACAGTAGAGGAAAGCACTCCATTCCTTCTTATGGAGGACCTTCCCCATATCCAACGTTAAAGACGAAGCACCTGCAAATATTCTTTGCTAGAGATCCCTACTATTCTCATCCTACTATGCTGCACGTAGCCCTTGAACCTTTTTACTTTGTTCTGCATGGCTATTAGTGTTGATTGCATGTGCCCATAATGGCACAAGGGAAAAGCAAATCATAATTAAACCAACCACCAGTGCTCCTATGGACTAGACTCAGTAATTCATAATTCATAACCATAAGTAGAAAGTCTGACAGTGCCATGCTCAAGTGATTCAGGGCTCACACAGAATGCAGAAAAACTCCACACTCATATTGGAAGGTCATTGAAGTTTTACTCATCGATTTAGAAACAGTATTGCTGTCAATCACTTGATGACGATCGCCAACTCGGTTCTTTGAGGACACGGTAGCCAATGATTGGTGCCAAACATGATGGTATAAATGGTATATATATTATTATGGTTCTAATAAAATGGAGAAATATATTAGTGCTATATTGATTGTGAGTTAAGAAAAACTCTGATTTATGAGAAAGAAATAATTTTTTCATATGAGATATTTTTTAAAAAATAAAATCGTGAAGTCCAAAATAGCTAATCAATCCTCGAACTGTAGGCTGCAGGCTAAAGCTAACAATACCTCACGTGCAAAGCTATAAACCCTTGGCTGCAAAATATATATATATATATATATATATATATATATATATATATATATATATATATATATATATATATATATATATATATATATACCTGATGAACAGAGTGGTGATTGTAGTAGGTGATCTATAGCTTTATCATTGAGAAAATAAACAACAATTTTTATATGAGAAGATAGGGCAAACAAAAATAATAAAACTCTAAAATTTTTTGAAAATATATATTTTTTATTTGTTATAGCATCCTGTGTAAGCATTGAATAAGAAGACAATTGACTACTTCAACTATACGGTGCCGTATTTTACATTGATCTATAACTAGGATTGGCAAAAATTTGATCTATGTTTATTTTGAAATATTTAGATCAAGAATGATATTTTAAAACTATAATTATGTGGTTTGCACTATAATTTTGCTCACCTACTGTATCATTACTGTTTATTTTTTAATCAATTTGGTGCATAAAAATCTGCACAACATGTAATTTTACTTTCTAACCAATTTAAATATTATGGATTATGACCAGCATTTCTGATTTTTATTTTCAAAGATCCTTCATTGATATAAGTATACATATATACATGTACAACATATATATTCATACATTTACATACATAAATACATACACACACATATATATATATATATAGAGAGAGAGAGAGAGTGCAAATATGTTGCTTTCCAAGCAATAATTTAAATAAGATTGGTCCCAATTAGAGTTTGCACCAATGATTTAAATCATTGGATACAATCCATTAATTCTGAATTTACTAGAATCGAATATAGAGCTACGATGGCTATAACAAGAGTGACCATTTATTAGTCTATTTATAATCTTTTTTTCAATAATTTTATTATATATATATATATTTTTAATTTAAAATTTTCAATGATGTATTAAGTCTTAAAGTTTTTCTACATTTTCAGTCATTACACCGAGTCAATTTACAAGCACCTTGCTCAAAGTCAAGTCTCTTCTTTATATATATATATATTTTTTCCTACAAATAATATGCTACACATCTAGTTAAAAGATGTTTTTAAAATATTATGCATGGCGTTGCAAAAATACCATCATTATTGGCATGAGCCATTGCAAACTACCGGCGTTGGGGCATCCTGTCAGTGTGAAAACGAATATTAAGCTACCGGTCTGTAAAATATCCTTATTCTCGCAACATAAGCATGTCCACATCATAAGCTCATCGCTGAGACGCGCTTCCACGTATTTCTCCGGCGATCAAGCGCACATCCGCCCGCGTAGCCGGCAGCTAAAACTCTGGCAGAAAAGTTTATACCATGTTCACGTCACGTGCCCAAGCTGCCAATTGCTTGAAAGGTGATCGCGGGCCCCACTGACAAGGCCATTTCGTTGCATCGTTGTCGTGACCCTCCAAATACGGCCAGAGAACAAGTGGTAGTTTACCTGAAGGCCGTAGCGCGCAGGGAATGGAAGATGCCAGTCATAGGACCGGAGCTTTCGTCCTTTTCTTCGAAGTTCTAAGACCGTTTAATCCATGACACGTACGTGACGAAGGATTCTTTTTTCCAAATGACCAAGGGGACTCTGCATCACGGTCATTTGCAAGCGCTGCATCGCGTGGATGGGGTCGCATGAGGCGCGCAAGTAATGCACCCCGCGAGCATCACACCATCATCGGCAGTTGCACTAGTTCATATATAATTGACAAGACAAACGACCTGTTACAGGCAATGCTACAATCTAACAGGCCCCCCCCCCCAAAAAAAAAAAAAAAATCACACAACGGTTGTCACCCTCTCATCGGAGTTCTTATAAATCAGGTATTCAATGAGAAGCCTAATAGCCTAGATTTTATAAATTTTCATATAATCAGATTTAGTATTTCCATTAAAATTATGAAAAAAAGTTTTGCATCATGCTGTGGAGAAAGATGGTGCCAAATCAAGAGGCTGGTACCATTCACACACAATGATATCATTATATAAACCATAAGTAACAATCTCCTTGCTTTGTATTGCATGTTTTTTTTTTTTTTTTTCTTGTATGTTAGAGAGTTAGGCCGCATGATATTTTCTTCCGATAAAATGTCAATCATAGAAATGTGATCCTTTGCTAGCTGGTTCTAATTAATGTATGGAATAAGAAATCCTAGCTAGCTATCTATCTGGTGCCGCCTGATTGATGGAGAGAAAAGCGGATGATAGGATCCTACGTGCAGCTAGTTCTAGTTATTCTCTATAATTTATGCATTACATGGCCATGCATGCACACAATCATGGCCATTCATTTTCATGAGCTTCATTTATCAAGTGTATTATAACAGGAAATACTCTTAGAAAATAATTTCTCCCAAGTTCACCAGAAGCTTGGAACTCAACTGCATGCATCAGGTGTCCGTTAGGTGCGAAGAGCTAAGACAAAGAAAGCTTCAAATGATGCGGTCCTAAATTGAATTGCTTTAAGAGTTGGCACTGATTGGTGTATCTTGGTTAGAATAAAGCAAAGAAGAAAGGGTACCGACAGCGATCCCTCAACCTGCCGTCGCTCCGCAGATTACTGGTGAACTTTGGGATCCGGTCCGGTTTCCACACGGTAAATGGATTGCTTAGCCTTAGGTTCCAGGTTTCTACCGATGCAGCACGGCGGAAAGTCTCCATGGGAGTTAACCTGTTGAATATTAGACGCGTCATGATCCAACCGTCCAGGACTAGGGATCGAATAAAGAATATGCACGTCTGGCTGGTTGGCTAAGGCTATAGTTGGTCAGCATATCCTTACAAATAAAACAAGCAGCTCAGCCTTAAAATAAATAAATAAATAAAAAGTTTATTATAATTTATTTAACAAGAAGATAAGCAGTTAAACGACGAAAATTTGAAAAGGTCTCTCGCAAATGTTGTTGAGATGAGCATTTGCCGGTTATTTGTGCTTGCTACATGAAGATTAGACGGGGGTTTTCTTGTTGCAAGGATATGGAGTGAAATGTTTATAATTTTCAATGCAAAATTTCAAATAAAGTTTGACAAGTTCGAACGACGGTTAACATGTCCCCTCAAGTGAAACTGGGAATGGACAGTGGGCTTCCCTTAAAAGGAGTTTGAATCTTGTTGATCGTACTTTTATCTCGATGGCTGATCTACCATTGATATGCATGCATCGGACATAAGTTCTTCGTGGGCCACAATCTTACGGTCCAAATGAAAATCAAGTCAAGTTGGATGAGGCTCTTTGATATTCCTAAATATTGGGCCCAACCAATAACCATCCAGCTCAATCTAGTGGGAAGAAAAAAAAAAGGATCTCCATTGATTTTTTTTTCTTCCTATAGCCCAAGGGCTAAGTTATGGGCTGGGTTTGGACATGCTTTTGGAAAATCCAAGATGGATGGACTAACAAGATCGATTTGTATGGAATTTTCAGTCCAATCTTGTAGATATATCCAAATAGACCTTAAGTAGACCCTATTATCATACCGTAAAATTGGAGCCATAGGTAGTGAGACCCGCAATTCCTTTAAAATTTTTTGAAGCCAACGTATTTTTGTAGTGGTATTTGTTAAGGCTTTATATTCAGCTATCAATAGTAGATTAGTTTTCCTATGTTGCTTGATAAGATTGGATCTGTTGGTGCAGAAATCCGTCACCGCCGGAGGCCGCCGCAATCGAGGCCGCTGGGCGCCGCCGGGGACCTGCAAAACGAAGTCCCGCCCGGAACCGGTGGGGTGGTGGCTCCGGCAGGACCCTCCGACGGTCAAGTTAGTTTCCGACCAACAGTAATGGAGTGCCCGGAATGAGTTCCCGAGCTTAGAGATGTGGAGGGGAGCTTAGAGAGTCGAGAGTTCAGAGAGCTTAGCCTTAGTATGTCGGGAGGGGTCCTTTTATAGCGGAGCTTAGTTGATGGTGACGGCTGTGCCGTCTGGCGGAGAGTCGTCGGACAGCATGGAGCTTGGTACGGGGAGGAAGGCGTCGTCCGGTAGATCGTGGGAGCCGTACTGGCGAGCCGTGGGCCGCATGGAGTCCGGTACGGAGAGGAAGGCGTCGTCCGGTAGATCGTGGGAGCCATACCGGCGAGCCGTGGGCCGCATGGAGTCCGGTACGGAGAGGAAGGCGTCGTCCGGTAGGTCGTGGGAGCCATACCGGCGAGCAGTCGGCCGCATGGAGTCCGGTACGGAAAGGAAGGCGCCGTCCGGTCTTGCTGCAGGCGACGGTTCATCCAACGGAGTTCGGACTTGTAACAGAGTTCGGCCGAAGGGGAAGCTGGGGGAGTTCGTCTGACTGAAGGGTCGGCCACCTGCAGAGTTCGGCCGCTGAGAGGCCCGGAGAAGCTCGGCTGGACAATTGAAAGGACTTCGGTTGCTAGTTGGTTCGGCCAGGGCTCGCTGAGGAGTTCGGTCGCCTAGGGTCGGTCCGAAGGAGTTCGGCTGCGCGGGCTCGCCTGGGATCGGCCCGAAGGAGTTCGGCTGCACGGACCCGCCTGGAGTCGGTCCGAAGGAGTTCGGCCGTGGAAAGTCCGAAGGAGTTCGGCCGTGGGGTCCGAAGGAGTTCGGCTGCATGGGCTCGTAGGAGAGTTCAGCTGAAGGGAAAACCCGGGAGGAGCTCGGATGGCCGAACGGGCGTCTGGGAGGAGTCCGTCTCCTGAAGAAGTCCAGCGCTTGGAGTCCAAGGAGCTCGGCCGTCAGGAAGTTCGGCTGGCGGTGGGAGTTCGCCCTCTAAGCAGTTCGGCCGAGACCTTGGTGCAGGGGAGTTCGGCCTCTAAGCAGTTCGGCCGTCTTAGGGGCTCGGCCTGGCGCCTGGCGCTGAAGCTCTTCAGCAGCTACTGGTTACATTGGGCTGAGCGTCGGGCCGGGCTTCGGCAGGAGCGGGATTTATCCCCAACAATAGCCCCCCCACTCCCGAGTTCAAGAATTGAAGGAAGGGAGTACCAAAACAGGCGACTGCCGAAGTCTTCTTCCAGGCTCCGCATTGGTTGCAGCTGAAGCTCGGGGGGGGGTTTCATCCCCAGCCAAGATTGACGCTGAAGTTGAGGCTGAGGCTTGGGGGAGACCTCATCTTCAGTCGATGTTTGGAGTTGGGATGGGACTCGTTTCCAGCCAAAATTGGTGAAGTCGACGTTGAGGCCGGAGTCAATGTCGCCCCCCGTGGTCAGAGTCGGAGTTGACATCGCCTTCATCAACCGAAGACGGTTCGGGGGAGACCTCCTCTTTTGCAGTCAAGGTTATGATCGCTTGGGGGAGATCCCGTCTCCCGCTGATGCTGACACCGAAGTTGAAGCTGAGGTCCGAAGGAGACCTCGTCTTCTGTAGTGAAGCTTGCCGTAGACTCTGTGGCTAGGCCTTGGACCTTGCTCACGTCAGGACGAGGTTCTCCTCTTGTTCCCAACGGGCTGTGGGGGCACATGGGGACCGTCGTCCTCGCCTCTCCCCCCATCCCGTCCTTGGTGGACGGGGCCTTCGACTTTGCTCACGCTAGGACGAGGTTCTCCTCCTGTTCCTAGCCGGCTGTGGGGGCACATGAGGACCGTCGTCCTCGCCTCTCCCCCCATCCCGTCCTTGGTGGACGGGGCCTTCGACTTTGCTCACGCTAGGACGAGGTTCTCCTCCTGTTCCTAGCCGGCTGTGGGGGCACATGAGGACCGTCGTCCTCGCTTCTCCCCCCATCCCGTCCTTTGTGGACGGGGCCTTCGACTTTGCTCACGCTAGGACGAGGTTCTCCTCCTGTTCCTAGCCGGCTGTGGGGGCACATGAGGACCGTCGTCCTCGCTTCTCCCCCCATCCCGTCCTTTGTGGACGGGGCCTTCGACTTTGCTCGTGCTAGGACGAGGTTCTCCTCCTGTTCCTAGCCGGCTGTGGGGGCACATGAGGACCGTCGTCCTCGCTTCTCCCCCCATCCCGTCCTTTGTGGACGGGGCCTTCGACTTTGCCCACGCTAGGACGAGGTTCTCCTCCTGTTCCTAACGCGGCCGAACTGCTTCTTTCCTGTCATCGCATAGATTTCGCATCCAGAAATAATATTTGCAGAGGGGAGGATTTTACCGAAGGGAAGTCGTGGACAGCGCGCTCTCGTTTGAGGGGTCGACGGGGTGTTGTTCCTCGGAGCTCCCTCGAGCAGCAAGTCCCGTCCAGACGACCTCCTCTATCTCCTGCCGGCCTTCATAATTTGGACCATGCGTTCTCTTGACTTTGTCGCTGGGGATGACAATCACCGATGTAGCTAGCTCCTAGCTCCTCCCCGGGGTGGCGTTGACGACGCCGCGGGACGGCCAACCTTCTTGACCTTTCCCGTTACGGCAGTGCCTATAGCCGATCTTCTCCTTGATCGCACATGTTTGGAGAGGCCGTAGTCCTTCAGGTCTTAGCGGTTGGCTCTCGGCTTTGCCGAGAATTCGAGTTAGAGGAGCGGGTCGTAGTTGCGGAACCTTCCGGGAGGGGGGCTTCGTTCCGTCCTTGCCAGCGCCGAACTTTATTTTGGAGGTTGAGTTGAGGAGTTCGGCTTTCCACCGAGCTTCATTTTACCTCGATGCCGAGCTTTGGGGTGAGCCTGGCTTTTCTTCGAGCCGAACTTCATTCCTCTTTCCCACGAGACCCGCCGTGGGAGAACTTTCTGCTGCTCTTGTTCGGACGAGCTCGAGGGGAGCTCGGCTTTTCTCGCCCGAACTTCGTTCCGCCTTCAGTGAACACTTTGTAGGCGGTTCCTTTGGGGGACATTCTGGAGCGTGAGTTCGGCCTTACTTGTGCCGAACCTCGTTCCACTTTCCCGCGGAAGCTTCCGCGGGAGGACTTCATACTTTTTTGTCGGAGCTTCCTCGCTGACGGGCTCATAGGTGGGTTCGGCCTTCCTCACGCCGAACTTCATTCCGCTTCAGCGGGGGAACTCCTGCTCTCCGTTTCTCTCTTAGGGGCGATTGGGCTCCTCCCTAAGGCTGATTCCTCCGTATTTCTTCGGCAATAAGCTCCGGGGTGGACGACCTCCTCATGCTGAACTCCTCAATTCGGTGCAAGCTCTTGTTGCTGGGAGACGGCGAATCGCTGATGCACCGAGATCTTTCCAGGGGCCATGTGAATGACGCCGTAAGGTGGCCGACCTTCTTGTAGTCTGGCTACGGCAGCGCCCTTAGCCGATCTTTTTCTGCTTCAGGCCGGTACCGGAGGAATTTACCCAGCCGACCCGTTCTGACGAGCTCCTCATCTTTCAATTTGAAGGCTTCCTCCGCACGGGCATATCTCTCGGCTCGAGCCAGCAGGTCGGCGAAGTCCCTGGGATACCTTTTTTCCAGAGAGAACAGCAAGCTATTTTTCTGAAGGCCGCCCTTAAGTGCGGCCATCGCGACAGACTGGTCCAGGTCCCGGACTTCCAATGCCGCGGCGTTGAATCGAGTGACGTAAGTCCGGATGGATTCCCCTTGCTTCTGCTTGACGCTCATCAGGGAATCTGAACCTCGGCTCGGTCGTCGGCTGCTGATGAAGTGGGCCGCGAACCGACTGCTCATCTGGCCGAAAGAGAAGATCGTGTTGGGCTTCAACGCCGAGTACCAGTTCCTCGCTGCTCCCTTTAAGGTAGACGGGAAGGCTCGGCACAGCACGGCATCTGAAGCGCCGTGAAGCAGCATCATGGCCCGGAAGGCCCCCAGGTGATCAACCGGATCAGAAGTTCCATCGTAGCTTTCCAGTTGAGGGAGCTCGAAGGTCGGTGGAACAGGTTCTTGCATGATTTTCTGCGAGAAAGGAGGGTCTGCACAAACGTCGTCACCACGCAAGGGGGGACGAAGTTCTTCAATTCGCCGGTTCATTTCCGAGAGCCTTTGGCCCAGCAGGTCCTCCCGGTCTCTGATCTCCAAGGCTTTCTGGTGAGATGGGCGCAAGGCTTCACCCTTGGTCGATCTATGATCCGAACAAGGGCTCTCCCTCCTCCGCCTCTCCAACCCGGGTATCGGAGGTCGGGCTGCCCAGGCCGGTCGCTCTCGGACTGGATCATTCGACCTCGGGAAGCCCCGCGCCGGTCGGGCTGGCACTGGGACTTGTCGGTGCAGCACCGCCTGCACCGCCTCCGTGAGACCGCGAACGTGCTGGATGAGCTGGTTGAACTGCTCCGTATCCACTGCGGTTATTGACGGGGGCTGAGTCACCGGGGCCGGAGCAGGGACAGACGGACTCGGAGGGGATCGAGCCGCGGAAGCCGTCGAGCGCCGCGTCGAAGCCCTTCTGGGGGGCATTTC